>JACCHW010000039.1:1245070-2490140 GCA_018907185.1 Platyscapa corneri
CCGTTTAACGAGCGATTTCCGCGTACATGTGTTGCGTGATCGCGCGCGCGGCTAAATTGAAGGAGGGTAACGCGCGCGGTTCCGGGTCGTCGTTCGCTGCCCGGCAGAGGGAACAAGGGTGTCGACAAATTTACGAGGCGCCTGTTAGCCGCTTGGGGAATGTTATTGTCGAGGGTTGAAAGAGTCAATCCGAAAATCGCTTCCTGTGAATCCTTGGACTATAGCTTGTTGCTTGGGGAGGGGGGTTGTTTGTTACAACGAATCGCGAGGCGAGGAAAGCGGATTGTTAGGTTTTTCTAAGGTAGCACCGGAATGAAAATGTGAAAAGTCTTTAATGATTATTGGCAAGTGAATGATTCCATTGATAAGCTCGAGATGATAAAAACGCATAAATTATGTGGGATCAAAAATCGCTTTAATTGTGAAAAATAAAAGATAATGGTAACTAAAAATTTATCAATCACTTGATTGATGGCTCGAGTGGGTAAAATGCCATTATAATTGAAGTGCACCACTACTGAATAGCAGCTACGGACACGGTTCGCTTATTTTTATAAAAAATTAATTTACTTCTTTGGCGTATTATTTTAAGCAAGGTAGTATAAAATTAGGAATGAAAATTTCACTTTGAAGCGTTAATAAATGATTGTAACGTGTAATAAGTTACTAAGTTGAGCGTCGTCCAGTTCGTTTCGGAGCGCTTTTTCCACATTTTGCTATAATTTATTTTAGCCATAATTCATATGCTACAACTATTAATTTATTAAACTAGACCTTCAACGAATATAAATTAATTATGAAATTTTAATCCTATCAATGATTAAATTTGCTCTTGTATAAAACGTGTATTTGTTCCCATACTTGAGCCTCACTCGTGATCTGCACTTCCTTTTCACTGGACATCCTTTTTACTCCTCTCTCGAGCAAAGACTTTATACACGTCGAATACTTTTTACGATTTTTTAAATTATACAAGAAAATGAAAATTCAATAAAATAAATTTAAAGCAGTTTCTAATTAAATTAATGATTAATAATTTCAAGCAAGTATATCAACTTCTGATAGTTCAAATGTAGTTGCACAGTAACATTTGTAATACAAGGTTAGATTAACTGTTTTTAAATTTCATAATTTATTTAATGACGATAGTAAAGATATCCTACTTCGACATAAATTGATTAACTTATTTATTGAAATTCTCCACTTTGGACAAATAATTATTTAATCTTATTTTAATGTCAAAAGCAGATAAATATATTAAATGCACCGAATAAAACAAGTCTTCTTAATTATTAATTCTTTTGAATAGCTGTTTAACTGTTTATTCTATCTACTTGCAAAGACATGATTATAATTTATTACTTTTGTAGTAATTGTTGCAAGAGTGGCTTACATAAGATTATAGTGTAAAAATTGCATTACTCTTTCAAATTAATAATACTTTTTTATTTTCATTTAAAATAACATTTAATAATCCTAATAATATATTTGTCATTTTTAAGTAAATTATCAAAGCTAAAAATACCTTCGTAAGATAGTTTTTTTAAATTTTTACATAAATATTTACGTCGCTATAATAATGGTTTTATTTAAAAAAATAATTCAGACCAATGAAAGTAAACAAAATCTTGTGTATTTTAGATATTTGTCGGTGCATTGGGACGTGAAGCTATGTTATTTATTATAATAGACGCAGGCATGGCAGTTTCAAAAAGAAATATATTTCATTTGTGTTGTTTGATTCGAATCAGTATGAACGAACACTCAAACTTTTAAGTTTCATGTTCATAAATCATAAATACGCGGCAAGAATCTTTTAACTTTTCAGCATAAAAAGTAAATTTAAAAAATGCCCTCTCGATTGAGAACATTAGGTAGAGAAATTCGAGGATCTTACAATGTCTTCGGTCATTTTGAAAAGCACATAATTACGAGCATTAACGCGAACGCTTTCGTGAAAATGGAGGAAACAAGCGAGTCCCCGGCTACTCATCTTCGTCGCGCAATCTTAGCCGGCTACCAATGAAAAAATATTTCCCGATAAGGAGACATAGAGGAGGTTCGCGGGAAATCGCCTCCATTCCCCGCTCGATATAAATCCTCCTTAATGATATCGCTGGCTGGCGAGGCTATCTTCCTCCTGGGTTCCACCCCCCCCCCCTCTTCGTTCCGGCCCTCTCGCGCCCTGGAGACGACTGGTACGCGGCGGACGTGAGAACGCGCGGCTGACACCTTCTCCGGGGACAGCTACCTTGCACGTCGCCGGGAGAAGGGCAGATGTTATCTCTCGGGCTAGAGTCACTTGGCTCTTCCTGGCTCGCCGTGGGTGGTGAGATTCGCCCCGAAGATTCCCCGGAACGGCCCCGTTTCGCTTTTCTCGTCGCGGGGCCGCAGGGCGCGGACCGAGGCGTCCGAGTCCGGCTATGACGCCATTAGATGCTTTCGGAGGATTGCGAATAATTGCTCGGACGCTAACGAGGCGACGCCGGCTCGTACGCTGCTGTCACAGGCGACACGAACCCGTAACATTGACGACGAACCAGTTGAATTTCTCGATTCAGGAGCCGCGCTTATCCGATTATTTCCGCTTGCGAGTGTGAGAGAGCCACTCGCAAGTGCATCGCAATCTGGATTGCAAATTTATATAAATTCGCTCGGTGCGGTATTTATGCGTTATAGTTATGGATCTTGCAACTACTGTTACGTTATTTACATACTTTGCCTTGTGTTCTTACTCCCGAAGATAAAGAAAAAGTGCGCGGAGTTACTGTAAGTTATGTATTCAGATTATCGTCGTCTTTTCATAAAAATACGGAAATTTTCTATTTGAGCCGATTTATTAAGCTCAGCGTGCTGAGTATTTATACCTTAATACCAGATCTATAATCAAGAAACTATAAATCGTAGAAAAAACAAGTTCGCAATGTTTTATAAACTAACTATAATTCGAAATTCCTTACTGTAGTCGTACTACCTGTACGCTCGGTTTCAACACCGTGAGTTTTCCAACGTAATTATTATTGAGATTATGTGTCGGTGAATTCGTAAATTAAACTTCGATTTTGACCTTCATCCAGTCGTTTCTGTCGCACTCGACTTCCACCCCGTTTTTTCGCCCCGTAACGCGGGAATTCCTGGCGTTGGCTTTTATTTTGCGAATTTTCATGAAAACCGAGAACGTCGAGTGCGCGTATAGAGTCCTGATAATAAATGCACCTGTGTTTCGGTTATCTAGAAAATCTGAATTAACGCCGATTTATAAATGTTCGATAATAATCGCTGAAGTGTTAAAAATGTATATTTATGAATTACTGATAAACTTATCGGCGACTACAGTTTTTCGAGCGCAGGCATCTAATGAAAACTATATTGCGTTAAGAACCGTGAGAAAAAATGTTACAGAATAGTAAGGAGTCGTCCAGTGCTTTCCGAACTTCCGAATGAATCTTGTAATTCGCAACGATTCTGGGAGCATTAAAACTTTGGCTCGGAAGCTTCGGAATCGCTGTTTTACAGTTATGCGGAGGGTCACTGGATTTCAAGTGTAATCGTACAGACACAAGTGCTTTTTAAATTAGAGCCATTTTTTAACGGCGCACATCCCTTGGACAAATTAAAAACTTGGAAAACGTCTTTTATCTTTTCACGAACAAGGTGTACCTGCTGTTTCATAACTCCGGTACATAAAACGCACGCATTTTTAGAATCGCATTCATAAAAAGATCCTTGCTAGGTAATATCAAGCGGGAATGCGAGAAATATAATGGCAAAAATGGAGAACGAGGAGGCGAGCGCGCAGTAGGAGAGAGAAAGACGAGGAACGCGAAAAGAGAGAGGGGGGAGAGAGATAAGCGCGAAAGCAGAGCGCAGGTGTGTCCCACCGTCCTCCGGTGTTGATGCGTGTGAAACGCGTCGTCGCCGGCACCACCTAATCCTCCGCACTCTGAGAATTTAATTAAGCGAGGCTACGCAGTACAGAGCCGCGCCTGGACTCGGGGCTCTTAACGTACACGACGAGATACATCGTCCTCGGCTCGTGCGCGAGTCGTTGAATGTTTTGAATTCCCCAGGAGCTGCTGCTGCTGCTTCTGCTGCTGTTCTCGGTGGTGGCGGTGGTGGCTCTTGCCAACGAGCGACAACGGGCGTTTCGTCTAATTGCCATAAACTCTTAATTGGCCGTAGCTAAGGAGAAAGAGAAGAAAATGAAGAGGGAAAAAGAGGCTTTTCTTCTGCCTTTTTATTCTTAAAAAAAAAAAAAAAAGGAAAGCCCGAGCTGCTTAACGATCTTGGACGTTATTACGACGACTGAGCATGAAAAATGGAACTCTTATTATTTGACGTTCTAAGAACGCGGGAGCGTTAAGCGCGAACAAGGACTTTTCTCTCTTACCTCGTTCGGAGAATTTGCATGATTTCATAAACCACCGTGTCACGCGGTTTTCCGTCATTTCGCACTCAGCTAACGAGGAGAAAACATTTTCCGCCTTTATTTCTATCGATAATCTCGAGTTCTAAAACACTTGTAACCGCATTAATAGCGAAGCAGTCGATTAATTTGCGTTTACTCAACAGAAATAAAACTTTCACGTTCCAAATAGTTCTTTAAGTGTGTCGATATCGTTGGACTAACTTTACATTATCTTGAAATATATTCATTAATAATACCTCGGCAGCCGAATCGAATAATCTTTTTGAATTTTGAACACAATAAACCAATTTCCCTTAATAATATATTAAAGTTTTATATAATGCCATGTATATACATTTCAAACATACGCGTATAAAAGTATTTTGTGTATTCGTTTTTTCAAAATCGTAAATTGAACATTGACTGCAAAAGTTATGTACATAGTCATTTATTATTGCAACTGCACCGATGTACATTATTATGTATATTTATGCATATAAAAATTAAGAAAAATTTTTAAATGCATGTTTTATAATCAATGTGTTTTGCTAAAAAAAGCCACTGAAACAGACCTATTTTTAAAAAAATAATTGCCATAAAAGAGTAGGATGTATTTATAAATTTATTTAAATTTCTTCTTGTGCATCTTATACCTTTTGTGTGAAAAAACAAGCAGCTTCAGTGTACCAAAGTACATATATCAAATATTAATAATAATTCAATAAAATATCACTTTAAATGTGAACGATATATTTCCTTGGCATATAAATTACCTTTCAAAATATCTCAAGCGTTACAAAAAAAAAAATTGCTAAGATTCATCGTTCGTTCATCATGCTCTAAGTAAATAGTTAACAAGTAACGAGAGAAATTTCTGTATAAAAAATGAATTCATAACGTACATTGAATTTTTATAAAAATCTAGAATCGGTAACGTTAGTAATTATGGTTAATTTTTCAAAACTGAATTTGTAAGCATTTACTCGGATGCACTTTCATGCGTAAATTATAATGTTTGAATAAAAATTTCACAGCAACTGAAAAAGTAACGCGAGCATAATGTTTATTTTCTATTTTCAATTCGTTTAATGCCTTCACTCGTACAAAGGCACATAGTTTAAAAAAGAATAAAATGTTCGCGAAGTTAAAAATAGAAGCTCATTAATTTAATAATCTACATTTTTTGTCTGCAAAATGATTTTCATAAGTATTGTTGGACAAAAACAGCAACAATGCCTTCTAGAATAAAAATCTAAGCTGGTTGCTCGAATTACAAACTTTGTATCCTCTTTCGGAACTCATTAGCTTTTTATGCGCAGAAGAAGTTGAATCGATCGACAATAAAAACAATGAACGAGCCCTGCATCGTCGTCGTATCATCGTGCAAACTGCCTCCCGAGTCTAAAAAGAGAGTAAAAAAGTTCGTTTTCATAATTTCAGCGTATAAATTACCCTCGCCTTCCATAAAATCTTAATAAGTACAGACACGGTGCAATAGCGTCGGTATATGGAGAGTTCCAGACACAGTGAGGATATTTGCAGGCGCGCTTATTTTCCAATAGCTCGAATTCATTTTTAAGTTCTACTCGAGTGTCGAGCTGTTCTCGTTTAACAACGTCGTTGAAAATGTGCTTGTGCTCAATTTCGCTCCAAGTAAACGAATATGGTTAAATGACAGAGAGAGAGAGAGAGAGAGAGAGGCTTTAACGATTTATAATCGCCATTTTCTGAACACGACGATACGAATGCACAACCATCTTTGGCAGAAATTATAAATTTTGAATGTCGAAGCGAATAATTTTGGTTAATCGGACATTTCGAGCGACCGATGCGAATATTTGCGAGGATCCAACCGATAAAGAAACGGCGAATTCGAGAGAGCAAAGTGTCAGATATCAGATGCAAGGACTGAAGAAAATACGAAAGCGAGGAGCTTCCGTAGCTAATAGAGGAGTTCCGAGAAAGAACCGAGCAAAGTGCAGCTCCACCCGGCGAGCGCCTCCGGCCAACTCGACGCATAAGCATCCGTGTAGACGCCTACGGAGGCGAGCGCAAGGTGAAGCTGAGCGAGCGCGTGTTCTTGGGGCTTTTTGCGTGGTTTCGCGCGCGGCTTTTATGTTACGAAAACAGCCGTGCCCGCGCTCGTGACTGGAGGAGGAGGACCTTCATTACCAGTTTCCCTCCTTCTGTTTCGTCGTCACGGCCGTCGTCCTCGGCGTCACCGTCGGCCGCTCTGATGGATAGCGCCTTCGCACGTTATTACGCGTCCCCGGCGTTTTACGAGTCTAGATTGGCCCCGACGTTCCTCGCCTAGGCGCGCGAGCCCGGCTAATGGCGCGTTTACCCGATAATGGCCCACCACCGAGCGACAAAAAACTCACCCTTGCCCACTCCGGCTGCTTTATTATATGCCTACTCCTCCTCTTTTTGCGCCTGCCCTCTTTCTTTTTTACGCGCGTGCGCCCCGTCAGCGGGACACTGGATATGCTAAGCCCGAGCGCGTCCACTTCTGTATTGCCGTCACTTTACCAACTTTACCAACTTTGCCAACTTTAGCGATTTTAGTTTCGATCGATCATAACATCCGATTCGAACTCGATTTCTCCCGGATAAACTTTCGAGGCTGCCCCGTACGCCAGAAGCAAAAATTAGACTCGCTCAAATGCGATGAGCAGCCTCGAGTATCCACACTCCTGGTGCTCCTCGTTCTTCATCTGTCATTACTTTTTAGGCTCAATGCGCGCAACAATGTTTTGAGCCTCTTCGCGAGTCGCATGGCTAAAATACTCGATAATTGCGTTCGTCGGTGAATTGCCGATCAATTTTGAGGGGCAGTAGTAAGCAATTGTGTAAAAGTTTAGTCCTTGATATTCGGATGTATGCGAAGCTGTACGCGAAATTTCGAAGTAACTTTGACCCTAGACAGCATATGTGATAAGAACTTAAACGTCAGGCACATAGTCGAGTCAGTTCGCACGTACGGAGTAATACGTCATCTGATGTTTTAACGTTACAATCGATTATACAACAACGAATAAAGTAAGAAAGCCGTAAATTACGTTTATTGTAAAATCAATTAAAGATCTTTCCGCTGTTTTCTATTTTGAAACGACAGCTGCTTGGATTAAAACACTTTAATCGTATAAAATGAAATACCGCTCTTTTCGGTAATAAAGACTAATTTTAATAACTGAAAATCAGCAGATTTGAATTTCATTCGGAGTGATTAAAAGTTCATTAGGAGATACATTTTTCTGCAAAAACTATCTTGAGGCGCACTCGCACTCGGGCACGTCCGCAATAATAAAATGTTATTGATTTGTAAATCTTTATGAAGGCAAAAATAGGAGTCGCGACCGCCGTACAAAGAACTCAATTAATTAAAATCCAAATCCAAACCTAATTCATTTTCAGTCAATAAATCGAGCCGCGGGCAAGAAATAAACATCTCCCAGATTCTATTTCTAGTAAACAAAAAGCGAATAACATCTCGCGGCTTACTTTCCACGCAGCGGCCGTATAGCCATTACACGGCTTGTATCGGCCGTAATAAAAGTAAGAAGCAAAAAAAATTAATTACACGTAATTCTCGCGGGCGATAGACGTGTTCTCGCGGTGCCGAGATCGATCTCCTTTCACGCGTTTGCGCGCGCGGGCACACGTACGATCGCCATTGCGGTGGCGTGGGCCGCGCACTTCCGGTAGAGACGTCTCGTAAATCCTCGAACTTGCCCTCCCCCCCTCTTCCAGCTTCGGCCGCGAACTTCTTTCGACACGTACGGCGGCTGAAATGAAGATGCTTAACTCGGGGCTCACCTCTTCCGAAGAATGTCTTTTCCTACGAAGCTAACAAGATTAATCCTCGCCAGCGGTGCAACTGCTGGACTGGAACTGTTCGACGGGTAGTTTTGCTGATTGATCGGCTTTTTCGCTCTGGTATGTGAAACTCTCCGATAAACTACAAACTCGAACGAGTCTAGTGGACGTCTCCTGTGCTGCGAGAGTCGCTTCCAGCTTGCGATGCACATGATCGCGCGAATGGATTAAGATTACTTTTGAAAGCAATGCAACGACCGAGTGGAGATCTTGAATAATGCTGGCGCCGATCTAGGCGTCGTCGAGTAAAAATTTGCAAGCACCGAAAAACAGGTGCAACGGCCGCGCATCCTCGCCGACATTAATTACCGAACGACTATAGTTCTCGTTACAGATGGTAAGTGGCGTATTAGAAAGCATCAACGAAATAGCAATCGCTCGAGTGCAAGAAGAAGCTTGAAAGTGACCAACCAAGATTACTTTGATTTCACATTTCCTGTGGTCAGAAGTGATTCCTGATACCAGTAGAATGTTCTTTGGTTCTCGGTAACAGTAATCGTTATAGTAAAGTTAAAATGTTAGGTTATATTAAAACAGGGATTACTTCTTTTTCTCCTTCTTCTTTTTACTCTATCTCGTTGCTACATCAACGTTTTATAATTGATTCTTGCCAGACAATATATTATTTAAACAGATGTTTTCACCTCTGCAGTAATAAATGTAGTCGAAGTAGTTTTATTTGCTTATTTCTGGAAATAATCCTTACAATTGCGAATCAAATCTTTATCTTTATCCGAACATTTTATATACATTTCGTCGCCATTACGTCTTGTTAGCACGTAAAACTTGTATAATTGCTTGTAGTAATTAATTATAGATTTGCAGAGGCGACCGCGGCTGGGATATTAAAATCGAAGGGAAAATCGCTTCTATCGGAAGTCAGCCGAGTCGAGCAGACGTTTGCACACTTGCACGTCAAAGTGCTCGAAACCGACTTTGACGTCCGTAAAAGACTCGCAGTTATCGTTACGTCAGGTTCGACTTGATAGGCAAACGAGGAAAGACGGACGTAAAGAGACTAAAGGGTTCAGTGTATGTGTCGCGGCGGTCCCGGCGAATGTTTGCACCGCAGCTGCGGGGAGAGTCTCATCGATAATTATTTGCCCACCCCTTAATTAATGGAATTTTAACGCTTTGCGTGCTAACGTAATTGCGGCGAGCGGCAGTTTATGCCCGGTAATTGGGTGGGAATAAATAGTGTCGTGCCGCCGCCGCCGCCACTGCTGATGTTGATGCACCTGCGCTACCTGTTGAACGCATCGTGAACAATGGATGCTTAGCTGATGAACGAATTCTCTCCTACGCGGCATGAAACACTTTTACGGCGCACGGCTGCTTTTTTCATCGTTGGGGCTCGAGATCGATTGCACTTTTGTTCATAGATGAATGTACACTCGTGAAGGCTATTACGGCGTTTAAAAACTCTATTGAATATTATTCCGGTAAGTACTCGTAATGTTGAACCAGGCTACTTATTTTCGTATTAAATTACTGTTATTAGACTATTTTGTTATTGTACGGTGAACTTGAAAAATGCCTCCGTAATTTTGCTAAATATAAGAATTATAATTACCGCGCACGAATGTGCTAAAAAATAATTTTTCTACTTTATATAATTCATAACTCTCGACGTATTAATATTTTAAACGCACAATATACACTATTTTCAGCTTTGCATAATAAATCATCTTGATTAAAGATTTTAATTTTAGACAAAAGAATTATAAAAAATTTATAGCTTAATAAGCGGAACACAATCTTGTAGATAATGGCGATCAAGATCTTCAGCGAGAAACTATAAACGAACGAACAGAGGCTTTACGAAAATGCGAAATTGGAAAGATTCGCGAACTATGCTTGGCCACAGACTTGCATCACTTGCATTACTTATGCACTAGATCCAATTTGCCCAATCTATCGTCAATGTACAATCAATTTCAAGTTACTTTTTCAGCGCTTTTGTTACAGGGTGTTTTCTATTTCATTATCAGGCGAAAAATTGCTTAAAGCTGATTTATATTATTATCGCGTTATTTACTTACGAAGACGAAAACGCAAGGTTTCGAGAATTACAATTTAACAAATGAGTTTAATATTTATGAGTAAAATGCTTCCAGTGACACGCGTGTGTGTGGGTGCGCGCGCGCGGGAATACGTACGTTGGTACGTATACACGAACGGATGCCTTGAGAAAAAAATAACAAGAGTGAAAAGACTTTCTAGTGAATTCGGAGTGAACGAGAACAAAGGCAATGAGATTGTGATAGACTTATTTAATTAAGAATTCGATTCCGTCTGCTACATTCTTTCGCGCGTGCGCTCTTTAAATATTCGCAGCCAAATATCTGAGAATGGTATTAAAAGAAAGATAGCGGATGAAAAAATTTTGCAACGACCCGACGAGAAAAGAAGCAACACCCGGTAGATATTAAAAAACGCTTTGCAAGAGTAACTCGCGACACGAGCATAAATCGTAGCGGGACGTTTCTAACACCACGGCTAACGATCTCCTAATAACCAGGGGCCAATAAAGGGCCCGAATTGTCCCCGGAGAGCCGGTGGTGAGCGCAGGCCCGGCCGATGATAAAAAGGCCCCAAGTGACGTTAGCTCTCGATCAGCCGGCTTAAACACCTCGTTAATGCTCGGCTCATTACACGAGCCCCAGCCCTGGGCCCGATATTTCGGCAGAACGAAGGCTCCTATCGCGATGCGCACGAAGGCGCGCGCATCTTCCTCGCGGCCCTCGGCGCATCCCATTTGTATGGTTAATTGCGAAGGGACGGCTGGATACGCCTGGCACGCGCGATTCTTCTGTCGCGATAGAGGGCACCGACTCCTCTCCTTCTCTCTCTCCTCTCCTCCGCGCTCTTTCGGCCGCCACTTTCGCTCTGCTCCTTTTGCGCTCCGCGGCTCTATCTGCTGTTTTAAAATGTGCATCGCTTTTTCGGCTTCGGGGATTTTAAGTGAAATTTCGGGGATTATCGGGAGGAGCTTGGATGCGGTTTTCTCATTGTCTCGGCCTCGAATCTCTGAACTTTCGTTCCGTTCGTTACAATTATTACGAAATCCAGATTAAATGGTGTTGTACTCGCATTTCTTATCGCGTAAGTAGACTATAGATCATACGCGTTTAATCGTTTGATTATTACTCGCACGGACCCGAACAATGCGATCGAGCACGTGTATTCTAATCGGAATACTTGAACATCTTAATTGTCTCAAATTTGTCGACGCTCCTCTTAATAACTAATATTTTAATAAATTGCATTAAATTTTGCAAAAGCATGTTTTAAATCACTCTGCGTAGATCTGATTGTCGAGCCCCGACAACGGCCTCGTTATAAATTCTGAAATTACGAATATGGAAATGCTTATTAAATTAAACTAAGGATTAAAAATCTAATCCAGCAGCTGTTTTACAGATTTGTTTATATTGTAATTGTATCTGCACATCGAGCAAACAATCTTACCGAATCAACTGTTACAAATTGCACTTGCATTAGTTGCTTTTTAATATGAAAATTATTTTCACAATCCCTATTTTATTACGAAACGGTTAAAATTGTATTTTGTGTACATTTTAATACAAGCACGTGTAATTACATTAAATAATGACAATGTCATAATAGCGTGTCATCTTAAACTACACGATATTACATATAAAATCGTATTCAATTAGATAAGATTATTGTATACGATCGTATTTAATATCCTACATATTTCCATATAATCGTGTGTCTAGATAAATATGTATATGTGTATAGACATGTAGATTGTGTGCGATAAGGTAATGCATACTGCACAACTTTTGTGGAGTACCACGTTAGATCGTTATGCATGATGATATTAATGTATTTATTTTGAGATTATGTAGCGGTTATCAAAGTCTGCTAAGCTTTAAAAGCTCTGGATATTTACAAGGTATTCTGAAGTGTCGTAATCTTTATCTTTGATCCCCTAATGCTAATAATTTTCGTATCGGGATATCAAAAGCGCGCGTAAAATATTTAGCTACAAAAATTGACGGAATAAAAAGCGAGTGATTTAATTAAACGACGCTTTTTCATACAGTTTACTCGCTAAATATGAATAATGCTAATTGTAAGCCGCAAGAGAAATCGATAAAAGTTAGAAGAATTTAATAATAATATACTAGGCTGCGCTTGTAAAAAATTTATAAATTATTATAAAATAAGATCTTAAGTTGTTAACTCGTGCCTCGTTATTTTAATTGAAATTTATGCGAGTAAATTAAAATATTTATCGACGTAATTATTAAAATCTATAAACATCCATCGTCGAATCGTAAATAATAGATTCGGTACAAAATATATTATCAATAAAAAAGCAGATTCGATAACTAATAGTTTTTTACAATAAAGCATTTAATGGCATCTTAACGCAAAACTTCGCGCGAATGTAATATACGAGCCAATCAAAATCACTCTGTAATTGAATACTTGTACTCGAACATGAGATTTCTTTCTGAAGTCCTTGTATCGATAGTTTGTTCAATCTTCAGATTTGTTCGTCAAACTTGCCGATCATTCGAGCAGCTGTGACATTCGTGAAATTACTTAAATAACCCATTATTTTGTCAAAGTTTTTTACACAGACACACACACACACATTCGCTGGAAGTTTATTTGAGCTTGCAAAATTAATATTCAAACGTGTAAATATTACTTTCCTGCGTTTATTCTTACCAAGGAATAAAATAATTCATTTTCATTGCCGACGAGTAGATAAAATTAAAGATACAACTTTTTTAGAGAAAAGGAAACCGACTATTGCTTTTCCTCGCTTTATCGTTTTTTTAATAAATTTTTCTACCTTTACGTGTCTGGAAACGGCTGCTAGTCGATGGGCGCGTACAACGTTTTTTTCCAGGTACTACATCCATTAAACGCTTAACAAGTGTCGCAGACGAGCCTTAAAGTATCTTTTACGATTAACTATTTTATTCGCCGGCGCACTTTGCATTTTGAAATTACAGGTAGAGTGCAATCTTGATTTCAAGTGAAAATTTACGAATAAAGTAAAATTAACTTTGAGCAATGCTTCGAGATTATTTCAAGGGGAAAAGGCTATTATTCTCACCGCGTAATTATTCGTAAGCCACGAGTAAAACGTATCTGAGTTTTATTACAATATCGACGGAAAGAATATCCGATTACATTGTGTTGTACCGTTGTTAACCGACTCTATCCACATTCGCAATTGTTTTCACATTTTTCCATATTACAAACGTAACACTCTTATAACACCGCTAATAACTTTTGCGATAAAATCAATCTTGGGCACCGATTTGAAATACAGTCACCGATCAAACGCTCTCATCGCCACAGAGCTATAAAAATTCTAATACCAATGGTAAGGATGGGAGACGGTAGTGAGCCACAACTCGCAGTGGCCGTGTGATCGAGGAAAAGTAAAAAGGCGACGTTTCGTTTATTTGCCGCGAGTTGTTCGTTAGACACAAGCATGTCGCGTTCTCGGCGAGTATCAGGCCGAGCATCGAGTATCGAGTATCGGGTGGAAGAGTGATCGAAGATGGTATCGCGAGAGCAGGTAAAAGCCTGGGGCATGTGTCCGTGCCTGCCTACAAGGAAGCTACAACCGATACTCGTCATTACGTAAAGGAAAAAGAATCAGCCCCCGAAGGCAGAGGCGAGAGAACGGTAGGAGCGTTCGTTAATTCGCGCCTCGATTAGAATGCAGGGCTCGATCGGCACGAGGCACCGGGGAAAAAGGGAACGAACGATCAGCTGAATTTATAGGCGCATAACGCGCGTGACTCGCGTCGCTTTCGTATCCCCCCACCCGCCCCCTTAACGAGACGTTGTCCACCTGAAAATTGTCCTCCTACCCAACGGCTCTCGGTCAACATCCCAGCGGCCGGCCGCGGCTTTGTCCCACCAAGGACGTCCTTTTTATTTTAATAAAGCTGCGGCGCTGATTGCGCGCACGTTGAAAGTGAAAGTGCTGACTCTCCGCGGGCGGCTTTCGCGAGCAATTGCGATCTCGAGACGCCAAATTATTGTCATTCTTAACGAGCGACACGCGTATTCGGGCAACGATTTCGCAACCGCGCAGCGACGCCGGAAACGGGGGATAGAGAAATATATGAGTTATGAGACAGTGCGCGGCTCGTTAATAATACGAGCACTAGTATTGTAATACACTATGCGTATCAGCGCGTGTTCATCGTTCGTAAAATAAAATAATGGGCTTGAGACGCTTAGCAAACAGAAATTAAGCGGATAAAGCGCCGAGTGTTCGTCGGTTAGTCTTGCACACTTCCACACTAAAAAGGTGTTCGCCTCGTGGCCTATTACAGTTATTACCGATATAAAAATCCTGTAAATAAAATACAGGTAAGGGAAATCTGTTGCGAGTGCAGCTCTTAATTTCAATACAAAGTACAATAAATAACGAGAAAATGGGAAGATGAGAGAGAGAGAGAAAGACTGAGACGGAGGCAAGTTTAAACAACTATCATACTGAGCTTTAATGTAACAAAATGTATATACCCAATACGTGATATATGAAATATACCCAAAAAACAAATACTCACAATAATAATTGCTTGTTTCCGCGTGGACTTGTCAGAACATCCCTTGGCAATAGTTATATTCACGCGTGCAGAATAATAATTGTTGCACAGCTATTGCAAAGATTGTGCGTCACTTGCACCAAAACCTTCGTGACACATTGTTAATACCTTTAAATCTCTAATGCGCGCGCGCCAATTAATCAAAGCGACACACATTACGCAATAAAAATGCCAAAACGTTTTTCCTTTATTTGCAATAAACTTTGCAAATCACTGCAAGACGCAACTCGGATGTAGAAGTGCCGGATTGAGTTTAAAATTTTGCAAATAAATCTACTTTTTTTTTATTATTAATTATTTATACATACCTGTCATTATTTATTTAATAATAAACCGTTTTTTTAATTAAAATTTATCTTCGCGTATAAGCCCAAGAGGTTGTTCAAGTTTATACAAGTACTGAGGGCTTGTAAAAAATCCACTCGCCGTGCAAAAGAAATTGATGAAAGTAAAATTTTAATGCTCGTAACACGCATCAAACACTTTTCAGACTCCAAAAGAAAATAATTAAGAATTTCAGATCCTCGCTGTATCATAAAGAAAAACTAGACGCCAGCAGAAACACAAGAAATCCCTTAATAGCCAATCTCGATAATTTACATACTACAATAAGTTAACTTGTTCGTTATAAAATGAAACCCGACTAGTTTATAAATAAAGTGATTATCTGTCCGAGCGATCGGATAAATAACAGCTAAAACGCTTAAATTAATTAAGCTTTCGGCGATTATAAAGGCGAGCGAAAGAGACGAGGCATTGGCTGTAACAATAGCGTCTGCCGTTGGACAACAGGACAAACACTCGAGCGCGAGCGGCAGAATTTTTGTACGGCGCGAGCAAGAAAAAGGTGGAAAGGCAAGAGGCTTCTTCCATTATTGAAATAAGCAGACGCACCCGTCCGCGTTTCTTCCTACGCGTAATGACCAATCTCGGCTTAAAATACAGCGCGCATCCCCGAACCAATAAATAAGGAGCGCAGTGCGTTTCGCGCGCGCGGGTCAAAACCGGTGGCGCACGAGAGACGCGAGTAGCGAGCAGCGAGTACAAGGACGAGAAGCTACCGGTTGCTCGCTCCGTCTCCCTCTCTTTCATTACTCACGGCGGAGATCATACGCGCGGAGCGGCCGGCATAAATCGACTCCTGCGTTCGCGCGCGCGCCTGCGCGTTCGAGCCCGAGCGTCGCTCTGCAGGGCCGCGCGTGCGTGTGTACGCGCGGAACAAAGTCAGCGCCCAACTACGGCGGCGACTCAGCGCTTTTTCAGCTGCGTATTATTGGGACAAGCCTCGGTGGATATTTAATATAAAGATCCGAGCGAGATAGTCTCGCTCGGCTTTCCTTCGCCTTTTGCTCCGTCCTCTTTTCGTTTTTTCGTCGTGTGCCTGCGTTTTTTTCGTAGGCGGTAAGTGTACGGAGGAGCAGTTGTAATTAGAAGGCTGCGAAAACGCACGGCGCTGGTCTAGGAGGATCGCCAGGGTGGAGAAGGAAAACCGCACGGAGATTACCGCGGAGGCAGTTCGGGGGAGTCGCGGCAAAAAGGTGGGAGGAGCACCGACGTGGATTATTGATGAGCGCGATAGTGCTGAGGCAACATTGTAGCTCTTTTAGGTGGACGCGTAATTGCTAGTCTCGAACGTGTACTCGAGGCAACGCCGTTTGAATTATATTTATGCTTTAAAGAGGAACTTAGGAAATTGTGCTTTCGGGTCCGGAGTTTATTAGTTCCCGAGATCTAGTAATACTTCCCCTCTTATGAATGCCCTCCCTGCTATCGAGGTGAGCACTTTTTGTTATCCCCGCAAGCTCGAGAGCTCCGTAGCGCTGATGATACCTGCGATAAAGTTGTGTATGTGCGCGCGCGCGCGCCGGCTTCTGATCGAATACGTGCAGCGCCACGAAATTAAGATGTTGTCAATGCCGAAACGGTGGAAAGCTACTCGCTACTCGCTGCTCTACCCACTCGGGCTCGCAATTAATCACTATTTTAATGCTAACAAATCGGAAAGGTGAATTTTATCGATTTTACGAGTTGCTAAACGTTCCTCGAGACAAAATTTGCAAAGCGCCAAATACCTTACAGCGAATTATTTCATTGTTTTGCAATCTCGTGATTTAAGGTCGCGTTTTAAGGTCAAGCGGAGAAAAAGCTCTTTAGCGTCCTTCTCCGCGCTAAGAGGAGTGCGGATCCTAAGATGTTCACTATTAAATAAAGGCTTGACCGATTAACTTGCATTAATTTATTTGTTTAGGCAAGTTTCTTATCGAAGCTGTAAATTCAGCGTTTGAATTATTATTGAATCACTTGCAAAACAATGCACACTCGTAAATTATCGTGCAATAAATTGGGATTTATCGATGGCTTATTATTATTAATCAATTTTAACTCTGGTACTAATTTATCGGCGAATAATTTAATCCTTGTACGTTGCTGGCCTTACATAGAAAGCCCGGAGATAAATTTATTGCTCAATGCAACTTTATAAAATTATTGCTTAAAGTCTCTATTATTAGAGGCAGGAATTTACGGCTGCCGTAGAAGAGCCACGGACGTCGCGTGCTTTCCGTAAAAAGTTAGAAATATAACGAATAGATTGATTAGCCTCGGCGCTCGCCGCTCCCCAGATACTCGTCCCGAGAAGAAAAGAGCGAGGCTCTCGTTGGCGTGAATTAGTTATCGGTCAACAAATTGCATTCGACTATTGTTGTCTCGGCGGAGGCCTCGATCGCGGGCGTCCCCTCGAGTCTTTAATAAGACGAGAAACGGAAGCGAGGGGGCAGCGGCCGCCGAGTCCTTGGGCCCCGAGAAAGTTCGCCGCGCGCAGCTGTTCGCGGCCGATCGGCATTCCTGCCAATGCCGCTTCGAGGTCGCGCATTGTCTCTCGACTCCCAACCGACTCCGCCCACGCGCGCCCGGCTAAGGATCCAGAAAACTGCCCCAAGAGTCGCGGATTCCTGGTCTCGACCGAGCCGCGGCCCCGAATACAGGAGAAGCTTTTCACCGATGAGAACTCGTTCTTGTCCCAACGAATTCGCGGAAAAACACACCGTTGCAGGCGAGAGCTAATTTTTAGAGAGCGACAGACGTTGGGCTCGATTAAATTTGCCAAACGTGAACGCGAAAAGGTGCAGCGAGACTTGCGCGACTTATAAACTCGGTAAAACTTTTCACAAGGGGCGCGTTTTTCCCATAAGAAACGTCTAATTATCCAATGGAATGAATACCTTACGCGGCGGCGTAGAGCATTCGAAAACAAATTTTGAAATATGAAGAAAGAACTCGAACGAGCGAACGCTATTCGAATGCAGTTTTCTTTCTCGTAAATTTAAATTTTACTCGGCAGCACTCGCAGTTGGAACTGCGGCAGACCGAAGGCAATTGCAAAATATCGTCTAAAAATGCAATGCAACTAATTACGTTTAATAATCAAATTCCTCTCTCCGATCGCTCGCACTTCGATCGAACTTTAATGGCTATTTAAATTCGCAGGAATAGGAGAAACTATAACTCCGGGAATTGCAACAAAGTAAGCACGCATCCTCTTCCGTATCAACAACTGCCCGGTTTTTTCCTCGATAACCGACGCACCATAAGCACCACCAGGACGAAGAGAGGAAGCGCAAAATTAAAAGCCACGATCTCGGACTTTAGCCGGAATTCTCGTTTCCCGGTGTGAGAGTTGGCTCGCGGAGTTGTCGCGCTCGCGTCCATAATAAATTCGCCAAAGAGCGTCCATCTCTCATCTGGATCGGTTGGCGTGTTCGCGATCAATTAGTCACCGATCCACACGCGCCGGATAATTAACGGCGACGAGTCGAGAGCTGAAGCCGCTCCTCCTGACATTTCCGAGCGATTAATATTATTTCCCGATCTTTCTTTGTTTCGCGTGCCTAATGCGTATTTGTTCAGCCTCGTCGAACGTCGTCGTCTGCGCGGATAAAAAATGGAAGGCGTTCCTGATCGATGCCAGCACAGCTGCAGTTGCGTAAGACTTTAAAACCTCTACGATGCGCGCGCAAGTCGGCAAATGTGGATCTGCGTGTTTTCGCGGTTTCTCAGCTCGAATTCACTCACCGGGGCGAATTATAAAACATTCGAGTTGACAAAAATACTCACAATAGAACATATAACAAACGTTTTCCTGTAAAAAAAGCCCGAGATCTTTGTACTCGGGTTTATCTGCAGATAACCGTGAATAATATTATTATCTTGCAAGATATCATTCAAAATTATACGCGTTATATACATCTAGATTTAATTATATGACACAATTGTATATATAGTTATACACGACCATAAACTGCAATAGTTACGTAAAAATTGAGATATATATCTGACAATGTGAAATAATAGGTATTTAAGCGGAGGGTTAAAAATATAGTATCGCTAAATTGTAGATAGATAAATATGAAAAACGTTTTCGTCGCGAAAATGAATTTGAATTGAAAATAGTTTGGCGACGGAAGAAGTTGTTAAAAGCTATTGAATTCTGACAGATGTAACTCGTTGCAAGTTTGTCAGGAAAGTGCTTCTATCAATTCATATTACTGAATAAAAATTACAGAATAGCTTTTCCGAATAAACGAAATATTGACCAAGAGAAAGGCTGTGAGCATTTCCTTAAAAGATAGCTGTCGAAAAAGTGTTCCAACGCACCACAGGCTTAAAATCTCATAACTAATAATTTAAATTTGCTGTAAATATTTGAAATTGTTCGAGAATTAAAGTCGTATTGCTAAGAAATGCGCGTTATGACGTTAACAAATGCACACGCGTGTGTGCGTGCGCGTACAGATACGTGGAATTACGCCGAGTGCAGTAGTAGAATGTACGAATGAGCAAAGCCGACATGAATCTGCGTACATAAATACACGTACATGTACTATGTTATCTTGATAATTTCAACGATATTTTCGGACATTCGGAAATTTTCAAACCATTTAAGTTAAAGAAATTTCTCTTTCAAAATAAATCTCTTTTTCTCCCCAGCAACTTCAATCGCAGGCGTACGGATATTACATTTTTGCCCGCGCACCTATTCGCATACTTCAATATTTGACGTACAAATTACTTGTTTTGTTACAAGATAGTAACAATTTCTACGGGAAAATTTATGAAAAGTACACGCTTTAAAGGCAATACTGCAATCTCTCAAATCTCTTTGATTTTAAATGCATATAATACATTTAATTTCGTTAATTTCGCGCCGCACAATTAATGGCGATAAAATATTTTTAAAATATTTTGCGAGTCTATTTATAATTCGCTGTAATTAAATTATTTCGAAACTTAATTAATTTTACGTAACACCCAACAAGCAGCGCACTTTCCCAAGGATATTCCATAAAAGAGTCTGCAATTTTGAAAACGAACGCGATTAAATAATCGATTGATTCTCTTCGAACAAATCCTTTTTATCGGACGTACTTTCATCGATCGCCATCAACCGCTAAACGATTCAAACTTCTGAGTTCGAAAAAATATCCGAATGACTGATAACCGGTTGGCGTAAAAAGTCTCAGTTAAGGCATACGCGTATTATACTCTTAAGAACTCCGGTGCTGCTTTCACTACTTGGCAGTGCATTCAGTAATAGTCATTGCGGCTCAAAGTTTTCGTGCCGAGGAATGCAAGATGAGTTCATTAACTCACGAAAAACAATTCCCCCCACGCGTCTACACTTGCTTAAGCTCTGCGCGCGCAATTTTAAAATTCTTATCGAAGCTCCGCTTGGAGAGAAAAAGGTAAAGAAGCAAAAATGTAGCAATAGGATAAGAGGAAAGTATTTTCCTCGCACTTACTTTCATAGATTGAAACCTTAACTTAGCAACTAGAGAAAGTTGCTGCTTGGCGGACAGAACCGATAAATTGAATCAGTCTCTTTATGTTGAAGATTCATTACGTTAGATTGGAATGCGATACAACAAAGTGCTTTTTATTCATCCACTCCTGGCCGCTATCGCTTAGAGAATTGAAACGAGTTTATCTGTTACTTATTAGCGACACGGGCTTGTCCAATTTTCTCTTAAGAATCATGCGCGCGGCAATCGGACCATTTTCGCCTCAACGATTCAACTTGAAAACGTGGTTCGTTAAACAAAAGACACGAGCCTATTTTAAGTTTAAGTTGCTCTGGATTGCACGCGACAGACTTTTAATCTCGAAACGTTTCTTTGGATTTTTACCGTTGGAATTCGCACGAAAAAGCCGATTTAGAAACTTTCAAAGGTAAGCGTGTGTTCACCTCCTCTAGCCCTCGTCTTTTAGTGGAAAGCCGCAGGAGCCGCGAAGAAGCACAGGACTATAATATCCATTATATCCCGTGCCGAGTCAACTTCCACAGCTTCCAATGGTATCGACTGGGCATTTAGGGCGCAAGGACTACTAAATATAAACGGAAAGCCTAGTTTCCTCGAGGAAAACAGGCGCTATCCATCCACCTCGGGGTTATGGAGGACCGCAATTTTGCACCTCCTCGTCCCAACGATAAGCGGCTGGCTCGCGCTGCCCCGGATGGAGAGGAGCCTCCGTCGTGACAATAACCATATCTCGCGCGTCTTTATACGCGTCCATATCCAGCTCGCGAATCTAGCACCGAGCGCGCGGAATTCCAGAGATCTTAGCGCGGAAAAGTTACAGTTATATTCCGCGCACGGCCATTTCAGTCCGCGAAAACGTGCGCGCACGATTTCTCTCGTACGCCCTTTTTCCTTTTCCTTGGCTCTCGCGGTTTTTCTTCGCGCAGCTCTTATCTCCCGGACAAAGAAGGAAGGAGAAAGAAGCGGAGTTTTTACGAGCGAAACGCAATCGCGCACTCGAGCCTCCACGGCCCCGGCGAATCGACGAACTATTCTCGCGCTCGTAAATACATCCAAATCGGCCGATCGCAAGCCTCGTGATTGTGTAAAATTTTAGCTCGAGTGAAAATTAAGATAAAGCTGTTGCCCGGTTGTGACGAGTGCAAAAGCTGTGAAACTCTAGTGGCTTCTGATTTTGCAAACGAATAAAATTTCGAGGAATTGGAGATTTTTCCTACCCTGCGCTTATTTGTGTCGGAATTCCCATCCACTTGGTTAATGATACCATCTCTTTAATCCTAAAACGGCTCCTCGTATTAAATACCGTTGAGGCGCTCGGTAAACATTTACCATCTGGCTGCGATCCTAATTATTAATTTGCGCAAGCGCACCTCGTGCAATATTAATTACCTTTTTAAAGAACTGTCCAACTGTGCTAGAAGACACCCACGAAATTCTCCGCGGAACGAAACGACTGGCGATAAATTAAAAATTTAACGCTTTTTCACAATTAATATGCTAAGTCGGTATCGTGTCGCACATGTCTTAGAAAAGTTTCAAATTTGCATTACCGGACTGATGCCGTATCTAACTCAGTATGCGGTCATTCGACTCGGCTAAATACAGACGCTCGATTACCAAATAGGCATGGAAGATACCGCGGAACGATTACGAAACTAAATTGCTGAAAGAAGTGGACGAATGCAGTAGGGGCCCGATAAACAACTGAGCTCGACTTGGCGACTCGAGTACGGCAGCATTACTCGTAATTTGCAGATACAGGAATAAGACGACTGCGACTCTGCCAGATTAGTTCTTGTCTCTAACGCGCAAAGCACTGGTGAAAATGCGTTTAAGTGACACCTATAAAATTTTTAACAATGCAACTGAGCGTGTTTGAGCAAACGTCGACAGCAGATCGAGTATCGGTATTGAATTGCGCGTGTCCTTTCATAATAAAACGCAACTAGATTACAAGCTTTAACGCTCGCATTATCCAAGAGGCCAAACAAGGAGTACTTTACGTTTTATTGGTGGCGTTTAAATTCTTCGGACCAATAATATTGCCGCTCCACTCGAAATACTTTGCAGGTCGATTCAGCTGCACCGATGCATGCTAATTAATAGCTCTCCAAAGCAATGCAAGTGAAAGATGAATGATAGGCTTGCGTTGTGCAAAATAAAGACTTCGAATTATAATAAAAACTTCAAACTTGATCGGCCCGAGTTGCTCCTAATCCGTTCTACTTTCTTCAAGATTCTGTCTGTCACCTCGTTACTTGCAGCCGCTAACCGTTTTCCTTGACATTCGCGTAACGTCGAGATATTAGGAGATTTGAAAAATACAAATGCGACGCCAAAGATTACGCGTGCGTTCACCAGATTACGATAAATTTAAATAGCAGAGGTTTAATAGCACGAGCTAAAGTGGCGTTCAAAGCCAACGTTTACGGCTGTTTTTGAGACACGACACAATGAAATTCATCGTAATTACGAGCAATTTCCGCAAAGTATAGCGTCGGAATACGTAAATAGTGTAATAATTATAAGTATAATAAACTTGATATTTTTATCAAGATTAAAAATATAATTACTATGTTATAGGCAGTCGATAAAGTGCGAGGAAGTGTCCGGGGAGAGCTCGGCGTCCACATCCAACATTCGAACAGGAAGCATTTATTTAAGAATTATCCAGAAAACGAGGAGCGCAGGCTCGGCTTCGTCATTCCTGCAACTCGCGAATAATAAAATCCTCGTCTAATATTCGCCCGCGAGCGTCGAACTCAATTTTCCCGAACCTCGAGCGCCTCGTGGCTCCGAACGGGAGCATAAATTAGTTTAATGCCGCGCGTGTGTCCGTGCGAAACGGCGAGCCGCCGTCGCTCGCTAATGGAATCGCACCGGTACACCCACGCGAGTGCCTCGATCGCCGGTGATGCACCTCGCGGGGAGCATCTCGCACGGTAGCCGCCGCCGGAAAAATCCGACCTGGACTCTGGCGAGCGAGCGGCGCTCGAATGGCGTTCGAAATTGGCATCGAGCTGCGCCTGGTGCGAAAACTATTGATACGAATGCTTCGGCGCACTCTTGTGATTTATGTTCGCACCAATTTTCAATGCTAATTGCTAGACACATTGCTCAAAGCTCTTGTTTAGCTATAACTTAGGCCTTCTTGAAGCTAAATTATGTTATATTGAAAAATGCCCTAGTATCTGCTGTACACTGTAGCCTTCTGGTAACGTTATTTATACTTGTGCAATGTAGTTAAGTAATAGTGAATTAAATAATGGCGATAAATCACCCGTTCAGTTTTGCATTAGCTTTGATTTTATTTAATAACCGTCGTGAATAAAAGTCGCGCGCGACGCTAAGAATTGCGGGTAATTAGAGCCGCGAGAGCGTTGCAGCTCCTCATAATAGAATTGTCACTTTGCAAATTTTTCCCGTCAGCGTCAATAAAATGCGAGCGCAACTCTGTGTCCGATAAATAATATCTGCCTACAAAGTGACAATATTTTCCGCTCTTGCAGTTACCACTGCGGTTTTTATTCTCTCCTTTGCGCGACAAAGGTGCGCTTAGCGCTTAATAAATTGGCGAAATGCTCCGGAAAGTATACGAGACTGACAGACGTAAAAAAATAAACAATGATCGCTCGAGGGGAGATTTTGTCGTTATCGCTTGTACAATGTTACAGTGTTGCGCATAAATTATAGAAATGCGTCGGGGTGGAGAGTTCGGCAAAAGCAAACGCAAACGCAGACGAACGCTTTTAAAATCCACTTTCGCGAAGTAATCAGCAGGAAGTTTATATTTCTCTCGACGATCGCTGAAGATTTGCTATTCAAATAAAACTAAATGTAAGTTGGCTCTGCGTTAAAGTAACGCGTCCGGCATTAACTTTCGCATCATTCTTACCGCCGTCTTTATTGCATTTGCAAAACTAATCTGAAATAATACCATTGATTGCAATTGTACCTGTATTTATGAAGGGTAGAACGGTCTTGTGCACACCGTACTAATTTTAACTTAATGCTTAGGGCAACGCTTGCACTGTAGGAAGCATAAAATAGAACCTCTCTGTTAATAAAAGTTATCTTTCACAAGTCGAAAAGCTTCCTTATGGAGCTCTTTAGATATTCACAAGGACTAATTACGCGAAATTACTGTTGATAAGTAACGTAAAATGAAAATTATAGGTTTAAGCGAAGAAGTGTGAATAGATGTATTGAGAATTAGCGTTTTATAAATCGTCGAATTAAGTTTTACAATCGAGTTGCAATAATTAAGGATTTTTCTTATTTATAAAATTTTCATTTTATTCGTGTCGAAATAAATAACACACTGGGACTTTCTGTTACAATTGTTTATTAATTATTGCTAGAATATTTATTTGCCTGCGCCATCCGCTCATGTCACACGTTTAAAATAATTTTATTTGATTCCACTAGGTTACATTGTTCTGGTATTACAACTTGAAATTTATTTTACATAATCCTTCATTTCTTATGCCACTTAATAATTTTGTTCCTTCGTTGTCTCGTATTTCACAATAATCTTTATACGTGTGAAACGAATAGCCTTTATCGATTATTGCTGATATCGAGAGTAAGTTCCTTTTTAATTCAGGTACAAACAGAACCTTTTGCATGTATCTGCTAATTAATTTTCCGTCAATTTCTTCTTGTATTAAAATTGTGCCTATTCCTGCTACAGATAGTATTTTATCGTTTGCAATTCTTACATAATATTCCTTACTTGTTTGATTCAGCGACACGAACAATTCTTTTTTATACGTCATGTGCATGTTTGCATCTAAATTAGCTAGCCACTCTTCTTCTTTATCTGTTGAATTAGAATAAATTTTACTCACGTCAATAATGGACCCCGATAGAATGTACGAAGAAACCGATGTTTCTATATTTTCATCTTTTGAATAATTTTCTGTTGTTGCTGATTTATTTTACGTCAAATTTAATACTTCTATTTGACCAACTAGATTTTCTGCTGTATTTTTTTCGACCTCATAGAGGCGCTTTTCTTCTTTGATAAGACGTGCAATCAGTTGACTCGTCGTCCGGTCTGTTGTTGTTGTGCAGTCCCATGCCAATTTGAAAGTTGAAAATTTTGATGGGAGGCTATTTAGTAACCTTGAGATTGTTATAGCTTCCGACGGCTGCTCTTTAACATCGGCAAGCTGACTGCAAATGCTTTCGAAATGTTTCAGTTGTGGTGCGATCGCTTCATTTTCATTGATTTTAAAATCAAAATATTGTTGCAATAGACTGTCTATTAGATCTGAACTTGATATTCCATATAATGTGTATAGTTTATCCCACATGTCTTTAGGAGTTTTACAATTCACTAGGTTTCTGTGAATGCTTTTTTCCACAGAGATTAATAACAGCAGCATTGTTTGAGCTGATTTTTTCTTCCAAAAATGCCATTCATTGGTACCTTTGCAAGGTTCTTTCTTTGCTCCACTTAAAAAGTCACTCAGCCCTTTAGCCTCGATTAGGATCTCAATCCCGAACTTCCACAGATCATAATTAGATTCGTTTAACTTTGTTATGCTTAGGACATCTTTGTCTGCCATTTTGCAAAATACAAACGTACACTTTTATTTTAGTACAACACTTAATCGATTTTTCAAATTAATATTTGCTATGCCAGCTTGGCAATTTTGTTCCACAAAAAACACAAATAAACTATTAAATTCACAAGTGCAGAGAAGCGCGTTGGGCCTAAAACCTGTTGACGTAGTCACGTACGGGGTATTTTGTGTTCTAATCGTTTATTAATTGAACAAGATGAGATAATCGTTAAGACAAAAATGTTTGTCTTCACAATGTATTAGTCTAGCTATAAACGGAAAAGAACTGAACTAGAAACTGAAACTGTCGTCCGCCGACGGCAGTATTTATTCGTACCTGTAGCAGATTTGAATAACAGGTCAAAACGTGTTCGCTATTATAACCCATTAAGGGCAGAGACGGTAAGTTGATTTCAATTGTTTATTGCCCTTTGTATTAGTATTAGGGATTTCCCCGCAATAAAGCTTAAGATTTATAAGATATTTCCATAATTTATAAAATATGTGCTTATACTTTATGTTTCTAAGGTGGTACGGCAAAAATAACTTTTTATCGAGGATCAACTTCGACGAACTAACCCGATTATTCGACCAATGTTTTACAAGTATTACTTGTAAATTCTATTGTTCTAAAGAATTAAACATCAGGAGAAGGAGCTTTGATTTCGCTTTAAAGACACGCGTGCTTTTTTGACGGAATAGCCGTTATGCTTCCTTTCAATGCGTCTCAGTTAAGGTTGGACTCCTCTCACATGGACTGGTTGTATCGCTGAATGCAGGCAGTTGTTGCAAGAGTCCAGTGCCCGAACGCGCGTATCGACGCGTGTTTACACTTTTGTCAACTCTCCCAATTAGCAGCTTTTGAGAACGGCAGCGGAGCGGGAAAAAAGCGTAGAAAAAAGAAGCTGAAATTCGAGTCAATCCGCCAAGCATCCATCGTCGCGCAAGGGCGACACCTTCGGAAACAAAGAATGCATTCCGCGGTGACAATGGGACCTGGCCTGGCCTTGCGCGTGTCCGCATCGGTGCTTAAATTAAAACGATTTGGTTGAGCGAGCTGAGTAAATCAGGCGACGCCCACGCAACGGCGCGAGGGGCACGGCGCCGAGGCGGGAGGTCGCAGATCGCGAGACAATAAGCGCGTAAAAGCGGATTAGCCATTGAAAGCTCGAACTGATAAGCGGATGAGCTCTTGGACACGTTCGCTCGATTAATGCTGTTTGCTGCCGCGGAAGAATTGCGATGATGAAAAGAACGAGATCCGTGCGATTGCCGATCGCGGTTCCAGATACTTTTGTTCGGCTCTTCATTTTTCTCGGTTGTGCTTATCTACTTATTCTTAATAAGCCCCGATCACTCGAAGCTCGTCGTTGGCGTAGGAATAAATACTATCATAATCGGAGTGCGCGTTCTTCTCCCTTCGTTACTTCGGTACAAATCACTCGACTTTTTCATTTCTCGATCTATATAATACGCACCTGTAACGCTTCGGTGTTTCTTCTCCAAAGCAACGGAATCGATGTGCGATTAATAAATGTATTAGTCGACACAGTCTTGGCGAAAATTACTCGTGCGTCTATTGTTCGCGAATAAATGATTTCAATATTTTAACCGAATTAATTGCAAACTCGTTGGTTAATCCGACGTTATTCCTAGCAAAAGCCGCCGATGTCTTACGTCAATTTGCTGTTATCGCAGACATACGAGTTTACGGAAAGACGAGCGCTAATATTAATACCAATTACTGCTGCCACTTCATAGAGCACGACTAAGCAAATTATTCAATTAATATCTCATCCTCTGCTTTTCTACAATCACCGTCAATTTCATCGAAAATTTTTCTTCATTCTCGCCATTTTTTCTTTGCTCTTCGAGAAGTTGAATTTCTTTAAAAAAATCGGCAGTTAAATGGATTTACGTAAACCATCGTGTTCAGAAAAATGACACGCTAATTGTCGCTGTTAATCATAATTCGTATAAAATGCTCGTTGTTGTGTAACCGCAACACGTTAAAATAATAATTAAATAGAATCGTGCGTTATTAATTGCCTTTTTAACTCGAAAAAATACACGTGAAAGAAATAAAAAATCACAACAATTGTTAATAAATCAATTGAAAGTAATTTTTCTCTGAATTGCCGCTAATAATAGTTATTATGCAATATGCATTTAAACCTAATAGTTTGCATATTCGACTCATTTTCTTTTTCGTTTGTTTAAGTACTCATACTTTTTAAATTCAATGTCGATCTAATTAATCCGATACGAAGGATTCGTCGAAAGTGTTGAAAAACGAGAGAAGAGAATATTTGAAATGGCAATGCCAAAATGAAATACGAAATAAATTTTCTTTTTTAACAAAGTAATTGCCGTGTAAAATAGTATCGGGGGAAAATGAATTGTAAAGTGCGTTTAGCGTATCAAGATGTTAAACGAAGAATGTAAAACAATACCGTTGAACGATGTTTTTGAACAAATATTTCACATTTTTTATAAATAATCTAAATCGACTGTAAGTTTACCATAAAGTAATTGGTGTTTCTTTTTTTAAAAAAGCTACTAAAGTAGTAGTAATAGAAGTACAATCTCGTCGCAAACGATTCGAGTATTGCATAAAAGATAACGCGCAAAATATTTCCAGCCGAAGATTATAAACAAATTTAGCCGCGGTGGCCCTTGATGTACTCGAAAGCGTACAATGCGATATCGGATAGATCGAGGTTATTATTATTATTATGCCAATTACAACACCAATAGGAGAACAATATACGACGAAAGCGAAAGCTCAAACAGCTACTGTTTCTCTCTCGCTTCTGAACGCTTTTATAATTTGCCTATATTTTTCAGCGTGTCCGCCAATAATGATAGAAATTATTGCGCAACGCCAGCGCAGGTGAAAACATTCGAACGCGCTTTGATAAGCGATAAGGAAAAAGAAAGGCCGCGATTTCCTGTACAAATAGTAATTAACGAAAATTAGTGCATGAAAATTTGAGTTTATTTCAATCGATGCATTTTATTAAAACTACAATATAATTTATGCGGGCCACTGAATTAATTGACAAATACGATTCAGCGTCTTGTACGGGTTGTTTTTTCAGCGCTCGCTCTTTCAGCAACGTCGAGCCGAGAGATCGGAGGCTTGCGCGCGGCCGATATTTTTCAGATACCTTAAGTGGTAGGAATGTTAATGAACCGTTAACTGCATTATTTAATAATCGAAATAAACGGTAAGAAAAACTGATGTAATGGGAGCAGGTCGTTATCAGTGCATAAACGCGTACGTTTCACCTCTCGCGACACGATGGCGCACGCGCGTATTACCGTTTTGCGCAATCGCGCCAACGCCAACGACGCGGGGATAAAGAAAACAACGCAGGCCACGCGCACGTAACGAGAATCGCCGACGGAATGAATGAAGTCATAAATTCTCTCTCTGTGCGTAAAGGTTGTGAGAGAGAGAGAGTGAGAGGGACGGGAAGGGGGGAGATTGGAGGCCGCTCGATTGAAATCCGACGATTACGTTTGCGCGGAATCGAACTTGTGTCGCCGCACGCGAGTCGCAATATTTCTCTTTCTCCTTCCCTCTCGAGATCCTCTTGCAAAATTTGCATTGTACGCGTCGAACAGGTTTGGATTTTTCTTCGCTCTTTTTGCCTTTTTTCCCTTATTCTTTTCCTTTTGGATGTAATTACTCGCGATCTGAGATTACTTTCTTGGCGAGTGCGTTTGGAAAATTAAAGGCACGCAGAGGCTTAGCGTCCTGATGTGCAACAGAAGAAAATATAAAAGCATTGTTTTTAGACAAGCGCACGCGAATAATTTACGTAATTGTTACATGGACTGATGAATGATTTGAATAGCCATTTTTTCGCTTACTGCCATTACAAGCCATACGCGATGATATAAATCTGCATAGGAATTACGCGCGGACACTTGCTGCCATAATTAAGAATTAGATAATAACACGTCTGTTTTTTAGGCGATTCGACATTTTATCGTTGGCTAATTATTTAGGAAAAGGCTTGGAAGTATGATTTTTCAATTTTCATTCGCATCCTTTTCTGTAATTCCGTCGCGAGTTGTATTAAAAGACGTGAATCCTGAGCTGCGAGGCTTACATATTGATAAAATTAAAATTACAAAGTATAATTTTATAACTTAATTACAGTAATATTGCAGGCGGTACATATTTACGCGCCAGTAAAAGGTATCGGCTTAAGGTAAAAGTTGATTGTCCTTAAGGAAAGAAATTTTACGAATCCCGGTTTATGATTTAACATTATAGTTCTGAGAAATAAAAAAATTGCTTTACGATAGATTTTATTATACAATAATATTTTAAATTCGCTCGAAATGCCCTTTCTATGAAATTATTATGCAATTAGTTTAAAGCAAACTAGTTTAAAGTATAAATAATTTTAATGCCACGGATATGGCATTATTAAAAAAAAATTTTTTAAAAGTTACGAGAGATTGGGTGCTTTCCAAAACTTGACTTTCTATTATTTATCGTTTATTGTGTGTACGGAAAAAAGTTGCAAAAATAATTCATATTAGCTATAAACCGGTTATAAGCAATATAATAATCAATTTCTGTTGATGATTTATAATGAATACTTCACTTTTTCTTTTTTTTTCAGATTTACGGAAAATTTCTCTGAATATTAACGTTTCCGATTAAATTATCTACGTGTAAAAATTTTAAGCCCGAATCAAGATGGAAAATTATTATTATTATTATTTATTTAGTACTAAAGTAATAAGTCCCTTTAACAAAAAACGTTTTTAAGTCTTAAACTTTGGATGCAAATTGATGCGCGAGATTATTCCTGGAACAATCTTTTCAAACGCTAAGCATTCGCGACAATATCGCTGAATAAAATGATTCTAATTTTAATAAAGTCTTTCCAAAACATGTATGACACGCGTGTAGTAGAATTCAATTTAAAAGTTCTGCCCTTGAGAAACCGACGTGCACCATTAAAATTAGGCTATAAAAAAAAAAAATTATACAACGTAATAATTTTATCATAACTACATTTGAAACGACCATTAGAAATTACTCGTTGACTCTACAAGCTAAATTCAAAATACCAACAGCTCCTGAAAAAAGAAAAATAAGTTGAGCACAATTGTTGCACTCGATACCATTGATGCAAGCATAACATATGCTACTGATTTTGTCAATACGATCTTTCGCAAATGTAATTGCTTTACTTTCCCCCAAACAACTGGTAAATTTAGCATAACTGACGTCTACATCTTCCTCTTGGTACCAAGGACACGTAATCAATGCTTTCACCTTACATTTCAAACCTTCGACAGACAACTATATAGCAGGCAGATGTAAGTGCCTGTATAAATTGCCACAGCTCCTTCGCACTTCCTCTCGTCCTCTCCGGCTTTCACAGAAACGCTTTTCGTATCAAACAAGAGAAAGAGAAGTGCGGAGCTCAGTGGCACTCGATACAGGAGGAAGTGGAAGAAAAGTTGGACAATGCAGAATAAACATTTCCATACGAAAGAAAGTTGGCGCAAAGGAGGTGGAAAGGGACTGGGGCTGCAATGCAACCGCGTCTCGAGGGGCCTTACGCAACGGTCCTCCTTTGTCGCTATTCGGTAAACGCGCTTGGCGCTCTTGTGGAGCGTCGCGGCGTCCCACACCGATGCGAGCCTCGGAAAGGTAACGACGCCGGCAAGGACCGCGAGAACGAACTCGCGCTTTCGTGTCGTGCACCTGCACGCAACCATTGCCGACGTGTGAGAATTTGCCTTCTCGACTTCTCGGAGCAGCTCGTAATTACTCTGGAGCATCAGCCGCGGTCCCCACTTTGCCCCCTCTTTACCTATGTATGACGAATAATATCAAAGAAAAGCTGAGCCATCCCAGGTGTAAGGATGTCGATATTTTCATGCAAATTTGTGCCAATTAAATTAATATACGTCGTGTCAATACGGTTATTCGTTAAGCGATACCAAAGCGACTTACGTATGATTTTTCGAAAACTATTGCAATTAGTTACGAGAACAATTAGTTCGATATTGCTTTTACACCTGACGGGAGAATATATTTGTCGCTTGCACCGCGTGAAAAAGGAAATTCGATATTTTTCCGCTTTTATACGGTCCGAAAACTGGAAGAACATTATGAACTCGGAGATTATCCGCTAAGTATAAATTTCCGCTTCGGAGGTGAACAATTAAATAACTCGGGTTGTTCACTTTGTTCGTGCATCATTGTTCACTTTGGTATTAAAAATTTATATTCGTCTCGCTGCTTGTCGCTGTTTACGAATATTTCGGTGGATTTGTAAAAGACTCGACAACCTCGTCCTCGCACACACGCGCGCGCGTACATTAAGCAAATCTCAACCATTTTCACGCATTAAGGTCGATTTAACTTACAGTTAATAAAACGAAATTGTAAATAATTCATAAAAAATAACACGAGAGTTAAAAAACTAGCGCGCTAATACACTCGGCGATTCTTAAGAAGAAAAAATTAAGCGCGTTCATCCTTTCGTTAACGAGTAATAAATGGTCCAGTAAACATCAGTCTTAAGCCCTAATGATTAAAGCGAAAATAAAAGAGAGTACAATATGCATATCCAAGGTTTGACAATGAATCATAATGACGCTCATCCAGGTAAACTGTTTACAATTACGTTTCGGAAATTATCGCAACGGATAAGACGAGAATCGAAACGCGCGCCGCGCGAGAAGTAAACTTTCATAAAGCCAACGAAGCGAATAACGATGCAAAAACGTTGTGCTCGAAAGAGCCTGTGCAACCTAACGAGTTTCCGGCTCCCCCACCCCCTCTCGACCGGTGGGCCCGCGACCACCCAGGAACGAATTCGCACACGGACGATTTGCTGTATCAGCGCGAGGGAAGGCTGAAAATGAAAAGAGGATCCGTCAAAATAGCCCTGCGTATCGCGTGACGTGATAGCCTGAACCGCAAAAGCAAAAGCAGCGCTTCGAATCGTCCGCACCGACAGGTTAATGAAAAGCGCGAGTGATTCCGAGAAAATGCAGATTGCATTTTTGGGTTTCCTCGAAAAAGCATTTGAAAAAGCTCGGGGCATTCGAGGACGACACGGTCCTGGAAACGACGCTTTTGGTCAGAAATAAATTTGAAAACTCGCGAAAATGATAAAAGCTCTGAGCAACGGACGCGTAGGAATTTGCGAATGAAAGCGCTCGAAGAGGAATGTTTGTGCAATTCAATCCAGTAGTCTGCAATTAATTTGCAATACGTTTTACGGGATTGCCAAAGCTTCTGGTATCCAATTGCACGTAAGTTTTTTTCAACATTTGTTTGTATTTCTCGAGGAAATGTTACGCATTGTGTAATGGGTGAACCACAACGAAATTGTTCACTTTTCCTAGCCGCTTACTAATATACGATCAACTCTGTCAAAAGACATTGACTCCACTAATTCGATTTTTTCCCTCTAAACTTACACGCGAAGCCTATAATTTCAGTATGTAACGATGCAACTCATTTCTCGAAAGTACTCGGACATTAAGCCCGTGATATACACATCGAGAGCGGACAAGCAAAACGCAACGAACGCTTTTTGCTCTCTAAATTTTGAAAGTTTTATTAAATACGAAAAGGCAAAAACGAGAAGTGCGCAAAGTTTGTTTTTGTCAATACCGCTGAAGAAAATACAGTTTAACGGCGAAATGTACAACAGGTTTTTAGGACTAGTAAACTCGTAATGATTTTAAATGGTACTTGCAGTAAAATGCACACAACGAAAACGTTTACCTCTAATATTTTGACGTAATGCTCGGCTAGTGCCAGCTCAGCGTCAGCTTTTGTGCCACCATTGTTGCTTTAAAAGACCTAATGATTTACAACATTACATCGTTGTAATGTAATTTGTAATTGCACGAGGTGCATTGGTAATCGTGTCATTAGTCTCGTTACACTCGAAGATAACGCGTGATATTTCGCCGTTGACTCGAATAACGAGCGAATTCAACCAGTCGAATAATTATCGAATTTTTTCGAAACGCGGGAGCTTCGGGTGACGGATGAAAAACCAAGGACTAGCATTTGATACTTCGAACTCGTAAAAGCGCTGGAGACTTCGGGTACGCGTGTGATTTTAATTTTATACTTTTCAGCGTAAAAAATAAGGAAAACTCGAGGCAAAAATTCTACAACTTCTTTCAAAATAATGAACTTTAAATTTATAGCCTGTGACTGCAAGTATCTATTAGTGATCAGCTTATTGTCGATTCATATGTATCTATGTTACGTCATTAAGAACGTATAAATTATTTATGTCATGATACTCCAGTAAAGATACAACATTCACGTATAAAATTCCAGCGCGAATGCATCTAAATATATTCAAAAAGACAAAAAGACTAGAATGTCGACGCAGATTTTTGTCCCTGTTTGAGTGCGATTCCTTATACATGATATATCGGTTTCATGGCCGATGTGCCTTATGAAATTAATACGTTAGGACCGCTTGTTTTGACACACCATACTTATTAATGTGGCTCTGATTTTTGTCGAGAAAATGATTGTGCCTTTAAAAGCAGTTATTATCGCATCTTAATCCGCGAATTGTCGCACCTTGAAACGTGAAATTATAATTAAAAATGCAACGCTTTTTAATCTTCAACTTCATTGCTATCACTTTAATTTGTAAATAAATGAGTTTCAATTTGTTACGTCCGCGTCACTTTTTTAAAATGACAAATGTTCGTTAAAATAGTAGTAAAAGACTGATTATTCGAATGAAGAGATTCGTTTTTGAGTTAATGGAATAAATAAATTAAGAAAGTAGATTAATAGCGCTCGTTTGTAACGCAGACTAGAAATCTTTGGATCTGCCTGCAGTGAAATTCCGATTCTTAATTATTATTATTAGGAATTATTTTTTATTAACTTCAATTATGTATTCGAATAAATTTATAATAATTTAATATTAGTATACGAAAACTTGTAATCAAATAATTATTTTCGAGGAATATATGGTGCGCGTGCACATGCGCATAAATTTTTTATTTTTCTGAATTCATACTAAACGTGTAAAACTTTTCATAAAAGGAGAGATTGTCCCGTAAAGGAACTAAACAAAAGAAAAATTTGAGTTCCTTTCACCAGATGTGCCACATTATGTGACGTCGTGCAAATCTCACACGCGTTCCTATAAAAATAAAATGCTAAATACTTTATGGGAATAGAATAAATGCCGTATTCCTGTAAAATTTATCCGCGCGTAGACTCATTTTAGCAATCGATATTTCTTTATTGAATAATCTAATATCGAAGGCTTAGAAAACTTATTAATTTATTCATTCGTTTGAATATAGACACTATAAATTAAAATTGGCTTATATGCTAATAATTATCACTAGTAAACTTATAGATTACACAATATACATTTGGATTGTTTTTTTTCTCGATTGCAAAATATAGTATTCGTAAACAGAATATTTTTATTAAAAACTAGTTTTATACAAACCTAATGTTTCGGATATTTACGCGCGAAACGTCCTTTTCTTAAACGCGAGAGAAATTTCTAAATTACAATTTAAGAAGTTTTTTTATTACTATTATCGTCCGTGTGTGCTATTCGAGTTGAATTCGATGTATTGCAAATCTTTAATGTATTTCTTCAAAATTTCACGATCTATTTTATTGATATTTTAAAAATTCACAAATAACCAAATAAGAGTCTGTCCAAAAGATGCATTTGTTCAAATTCTTTGTTAGCGCCACGAGCTTTCTAAACATTAGTGGCAACATTTTTACAAATCATCGAGCCAGGAAAAGCAATTGTTTAAAACACATAAACTTTGGAACGAATTGAAATATACAGCTACGATAATAAAATGACCTTGCAAATATAAAATAGTCATTCAGTATAAAAACGAACTAATATTAAAAATTAAATACGAAGAGAGATCTATTTTCAGCCAAAAAAGCTTTTCAAGTGAAATTCACTTTCCGAAATGTAACAATCCAACGTGAAAGCTCGAACAATATCCTTCGTTTTTTACGCACTCCATAGCACTGCTATGTTTCGTCGTGAAAGAACAATAATTATCGAAAGTCAGTGCCTTGAAGTTTATTACCCAAATGGTAGTAACTAGGCGCACCAAGGAAGCGCGTGCGTGTCGAGTGACCGCGCGAGCCCCACCCCCGCCCCCGGCCCTCGAAATTACTCGTCTCGTGCAAAAGCCGCTCGGGGGCGCGGATGCGTTAATTAATATGTCAAGCACTGCGCGCCGCTCGAGTCGATGATATCCAGGACTTTCGCTCGGGACGATAAGATCGCGAGCGGACGATACCGCGACGGGGGCAGTCGTCGTCCTTTGTTAACGGATGGCAGCTGACGAGGCGAGACTCCGAGAGATCGATCAGCTGTGCTTCGGAGGCCACTTCCCACGCGTTCGCGCCCGCGACTCATTGGCCCGCGCTGATTACATCCGATCGCGAGCTTTTTCATGCACTTTTCGCGGCGGGACCCTTTGTGCGGACCCCATTTCGAAATTCCATTGAAAAGATAAGCATAATAGAATTATGCGTTGTTGCCTCTCTTTTTAATTGTATAATGAGATTTTCAAGGCTGTTGGTCGAGGCTTTTGACGAGATAAGTGATTTGAATAATTCGATAAGTGCATGACATCTGAAAAGGGGCCTCTCGGCCCTTTGTGCGGCAACACTTTTTCGCTAGGCCTTTCTATAGAACAACTCCGCTCCTTATTATTTGGCGCGCCGCCGCTCGCCAAAGTTAATGAAACTATTAGAATGCGCGCGAGAGATCGATCGAGGATATCGTGCTAAAGAGTTTGCACCGGAAATAAGGCAAAAGTATTGGCTCTTAGAACTACAGAGTTGGACAATTGTCGGAAATTGTTTTGACGCGCGGAGAGTCGAAGAAGCCTTTAACTAATTTTGATGGCAGCAACAACGGGAAGCGCGAGTCGGTGGAAGTGCACGGAAATGCGAGTCTGAAATAAGGAAGATGCGCGAAAAGCGACTGACAATTACAGCGAATGCCCGGGAGAATTTCACAATAGAGGCGCTCGTGGAGGCGAGCATTCGAAAAGCCGAGGCCGTACCGAAGCTATCGGAGGAGGAGGAGGAGGAGGAGGAACGGCAGACGTAAAAACGGCTCGGCCGACAGCTAAAAATAGATCAGCCGCGTGATAGAAGGTGAAATTTCATTGGATTCGCGTATATCCGCAGCGAGATGTTTATCGAGGAACGGCCGAGTCGTCCCGAATACCTCGGCGCTCAGTTCCGGCTCCGAGTGGCGTCGGTCCTAACTCGCCGTTATCGCGGGCCCCTTCCGAGGCATTGCGTATTCCGCGAGCCGCTCTCTCGGGGTCAGGGAATGTCGCGATCACACGGATGGCATACGTAGCGGGTGCAGCGGTAAGTTGTAGCCTGAGGGGTCCAAAGGTCGTCGCTAGGCCGTTCGGCCGTGTCTCGAGAGCCAACGAACTCCTCGCTCTCCCTCGGCTTCGTGAAATGAGAAAGGGAAGATAAGGAGAGGGGAGCGGGACGCTGCGGGGACCGCCTGATGACCATCGTCCATCTGACTCTCGAGATTTATCGCGCTTAAGATATAGCCTGCCGCTCGCGCACGTCCGCTGCCCGCGCGCCCGTGTGCGTGTGTGTGCGCGCGCGACGCAGAACGTTGCTCGCGCACATGCGCCGGCGATGCACAATTGGAGGCTTTGCCCAATCGCGTCTTACCTCTTATTCACCACTTCTGCGCCGTTTGCTTTTGCATACTTGATTCTTCTTGCCTCGAGAGTCGACGCTCTTTCGTTAGGATCTCTATTCCTGTTCAATACAAGTTCGCGCGTCTCTTTTTTCCCTTTTTCAGCGGGACGGCACTTTTAAATGTCTCTCCCGAGAGATTTATGTTTTGTCTCCGAGACTGTTTGACCGCGCGAGAGGGAGAGGGGGGCGAGCGGGAGCGAAGCTTCGTTTGCGAAATACTTTGATCAAATCTCCGGTGCGTAATGTCCAGGCTGGAATTATTATAATCATAATCGCGTAGACGCGAAAAGGGGTTTAACTTGCACAGCAATCCGATTTAAATAATCAAACTCTACTTTAGAAATAACGCTATTACTAATACTAGAAAATACTTACAAACATTTTCACTAAATTTCGGTTTTAGAAAATAACATAAAATAAGGTGTACTGCCAAGCTAAACTGGAGCGCAATTTGTTAAGCTAAACCTTACGACGTGAAATACTTAAATATTATTTCTCCAATAATCCGATAAATTTATTTTATGCTTTGCCGATACACTTTTTAATTCATTTGACAAATGTTTTTCTATATCTTAAATCTTATTCATTAATATCACTATTTATAATTTCGTCGTATGCGTTTCTTTTGATATTTCACTCCATAACTTTGATACGTGATGCATTCGTTAGTATAAAATACATACTGATTACGATTATTTAACTAATTATTAATATATAAGGATATTTAAATTAAAATTATAAATTATAATTAGTCAGCGTGTGTATTATTAAAATTTTAATGAATTCATAAATTTGTAATCTGTTTGCGTCACAAGAGATTTTTCTCGTTATACGCAACTATTTTTATCAAAAAATAAATGGAATTGCATCGCTCGAAAGTAAGAAACAAAGGTTAAATTATTAATACAATTATCTTATTAGCTAATGAACAAAAACGAGAAGCAATTTTTACTTGTGAATCTTAAATGAAATTTGGATGTAGCAATTATAGTATGAAAAAATTCACTCCACAAATGCATCCGTCTATTTTTCTCTGGGATCACTAAAAGCTGACGGCGAAATTAAATTAAATTACGGAATATCCGCACACGCCATTTTTATTCCAAGTACTTATTAGTAACTACAATTAATATCACTATAAACATTACTTAACACACTTACTCTTCTTAGAAACAACAATTATCGTCAATCTTGTAATTTTATGGTAAATCCATACTCTTGATCCGACCATTTCAATAATTTATGACGTGCAAATAACTGAACTATTAAGTATTTAATCGAGTTTAAGAAAAACGCACAATTTCGTCCATTTAAAATCGAACTGTGAAACTAGCGGTTAAAAAGTTCGAGTACTTTTTGAAAATCTGTATCATTGCTATGCTCTCTTTGAGTATAAACTAAAAAAATAAGTAATTAACAGGTGACTGTTTTAGGAACATAAAATCCAGACTAATTACCGATTGTACATCGAAAGAAATTTATATAAAGTTTCACTTAATGACAATAGCTTACACATATGAGGTCAGACACAATTTGACAAGAATTAAAATAATACTCGCTCTTAGAGACTTTAATAAAGCAATTTGAGCAAAATCAGAGTGTAGCGTAAGGTTAATCGTAGATTTTCGAAGAAACTTTACGAGGGCATAAAATCGCGAGCCTCCTCATCCGCTTTCGTAAGCTGCGACGTAAGAAATACGATGTTTCATGAATCTCTGCGTCATTATTCTTCAAAACACGCCTCACATAAAATCCGCGAGAAATCGTGTCTAACAGAAAAACGGTAGGCAATAAAACAAACATTTATCTTGCAGTGATTTACCGGAACTTGCCCACCTCAACAACCACTTTGCATTAAAGAAACAACGAGGCGTAAATACCGGCTTCAGATATACTTTCTTGGTGGCTGTGAATGAAATTATTTTGTATACGAGATTCAGCGCGAACGAGGGAGTGACGGAGATAAAGAGATGAAAAGTGAAATTTGCTTCGTAGCGTATTTCACAAAACTCAATGATAATGTTCGAAATTTATCTTTTACTATCCTTGAATATAATTCATAGTGTTTACCGGATCGATAAATCCTTTCGTGGTTGTTTTTTTTTTTTTTTTTTTTTAATTAGTAACTCTCCACTACTAAATGCATATTCGATATTTATGAAATTGCGAGTTTCATTTTGTTTTTCGTTAACTTTATTAAAATAAGTAATTGTTGTCCCTGTCTATGACTTCGAATTAAACAATTATGTGTTGAAACGAGTACATAATCGGGATAAAATTTAAATTACTAACAAAACTATGGGCGACTAATAAATTTGATTTTGCGTAAAACGTTTAAGGTCAACACATACACGTTTCGTAATACTTTGTGTATTTTCGGCACGAGTGTAGGCTTAAAGTTACATAATAACACATTTCGTTGAGTAAATTGATTTTTCACAAAAAATTGCAATAAAATCTATTCAAATTCAAACAAAAAGTGCGTTTAAAGTGTAACTGCGGAGTTCGTACATCATAATCTTAAATTGCAAAACAGCACTTTCACCAATGCTTAAACTTATTATCTCATATATTCTATTTATATATATATATACATATTTGGAGTCTGAAAGATTTTTGTAGGGTCGTAGGTGGTCGCGTTTTCTCGTCCGAAATAGGCAGCATTATGAATTATTTCCAAAGGAAACCAACGAACGCACGCGAAAGTCAAATCACAAGAGAGGCTTGCAAGTACTTTATAAACAATAGTTTACAAGCGCTCGAATCTCTTTTGGAATACGACATTCGCGTAATATACGAGTGCATTCGTTGCAACAGTCGAGAAAATTTGAATTCCCGTGCTTTTGGAAGCGTTCGCTGTATCGCTTATCGTTCCAGGAATCCAGCGATCAAGTGCCCGGCCGCTGCATTTGCACAAGGAAACGCGTAGAAAGAGAAAACGCGACCGGCGCAAGCATTCGCGTTGATTTACACGCATCTCGGCTGCTTTATTACCCGAGTGCACGCGGGATGGACGAGAACGCATTAGACAATAATAGCGCTCGCGAGAAAATAATTTATTCGATCGGAGGCGAACTCGCGCTCCTTTTGCCGGGGCCCATATCATCGGGCACACGCGGCCCCGTTCGACCCCCGTCCGCAATATACATAAACATGATGCATCGGGTGGGAGGAAATTTACGATGCCTTTGAGAGATAGAGGCAGCGACTGCGAGCGAGTGACAAAATTCGCACGAGATACGGCGCCCACCTTCGTAATTACAATACGGTGGGTGGCTTTTCGTATCTTTTTCCCATTATCGAGTCTCTCGCGTTGCGCTTGCATCAGTTGCGCAATCCCGGAGATGATAAAATCTCGACTGTTTCGAGTCCTTCAAAGTGTGCGTTCATATTTCACGTACTTTTTGCAAGCGCCTAAGTGGCACGACAGCTTGGATTTCTAGCAATCAGGAACAGAGTCCGTATTAAAATTTAAAGTAACTGTAATTGTAGGTATTACCAATAAGTATGTACTCGTATTTGAAACGCTCACTTTTGATCGCTTGAATTACGGATAAAATTATCTCTCGTTACTTGGAGCATGCGAAGCTTGGCATTCCCCTAACCCTCGGTAATGAATACAAATTAATGGAAAAAATGCAGTGGCACGTCGAGCAATTATTAATAATTTTACAAAAGATCGTTTGCAAATTCCTCTTTCATAAGTGAAATAAAAAGTTGAGCAAAAACAGTCACCTTTTTAATGCAGTTTTTCATCTGTCCGTTAAATAAATAGAATTGCACTCGTTTATTATTCGCTCTCTTCGGTCAACAGTGTGTCGTTATTATTTCTACTCCCACGCGAGCTTTAAAGCGTTTAAAATTCCAACGTAAGTAATGCCGAAATCGAGGCAATTGCTCAGAGATAACCAAAATAAGTTTATACTCGAGCAGTTTTAACGAATCCTTCCGAGGCAACTGCTGAATATCAATTCGATAATTTAAAAAGAAAGGCCGATTATTATAAGCGTGTAAAATGTATTAAAAATCAAAAGCCGTTTGAAACAGACTTCGTAAAGAAATGAAAGTAATAGCGTGATGTGCTCGTGCATCGAGTAATTAGTTGATCGAAATGCAGCGCTAGAATTGAGCGTGAGTACAAAATACAAATCTTAAATCTTTTGAAAACTTTGCTATTGCAGACACGAGTCGAAATAGCATTTTTCATATTTACGCGTATAAAGTACAAAAATTGTGTCATAAGAGTTTTGTTGTAATTAAGGAAATCATTTTGCGTGGAAATTACGGTCCGAGGGAATTATCTTTCGAAAGTAAATAAAAATTGATTACGTTCGGTTACAAAAGAGCAACTAAAGTGATTAACTAAATTTTGCATCCAAACTAACAATAACCTAGTAGAATTTAGTAGTCAATTAAATTAAGAGTTTCCATTCAATGATTAGTTACACAGGCGGCGGCGGCGGCGGCGGCGCGTTCGGCAAGTGTTACAAAAAGTAAATAAATTGTCAGTCCGTGCAACAAAAGTCTCCATTTTCTCTTTTGTGGTTCTCACGCGTTGGTAGCAGCGCAGTTTGTTACGCTGCTCGGAAAACGAATCGCCGCCGATCTATTTCAGCGTCAACGGGTGCAAACGCGATTTTTCATCTTCTGCGCTCGCAAAAACGTCTTTATAGCGCTCGATTTTATTGAGCGATTTACTCACAGCGCCGAGCCTCGAGTTACGCGCTCTCGAGCATTCGTAAAATAAAGCGAAAACGTATGGAGTCGGGCAGCCGCGGCTTCACATACGCTAATCGCGACAAAAAATTACCATCTCCACGGCGAACTCGAGTCGTTAATTTCTCGGCGGCAGCAACACTATTAGCGCGCAAAGGAACTCCGACGAGACTCGCTCTTTCTCGCTAATCCAAATTAGCCGGTGCTCGAGCATTTTCAAGCGAGAAAAAGCAGTCCGATGTTGGGCTATTTTTTGCGAAAAGGACAAAACGAGGAATAAACTCGAGTGTTTACTTTACAAAGCATTTTTTAACGCGAGGAACGCGAGCAGCGAAAACGAGAGTTTCGAGACGTCGGCGCGACCTGCAACGGGAAACGCGCAAAAGCTTGTAACCAGCCGGAGCAGCGATAAGTTTTAGAGAGCACTGGGTCTCGATTCAATTGCGAATATCAGTAGCCAAGCTCGCCAAAAGACGCGCTTCGAATCGCGCATTATAATTTCGCAAAGCGATAGAGGGTAATTCTGAAAATCGAAGAGGCAGCGAGACGCTTTAGCGTTTATTAATACGTGCGTGGCGAGGGCGCAAAGGTGCACGTTACAGGAACATGCTTGAGAAACGCATGGCCGTAATAGGTAATTTCCCTTTCATGTTTTTGAAATACAGCGTAATTACACACGCGCCACCGACGTTGGCAAAATACATACTTCCTCGGCGGGCACGTGAGAAGCGAAAGCAAGTAAGCGTCAAAGAAGCTGCGGGCACTTCAATCCTAAATTTCAAAATAACTTCTGTTCGACGTCGCCGGAGAGGGAAAACCGATCGAGTCCTCCCAACTGGATGAATTTACATTTTCTTCGTTAGAGTTCGTTCGATTATTGAATTAATAAACGTGTTCTCGAAGCTCTTTTTGTTCGCAAATGTATCCGTAGGCGATGGGGTGCCGCAACAAGCGGTAATCAAGAGAATCAATGTCTGGAAAATAATTCCCACTTCGGTTTGACTATTGTTTTAAAAAAGCGCTCGCGGCGCTGCTGCGTGGCTGCTTTTTGCCAATTTTTCGGTTAAATGATCCGTTTGATCGCTGCGGCGTACCGCAGTAAATGCTTCTTCTCGGTTTGCAACCAACCTAACCTTCCTTTTTTAAAGCGTTCGCCTTGTATCCAAGGTAAATACATTGTTCTATTAACATTTTGTTTTTCCAGCTATTGAGAACCCGGTGTTTATTCAATGATCCTTAATAATCGGACTGCCACGGGAGATTCATTAAACCTAATCAATGAGAATTTGCAAGATCGGTAACAGTTTTTAAAGAAGCTTTGCTGGAGAAAACTGCACGTGCTTAGCTATTGCCCTATGCTACATTAAACTGTGGTATCCACTTTTCTCATTTTTTTTAATTATTTAATTATATGCACTTGATCGGAAATTACGTTTATCCATCAAATTCTTAGATCTCAAATCTCGCGTTTTTTTTTTTTTTTTTTTTGGTTAAGTAAAAGATCATCAGTCTTCGAATTTCAAAAGGCTTTTACGGCTTAAAATTCATTATTAACTAATTATCGAATAGGAAAAATGCCGCGCTTGCGTAAGATATTCATTTGCCGTAGATCTATTTTGGAAATTGATAAATTATTAAAAGATTTTGTGCAATTTTCCGTGAAAAATCGTCGATTCCTTAAAAACTCCTGGTAGCAAAAATTTAAAAACAATCTAAGGATTCAGGATAATTTATTTTGGAATAAAAATTTTCGAATCAGTATTGAGAAACGAGTGAACGCGCATGTATACAGATAGAAAGAGAATAAATTGATAAGTATGCATTATGATGTAATAAAAAATATATGTATTTCCAAGATTTATTTCATAATTGACTTTTTTTAGAATTAATCTCCTACCTAAAAAGATTTTTTGTAAAACTCTGCTTATTCTTCAAATAAGAAATAGCTCACCAAATATTTTACAAAATACATAAAAATTGAAGAATTATAAGTAACACGCACAAACACTCACAAGCAAGTTTGTTGTGTATGACATTATTAAACTAAAATGCGTAGCACGTAACTCACAGCTGCTTTATTGAAGTTTAATTTATTTATTTATTCAATCACGGCTTGCATTTCTCAATTAACGTACGATATCTGGTGAAAATGTACGAGTGCCCGTTTAGTACTGCATCGATAAATACTGTTAATCTACGAATTCTTATGTAGATCAAGCGCAAAATAATCGTAAATTGATCGCACTGGAAAATTAGCCAAAATCGCGTCGATTTTGCACACGCGATTCGTCAGTGTTTCGCGAGAATAAAAGATGCGCGAGCTTCATTAGCCGAGACAAAGTTTAATCTTTCGTATTACTAAGTCGCGCGAGTTTCCGTGTTGCGCGTAACTTTAAAACAAAAACTTAAAGCGACAGAAGCATCTTCCCCGATCGAGTGATATTTTTAAACGGCGTTGGGCGATTAATAATTTCGCATAAAATTAGTAGCAGCCTCGGCGGGATTTCCGCGAGTATGTGGAGCTCGCGCGTATGAAAATCTCTGAAAATCCCCGGCGTGTCTCGCATTTGTCAGATGACGGCCGCGCGAAATTAATATTCGTACATTTCGCTGTTTTCCCGCAAGTCTCACCCACTTCCTCCTCCACTCGCGCTGCCAAATGCCGGAGAACGAGGGTCGAGCGATTATTGTTGCTGTCTGTGCGATTGCGCGCGTGCTTTTTCCAGAATCTGGGTCGCTTGAAAATTCATAAGCTCTCCGTCAAGGTACCGCTTGCATCACCTTCCGCTAATTTATTATCCGAATGCCAAAATCCGCTTATGACATATTTACAAAGTAGTCGGCCATTAGTTTCGCTGCAGTTTTAAACGCGGGCAAATTCATATTTATACATTTTAGTCGATCGATTTAATTCGCACTTAGGAGAGTTGATAGTGTCGGTGCTCGCGCAACGTCTTTCAGTTATCGCCGTATCGACACACTCGAAATAAATACCAACCAATAACGTGCGGCGAGTCGACAACGAACGCGATTCAAGTCGGAAAAGCGCTGAATAAAGACTTCAAAAGCCGAGAAAGCTAAGATAATAAAAGTGGTAATGAATTTAATAACGAATTTCAGGAACATTGAGCGCAGCCATATTTTACGTGCAAATAGCTCGGATTCTGTGAAAGGATAGTTTGGTGATTAAATAAAAGGAATGCAATATATGACATGCATACAAGTTTGGCTCCAGATGAAAAATACTTAAGCTACGTGTGTAGCATTGGACATTTGGTTACAGCTGACTGCAAATATGCCTGCGCCTGCATACCGTTTCTATATGTTAATGAAGCTTAGTTGAGGGAAAAAACAAAAAAGCAATAATCGTAGATTAAACGAGCGCGTGTGCACTGTCCGCATTTCAACGACCATCAATCAAAGATACGCTAAATCTCCAAGAGCTTTGACTGTGAAATTTCAAAATCAGAAGCTCCACGGATAATTGTAAATTGTAGTGTAATTATTTATAGGCGTCTCGCGTTTCGCGCGGAAAGATTCTTTCTCTAGAAATTTAATTATAATCGGTGACTAGCAATTTCACGAATTACAACGTTTTAACTAATTACTTAATCTTTGTGCTAACGAGTAAGAGATCGAGGGAGAAATCAGCGAAGCAGCGAAGAATCCGCAAGCTGATACTCATAAAAGCGCGCGTTCCTCAAAAATCAGCGACGCGAATTCACTTCGCAGTGTCAGTTTGATTGCTGCTTGAAAAAATGTCGAGAAAGTACAAAAGTAACGAATAATTATTTGTTCGCACTGAATTCACACCGATATAGATTGAAAATTTTTTTTGCAAAGAAATTGTGCAAGACACGGGGCACTGCATCGGTGCTGTGCGTTGTTCACAAGCGCTAATATTAATCTGTACATGTTTAATTTTTAACGCGAAACGAATCTCAATTTACTATAAAAACTTTCTTTGAAAACGAAACCTCGCTTACAACCTAATTAATTAACGAATAAAAAAGGGTCGCAATTTATTTATTCAAATACTCATTGCTATTTTTCGCACGATTACACCGCGCACTAAATATGATAAATGGATAATGGCTAAAACTCCTCTCGTTTTCCATATCATTATTCATTATTCGTAAATCAGTCACTATTGAATTAATAAGAATATTGACGCTCGATCATTTTCTAAATGCGCGCGCACGCGTACACGCAAAAAACGGAATGCCCCGCATAAAGCATACGAGGTGTTTGCATACGAACAAGTAGTTTATATTCATGAACGCACGTCGTAATACGAGATCACTTGAAAACACTCTTTTAAATATTTCCATACTATGTTATTACAACGTTGTTAACCGCGGTAACAGACGTCTGCGCGCGCATACGACAGTTTCCTAGATAAGTTTATTGGAGGAATGGCGCGAACCCTGATTATCCTTATGCAGAGCTGCAATAACTTATTTCGGTGTCTAATCTGACTTTAAAGCTTTTAGGATTACTTGTATTAACTTGTATCTTTTATAATGTCTTGATTATTGGAAAAATCGAAAAACTTCATCCTATCGATGCTTTGAGTAACACGATATGCTATTAACATTGCATAACAAGCTCATTATTAAAAATTATGCTGGAAATAATGTATTCTTATAAACTTTAACAAGAAATATCTCCGGTATCCTGAATATTATACCGCGAATAACTAATAGAAAAATATCCTTCGCCTTACACGCGCGAGTAAAGTCGCCGAGTTTAATGAATAATAGATAACGGAGAGCTCGAACGAAAATCCTCTGGTGCATTCAAATTTAATCGTTGACATTTGTATGTAAAAACAATGAACCTTAATTACCGTTGTTCCAGTCGAATTCAGGTATGATCTTTAATGAAAGTTTAGTTGGAAACTAATTTGCGTACAATTACCATAAGGAAATTTTTTTAGAAGACCTTAGGTTGGTCCCTCTTATGACAAAAATATCTCGCATCTATTATCATTATTCGGGCTAAAGCACGAAAACGTTTGTTAAGTCAGATTATTTATACCAAAATTTCAACAATTTATGTTAAGTTTCATTTGCCAGCATCATTGGTATATTTTACTACGTATTTACTTCTCGCGTCTCGATAATTGTACCGAACAACAAGTGCATAAGTTAAAATTTTTTATCTCCTGCAATATAAATTGATATTTAATTTCAACGAATTTTAGTTCTAATTTCTAGTCGACGATAGTGGTTTTGTTAAAATTATACAACACGTTGCGGATTATAAGACTTGGAAAATATACAAAGTATTGGAAGTTTTTATCAAAAACCAGCCTCGAAAGGTCGACGTTAAACATTATTTCAAGTGATAAGTCCAGCAAAGTTTAAGCTAAAACAGGTTTTCAATTAAACCAATGATCGAGATTATGCTTTCAATAATAATCACCTTGAGCATAAAATCGATCCCATAAAAATGTCAGAGCCGGTAAAAATTTCGATAAATTATCTAGCGCTTCGCGCCACTAAGAGTCCACGCCAAATTAAATCCCGGCCGCATCGCGCTATTATTTTACAAGTGCGCTAACAACATAATTCGATTACCTTTTTAGCGAATCCGCGGATGCAAATCTCGCAATTGTCCATCAAAAGTCGCGGAATGCACCGGATGGAAGGATCCGCGATAAGAGGGCAAATAATTATCCCCGTTGATTATTGGCGACTACCGGGGCCGCATACCGGTGTAATCTACTTAAGGAACGACGTCACGAATAACAACGACCTGCATGCCCGCGGACGCATGCGCGTTCACACTCCACTGTTTGAATAGCATTAAGGGTAATAATACCAGGACCGATGCAGCGGATTCTCCCCGCGCGCGTTATTATTGTAATTACGCGGCTCGTGCACCGCAGGCGCGTTGTTCTGCATCAGGCGTTCGCGTGTGCGTGCGCCGGAGCCACCGAGATTCGTCGATGACCGTCATTGCGCGCCTCTCCACGGGATTACGCGATTTCCGACTCTCCCTTCCTCGCTTCAAAGGTATTTCTGCGCGCGCACACGTCTAATCTCGATCTGGTTTAGACGGTAAGCGCGAGCTTTTAATAAGCATTATGTACTGCCTCGCCGTTACTTTGTAGCTGGGCTTCTTACCGCGGCTTATTTATTGCTGAATAACTTATAATGTATGGGAGAGCGAGTCGAATTTTATGCTTCGAATTTGTCACAAGTATGGGAAGTGTACAAGTGGGTGCTTAACGCGCAACAAAGATAGATCGCTTGCTCGAAGCCTGACGTTGCAAATCTCGGCCGAACCGAACTCGCGTGAATTATGCGTCGCGGATCATCGGCAGGGAAACGAAGTTTAAAAAACTAACGATACGCGAGCAAAAATATGATTTATCGACGCGGATTGGAAGTCGCAGCGGAGGAATAATAAGGACCATTTGTGTCCGTGGAAGATGGCGCGTCTGGCAGACTCTGCCCTCAATATTGCTGGTGCAACTCTCCTCAATGTTCGGAGGGATCCGCCGGCATCTTTGAACACGAATATCTAGTAGCCGTGGGCTTCGGATCGTCGTCCCTCCTCTGTAGATCAGTCGAGCGCCTCTAGAGCTGTGCTATCGTAAGAGAAAATTATCGCGAAAACTGAGAAAAGGCGAATGGAACGGGTGAAATAAAGTCGAGAATGCAACGCGAAGCTCGGGTGTACGAGTCGACGCGATCGTTTTAACAGCCGCAATTACGCTTTATTCGGGAAATTCGACTATTTATTATAAATTCATCGAACAGTCCATATTATTATTATTATTATTATTAATTTATTATAGTTCTCTCGAATGCAATTTATTTCTGGGCAAATTATCTACAACTTTCGTACGTAAAATGCATTTTTTCCAGTTTCTTTTGCACGATTTTATCAAGCTGAAAACTAAAAATCAAGCTGAATCTTATTTATTTTCATTAAACATTATTGTTGCCTATTTCATTGATTTTCATTATTCTCGTTGTCTTCGAAGCATTGAAAATTATATAAAAGTATCGATCAACTGGTAATATTGGTTGTACAAACTGGTGACATAGCAATGCGATTTCAAAATTGAATACGAATCATGTTTACCAAAATACAGAAAAGAAAAATCAGAATAGTGTTGCAGCATCGAGTAATGAAGGAAAATAATTTATCTTAATGCTTATTCTTTTATTCGGTTGTTTATTTTTGCGCTCAAACGGTATACATTAAGTACTTGGGTCGTTTTATCTTTGTTAAATAGTGAATCACGTAACAGGATATCTGGAAAAAAATATTTGTTAAGAGAAAAAATATTAATTGGAACAGCTTTAAAATTTTTCAACAAGAAATTTCTTATGTAATGCCAAGCCGACTTGAATAGAGACTTTACAACTACTTTTCGTAGTGCAAACATCGATAAAACTTGTTAAAAACGTACTGCGTGATACACGCATATACAGTATAATCTCAAATTTTTACAAGAATTTATTTATAAAAGCACCTTTAACGGGTATTTCAAATTACAATTTCATTCGTGATTAATTATTGGACTATTTAACACTAAAAAAATTACGTCTTTCAATTAAACGTTTACACTTTTTACTGCATACGGCGAGTGTCGCTCAAATCTTTCTTCCTAAAAATTTGCTCTTTTCATTGATTGCGCAGCAAGAAATTATAGTGAATTAAGTAGCTAAATATTCAAAGTTGCATTATAAAATTCTTTAGTGTTCTTGTTCAAATGAAATTAATTGGACGACAAATACTTACATTATATAATTATATAAATTCCATCCACATTAGCGCTATACTTTACAGTATCTTGGCATTTTTTGAATTTTAATTGATAAATTTATAGGCACTCTATAATTCTATTTATTTTATTTTATTGTATGAAAATATTTTTCTAATGTTTAATAATGCATGAAAAAGTAGTCACTGCGAGTCATACGGTACTGCAGTTAGTTTCTTGTTATTAGTTTCAGTTGCTATTTTATGAGCTTGAGTGAACTTTTTAGTTTCATTTCGTAATCCTTACTATATTCAATAGCTTACATACATAAATAAATTCATTTTTCGTAATGTTACTAACTCTAGATCATGCGCACGCGTCATTTATTGGCAACAGCGTGCTAAAGCTGCATTTAATAAGCATTAAAGGAACTAAACAAAGAGGTCAGATAATTTTTAACGTGCATTGACAATTAGAGTTTATTTCATCGGGATAAAAGTTTTCAACGTATTATTTATATTTTATACGGAGAGGATTGCGTTAAAAAATTTCGAACACGATAGCTCCACTACATCTTGTATTAAATTGCTGCACCGGTCCGTCGCATTTTGAATTTCAGTTTAAAATGTAATCGTCTTTGGAACAGTATATTTATAGTTATTTATATTCCGAATCATGTTCAAAACTGTTAAAAAAATAAACAGGAAATGTAAGAGAACAATTTCCGTATTCATGTATTCGGAGTGTCAACCAGGAATTGCTCTTTCCCTCGTTTTATTTTCGCATGCTCTACTACAAGTGCGTTCCACTTATATTTTTCATCGGCTAAGGCGGTGTCTTCACTAACACAACTAACCACTTATTCAATTTACTCGTTGCTCTCTCGGATGACTTAGAAAAGGAATAATTGTTGTAACAATATCGTACATATATCGCTCATAATTAATATACGCAATCGAAATGCAATTAATTGGATTAAAAATTATTTTTATTACGGAACTTTTCGAACACACCTCATAAATCTTGCAGTACGTTTAACAGTGATTTGTTAAAAGGCATATACAAGTTACCTTTCGTGTTTACTCTAAAAATCAATTTTATTGCTAATCTTTAATTCACCTTATACGACTATTTACATTGGGAGACTGATTTAATTTAACCTTGTAATATTTATTAATATCGCAGCATATCCTATCCCATTTTGTAATTATAACTTTCATCGAACATTCTTCGTTTTCTTTAAAAATAGTTTATAGCAAGCGCCGAAGCTTTGAAATTGTTCCATTAGATATCGTTGCACGAGAATACGTTTTTTCGGTGGAAGAAAAGAGAAAAGAAAAAAGGCAAAAGTCCTCTGGTCAGAAGATCGTCAATTTAGCCAATTGTGCGTATTTAAATCACCCTTATCGGTCGGTAAAAAAACAGTCGCTTCCGTTGAGCGTCAGTACGTGTTTACACAGGCGTGCGCGCGGGCACGCGCTCAAGTACACACACACGCACCCAGGGAATCCGATTTACCGTCGCAGCGAGTTGCGATTGAATTTACAAGACACGGCCATCCGGAATTCCCAAGTCAAGTTCTCGCGATATTCGCTCGGACCGCTACCGCGGGAATCGCGGGGGAACAAGGAGGCGGCGGCGGCGGCGGCGGCGGTGAAGGAAGACGAAGACACGGAGCCCCGATGAAGTCATCCGCACGCGGGCATAAGGAGATCATCGCCGCGAGTCCGCGGGAGGGCGAGGAGGAAAGGGAGTCGGCGCGTTCTTTTTATCGACGTACCGACATCGCGATAACGAGGCCTTCCCCGTATAAATAACTGTATTACCGACGGAGAGCCCCGACGCCTCCTCCCGATAAAATCCAGCAGCAGTCGGAATAACTGTGTCTTCTTTTATATAGCCGCGCTAAAGCGGCTTCCATCGGCTCTCACACACCACGAGCCGGGCTTTGCATGAACGCTGGCATATTTCTGTAATTATTGCCGGCACCGTTTGATGTGCTCAGTGGCGCGCGCGCGTGCGACGCACGCGGCTACCACATATATGCGCTTCTCGCGCGTCCAGCCTCTCTCTCTCTCTCTCTCTTTTCTCTCTATTTCTCCTTCCCTCTTTAATAAGCATAACTAACAGGTACGTAGGCTGGACTTGATTTGCTAGTATCTTTTGATTGCTCGTACGGGGTAATGATAGAAAAAATATCGATCTTCTTTTTTTACCTCGATCTTATTTATTTCCTTTGTAGTCGACTCAGGTGAGAAAACAATTTTTATATACAAAAAAGGCATTTGTGCGTTCGGATGGACAGTTGAATGTGAACTAGTATTACAGTTGAATCTCGCACGAGAATACGCTTGGATCGGGTAACCAAATTGGAGCGATAAAATATAGGGCTAAAATCTTTTTTTAACAATCCTGAATTTAAGAAAAAATTATATCAACCATCGCATGAACAAGTTGTATAACATTTAATTTTATATGTATAATGCAGGATTCGAACATTCGTAATAAATCTAAATTTTTCAAACTCCTTTAAATATCTTACAATATTTGCTGCAACATACATTATTTTTCTTCGTTTTCATGATTAGCTAATCGAAATTCTTACTCTTAGTTTCTTTAAAATCGAGTTTGTCATAGATAATCAGCATCTGAAGCGAAACGTAGCAAAATCTACTTCGTACAAGAACTTTTCTAACTTGCATATAAACGTTTAATATTTACAACTGTCCACGTTACATAAAATTTTAAAGATATGATAATAAGATAGACGTATTTGAAGAACAAAACTTTGCACGCATTGACGAGAATTTTAATTTAGTTTTAATAATTAAGACAGTTCTTAAAAGCTATTTAAAGATTTTGGGAAATTATGAATGGTATTTAATGGAAATAATTCTCTTTCGTGGAATGTTTTTGAAAATCGTTTCATGATATTCCTCCCTATTTTCCAAAAGCACAGCAGCAAAACGTAAAAATTAATATTTTAAATAAAAGCCCGCGTAAATATAATTCTAGTTGTTGATCGACTAAAATTTAATTATTCCAAAAATACGTACGACATATTAATTCAAATAGTTAGAGTTTTTAAACGATGAGAGTTATTTTTTACAAGTTAGTCTCTCGTACCTGCTTCGTAAATAATAAATAAAATATATCTCAGGTGTAAGAACAATTTAATGATTTGTCTTTGTCTCGTCAAGCCTACTTATCCTTAAAGTAAAGGAATTTATTTGCTAGTGAACTTCATTTTCCCATATGCTGTGAACGACTATGTAGGTTAGAAAAGGCAATGTTGAAAAAAGAAATATTACAAGCCCGGTAATTATATTCCTAGACAGTCAAAAATAATTGTAATTACTATAATACAGTGATTCGGTTTAATTATTTTATAATGGAATATCCCATCATAAAAAAAGTTGAGCAAAAATTTTGATATAAATAGTAAGAACTGGCCAAACCTGTAATTCCATTCCGTGTTCTTTAACAAATTATTAGATTTCTATTAAGAGAAAAATGAAGTAAAACCAAGAGCCGTGTCCTTTATACTCTAGACAACATCAACATGTCGAACCATAAGTAAGCATTAAACTTCTTAATTTCATACTTGAGTAAAACTCGTTCGGTAAAAATCGTAAAAATTACTTTCATCTCGGGTAACTATTTTATGAAAACAACCGCACATCCTGCTTAACAGCTTCCGCACTCTTCGCATTTTTCTCGAAAAAGAAAAGTCAATCGACCGGGATACCTTATTCCAATAGATGGAATACCAATCTCCTTATCCACTTATCATATAAAATGCGCTCGGCATAAGCGAGAGGCTAAATTGGCCGATTTTTAATCAGCCCTCGCACGAATACCGGGATGAAGCCGACGGTGAAGGCCCCGATGATTTATAAGGGGCGACGGGGACCGAGTTGCACCTCCATCGGGGCGACGTGGCGCGTCGGCGTCGCACTCGCGCGAATTATCTTAATCCCGAATAAGAACGACGCGAATTTGCGTTCCGTCCGGAGCAGCTGCCGCCGACAAGGAGGAGGACATCTTAATAGTGGATTCATGCTAATGCAGCGCGTGGCCTCAAGTCCGCAGCGACCGATTCTTTAGGCGCAAATAAATTTTAAGCTGCCTGCGCGCCGATGCACCTCGGAATTGCAAAGAAACGTGGAAAAGGGAGGCCTGGATTACCGGGAGTGTCGTTGCTTTAATTGAGTAACTGGAATAATAAGTAGACCAGCGAGTCTATAAATTTTGAGCTGATAATCGCCCCCCCCCCTTCGAGGGTGGATTAGCCATTGATTTACATTAGAATTTGCTTTAGAATTAGTCGCGATTTCGGATTTTGGAGGGCGATTAATCAGAGGACGCCGATGACCACTGGACGACGGTTTGCTCGACAAAGAAAATCCGGCCGGATTACGCGTCAAATTTCGACTTTCGCGCTCACTTTCTCTTATTCGCTAAATCGCGCAACCTTCGTAATTCATAATTTATATTTATGCACGGATTATTTAGCGACTGCATATTAAACGCTCCACGATAAGAATATTTTCCATTGAGAAATAAATTACCGGGGTTTATTTGAAAATAAATATCGTTACCGCTAATAAAACCGTGTTACCATTGATTGACAAAAAAAATCCAGAAGAAGTTGTTTGGAAAGATAATTAAATAGAAATACAGTAGCGGCTGCAAAAATAAAACATTACTAGTTATTCATAAATTCACAGGTGTTTGTTTGCTAGTCACTTTTTGTAATAACGAGTAACTAGCATTTACTAGCTGTAATAGAGTAATTATTATTATTACAGCAATATTACAATTTCTAGCGAATGTACTTATATTAATGATTTAAATCGCTTGCCGATAAATATGTTTTAGAAAGCGGTACCACGTGAGAATGGACTGCGCAAAATGTTTGTCAATCAATTATGAGTTAACTAGCATGCAACTGCATTTGCAAATACTCCTGCCCCGTCGTAATAGAATTCGAAGGCTCGAGAGGTTTCCGAGACGAAATCGAGAATTTCGTCTCCGCCCGATCCAAAATAACTCGGGGATCCGTCCAAATAATTTCCCGGCAAAACCGAGGCCAGACGATTGAAAATTAAAACGTCGATCAAGCGACACACGCCGAGGATAAGCGAAGCCCCAATCCCGTCTTAAGCCAGTTAACGCACGCCCGAGCGGTAATTTGCCTCGTCGCCGAGGAGGACAAAGAAGGACAAAGCAGAACCGGAACAGCGTAAAAAGAAAATGGCGTTAAACAGGTACATTGCATTAACATACAAATTCAGAGATGCGGCTGATCTCGGCCGCGACTCGGCGGCCGCCTTATCGCCGCCGCGGCACGTCCCTTGAGTTATCGATCAACGTTCCCGGCCGAGCGGCGGCATGCGCTCCGCCAACAAAAAGATCGGCCGCAAAACTGTCCCCCTCACGGTGGAAGCGCCGCGAGCTGAACAAAGAAGCGCGACAGTCCTTATCGGGGATCGGCTCGTAGGCGAGGCCATTATGCGCGAAATCGGGAATGGCGCGAGCGCATAAATAAAGTCGCGCGCCGGCCAATTAAGCTCCAGAAGAAAAGGCGCGATGCCGATTAGGGCGGCGTCCGCCCGGTAGTTGCGCCGGGCGTCCACCTGCCACTCGCGGACAGCTGCCCCGAAGAGCCGACCGGCCGACCGGACGTTTTTCTTCGTGAGAAACTCGCCGAGAGATAGCCGCTGGCTGTCGCGCTCGATTTCGTGCAACGGCGCGAGTAAAAAGCGCCGCGCGATTTTCGGGGGCCAATTTTTATCTCTTTATCTCGCGCTGCTGCTCGGCCAATTCCCCGGGAGCATTGCGCCGATCTAGAACTCGCTCCGGAGCAGCGGCGCAATTTATTTCGCGCGTCTCTGAATCGAATCGCCAATTTATAGTTCCGGGGCTCGAGCATGCCGCCGAGATAGATTAAATTCATTTATTGTACAAATAACTGGATTGATTTCTTTGGCTTCTCAAAGTTACCGAACCGCGCTGCTCCTGCGTTCTGGATTCTGTTAAACGAACCTTAAGATACGTTTTTGCAAACATTAAATAAATAACGCTCGCTATCGCGTCTCGTAAACTTTTGTGCATTTAATGTCGGGCTTCTCTCGTAATGCGCGATAAATTAATTAATAGAATCCCCTTTCTAGTTGTTAAAAGGAGGGAAAATTCTGGTCCCCCCCTGTGCAATCGCCAACAACGGTTTCGCGCTTGATTAACAACTCGGTGCGCGGATCTAGTTTAGATTTTTTTTTTTTTTAACGCACCGTGTTTTATCGCGCTTTTTTAAGGCAACGCAAATTTTCCCCCTCGCTGTGTCTGTGTTCGTAGATAGTGCCTTAAAACGTCGAGGCATTGTTAACGCGAGTTTTTTTTTCATTTTACCGAGCTGACAAAGTTGGCACTTGTTTTACGGCAGCGACAACTTCTTATCGATTATCATTGTCGGCAAAAATTTTAAGAAGCAGTGCGCTCCATCATAATGCAAATGCGCGCGTTTGCAGTTGCGGGATAAAAATCGGCAGCTCCCCTTGCATCGGAGGAGGAAAGAGTTATTTTTTGATTAATGCGATACCAGAGATTCATTTACACAATATTAATATTTCATTAACATGAGAACGTGTCTTCTTAACGGACGGTTAAAAGAAAGTTAGGAAGAGAAGACACCAGCAACAACATTCAATAATAATAATGCTCGGATCGTAATCTCATTTTTCGCTAAAACTGTTCCGTTACGGTATACAAAAACGTAACGCAACAATTTCACAATTTTATAAGAGCAAATTATTCCAATTACGAGGCAAGTATTAATCGAGGATTGGCGTGCAGAGCCCCAGAAGCGATTCGCGAACAAAAGGAAGGAATAACTCTGGTATCGGTTAGCTCGTATCAGAATGGAAACATAAAATTAATATTTCACGAAAAGCGAGAAAAAGGAGGAGAAAATATATCCAATAATATTTAACGATGTTTTCGAGCAAGGAGAGCGGGTACACATTCGGATAACTCGTGACGGGAGAAGCGGAGTGAGACCCGCTGTTTATTAACTGACTATAATAAACGCTCGGGAGAATCTGACGAAGGAAAGGATTCGCGCCCAACCTGAATAGCTCAATGCGGGACTGAATTGCGCCCGCGGGTAGGTGATTCTTGTATATCCTGCTCCGGTAGCTTGCACTTTTCAATGAGCCATCATGTACTCGTGCAGCCTCGGCTCTAATAACGTATCTTCATTCATAATTTCATCCTAATGATCTTATTTTATTTCTCGCGAACGAACGAGCGAGCGACCCGTTCCTCCGACGTGCATTACGCCTTTAAAGACATTATTTCGCACTCGCGGATGAAAAATGATGGACTAAATCCCGATCTAACCGTTACCGGGGACTGAATGAAAAACCAGACGAACGCCAACTATTTCGTTGCCAATACTAGCCGCCGTCTATTTTTCCAATTCATCATCCAACGAGATACTTTTTCGCCGCGGCGCCTCGCGCGCGTCTCGCCGTATCCGCGTTCGTTGATTAAAAATGGGCCACAGGCCCCTCTTCGACGTTTAAGGATAAATAACTAGACGCGAAATGAAAGGCCTCGCGTATTTTTTTTTTTTTTTATACTGATTTCGTCTGGATGCAAAGGCATAAATAACGAGACAATAAACACAGGCTCGAATTACGGCGGCGACAAGCTCGATGAGAAAAATTTCGTTTCCGAGACAAAGATTCGGTTTAAAAAATAGCGCCTTCCAAGAAAATTAATGTACAGTTTCGTACAATTACGCAAAATTGTCATTAATAAAACGCTCGCGCTCGTAATTTATTCTAGCTGATATCTTTTCAAAATACCGTATAGTTAATGCGTCTGTCTAATTTTTTGAAGCTTTGATGACTACTTTATATTAAGAGCATCACTTAACATCATTTTTTAAATTACGGACGTGGTTCCTTTAATATCGTTATAAATTAATCAACCGAATAATAACCGAAGGCTCTTGAAATATAAGTAGGAGACATTACACTTTATTATTATTTATTGGTCAGTGTGTTATATTTCGTAATTTAGCAAGCCATAAAGTACCGTATTTCTCGGCTTTTATCATCGCGCGTGATTTATGATTTTTATTAACCCAACGAGTAGCAACGACAGAAACCTACTTGTCCAACGCACGCACGCGAAAAATACGAATCAGCGCCTGTGCGCAAGTGATTGCGTGCAAGACGATGCACGACTCTCGCCTCCTATTCTTACGAATATTAAGATATAAATTACACTATTCTGACCGTCATTGTTCAAAGTAAAACTACGCGTAGCTACTGCAACACAGCTGCTGCTGCTGCAGTCGAGAAGGGGACCGACGTACAAACGTCGCTTCGTGCACGAGACGCAGCATGACCCTTTATGACAGGCCGTGAAATGAAAGGTAGATTCTCGATGGCTTCAAGGATCATTGGCAGTCGTAATCCTCCTCGCCTTCTCTCTGTGGTTTACCAACACTTTTACCACAATCGACAAAAATTGAAATTCACTGATAACGGGTAATGGTGTGATTAATTCGTTAACAACCCCGGCTAGCCTATAATTTCTGCGAGAACCAATTAATTATTTACAAAATTGGACTTGACGTGTTTGTTGTCGGAAAAACTTGTAAAACATCTAATGCGTTTATCGCCCAAATCAGCATTAATAATGAATTATCTGTAATAAAAGCGTAGAAGTAAACGAATTCTTTTCGAATTCTCTAATTATGGACAATTTTCGTCTCTGATCATTAAAGACTTTGCGTGGCGAACGACTCCAAGATTACCTAAATTTTCTGGCGTTAAAATCGCGTTAAAGTCTTTTAAAATCTTAGACGTTAATAAATGAATCTACGACTTGAAGCATGCGAAGATTAAAGAGAAATTAAGACTTAAAAATTCATCATCTTATCAAACCAAGAACGCCACTCGTCTCTATTTCACGACGAGTTAAAGCAAGACGCACGACGAACCCGACCTTCCTTAACTTCAGCTTCAGTTTAATATTACATTCTAATATTCGCCTCGAACCGCTTGAGGATTTGTCTTACTTTTCGAATTTTTTACCGACATCCAACGCGCCGTTCTTTAATTTCTCACTCACCTTAATATTTGCGTACCTTAATATCGTAACTACAAAATTCCACGCATTTTCGACGTGTTCAACTACTGTTTGATAGAAATATTTTTACTTCGTGTTTCATAAGGACACGGATTTGCCGATGCATACAGGATTGCATAGAGTATCACTTCGGCTTTTAAATTCTAACTCGTTTACGTGACAATAATCGCTATTTCAAAATTCTGAAGGAGAGATAAGTACATAAATTATAAAAAGCCAATCATTTTGCATTATTCCATTTCGCGATATTGTATTTTTATGTGATTGAGGATATTTGCAATTATTAAATTGTACATTATATTTATTGACGACTCGTTCAGACTAACAACGAAAAGTAACGCTATTGCAGCTTTTTTACGATAAAAAAGATTATAAATGAAGAAGTTGGAAGTGTAATGATTTTTTATTTCAGTCAATGAACCTCGTTCAAATTGTAAAAAGCGTCAGGCACGTTTTAATGCAGTGATAACTATGCGCGACCCATATAAAACGTCAAATTATATCACAAGCATTTTTCCGTATCATAAAATAATTTGTTTTACCAATTACATAATTACGTATTACCATATACGATTCGAAAATCTATGCAGAAATATAAGTGCAAAATGTTGAGTACGCGAGACAAATTACATGATTCGAGGAAACGCCTTTTTTATATCTCGGCATAATCTTCCTTTAAGTCTATACACTTAATTCAACGATAGCCAATTTTTAATCTACTGATGTAGTATAATTTATCCAAGTCTCTAAAATAGGCAGTTCTTTCGTTGATAGTTTAATCATTTGATATAAACCTCTTTCCCGCTAATCATATCTTCGTATTATCAAACATATAATACTCCAAGGACATTAAATCCGGTAAAAAAAGAGTCGAAGATGTGAAAGACCTATTTTACTGATGGAATGATAGAAAAAAGCTAGTGTTTAATAAACATTCCTCGTATATTTTCCCACCGAAATAATCGGGCAGAAACGTCGTTGTTTCGAGATTTTTATTTATAAACTGCTATTTCTTAAATATAAACATTGCAAGTGATATCCCGACAAAATGCAGTGATTGTTGAATTTCCAACGATAAGACCGTCGTTACAATTATTTTTTATATTTTTTCAATATAAAACTTCGATCAATTTATGAACGCACACGAAATTCCTTTTCAATCATGATAAAAAGTCTCTAAATCGCGTTAACAAAAGTCGAAGTTATTTTTCTCAAATAGCTAGAGTCTTGGTTGCCTTTTTGATATTTTAAAAACTAGCCACCATCAACGAGTCCTAAACTTTTAAAACAGTTTATGCAACCAAAAGATTAAAGTAAACGCAATTAAATATTTAATGTTGTTTATGTTTATAAAACTCGTACGATCCATTAAATAATCATAAAATGTTCCAATCAATGGAATATGATCGACGAAATTTTAATTTACCCAGATTTATGTTTTCTACTGTATTTATATTTGAAAAGAAAATTTGTGCTCAATAATCACAATAGATTTTCAAACGTATTCAATAACAATTTGATCGGTTTCAAAAAATCTAATTTCATAATTGCGTCTTAAGCAAAAGCATCTATTTCAAATTGCAAATGAAACAATTCTCATAATTGTTATATAATTATACTCGTTATTGTCCGTAATATTGAAGGAGCCACGTTTTGTTCTTTACAAATATAAATATTCGCGTACCTAGTAAACTTACTGCCAAATTTAATTAAAAGTAAAGGAAAGCGCATAGATTGTGAAATCTTCAATATAGATAAATGCAGCTGTAATTTATCATTTATTCGTAAGCGCGAAAAGTTTTCCGATCAGTAAGGCAGTTGATGAAATTTCTATACAATGTATTTGGTAACCCCATTTTCTCGCTATTAAAAAGATTTAAGACTAATAAAATGCATACCTAATTTATTCTTGTTGTGAATAATTCTATATATTACTTATACTCATTGAAGATTTTATGAACTTAAACATACTCGTACGTTATTCATTTATCTTAAGGCATTCATCATTAATTTAATGAATGTAATGTAAGGAGCGATTTTCATTTACACGCGCACAATTATATAAAAGTATTCGCGAATGAACGTGTACGTATTTCAAGCTCTGAATTTATAATTAGAAGTAAACGCGCGTGTGTGCCCTCGACAAATATCGGTTCCGAGAAGCGAGAGATTATATTTTAACTCACGGCATTAAAAGCCCTCGAATTTTCCCAAATTTAAAGCAACATTGTGACAAAGATGAAAATAATGAGTTTGCTCGAGCGAGAGCTACAAGCGAAACTAATTAAAGGAATTACTTTACATATGTAAGTATCGATGAAATTATCGAGTAACGTTATATATCGCACGGGTTTTGATTTTTTTTTAAATACTCGATAAATATTTATTAACATTTTCAAAACGCGACCCGAGGGCCTCATAATTATTCCTAATAAAAATCAAGATTATTACTCTTTCCTCGAGGCCTAATGAAAATTTCAATATATCAAATAACCAATAGTTAAATAAATTTTTCTATAAGTGCGCGGAGCACTTTCCTAAATAAAACTCATAACCCCGTTGAATTATTATTAATGTAAAATTGAAAGCACTTTATCCGCACTGGGAACTGATTTATGTGTGAATGTTAATTTTCTAGAGATGCTTAAAAATACATTAACGACATGCTTCTAAACCCAAGTTCTTAATTAAGCTTTTTTATATATTTGTCAAAAAGATAATTGAAAAACCAACAACTCCGGCTCGGAAAGGTTTCGTCATGCGCAGAATCAGTGGAGTGTTACAGGTGCTCCGCGTCATGCGCCAGCCGATGCCATAAATTCAATCGGAAAGTAAAAAGGAGCTTCTCGTACTCACGGATAATTTCGCACACGTACACGAGGATACTGCCCGTGGCTTCTCTCTCTCTCTCTCTCGTTGACAAACGCACGCTTTAGCTCGCCGTTAGCTCGCGTGTCCAGGTGGCCTCGTCCACCTTTGCTATTCCCGCGGGAAGAAAGGCCGAGGAGGATCCTCCCGAGGGTTGTTATTTCGCAGCAGTCGGCGATTACACTTACCGAGCTGACGCAAGAGGATCGTTAAGCACCTCGGCGAGCCGCGCAGGATCGTATCGCTCCTCTACCTATCGATGGCTTCCGTTTTTACGCGCGCGTATCCAAGGCTCGGGAACAATGTTTCAGCGAATTTAGATATTATAATGCGGGGCCGTATTAACGTTTGAAATCCTAGGCGCAGCGTTTAATGCTTTTACGTGTAAAATCCACTTACATTGGACGATAAACATAGTAAAGCCGTTACGACAAACGATAAAACTTATTTTAAAATGCGCCATTTTAATATTTATGGATGCACGTTAATGTAGCCTGTTAAATATTTTAGCGGCAATGGTTGCTTATTTTTCTATCAATCTACTTATTTATTTATTTGTAGCTATTGTGTGCTTTATTTTATTTACCGAACTTTTTTGGAATTGGCGGAATTGCGGCGCAAGCAAGCGGCGCATTGCAAAATTGTTATATAGCACCGACCTTAATGATTTTACATAATCTTGTAACGTTAAGATGTGAAACGAATTTAAATAATTTAATTGCACGTGCGACGAAGTTTTTCTTTAATGCGTTTAAGAATGTGCAGCTTTATACTGCAAAGTAATTTATTCAGAAAAACAGGAATGACACGGGAGTAACGCTATTTTTAGGCCAACGGTTGTCGCTCGGTTAATCGCTCAATCGCGCACCCGAATTATATTACATCTTAAGGGTGGAAAGTAAAACTATCCAATTTACTGGGGAATTTAAAACTAATCTGAGAATCGACACGGATACCAAAGCTACGGTATTTTATTGTGCGGCACTTGTCAAATTTTTAAATATGACGAGAACGTGATAATAAAAAATTCAAGGTCCCAAGAAAGCAGTAATTCTTTTCTTGCAATTTCAGGTCGCAGATAGACGCCCGTAAGAAACTTATCACACGATTATTCGTTTTGTTCGAATAATTTCTGCGAGATAATCATAATTACACTTGGGATCGGACAAAATTAATACACTACACGTCTAAAAACTATATAATAAAGTGCGTAATACGTATAAAATATCGCTGGATTAACGTATACCGTATACGGAAAAAGATTAATACACATTTGTATCTTCGTTTTTTCCGAAGCTCTTGTATTACATTATACGATACATTCATATGTTTCGACAATACATTGTAAGTCGATTCTGTCATTTATGTTACGGCTGTTAATAAAGTATTAAAATAGATGATGTTAATTACGCCCCTAAACCTCGGTAAATTAAAAACGCACTTGGGGCACTAAAAGACACGCCGCTGCTCAGAATTATATCCGCGTTTTATTTTAAGAGATTCTTATCGAAAGCAGTGCTCCGAAAATGATATATCCGAGGCGAAGCGAAAAAGTTGTAAAAACGGCACTCGAAAATTCATTATTTATCGATATACAACACTCGTCAAACGTAAAAAATGTTAACGCGCAAAATATGATACTGTTAACGCATAAAATTTTGCGAGGCACAAAAGAAACAACTTATTAATCTGAGGAACACGCGTGCGCATTCGCATCCGAGAGTCACACGCGAGTATAATTGTAAATATTTCGTTCTTTGTCGAATCAAGCTCGAGTTTGATTTACGCCGCCGGTGAATTTATGTATTTATTGCTAATATTATACGCAATAATTCACGGGTGCGAATTATATGACATTATTTCGAGGCAAATGGCAGGTGCTTAAAATTTCTACTTCTGGCTCTAGATATACGATCCCGTGTATCGAGACGCTTGATCTTTTAATCATGAAGACATCCAAAAGATAATTCAAGTATCATTTAATTAATTTTGGGAGTCGGAGCCGCGCAAGTATCGAGCCTGAGAAGGCGAAAGAGAAAAAGAGAGAGGGCATTCCGCAGAAATCATACAACGTCGAAAGCGCAAAAGTCCGGCCGCACACGATTTCTAATAAAACGAGCCACTCGAATTCGGAAAGCCAAAAAAATAAGCAAATCGATCCTTGCACGTACTAAAACACAGCAGTGCCTCGCCCTCCTTATGGCATTCAAAAGAGCCGCTCGTTTATAATGCTAACGGGATGACGCGACAAAAAGTCGGTCTGCCCACGTATTCGGGGCTGCGGGAGAGGGAGGAGGGCGCGGGGCCGGGGCTCAGCGCAGCAGCCGCCGGTAATACGAAAATGCAGCGCGTCGCGAAACATATTTATAATTCGCCCGGTGTATATTACAAAGAGAGCAGAGCGGCTAATGTTAATCGGGAGGAGAAAGAGATGGCATCCGGTCTCACGCGCCTGGAATAAGCAATTCGTCTTTTCACTTGCGCGGGCAGCACACGTGAGCTGCGCCCAGCAGTCGGTCGCCCTCGCGAACGTCTCCTTTTTCTCCGGCTCTCGTGTCCTTTGACATTTATCGATGGCCAATTTTTCATCGGCTTTTTCGGTGAATCCCCCCGCCGGACCGAATATAGGTTATGGACTGCTCCGCCGCTGTCATTTTGCTCGAGGGGGTCGGACGGGGGACTCGAGTTTTTCGTCGCTTCTAACGCACTTTTCTCCTCTCGTGATTGAGTGTTCGCCCAGGCATTCGATAGTTTTTCGGCGCCATTGAGAAACTTTTACTCGGCTAACGACGTTCCTCCTCGTACAAAACACGTCACGTCAAAATAATAGCTCGTATTTTTCTCTTAATTGACTTTGCCAGCTTTACCAACTTCCCCTCTCCCTCTTTCTCCTGTTGGCCGAGCCTGACACCGCCGCCACCACCACCACCACCACCACCACGAGCATTAACCGCTAATTAATATCAATCCTTTCGTCCGCGGTCTAATTTAAAGTTAAGCAGAACAGCGCTAAACTATTTCGGAATAAACTAGAAACTGGTGAGCCATTTTGACGGCATACATTTTGGGTTGATGTATGGGATCAGCGCACAGAAACTGGAAACCCAATCAGGTTTCGCTCTTTTCTCCATAGCTAGTGCTTAAATTATTGAGCTGATTTCAGATAACTTCATTGCTAAGGGACTCGTGAACAGGCATCCAATTGGATTTCGGAAAATTTTTTCGAAATAAATAATCCATTACAGTTACGTTTAAAACGATTACACTGATATTTTTTCAAGCAGGTTTATTGTACAGTTAAACGATTACTTTAATCTCTATAATTTAGCATTCGCAGCTCGAGCAACATTATGCATCTTCCAACGCTCGTTTGGGCTTGAAAAATGTTTGCTTTTTCTACGACGCGTGAAGCAAATGCTGTTTGCGAATACTACAATTAGCCGAATGCTTTACTTATCTAGACATTTAATTTTTGGTTATTTTTCAACATCCAATATTCGCGTGTGGACCATTGACTTTAATTATCGGCGCTATAGTAAGCTGACTGTCATTTAATACCGCGCTATTGTTCCGTAGACGGCGAAATAATAAACTTTAATTATCGACTTAAATGAATTTAAAGGATGTATTGCAAAATTTTGCGGATTAGGATTGGGGTAGAAACGCGCATTCGTCCAAGGATGAGTTCGATCTTAAAAATACCTTTTGCGTTTGGCGCCTAATGTATTAATAATATATAACGGCGAGAGCGAGCATCTTTTATAGTTAATTATTGGAAAAATAATAAACAGCTGGTTGAAAAAAATAATCGTAAGGCTTATGTAATAATATAGAAACACTATCGAATTTGTGTGCATAACTTACGAAACCGAAAGATTTATCGTCGTTATTAAGAAGTCGTTTTATAAATACACAAGATTCATGGTTTTGTTTCAGCTTGTATTACTTACAGTATTAAGCAGATACTTATACATCGAGCCCCGGGCGGTTAGGTTCAGCGGGACGCAAGAGAGAAAGAGACCATTTCAACGAACTAATTTACTCTGCTGTGCTAGTCGACTGCCGAAAAAATTTCGGAATCGTGTCTCGAAAAAATAACCTTTCGCAGAATCTACGTATTTCGCTCGAGGGTGCTTACAATTACCAGGAGATGCGCAAGAGCGTCTCTCTCTCTCTCTGCAAATCCTCGCCAATAGGCCAGTAACGCTTCGGCGCTCCACATTTTGGATTTTACGCTTCTACGCGATAATAATTATAATCCGGGCAAGTAATGCGGGGAATATTTTAAGCCAATCCGATGTGAGAAGCAAAGCAAAGAGTTGCTGATCGCCGATAAGCAGGTGGAAATCGTCGCTCTCGTTACGAAAATGTGGACAGGCGTTTTTTGAAAATCCAAGGGCCCCGAGTACCTCGAAGGTGATCGACTGTATCGATCCAGGAGTCGAATGCTCGTTGCATCGCCAACTAGGTAAAGACACGCGATCGACGGCAAAGAAAATTTAATTCCATAAGCTGACGTCGACGAGGATAGGAAAGCGAGAAACTAGCGAAATTCGCAAAATTAACTCGTGACTTGTGACGCTCAACTGCACCCGCACTCGACAATTATTTTCATGAAATACTTTAATAACTAAAAAGCGGCTTTAACGGAGCAACGTCAGTGAACCATTGCCCCGTTCGCCAGTCATTGGGTTTGACGGGTACTCAGTTTGTAAATGTATAAATAGCGATAAATGGTTCTATTACGAATCTCCAATCCCGGATTTTATCCCGAGAAACATACATTTATAGCCTCGGTTTCGGGCTGTTCAAAACACCAAGCGTAAATTCTTTCCTTGGGTGGGACGCGTTAAAATGCACGCATTTTTGGAAAAAGTGCTTTGAAACACGTGTTTAAAAAAACCACGGACCTATGAACAAAGTGCATTAAGTATACGCCGGATAATTGGCTCGAGCGTTAGATAATTTGTCAATTTCCATAAAAACGACGAGACAGGGGGAATTAGCTCTGATTCGTCCCTGAAGGGTTTGGTTCCTAGTGAAGGCTTTTATGGTTACTTTTGGAGGGCAAAGCTCCGGCAAGTACCTCTTGCGATTCGGGACAGTCCGAAGGCGTTTAAAACCACTTTTACAAGCACAGCGTTTCTCGTTAAATCGTAAAAATGACCCTGGAATGGCTGGTTTCTGGCGCAAGTCTCTCTCTCGTCCACCCGCAAGTATCAGCTTATCTGGCAAACGCATAATAGTCACTGGACTCGAGGGGAACCCAAGGCGGCGTCCAGAGACCTGCGGACCGAGGGGGAATGGCCGAGCAGCCCGAGAGGGGCAAAGGGGGAAAGGAAGGGAAGGGAAGGGTCGGCCCGTGTAATAGAGGCGCATACTTTCAAAGCGCGAAATCGAATATCGCTCCGGGGCCACCGCCCACGCAACGGCCCGGGCTATTATATTACCAGGGCTTCGGGTAGCATTAGGGAGGCCGGGGCCCTCTCAATTATTAAGAGTATTAAGGCCCAATATTGAATTCCATTAGAAGAGCGATCGCGCGCCGGCCCGTTTTCCTCCTCGCTCCTCGCCCGGGCGAACGAACCCGCGAACGGATTGAGGATGATTAAGCGCCGCGTCCGTTCTCCTAACATTCCGACTCGTGGGCCCGTGCCGTTGGGACCCTAATACCTTCCACGGCGAGGGTGAATTACGTCCGTGATGTATCGCGAATATTCGATTGGGAACATTCGAGCTTTCTTTCTTGCCTCGTAGACTTTTTCCTTTTGCCCGGGCCCCGCTGTAATTTACACAAGATGAAGTTTCCTTAATTGAAGATAACTTTTAAACGCAGTCGATTCGCAATAAATAATTACTCGATCGACCTTTTAAAGCGGCGCGCGCAACCTGGGGACTTGCTCGACACTCGTGTTACACGCGAATGTCGAATATTGTGTTTCTGCCAGGTGATTATTAACTTTTTCGCAGTACAATTTAGAAAAGGTGAGTGGCTCTGCCCATCGGACGAACCTCGTATTCGATTTTTCGGGAATGCGACGAACGCGTTCCGGCTTGAAATGCTTGGAACGCCGCACTTTTAAATTATACGAAATCTAACTCGAGCACACAACTGCACGATACTGTTGCTTTTATAGTAATCGAGCTTATAATCCTCGAGTCCACTGAAAAAAGGCGAATTTCTTGCCTTAAGATTTTGCACGCATTGCACGACCTCGTTTTAACCAACGATCTGCTTCCTACGAACGACAAAAGCACAATTAATTTTGCGCTAAATTTTACAAATAAGCACAATGATGGCGGATTTATTAAGCCATTGGGTACAGTATATATAAGTACAGCAGCGCCAGCAGAGGTACTCGGCTGAAAAATATTGTCTCAAGCTCGAGTTGATTATTACGGAAGTCGAGGCATTAGATGCAGAGATTTACACGGGTGGTAAATTGGACGAACACAAGAGCTAAATGAAAATTCAGAGAGGGCGAGTATAAAAGTTGGCGCGTTTCGTTAGCAGTTTCATTTTTTAATCGCGCCAGTTAGAAACAAGAGGTACGGTATTACTAAATGTACGATATTATAGGTACAATCTCCCGGGGAAATCTACACGGACGCAAAATAAGATATCTCTTGGCCAAGATTCTACAAGATTACGTAGCGCAATTACTTGGAGTCCTAATAAATTTCCGGAGCCTCTTTATACGGAACACAGCCATTCCTCGAGTTCGAGCTCGAGAACAACAAATTCGAATCCCGAATGTTGCGAGGCGTCTTGTTAAGCCCTGACAATCGTTCGCGGTCTCCCCGCGTCTGGCCTCGGGAGCCTCTCGTCGATGCCAAGAGCAAATGGAATAACCAAGGCCACGAGCCTTTTAAAAGGGCATAACGCTCCGGATAACATCGCTCTCCTACGCGTACGTACACGTGGAGAAGCCCCTGCGGCATTTCTTCGCGTGTGCTCATCAACCTTCCTTTTTTATGCACACGCGAGCGAGGAAGCTTGCGTGGGCGTGCGTCTCCTTTGAAGACTCGCGGAGGAGGAAGTACTCGGAACCCCGTGTGCGGGCTTTGACGCCGATCTCGTTGCTTTTCCGGAAAACTCGGCCTTCCCTCTCTTTCTCCCCTGGCATCCGCTAAATGCCTCGAGTAAACATTTGGAAGGGGTAAACGTTGCTCACGATTAGGCTTTAATCGCGGCTCGACGTCGAACCCTTCCGTTACCTTAATGAATTTCGTAATCTGTGTATATTAAAATTTTGAGGCTCGAGATTACCGATGAATAATGATGATTACGATAATTGATGGTCTGCATGCGTGAGCCTTGGTTCAAATATTTTTTTAAAATCTCCTGTGTGATTTCACGGTTTCGTTTCTACAAACTGGTGGCGGGATTTTTAACGGAGAGAGATTTTAAAAAATGAAACGGTACTCTGAAATCCAAACTCGTAAACACAGCCAACCAATAGACGTTTCTTTATGTTAACTACGATTTCAACTGCCCGCAAACTTTTCTTTACTCCTTTTTACTCCGCCTTCTATCTCTTTCTTATCTCCATTTTCTGATCTCCAAAGTACAGCGGCAAGCGAACGTAGCTGTATTTTTATTAAAAAATAGCGTAACTCAAAATTCGGGGGCCATCCATTGGTGTTTAAATGCATTTTCGGCTTCGGCCATTTAACTGCAAGAAGCTACGATTTTTCAACCGTCGATCACCGATATTCCAAAGTACCGAAGTACGTTTATGAAGTTTATCGAGGCGAAGTCGTGTAAATGGTGAAAATACGTGCGCGCGCACTTTGTCGATAGGATTTTAGAAAGAAAATGGCAGGGCAAAACTGATATAAAATCGCGAGTAATTGCAGAAATATTTATTCTGGACGTTAAACGCACCAATTTAATAAAATCTATTTATCAGATATTTTTTTTTCTAAGAGAAACTCTTCCTATCGACTCTCAATTTTGTATTGATAATGGAAAAGAAAACCAAGTGCGCTACCTGTTGCGAGTGAAATCTATTTACATCTTACTAAAAATCACAGTGGAGTGGATTGTAGATAAAACGCTACATTTATATTAAAGTCTATCATCTAAACTTTAATTACACAGATTATTTAAATGGAGACACATGCGGTCACAATGCAGCTGTACGTTTTTGAAACCATTTAAATACGAGGATCTTTATAGTACTTGTTATTTAAACTTGTTTTTTTTTGTGAAAAATAACGATTATTAACGATTCATGGACATAATTATTGAAAGGTGTTTTAATGTACCTATTTTGCAATATTCCTAGGGCGATTGTTTGAGAGAATCCAGAGAAGAAGGCGAGAAAACGATTAGTGATAAATTACAACCAAATAGAAGTACATTGGTTAAATGAAAAATGTAATTAATTGTTGGTTCGATTCAATTCATTGGCCATGAATTTCGATGAAATAGATTTGCCATCTTGAAACAATTCGCATTGGGTTGTAATTAATATTCAAAATAATCATCGGCTTTGGGCAAATATCATTATTGAACGTAAAAGATGTAGAAACGAAGTCTGTTGAAAATAATAAAATGAACTAAAAATTAATGATAATTATAGCATTCAAAAATTGAGTGCACATTTCGAAAGGACGTAAAATATTTTTAAATTTTATTTCGCGAATATTCCCAATTCATTGGGATGATTATTTTGCTTAAATTTTACAAGGTTTTACATCAACTATATAATGTGTATTTTACAATGTAATTTCTGGGGGGAAAAATGCAAACCGCTCTTTAGCTTTTAATTTGCAAAGTCTCGAGGACGCGAATGCCTTGAATGAAGTCATAAACGAAACCGTGAAATTGTTCATTAGACCGAAAACCCGTATCTTATATTCTGCCCACGCAATCGAGATACGCAGGAACATTAAAATTCCTGGACGCGATCGCAAGACTTCAGATTTTATTGGAGTGACTTCGAAAACGAAGAACGGATTTCATCGTTGGTATAAACGCGTTTTTAAACTTCGACTTAATTAATGGAGAAAGCGAAACTCGAATTAAATGCAAATAAAAGCATCCAGCGACAATGTGAAATATTATCTCTATTAAGGGAGCGGAGATGTAAAAAGAGATTTCCCTTATAAAAGGAGCTCATTTTTCTTACCGTTCGAATTAAGAAACGCAGCTTTTAACGCAAAAAGAAGCTGCAGCCTGATTTTATAATGCCGCCGGAACATTCGCTCGGCGATAAGCGAATGTCGAGTGTTAGCACCGTCGCCAGCCACAAACTCGCGCCGATAATAGAATACCAGCCAGGCTTTCGCATATTCAAAGAGAGACAGAGAGAGAGAGAGAGAGAAGAGGATTGCTAAGCGCATAAAGCATCCGCGAGGAACGTCGCCAGGCAGCACTCGATGTGTCGAGCTTCAAATATTGGCGTCGGAGGCAGAAAGGGATAGGGAATCAAAGAAGATCAATGGCACTTCCGAGCGAAAGTGATGCGGGCCAAATTACGCGAAACAGAATCCAAAGCGAGCACGAGATGTAAAAGGGGGGATGTCTTCTAATAAGCCATAAAACCAATTAAATTGCAGTACGGGGCTGGCCGACTGAGAGGGAAGGTTCGGGCGCAGTGGTGCGCGCGGCCCAGCAGGCGAGGAAGATCCACCCGTGATGTCTTGATTATTCCCGCGAAACGACTGCCCGGCGCGTCCTGCTGTTTTATAGGCCCGCATGCGCGTCGATCGCGGTCGCGGGTGGATTCGACGGCCCCCGTTGCGACGAGCCGACGACCTCGATAAATCCGCGAGCTCGTGCTCCTCTCGGTGCCGGTCTATCCCCGCGTCCGTCCCGAGCGGCTCTCCGTTAGCAATCGCGCGTTATTGCGACGAGCTGGACGAGTTGCTGCAGCTGACGTTCGGGACTGATAACGCGCTCGCGTCGAGTGTCCCTCGGTCTTGATAACTCGCGAGGCCTTCCTCGAACCGACTCTTGGATGAAATCTAAAATGTCGGCTCGAACAGTGAGAGGCGCTTTATTATAATTCCCCCGAGAAATATATTACGCGCCAGGAGACGAAGACCAAATATCGGTCTTATCAAATAGAATCTCGGGGTACATCTTAATAATTTTCTTACTCGGTTGCTCCAACTTTTGTTGTTATTAAAATCCGGTTATTTCCACCGATATTTCTTGTGCGTGTACCAAACATTTTGAAATAATACAAGTATGAAACTTAATACGAAATAAATCTAAATACCTTCGATAAATCATAATTAATGGTCATGATTCATTTCTATAAAACGTATTACTCGTTTTGTTGTAATTAATTGAAGTTTGAAATAAAATTTAATAATACGATTTAAATAACGCACTAAACTTGCGGCGAAAAATAAAAAATTTCTTTATAAATTTATAACTGATTAACTTTGAGCGCTCAAAACTAGTTGAGCTAACTAAGGTATATTTCTAGGGAAATGAAAATTAATGTTCGCTCCCTAATTAGTCAAAACGAATATTGCAAATTTTGATTTTTCTCTTTTTGAAATTACTTTACTATTTGAGCAAAAAATACGTATCACGACAATTACCGAGTACGCGTGGATTATTCAAAATTTATGATCTCATTGACGTGTAAATAAGTTTTATTTTCCAGTAAAATATTCCAGACGTCTCGAATACGTATGTAGGTTAAAAAAATGAGTTGCATTTTTATCAATGGCTTACGAAGAAATAGTTTGTAAATAGGTTGTAAATATTTTCTACGAGCATTTGTATATTATTACGTACAACATTATTAGCAATGCCATAACTTTATTAAATGGACAGCTTAAGGCTTAGAAGTGAAATAAGATGGACGAAATGAAAAAGGACGTCGAGAGCTCTTAAGAAACGAAATAACGTGGCTATGTGGAGGCGAGGATAAGAACGAAGAATCGCGAGGAACGAAGCTGCAGTTTGTACTTCATATAACGGTGACAGCTTACTAAAGTCCGGTACCGAATGGCGAATAAAAGATAAAATTACTTTTAAATAACCAAAGCTACGCGCGGAATAAATTCGAAGCCACTAAAATTTTGGGATACCTTTTTAAAAAATAAAGTTGCTCTCCGAGTGCATTCGTTTTAACTTGTATTGGGTTGCAAATTACAGTTAAGAACTTAATACTTTTTAAATTTCGTTCGCGCACGCGCGCGCGTCTCGGCACGTATTAAGAGTTGTAGATGCAGCCGCTAACCGTTGCACTCTTTAAAAGTTAGAAATACACGTTCACGGTTCAAACAATCTCGAGTTGGACCCCCTGCAGCGTAATATCGCTCGCCTTTTTCGAATTTTATTTCACACGTTTCGCGCTCACGTACACACGCGTGTACGTATGTGCCCCCGCCCTTCTCTCTGTCTCTTCTTTTTCTTCTTCTCGTTCTGTCTATCTCGGAATTGACTTCGTCGTTCTCATTTCGCCCTGGACTTGCCTTCGCTTTTCACTTTTTGGCGCCTCGCGCAATTTCTTCCTTTAATGTTCAGCGCCGCGCGCTCCAGTTGCTTTTACTTTGGTGCACAATGTTATCTCTCGATTGATAAATGATGAAGATATACGAGATGCTTCTATTTTTTTCTTATTTCATTGTTTTATGTCAACGTCGACTCTTGATATAATTAATGCGCTTTTCGTACTGATTTATCGAGTCGATGCACTTTTTCATTACTATCAATATGTCAATAGTCAATTAAAGTATTATTTTCGAGGGTACTTTTTTGCTGCTGAAAATAATGAATTGTTGGAGTTTTAATAAGAAAATCTTTGTTTTGTCGATTATTGATTGTCATTCGTTGCTCGAACGCCTTGCAAACGCATGGATGGCACACTATTCCACTCTACACGATCCGATGAAATTTTTAACGCGAACAATGCCAAGATCTCCAACAATCCCTTTAATTATCAAATTGCCCGTTTCACGTCACAACCTGCGAATGAACCGCAGGCACAGAATATCGTTATATTGACGAGCAGTAGATTTTTTATTCGCAAAAGTGAATTTACTCGATCTATTTGAACGCGAAAATTCGGACATTCAAGCTTAAATAGATTGGACAACTTAAATCTATAAACTGATTATCCCTGCTCAACGTAAATATGCTCATATTCACAGACGTATCCTTGGATAACTTTGCTGAATTAGGTTAAAACAATAAACTCGGATATTACGTGCTCAATGGATAATTATTGGCGCAGATCCATTAGGAACGCGCAACGCTTGTGAAATAAGCTGTACGCGATGAAATTGCTCCAATGACCATAAATTGAAAAAATATTAAAAAGGCGCTTTTAAGAAATTAAAGAGCTCTAGTTTCGCTGAGAAAAAAAGGCTAGAAATTAAAGTTAAACGACTAATATAATAATCTCGAGCAACAATGACGATTATCGATCGTAACGTCTAACAGTCGACGCCGAAGAAGGAAGAGACAAGATACATCCAGTAGGAGCCTCGGGAAAAAATCCGATTAGGTTACAAGAAAAACGATTTGAAGGACCCAGTGCACTTCCTCCCTCTTCCGTTCCCACATTCAAGACAGCCATCTGTCCTACGCTCACATCTCGTTGGCTGTCCTCCCCCACATTCGAGCCCATCTCCAACTGTAAATCAATGGCAGGTCCCTGTTGCGGGACGCGTATCGGGTAGCGCAACAGGTGTAACATCCTGCTCCTCTCGAAAACAATGATTCCGAGGTATTGGTTCTGGCGCCACCCTTGGCACCCGTAAATCATGTCTCGGAGCGGAGGCGCGGGTGCGATCGAATCGAGATGAGTGTTGGGCGTCGACGGTAACGCAGGGGTGACGCCTTCCGGTTGTATACGAGCCGATGAAGCCGACGAGGTATTTACGGGTTCGAGGCGAAAGAATGCCTGGCCGTGGGTGCGGGAGGAAGCGGTGGAAGGGGGCCCTCGAACAGGTACGGAGAAGCCTTTACTACTCGTGTACCCGCGTTCGAGGATCGATCGACGTTAACGAGCACGAGCCGAGCAAAGTTGCGCGCACTGCAACGATTGCACCGGAGAGCTTTGATTTTGCCCGCAGTGCTGTCTTCCCTCGCTTCTCGAATTGTTATAGTTTAACGATTGCAACGAAGAGGAGTAATGGTACTAGGAACAACGGCTCCAGGCTCACCCGGAGATTCAGTTACCGCGCGATAAATAACTAACAATCGCGCTGTTAGCCTCCATCGATAAATTAATTACGCCCGATGAAGATATTACGGAAAGCTGGAGAGGACGGCGCCCTCGGCCTGCATAAATGAGTATTATCAAAATAATTAGCCTCGAAATTGTCAATTACTCAAATTGTGAGGTGCAAAAAATTATAAGCCAAATTAACGGGGGTAATCATTTTTAAAAGTACACGCCGAAGAACCGAGTTATTTGCCGACTGCAAATATTATTTCTTCATTCTTAAATGACCTTTAAGCCGGCAAAAATGTAGATTTGCATTCCTTCGGACGCTTACTAAGTAACGGAACGATAAAATTTAATTTGCCTGCGCGCGCGCGCGAGTATTACGGATCTCGTAAAAAATTGGGAGCAGCGCTTTTATTCCCTCGAGAGTAACGATTACGCCGGATAAGACGCAGCAAACTCAATTAGACAAAGCCGGAGGAATAAATAGATAGAACGTTACGCGAGTGCGGCGCCTCCAACACTCTGGTGCCGAACGATATCGCGGCCGATTACAGCCCGAACAACCTCGTGAACGGAACGCCGAGCCTCGCACGTACGTGCGGGCCCGCCTCTGTGTGCGTGTGCACGCATGCACCCGGAGGAGGCGAGAACGAGATATTCTCTCGTCTCACCCGAGGCGACGTGCCGTGCGTCCGTTTCATTAGGGGTTCGGCTGCATTCGCGTAAACGCGCCCCTGAGCCACCGACGTCTGCCACTACCGCGGCGGCGCATAACTAAATCAACGCGCGTGCGGGCGTGCACTTGCTCTGACGGATTGATCGTTGCACCGGCAACCGGTGTCGCTGTTTGTCGGGATGCGCTTTGGAATGCAACAAGTCGCTTTTAATATTCGAACCCGATACTCGATGCAAACGCAGCGCCGTTGGCTGGCACTTTTTTTTCACTCTCCCGCGAGACGAAGCAGCCGAATCTTCGTCGTGTTTGCACTTTCCGCGTCTTTGGCGAACGAGTCAATAGTTATCGGACACTCGTAACCGCATAACTCGTAATTCTTTCTTGCAAGCGACTTATTCTTCTTGCGCGATATTTGCACTTAACGCGCGCTAATTTTTCTCCCGCGAATTAATAAAAACGCAAAACTGGTTGAATCAATGAAACTCTCGGAATGACGTAACCTAAAATTAAAAATATTAGTATCATTAATTATGCGCTTGATGAAAAAATAAATGCCTGCAGTGCGCATTTCATAAAACGCCGGAAAAAAGTGATTGATTTTTCAGTGGATTGCGAAATGCCCGCGCATACAAGAAAAGTTAATTTGCCGAGCTGCGATCAATTGATTACATCTTGACGTATAATTAACAAATTTGACTACTAATTCAATGGCAATTTAATGCGCATGAATGTGAAAATGCAGCGCAATACGAGAAACGGTAGTGTTATTGGCATTTTCGAAAAAAATGCTCGAAATCGTGGGCCCGTTGGGACTAGACAACCAGACAATTTAACGAACCGGTCGTTCGATTATAACCACGAAATACGGAAATCAGAGCTAAAAATCGTTACGCGTTTTCCGCTCGCGTTTCGTTGACATTCAGTGGTGCATTCAGCGGCTGTCGGGTCGGAAAGGTTAGGCTCAGGTAAAGGCCCGAATCGCCTTACAAACTTCCATACAGTATCCACTTGTATCACACGTGTTTGTATTGTAACACTAGAAGTTGGAGGCTGAACGCGTAAAGCAGTGCTGAATCAACAGCAAGGACGCTCGTAAATAAAAAACAGTGGATATTGTCATCGGCGGTCACCTAAACGCAACGCACACCTGTAATTATAATATTACAAAACGGCAGACTGGGACATCGGCGTCAGTTGACGCGACACGTCAACGTTAACAGGCCGCTTTCGCTCTCGCAACGCACTCTGAACCTCGGAACCGCTTATCTGATTTCTTTCGCTTGTTCACCGAACCTAATCTCATCGTGTATATATTAATTCGTGTTTTTATGCCCACTGACGCGTATTTCTTTCGCAGCCTTTGATCGAATAAGAGTTCTCTTTGCATGTGACGATAAAATTAGACAAATCCTGCGCAATAGGTATGTCATTTTACAATAATAATCCGTTGGAAAATTAAAGCAAAAATTAGATAAATTATCCGCGTAAAAACGGTCGGCACGTAAGCGTAAACACAACTTGACGAGATTTGCACTTCGATAATGCACAATTAAACGTATCCTGGCCAAAAAAATAAGAACTTCATAACTCGGATATTGTAATTAAGTCTTAAGTAATGATGAAAATCGTGTTATAAGTCATTTGCCATTCGCTAAAACGATAAAAATAGTTTTCACAATAAAACATCGATACGAGTTCACTGAAATAATTACTTCAAATTAAGAGTAATAAAAATTCAAACTGCATTTTATTAAAGCTAATAAATTGTCCTTTGAAAGCATATTATTATGAATCGAAAAAATCTCGTATTAAAATTAAATAAAATCGAAACGCCGTATTAATCAGTAGTTGCCTAAATTGGTTGTCAAAAAATTCGCGCATTTTTTAAACAATGAAAATATAAATCTTTAAATATAAGCATCTGAAAACGCGTTACGTTATTCAAGTCGTGGAGTTTCAAAGAAAATTTCCCTCGTCGGCGTTTCGCATTCTAATTGATATTTTTCCGGCCAAAAATAGTGTCTCCAATTAATTGTATATATTTTATATATAAGCTACTTTTATCAAGTTTAAGTTTTAAATATGTCTTAAAATCGATTTGTAAATTTAAGACAAACGCGTTGGTAATCTTATTTTATATTTCGTAAGCAGTTTCAACTCTCACTGTTCAACGCAATTTTAAATTAACCCAATCTAATTGGATTATTAAATTACCCGAATCCTGTACGAACAATAGTTATTTATTACGTTAAATTCGTCAAAATTTAAGAGGTGCACGTGCATTGAAGAGAAACATCACAGTGCACGAATGTGTGAAAATGTTGTAATAAATAAAACTTATATACGAAACAATGTATTATTTTAACAATAGATAAATACTTCGACAATCGCTTGAAGATATACATAAAAATATCGGCGATTCGTTAAAAAAGAGATGCAAAATAGCGAATGCTTGAACGGCTAAAATGAGACTTTCAAGTTAACGAATGTTTTTTGTTTGCGTTCGACATGCAACTCTAAAATTTATTCTCTGCGACGCAAACTCCATCAATAACTTAATTCATAAATTAATGTTATCGGTGATGTGATTAATTTCTCATGTTCGCGTATTTCCAATTTCTGTTCAACTTGCGCGCTATTCTTAGATTATATTTTCCTAAAGTAAATAAATCGTTCGCGGGCATTTTAAAAAAGGTTTTAAAAAAGCAGAAAAGATATTATTACTTCGATGAGTGCTTTTGCTTATCTTCTCTTTCTCCGAAGAAGGCATCAATGGCTTGGACGAAAAGTTGAATCCTCCGATGTTCATGAATCCTGTCCACGTATTATCCCGATCCTCCGGTCATTCATCAATAAACCCTAACAACAATTCGCACATGCGCGCGTGCAGTTTCTCTCGTGCCATAGGTGCTCCATCAAGGTCGTGCAACGCACAACTTCATTCGAAAAATATTCACCAGGTGGTCGTGATTCGAACGAAGCGCACGGGACTCCCGCCATTCCTTTTGTCCGTGTCCTTCTTTAATCGGCACGCGGGTAATCAATTTCTTCGCACTCCCCGAGTTATTACGTAGATCAGTCAATCAGCAGGGGTATGCTGATAATGATGATGATGATTATGATTATGATTAAAAAAAAGAATTACAATGCAGTCGAGCGTGGCGAAGAGATTTATAAAGCTCCTGCGGCACAAATTAAAAGCGTCAGCTTGATTATGGATTTTGTATATTATTTTATAATATCTTATATCATTATCACACTATAATAAAATTTTAAATAAAATTGTCTCATTTTAGAAGTTTCACTGGATTCATAATTTTTAGCTTTCAAAGTGCTACGCGTGCGATGATTAGGAAAATTTATGCCCCGAGTCGTCGGTCCTCTAAATCGATCGTTTATTTAAATTTCAAAAGTATCGAACTATTATTAACGAGCTTATTTCAATTTTATTTTAAGACTTAATCACGTTAATACAAGTTAATTTTCAAAATTACGAGTTATTCCAAAAGACGGATTTTTTCATCGCTCCCTCAAAATTATTGAATACTCGAAGAGAACACGCGAAATTATCGATTGAGGTCCTACGTTAAACGTGAAATGATATTTGGCACTACGCTTTGGATTAGCTCCATCATCGCATCCTAAGCTTTGAATTAATCCTTTCGTTATTAATTCAGAAAAAAAGAAAACAGGAAAATTGATTGGCCAAGTAGAGAAACTCGCGTTAATTTCGTTATCTGGTCGTGTTACGAAACTAATAACGCCCATAGTTCACAACTCGTCGAAGCAATTCCTCGATTTTGCAAAATTATTGCGCCCGTGTCGTGCTTCATGCGTACACTTGGAGTTCCCACACATCTACAAAAAAAAAAAATTTATATCAGTTTGTGCAAATAAAATAATGTATAAACGCAAAATAAATGGACCATTACAAGAAAAAACAAGTTATATACGTGTTAGCCTAAATATAAGGTATTAATTGAGCAAATTTTTTATTTTCAAATTAAGAATGTTATTTTTTATTATTATTTAAGAAAAATTCTTTATTCAAATTTTGGGAAAATACGTATTAAATATCCATGATTTGTTATTAAACAAATAGGATTTAAAGAATTTTAATGTGCCTAAAAAATTATATAACCCATAATTTATGTATTGGGAATGTGAATAATGCTTGTATAGCTAATTGGAAAAATTATAAATATTTCTTTCTCTTTTTTTAAAGGTAGCTATTTTAATGTTTCAATATATATATCATTAGCATTAATTAATAAATTAACTTTCCATACATCTGTTTGTATAAAAATAATACGCGTGTGTATGTGCGTTTTGCGTATCCGTAGTACATAAAGATATTTGTAGGTATTAAGTGTAATCATCCAATTAATTTACATAAAAGTTTTCGGTTTTTTCTTATTACAATCGCTTCTTAGAAGAACCGTAGAATAGAAACTGACTTCGTGATTACAAATTAATTGAAAAAATAAGCTAAGAAACGATTGCGAATATTCACGTCGATCATATTTTTAATATATGTCGTTATAGAATGATAAATTGAGGCAAATAATGACATTTAAAACGGAGAACTGCTATTATCGAATCGAATAATACAGAAAAACATGTAACACAAAGGTAATTACTTAGCCAATTATAATGCAAAAACTTTTTTTAAAGAATACTCAATTACAAAAATTCTATGCAAATTATTGCAATAATAGCATAAAATTCATCGGTCGAAAGTCCCTCTCCAATAGAATCTAATGCAAATATCCGAGGTGAAATTTGCAAAATGCATATTCGCAAAGGGAACACACCAATATATCATCCTTGAAGTTGTTCGCCAGCAAAAAGAAACAATCAGCGACGGCGAATCACCGGGCGAAGGACGTTACGCGAGACGAGACCCGGCGAAATGTCCCGAGTGACCTACTGACGAGTCACGGAAACCGTTGCCACGTACGCGATGCGCGCACACAGAGGACCACCCCGTGGTCGTTCCTGGAGGCCCGAGCAATCAGCGCCGGCAACTAATTGCGAGACAAAAATTCATCGCGGACCGCACGTGGTGGTGGCCATTAATAATCGTCGCGAAAATCGAAAAAGCGCGCGCAAAAAGGACAGAGGCCCAGCGCAAATAGAGTTGGCGCGCGTGCAACGCGATGCTTTTTCACCGACCGCCATCTTACGATCCTAATGCGCGCTTTATCTTCTTAAGCGAAAACGGTTTCATATCCCGGTGCAGCTATTAACCGGCACTCGACGATTATTTCATTAGGCGCTATAACGCGCTGCCGAGTTAAACGAATTCTCCTCTCCTGCGATCATTCCATCCGGCCCGACATCTTGCATTTCGCCGGACAATTTCGAGTATTGGCGCCTGCCTTGGCAACTTTTTAATAACGCCTTACCGCAGGCGACGCACGACAGGATCCGACGCCCGAGTGGATGCGCTTAAATCCACTCGAGCGCTACACGTCCGCAACATTTAAAATAATCGAGAAGAAGATTTGATTTCGCACGAGCAGCATTTTCACTCAAAAGCATAATAGGATGTGCTGTGCAACAATGCAGCGCCAACCTCGCGGAGGTATTATTACCTTTTACCTCAACAGCGCACACCAACCGAGAAACATCCGGCTGCGTTGACAATGGCCTCGAAACGAGATCCGAGATCCAGAGCGAATTCCTCCTCAAGTGGGGGAGGAGTAAGGAGTAAAGGTCCCGGATGATACATTGGCCGTTAGCAATACCCGCTGTGCACAAATCAAAGTCGCGTCCGGGGCGTCCTTTGTGTCGCGCCCCCGCGAGCACCTCGCCGAACCCTCGAAACGCGTTAAGCTGCGTTTCGAGGTCACGGAAACGCAGGTAAATTCAGTTCCGGGCCATGAGAATTAGGTGGCGGAGCAGATGCTAGCGCTCGACGTCTGCTAATCAAGGTATCGCCAACGACACTAGATAAAACGAAAAAGAGTGCGCGTCCGATTCGCAGCGGCGCTCGAATGACGCGCGATTACAATTGCAAATCAAGGACATTAATCAAAGTGCATCGGTCGGAGCTGAGAACTTTCGAAGCGCGTTTAGCATCGATCGGATTACGAGGCTTCGATAGCAGCAAATTGATGGATCGCGCGTTTCACCTTTCCCTCTAAACGGCCTTTCCTAATTTCCCGGTTGCGATTCGAGCGGCGATCCCACGCCAAGTTTCCTTTAGGAACCTCGTTCCTTCAAAGCGCCGACCTCGAGCTCGTAAAAACGAAGAGCGGCGTTTTTTGGCGAGGCGCGGAACCTCGTAGACACTTATTTACAAGTCGGTTGACATTCTCCTTCGAGCCGAACGCGACTTCGCGGAAAATGGTCCGAGGGCCGGGGAAAAACCGCCTCGGCTTTTTCCAGCTGCTGCGGGCGCGCGCATACCTCCGGGTGGCTCTTCGTCGAAGCCCGGCCCGTAACGACCGCGTTTAAAAATGGCGGCCAGGCCCAAATTGACGTCCACGCGCTGTGTGCGTGCGTGAGTGCACGAGGGAGTCGACAGGTCGACGCGTTTCCTCGAAGCGATAACAATAAAAGGCAAAATGACACGTGCGAGGGGCCCGATGATGCGCATTGTGCGCCCCGGTATCAGTGCAGTCCCGGCCCCGGGGAATCCTCGGAGATAAAGATTCGTAACGGTGTATTATTTACGGCGCGCGGAGGTGGAGTGAATTGTGGAATTTCGGCCGGGCCCTTTTTCTGGCTCTCGTGTGGCGTTTCGCGGAGATTGTGACTCAACGATTACGTTGATTAACGTTGTTTAACATTCTGCTCTTTAACGGTGCACTTTATTGCGAGCGTTTTGCCCGCCGGTAAGCGCGCGCTCTCATCTCTTCCCTGCGTCCTCTCTCTTTCGTTTTATGGGGAAACGGTCGAGGGAATTACCGTACCGCAATATCCGTAGCGAATGAACTTTCAAAGGAGGTCCGGATTAGAGAATTCGCGCGAATGAAGGCGAAGAGCCGAGTATCGCCACTGTTGATATTATTTAGAATTGCGTTATAATCGTGTTCCAGGCTAATGACTCCCGCCGTTGCCGACGAAAATCTATCCAATTAACCTTTTACTGTTGGTGGATGTAATGACCTTAAACGCGACTTTGAAACGGGAGCAACACGTGCCGCGTCGAGTCCTCCCATTTCTTTGCGGCGCAACGCCTATTTTACTGTTCTAATGGCGTTGCGATTCCGCAAATAAAGTTGTCGGCTCGTATCGGCAATTTCGCGAGAAAAAATACAAAATGACGTTCGGAATATTGGGTTACATAAGGTAAGACGCTTAAAGCGAGTTTTGCCAAAAATTTCGATCGCCCAATTCCAAACCGAGTTTTTGCATTCGAACGGACCGCGTAATTTTATTAGGGGAAAATTTTGAATCGTAAATTTTTATTGGAAAGGCAACTTGTGGTTCAATTTGCCATTGTTACTCGCTTCCTTAACAGTATTCAATCGCCAATTAAGTTCCATTCTAATTTTTACAACTTTTAAACTATTTCGCTTGTTAGTTACATTAATCATGATAAAAGTTTCTCTTTCGCCAGCGAATAAAAGAGAGAGTTTATGGGAAGACATAGATTTCTGCTTGGCTGCATTATGTTAAAGTGCAAAAAGGGCAAAACGCGGGCTCCGCGATAAGGCCCAGTTCTGAAATTAAAAATATTAGTCACGGGATAAAAAACGAGGCCAGACCCGTTTTAAGCAAAAATGACAAACTACTTCCTCGATAGGTTGTCGAGCAAACAGCTTTGTAAATTAATAGTAAGCGACGCTCGCGCACTGATAATAAACGCTGAATTTGTACGCAGCGACTCCGAGGGCCGCGCGATCTGCCTATCGATTTGCGAACAATAAATATCGCTGCTTATAAAGTTTTTGTTTTAATTTTTATCCCAGGACAGTCGAGCGAATCGAGAACAAAAGAGGCGTGTAATCGCATCTCGATATCGGCCGCGCAGAAAACAACGGCAACGCCAAGCGCGACGCTCGCGATCCTTTCAATGATTTTTTCAACAATTAAGAATTTCACGCCGGTTCGAGGCGGCAAGGCTCGAGCGCGATCATTATTCAAAGTCACGGCGCACGCGCGCGCGCTATATTTATTTCCAGCCAATAAAGCTCGCAGCGTGAGCCGGCGCATTAAGGCACGCGGGTGCGATTTGTCAACCGCCGCGGCCACCGTAACTCAAAACGCGTCGAACCGGCCCGCGGGGTGAGCACGAGAAAACCGGGCCCCGGCGATTTTTCGGGAGCCAGCCGAATCGGGCCCAATCAGGCGCACGCGATGCACCGGGGCGCACGCGCGGGCGTGGGCGAGTCGCGAGCCAACGCGAAATTACTCCTCGCAGTTAACGCATCCGACTGCACCTCCGCTAGCGTGCAACCCGAATTACGATGGAATTTTCGGCCGGCGCCCGCGGGACCGCGTCTTCGGGTAGACCCGCCCCCACTCCCCTTTTTCACCTCGAATGAACTTCTGCGAGGCCAGAAATGACTGTCGTTATTTTCGCACTCGAATCGCCGAGGCTCTGCAGCTCCCGAACGTAGGTTCGTTGCGAATTGTCTATCCGAGCGCTCAATTGGTCAGTGGTCCACTTTTAAAATTGTGTTATAATAGCGGAAATACGACTTCGATAATCAAAATTTGCCAAAAAGCTTATTTATGGCTTCCCTTATGAATTAACATTATCGCGAGTAAATCAATGCGCGAACTGTCGTGTGAATTAATTTACCGCTCGGCTCACACTGATGTAAAAATGCGATACGTCAATCCGTCGAGATATTATTAATTTTAGCATATTTTAATAAATTAAGGCTTTACGCCAAAGCCTTTCACGTACGAAGCTATAATCGCAGCTGTGAAATCAATTTATATAGTATACTACGTTTTCTAATATTAGTTTATTTTTAAATTAAAAAGACGTAATGTACAGCAAAATAAAAAGTGCAGCCATCAGTTCTGGTAACATTTAATTAAAATATATTATAATCGATTAATTTGAAGTGCAGTACGAAAAGTGTAAAGCTACCAGCGTTAAATTATTGATCGCATAACCGGATTAAAAAATAAAAAAAATTCAATCTTGCATAGTTTTTTAATTGTAAATTTCAATACACGTTAGTTTTTTCATTAGAGCGTTTTAAAATACGTGAACACAATCATAAACACACGATATCGTCTAATGAATAAAAAAATTCTTTGGAGAAGTAAACGCGAGTCGCGCAATTTCTAAAGTATCTTCAATTTTTTTATAACTTCCTATTACTCGAATTCACGGTTTAGTTCGCAACTCGGATATACAACTTCGAAAATACACATCTAAATGACTTATTTCTCTTAAAAGGTCTACAGCACGAAACTGTTATCTAAAAATTGTGTAACGCATTTTCGTAACGACAGGATGTGGTTAAGCGCCGCGGTTTTTTACGATCGTCGAGTGAAATTAGGCTCGCATGTGATAACATTTTAAAGACACTCGATGCGAGGAGAACGAATGTCGGTATCGAATTATCCGAGCACATTTTTAAAAACTGTGCAATGCAACTTGTAAACTCAAATTTTGGGGAGACGATAAAGATGGAAACAGTAATAGATTCTCGTTATTATCGAGTCTAAAAAGTGGTCGCGTTAATTATTGCTTACGGACCTTTTAGTTCCATATTTAATACTATAAAAGCACAACGGCATAATTTATTATACTACAATTTTCAAAGCTATAATTCATAATTTAACAGCATAATTATACTCTGCGATTTTCATTTTTCAAATTTTTTTTGCACAAAGTTCGTGTTGCGTAGATTCATTGAAAATTAAATTCAGGTTTAACTTACTTCTACTTCTGCTCTGTTAGTATTTATACATCTTTATTGATAAAGTGGAAATATTTTGTCAAGTATACCAGTTCAAATTGCACGTATGTTGTTTAAAGTCCTTTCGATATATCATATCGCAAGCGTAAAAGCTGAAAGTAATAAAATAATTAATAAAAATCGTGTTCGATACTAAAGCGGGATTGCAAATAAATAAATATTAATTTTCGCGAAACAAAATTAGGAATACCTCATTTTTGTAAATTACTACTTGTAAATGAAATAAAAACGATAAACAAGGTGTCTTTTCCTTATTAGTTTTAATGCGTCGCGCGCACTATATCTTGGCAGAATTCGAAAAAAGTTGATTTTTTCTAGCAGAACATCGAAAGACATTTAAAGTGGTTTCGAGCGTAACTATTAAAAAAGCCGAGAAATAATGCGCGCGCTCGATCAATCTAATCCAGTTAATTATAAAAATAGGGAAAAGGGCGATGCATTGGTGGCGGGTTGTATTCGTAAGCTCCAGAGTCTAAAAAGTTGCGGAGTTGAATTCTAATGAAAGTGGATGGAGCAACAAATGTAATGGTTCGTTATTATTTATAATTGGAGGAGTAAAAAACTATTTTTGATAGTTAAAACTGTTCTCTGAAAGCGAATAAATTAGAGATAAAATGGGAATAATATAGCGTTGCCTAAATATTGAACTTGAGACGTTTAGCCATCGCCTATCGCTCGCAGCTCTGCATTTCAAATTCTATAGAAACGTGTGTAAAAAGATAAAATCGCCGAGAGACTATTTAATATAATCTATGCAGCGTATCTTAGAATCTTAAATCCTCCTTATCCGCCGCAGCGGCAAATAATACAAATGATCAAGATTGCAGAAAATCGCAGAAGAAGAAACGGCGTAAAGCGCAACAACAATGCCGCAAGAAAGGCGGCGGCGGCGGCGGCACGAGCGAGGCTTAATTTGCCTACGCAAATCGATGGCACGAGATGCATATTTACAAGTCGCGTCCCGAGGCCGGAAGAGGGCCCCAGCCCTGGCCCCGGCCCCGCAGTAATTGCCTCGACTCTCAATTTCCACAAATTCGCGTCTCGCCGTGCATTATATGCTTTCGTGAAATCGCACGACGCACAAAACACACGTGGAAATAAGAGACGAGGAGTCTTGCTTCGGGGTAACCTGAAAAACCGTCGCGATGTGCGTGACCGCGGCGAGTTTTGAGCCAACGAGGAGAGGGAGGACGAGCACGAGGAGGAGGAGGAGGAGGAGGAGGCAGACTTGCGCCGCCGGTGCAGCCTGCAAATGATACCAGAGCCACGGCATATGGCTGCACTTTGTTCGAAATATGCAACGGGCGTCAAACTCTTTTTCGCTCCGTCCCTCTCCCCTCGCCGATGAGCCGCTAAGCGCCTTCTTTTCAGATCTAGAAAATCGCTCCCCATTATCCTTCGAGAGGCGCGTCAATTTCTTTTTCGCCTACGGTCTGTTCTACCGCTGGCTTCGCTTTCTTTTTCTTCCTCTTCTGAATTAAAGTCGCCAACGTCCAGAGGTGACTTTACTTCTTTTTTTCCTCCTGCGACTGTAATTATTGTCTCCTGCTCCGAACAGAAGCATGAATTTGTTGTAATTATTTAGATTAGTCGCGTGTATTTAAGGGACAGCTTCTTTTGTACGACTAGACAAACAGTTCGGATACGCTGCGCTCGATGAAACACCTTTCGAATTTAGTTAAAAAAAAAAAACAATTTATTTCAGGAGCTTCGGCTTCGACAAGTTTTCGAATATTTTTAATCTTCCACCGATTATAATGTTTTGCGATTTTTTTCTACACAGTAGCCAAAATTATTTCTAAACGGTTGCGTATTTTGATCCCGGCTCCTGTCTCTCGTAGAACTTTTACTCTTCTCCGCGTAAAATTGCACTTAATTAATAGTTGTCCAGATTTGGTGGACGAGACCAAGTCCTCGGCTGTTGGTGAAAAGCTTGCGAGACTCGGGAAGCAATTTACACCTAGAAATAGCGGAAATTTTGAAATTTCTTTCGTGTTTCTCGACTGCCAATTAATAGACCGTACAACGACGTAATTTTCAATTGCACCTCACTACGCCTGCAATCATTGAATCATTAACCGTTCCATGCCTCCGTCGATTTAACGATTTATAGCAGAGAGCATCTTTGTACGCATTGATACTCGCGGTAAATCGCTGCTGAAAATCCCATAAAAAGAAGACAAGTGCGATAAAGTATCTCCAAAGGAAATCTCGCGGCACATGTGCGCATCTCCGGCGATACAAATAAAAACGTGTCTTTCCCGCGCAACGTGCCGAACAAGATCGAAACGTGGAAGCGAGCGGCGAATCGAATCACCCGTCAACATCGAGCTGCGCTCGATACATCTTCGGCCACCACGCAAAGCCACGCGAGGGGACGTGAGTACGCAAGCGCTAATTAATACGTGAAAGTCACGACGAGCCGTGAAAGCACGGGAAGATCGCACGAGATAAACAAGAAGAAGCCGCGATGGCGACTGATTAAGATTTCGCGTCGGACGCTCGCTTGCGCCGAAACCAGGAAATGAACCGCTTCCACGAGGGTAATTTATAATTTAATCGATACCCATTTTTACTAATTTTTAATGGCGATTCGATTCGATACGCGAAGCCGGTGTGATACTGAATTCCGGATGCTCGACACTTGCCGCTTAAATTGCGAATACCGTAATTCAAAAGAAGTTGGATCGCTAGCACCAGGAATGTGGAAAGAAAACAAATAAACGTCTATTTATTTGGAATACGGCGATCCGAAATTTCGATTACTCACGAGTATTCCTGCCAAAGTTGCAATTAAATCGAAACTTTTATTCGACCGGAACACGATCCTGCAAAATACAAGGTGCACCATAAGAAAATATTCATTTTTTATCTAATACCGCTTGATAATTGAGGCATCGCTCGCTGGGCTTGTAATTTAATCATTTTAATCTTAATTTTATCCAAAAAATAATTTTATAAGAGGCCCTATCTCATTTTCAAGATTCCTGATAATATAATCTTCCATGAGTTCGTGTAAAAACTATAAAAAATAAAAGCCTCATTTTTGAATCACAAAGATAAATCGCTCAGTGACTGTGAATAAGCAATAAAAACCATATTAATACATATGACTATCGTTATTAAAATCTCGTATGCAAGAAATTAAATGTTTTTCCTGATCGATTATTTCAAATATAACTGCGCACAATTTGAAATATATTCGAATTTATTAATTTCGAATAATTTAAATTGCAATATATCGTGGAAGATATCTTTTTTCGAAATGAAATCGTTTTTTCAATGAAAATTCGGCTATAAAGGCAAAAAATATATAGCGAATGTAACTTAAGCTTACAAAAGTTTTTTCTCTTTCTTCAATATTTTTATCGAAAAATTCAGTTCGTTAAATCTTTTCGCAATACATTTAAAATAATACTCTTAAGATAATGAAATAGAAAATAAAATTTAAGCGCATAAATTCACGTGCGTATTTATTTAAAAAAAGAAAATAAGGCGTTCCACTAAACTTGTATGTTTCAAAATACGCGAGATTTTTAGCTTTTATCTAACTTGATGAAAGCTTGGATTATTTGAACTCGAATACATTTATCGTAATTGTTATCGATTGAATTCATTTACAAAGCTTACGCAAACATAAAAATTTAATCGAAAATTTTTTTTTATAAATGTTTGTAAATGTATTCCAAAAAAAGAAAATCCCTTCGAACCGCAAATTCTGCATAAATATTACCAGAAAATTAATCAAAAATACGTGTGTTCCATAGTTGAGACTATAATCTGGAAATTATATGAATTTTCGATAATTCCGAGCGGCGAGTGCTTTGGAAAGTCGCCCACAACCTGCAAGTGACTCACGGCAAGAGAGAGTAAGTGCTGTCAATATGGAGAATGCGCACACTTTGGATTGTCGTACTTGACCAATTATTCGATCGCGCACGAGCGAAAGTGCAGATAGAAAAGGCCTATTCCGACAGCTTCGATCTAACCAGATATAAAACGAACGGCGGCTCGAACGAAGAAAAAACTGGACGACGATCGCAAACTTCGCGCAAACTCATCGCTCGAACTACCGATACTCGCGGAAATCAAAAGACCTGATGCATTTTAAGGTGAGCATAGTTTCGGACCAGACAAATCCGCGTAAAGTCAATAGTACGAATGTCGGAAAGTCGAGTGAAAAACACGAGTCGGGAAGTAAAAGGTCCTCCGATACTGAAAGCGTCTACGGTGACTTGTTCGTAACAGAAGTGCTCCCTTCGTCGCCAATCGCTCCTCGGGCAGACGATTAATGAGCGAAAACGAAGTCGGAGAAGGTGGACGTAGACGTAAACAAGGAATGCCTAAAGGCCGAACTTCGACTTCGTCCTCTGAAACATAAACTGCGAGCACTAGAATACTCTAATGACCGAATGGTTCCACCAAAGGGTTTTTTCAAGAGAAACTATAACAGAAGAGCCGGAGGTTCTTTAATAAAATTTGGAACCGGAGCTCGGGTAATAGCCTTAGACCAATCCCTAAAAAAATATTTTTTGTTGTTGTAAACAAAGCTTTATTCGTAAATTTCCTAAATAATTATAACTTAAATATTGCGGTTAACAGTTGAATGTACATCAACGTAAACCTACACTTGGACTTATCGATGAAGACCTAAGAGGAGACCAAAACAAAGAGTCACTTTTATGACCTGAATATAACGTAGCCAGGTACGAGAACCTTTATTCCGTGATACCGATTGATTCTTTGATCTTATTTCGCTTTAAGAACGACGTAATAATGCGCGGAAGATTCGGAAAAAGAAACCGAGCGCGAGGTTTAATGGGTATGTTTTCATCCAAATGATCGGTTCATGCACAACCTTCGCAGCCACGGAATCCCAAACAAAATTAAGCCATCATTTTGCGGATCTCGTGTCTGCGAGTGCGAGGCTCGACGGAATAAGTAAATAAGTAAATAGTTTGTACTCTCCGATTTCAATAAGCTCTAGGTATTTTCAGACGTCTTTGTTTTGTTTCATCAAAGGAAGATAAATATTTTGACAACCGGACCTTTAATTTTGAATGTTGAATTGGAATTAAGATACTACCCATTATTATCATCATTCGTACACACGTTATTGCTGCTAAGACTTGAAAATCATAGTCACATCTAGTGACAAAGATAATGAAGAATGCGCTTATTTTTTAAAATGGATACACGCAAGAGAGAAGCCATTAATCAAGACGCTTTCCAAATTTGCGCTCGCCAACAGCTCGAATCGTCAAATTATAAAATTATCGATGGAGCTCATGGCATTATCGAGCGCTGCGTGCTAGAAAACGAGAAGGGAAAGAAAATTTTCCAGCTTCGATAGAAGGATCGAATCGATGCTGCGATTCTCGTTCTCATCCTAAAACGGCGTCCTCCAGTTTACACTCTTTGCGCTTCCTTTTTAAGACGGCGGAATATAGTTTCCGTTAAAAAGAGAAAACAATCGTCGGGTGAAACGTTGCGAGCGCCTGGGATCCGAGCCATTCCCTGGAAAAGCGACGCCCGCGCAACCTCCGGGCAATCGTTCGAAAGTCGGCGGCGTGATTCGATCGGGGCGAGCTTGGGCCCCGAGCGGCACTAGAGTTCGGCGGCGCGATCGCCAAGGCAAATACTCGCCGAGAGGGAAAAACGCGCAGGCACGCCGAGGATTACCGCAAAATGCTCCGCCGGTCGCGCGCATACCGAAAAGCGGCCTCGGAGGCCCGGGGGGGAGGGACGGAAGCAGGCCAGTCTCGTAATAATTCCCGTAAAGCAGTCGATAAACTCGAGACGCGGCTCTTTCTCTTTCATCGTGTCTAAAAATAAGCGCGCGAGTCGAATAACTCGGGGCGCGGACGCATAGGTGACCAGTGCGTCGCGCGCAATCCGGCATCAGATGCGTATGCAGTGCGTCATCCCGATAGGATCGTCGCGCGCTCGAGGCTCACCGAGTACGTATTTTGCGGGCCCCGACACCTGAATATTCCGCCCACTGCGATGGGACGGAGAACCGGGAGAGAGGGAGAAAGATGCGTGGCGATGCGACAAGTGCAGACACTTGTTCTCCAGCAATTGCAATCGAACCGCGCAGGTGACGAAAAGTCAAATAATTTTCGAGAAGTCTGCCTGCAAACCTTGAATGCTGAGAATTAGTACATGAAAATGCACGGAAAAGGTTGTGAGCCCGCCTAATATTAATTACCATAATATTAATAACAGCTATACGATTTCTCACGCATAGATGCGGAACGTTTAAATATGTAGTAATGACGATGTAAATGTCATTAATATTGTTTATACTAATCATTTCTGAGCATAGCAGCGCAGTTTTATTACTGTCGTGGCGCACTAATTTATGGGATAACGATGATGTATGACGAAAACTAGGCACAGTTAATCTCATTTGAACATTTCTATAAAATTTGAGAAATTCTAATATTTCTTACATAATAATCACGTAGATGATAAAAAGCGCTTTTCTCAAATGAAGTTGCGAATAAATAATTTTTTTAATTCTTATAAAATATTTATAAATTTTTACCCGAAATTTTATGAAACAATTCTTCGCGTTCGTGAGTTTTCATTACGATGAAATACACATTCAAGGGAAATACCGAAGGAAAGTTAATAAAAAAATGTTTCATTAATTATCTAATAGTATCGTTGCCTGCTGAACAATTATAATAAACTGAAAACGCGTAAAAGCGTGAAATTGCGTCTTGTTGTAAACGAGCGAATGACGAATTAAAAAAGGAAAATCATATTAATCGAAAAAGAATAGACTGAGAATTTTGGCAGATGAATAATAAAAATGAAAGAGTTGAAGGATCGAGCGATTTATTAGCAAAAGTGAATTGTAACAGACAACGTTAAAAATGCAGTTGCGTAATAAATAAATTATGTTAAAAGATGAAAATGTTTATGATTTATTTGATTAACATTTACCAAGACTTTGTTTTATGTACGAAAAGTAATTGTTGTCTTCGATTCAAGCTTCAACTGAGGTTCTTGTAATAAAACGTTCCGAGGTTGAGTAGAAAATCTCGGGCAAATCGACTTCCCAATTCCGCAAGAATCATAGACACGAAGCAAGTCCCATAAAAATGTCAGCATCTAATGTTTTTTTTAATCTAATTTAACTGTTTGGGCCACGTATCCGCCACCTGTAACGAAGGTACATTATTAGCTTTAAATTTGGCGCGGCACAACTTCAAAATTCCTTGCGAACTCGATTCGCATCCGTGCGTCGGTGCTCTTTTGACAAGTTTTGCAAAGGCGATTATACCTTGATAACCGCTGACCATTGCGAACGATCCTGACAGATATAATCGTGATTATCGCAACCGCCGCAAGCCGCAGTTGGCCGTTTTAGAAGAGCTTCGGATGTTCCTTAATCTGTCAAGTGTGCGAGTGCGAAGGCGCGAAAGGAAGGCAAAGCACGAGAATGAATGGGTGGGGGAGGGGGAAAGGTTATAAGGTTGTTATAAGTTGTAATTTTTAACCGGATTTGATTTCTGATCTTTAGATTAACCACGATCGAGTTTATTATTTTCATTAAAGTTACTTAACGCCTGCTGATGCTTATAATAATTCAGCATTTTTACGATAGTTAATTAATTTATTGTGAATTAACGCTCGTAATTTAAAGTTATTTCTATTAAATCCAAAGTGTACGTCCATGCGATTAACTAATGCGATCCTCTTTTTGCATTTAACGATCGCCATTTCTAATTATCGCTTTATCACGAGATCAATATTTAATTTGACTCTAAATTGCTTTATCTTAAACGCGTTAATATCAGACTGCGGTAGTGAAAAAATCAGTATTCAAAAAGTGTATTCTGGAACACCAATCATCAAAAATAAGCTTAAAATGTCTTTAATTTACGCTATAACTAATATTATTTTTAACGTATAAATTTTATCACACGCATTTATATTTTAATTCACTTAATCATTAAGTCCTCGTAATTATTTTTAGTGAAATTATAAATTTTTTATCCATTAAAGTGTGAATTTAAAAAAATACAAATTTAAACGTAAATCCCCTTGACTCGATTAAAAAAAACAGTTCTTTTAAAAATTTCAATTTTTTTATTTTAATTCGAATTTCGCAAATTATTCGTTATTTGTCGAATTATTTATCGTAAGCGCATTAAACGCAGAGTGAATGTCAATAAGCTTCGTACATTTTCTAGATACCTTTACTTGAAATGTCCACGCATGCGTACTCGTTTAGCGCACCTTAACAGCTCACGATTGCTGAAAAGTCGTTACCCGAGACAATCATAAAGTACTTATTGTACGGAACTAATAATCTAAGCCCCAACTATTATCGGCATATAAGGTACGCGGAATTATAATCTAGAGCTTACAATAATTTTAAATGACATTATAATTATAAATCATTGAAATAAGTGACTTACAGTGTTATTGGATTTCAATAGACTGATAAATAGTAAGCTAAGTTTGAGAAAGATTCCCTTTGTATAAACTTTATTAAATTGATGATTAAACTCAAGTAGTTATAAATCCATCGGAAATGATTATACCTAATTTTAAATAATAAGTTCTTACGCGCTACGTTAGAATTTAATTTGATCGAATAGTTTTTAACCGTTTTATTTTTACAATTCAGCATTATTATATTTTATATCAGTTTTCATCTGTATTTTTAAATGTACTAACTTTTTTTATTCTTCGAGTTATACAAGATAAAAATAAACATATATTTTACATGAATTTAATATGTTGCGTAATAATAATGTCTTATATAACTTAAAAAATCATTTACACGTATATTAATATAAATTAAATTATAAAAATAAACTTTTTCATTTTCCGAAATAATTAAAAGTTGCATCATGAATTGCAATCGATACTAACATTTAACAATTTTGACACGAAAGATTTGAGTATTAAAAATTTGGAAAAATTAATTTATTAATTTTAATTACGAATATTCCAGTATTAGAATAGTTTATTTTAGATAAATTTTAGTAGTATTAGAAAAATTCATTTGCAACAAGTTAATGCCTTAAAGATGTTTTTAATACATTATACATTGCACGTTCAGTCTTTTTTAAATAATAAATTAAAATTAATTCTTTTAATGCTGTTATATATTTTTTCTAATAAATTAAATGGACCGTTTACGAAATTTAATGGCATTGTGCAATGACTCCATTATTCCTTACAAATACTTTATAATAAAGTCCCTTAAAAATTTTAAAAGAATTTAGATAGAGTATCGAGCATTTCGTTCGTTAATATTTTATAAAAACAATAACGCACATAATTGTTTCATAACGCCATTTAAAGTTCTTTCGTTAAAAGTATTTTAAAAATAAGTACCGTGTCATTTAATACAACCATTATTTTCACTCTCAGAGAGTATCGCAATATTTTTCGGAGGATTTATTCATACTTATCACAGTCGAACATTATTCTTCATTTCTAGAGAACGATGTTTTATCAATTTTTCAATCGTTACAACTTTTTAAACCATTTTCCAAATATTAATGAATTTATCGATAAATCAATGTCCGCGACACATCGCAATAGCGAATAAAGTTTTAGAAGCAAGATAGTTTCATTATTATTTTGTATCAGATACAATTATTTTCTATTCTTTTATCATTTTAGATTAGCCAATGACGTCCGAGCAAATAACACCTGTAATTTAAAAATTTACAAACAACCTTTAAACAATCTTTTCGGCCTCAAAGTATCTTTATATTTTCTTAATACAACGCACGTTTGACGATTTCATAAAGTTGCGTTACAATGTTGCCGGTACAGTAACAATTTTTCACAATAGAACTCCGTATTCTGCAACTGCAACGTTCTCTTCCAGTTTAATAAAAAAAAAAACGAAGACAAACACCGAGAATAAACGTAAAAGCAATGGTGAAAAAGAAAGAAAGGGTCTCGGTAACGCAGTTCGTCAGGGTGCAGTAGAGGTGCATTGACACTCCTGGTGACCGGTGAAAGTCCGCGCGACTCGTCGATCAGGGTGCGTCCGAGCGGCAGCCGCCCGATCGATAAGTGTGGACGCGACGCCCCTCGGAACAGGTGACCGTAACGCGCTGAGCAATTACCTCGCGATTTCGTCGATCGCGCGCGGCTGCGCACGGGCAGCCCGAAACCGATCGCACGTCGGATAAGCTAATGCGCGCCTCGGCGTGGGTTGGGGCGTGATGCACCTTTTGCAAACGAATTGAGAGCGAGGCTCGTTACAAACCCCCTTCGAGTCCAAGGGCACCGCCGCTGTCTCGTCCCCAAGAGTCGTTGCGTTGCGCCACTACGTACCTGCGCGTGTTTTTTCTGCGCCGACTTCGCGAGCCGCAATCGGCTCACATTCGCATTCTTTCGGCGCGCGCGCGAATTATAACTTTCAAATTGGAAACGAAACTCGCGCCTTTCCTGAAAATTTTCAACAACAACAACAACAATTTGCTACGAATGATATTATCAAAACGCTCCGAGTGCAATTTATTATACTTTCACTTCGTTATGCGTTGCCGATCGGTGACTTCCGATACATTCGCACAAAAGCCAATACGACGATCGGTGGAATACGTTCAGCGCTTTAAAATAGAGCAAAAACTCCTTTGTGTTCTGTATTCGATAAAGGAGATACGCGGCGGCGGGAAACAGCATCTCCAAGGCCGCGGAAGGAAACGACGGGGACGGTTCCCAAGGAGGCCGCCGGTTTCGGCCGATCGAACCGGGCCCAAGATCCGAGGTCCGACGCGCGACGCCTGACGCCGGCTGCCGAGAAACGCGAGCCACCCAGCAGGAGAGAAAGGGGACAGAAGCGCGAGATAACGATCGGCTTGTTCGTGCGGAGTGAGAAATCGATCTGCGCGTGGTGCAGTAGTCGTTTCCGAGGTGCGCGCGCGCGAAACCAAAGATCGGATATCTATTTGTGTCGGACATCGGTGCATTAGACCACGAACGAGTACTTTCCGACTCCGTCTATCGGTCTGTCTATCTGCTGGTGTCCGTCTTGTCTCCGTCTGCCGGGGAACGGCGCCGTTGCGAAAGAGATCCGCTCGCGCGGCCGTGAGCCGAGAAAGTTTGGCGACACACTCCTGCGCCTCTCATTTTTCCTTAATTTTTCGAGAAACTTATCCCCGGATGCTCTTTTGACGCTTTTAATTTTGGCCTCTCGCTAGCTGATGCAATTAAACCTGAAACTTAAAACTGAACTTTTAAATTTATGCACATTTATTTAGCGGAGATTAATCAAAGTGTGACGCGAGTCGAGGCTCTTGCAAGCCACCTCAAATATAAATTTGCGGGTTAAAAATTTTTGCCCAGAAAAGTTCTGCAAGACGTAACCCAATTTTTGTAACCTGCAATTAGAAAAACAATCTTATTTTTCAACTGCGCTTCATAGAGAAATAAACTTAAACGTTTATAGGCTATAACGTTTTAGCTTAGACGCCGTGAGTGCGTGCGCTTGCGCGTGCGTGCGGGCATTATATTTTATGCAATGAATACCATGTCTCGATTCTCATTTATATTTAATGCCGGCTGTATATCTTATTTAAATACGTATTAATTACTTATTCCTACTTATTAATGAAATCCAACATTATTTCACAATAAACGCACCAGTTATTTTTTCATAAACTTTTATCGCTTGTAAATTATAGATTCGCGATTTCGTGAAATTAAAGACGGCAACTAAAGCAAGTTGGATAATAAAATAATAGGCACAATTACGTGTAATAAGGCAACCATTACATTAAATTCGCGGAGTTCAATTTATGATTCCGTTTTTAGACAGTTTGCTATCATACGCACGGGCACGACGTTTAATTTTCTATTTTCGCGTAGAACCTTGCAATCGAGGGGAGGGATTCCATCCGTAATTGCGGCGTAATAGCGAGCGAGGCGATTTTTTAAAATTAATTACTTCGAGTCGGTTGATGAACTGGCCAGATTGTTCGTCTGCAAATTGCCAAACCGCACCGCGCGCCTACAATTACCGTTTCGCTAATTATCAATCGCAGATCGGTAATCTTGGCGATTTCGCGATTTCATTGAGAGATAAAACTTCTCGCGTGCTCGTTCATTTTCTCGCCCACTACTTACCTTCCACCTTTCCAATAATACCACGCATCCATTTTTTCGCCTGCACTCTCCTTTTATTTCGAATTACATTGATTTGGATCTATTAGTAACGAAAATAACCCCAGTTTTTATCATTAATTTTAATGATTCGCAGAGCAACGGCAACAGATGCACTGCGATACAGAGAGTTAAATCATAACTATGTTTTATGTCCTTAGCTCGCGTCGATAATTAATTTGATAAAGCAAGCAATTAAGATTCCCCCACCAAATTCGCCATTTAAATGAATATTAAACTACTTCCAATGATAAAAGTTTCGATAAGTGTACAAGTAGTCGTGTTTCGTCTTTGAAAATTACCTCCAAGTGCCTTAAAAATATATTTCGATTTAATGGCAAAAATAACCTTACAAAATTAGCCTTTGCAAATACGAGTGCCAATAATAATGCACCTTTGTGCTGCTTAAGTAGAATGTAACAGCTCTTTAGCGACATTTGAATACTGAAACAAGGCGATAATTATAATCATAATGTCCAGCTGTAATATACTATTTGGGGTAAAAAATAAATATTAAATGTAGCCTGCCTATGTGCGAGTATAAAAACAATAGATAAAGAATCAAATTTCATAGGGAATATTCATTATGTACCATATATGCTGTTATGTTTTCGCATAAATTATTGTCTTCCGAGAAAACTAACTTAATAGACCTTAAACCAAAAATTTTTCCTCGCAACCGAAGGTCAGCGCAAGAATTTCAAAAAGGTAACACTAATTTATTTCGCACCTTAGTTACATTAGTCTCGGCTTGTCCCTTCCAAACGAAATCCTCTCAAACGCAGCTAATTTTCGCCAAGAATCCACGTGCGAATGCACTTGCAACTTCGCGACTATTTCTCTCCTCGCGCAATCACTCATCCGTGTTCACGGACGTACGCTTAAGTGAATATTCGTCCATTCGAGAATTTCAGTCTCTCCCCCTCTCGCTCTCTAGGTAACACACATGTGTGAGATGACACGCATGCGCGTGCAGTTTCTTTCTTACCCGAGGTATTATATTGCAAAATGCACCGAGAAAATGATCCATCTCTTTATTCTACGTAGATACATGCCACGCACGTATGGTCTAAAGTTAAAGAAAGAAAAAAGAGAGAGAGAGAGAGAGAGAGAAAGAGAGGAGCCACGTACGTATGTCTATACACTCGTGTTACGTAGGTGTGCTCGGTTGGTGGTAAATCCTTTGCAGGTATGAGTAAGAGAGCCACTTTACCTCCCACATAGTGTACGAGTACGTCTCTCTCTACTCTCCGTGGCTCCGTGGATGATGGATAACCAAGGTCAGCTGTTGACTTTTTGGAATTTCCCTTTCGCCTGGTACGACGTGCGTGCCAGTGCCGCACGAAGGGGGTGTAAAAAGTGCCCTCCGTTTCCACGTAAAAGCAAATTCTTTTTCGTGTCTTCTTCGGTGGCTCGACCTTACGATAAAGTGTTCGTTTTCGTTGATCGATTGCGCAAAATAATCACCGCGCGTTTAGAAACGCATTTTATCAAATTTCATAATAAAACAATTGCTCGACTCGCGTCGCACAAATCAATGTAACAGATTATATCTATTCGTCACACGTGTATTTTCGCGAAAATGTAAATAACGCCAAGTATGAATGTTAATCTTCATATTTCCATGCCAATTTGGAATTTATTAATTATAGGCCTCGGGAAAAGGCGAATGCGCGTTAACGATTTTTATATTTTAACTTTAACCGAAGGAGTAAGTTACTGCAGAAATTCTATGCTCAGCGCTTTTCTTACAGTCATTAATACGAATATAAGGAATGACATTCTTGCTTTTATATTGATTTGGTAAGAATGAAATAAACAATATGGCAAACAATTCTAAAATATCTCGTTTGCGCGAATCGTAATTAAAAGTGAACGCTGAGCGGCAAAATTCTGAAACAATCTCTTTTGTTTTGAAAATAAAAAGTAAAGGGAAAAATCGATAGCTTCGCGTTGATTCGTTTAATCGAAAAGCTGAATTTTTACGTATGAATAAATTAGAATTAGTCAAATTTTGCGATGATAAGTTGTTTGCGTGCAAATTAAATCTGCTCCAAAGATTGAAATTTATCGCCAAGCTATAAGTAATAAACAAAATAAAAATAATGTTCCTTCGTCGGGACAAGTTTTCTACGACGCAACCCGAAGTCCGACTGCCGAAGGAAGAAGAAAAGATGGAAAGGACGAGTGGCGCCGGGCCTGAAAATGCACAATCCTTCACTGGTCAGTTCGCCCCCACCACTCGCCGGGGACGCTCACCTGCAACAGGTTCCTTTTTTCGTCCTCTTCCTACTCCTCTGCCGTTTCTCGGCGAAATGTTTGCGTTATGGAAATATAACGTTTACAAGATTACTGCGTGTTATCTTTTATTGTTCGAGCTATTGTAAGGAAAGACGGAGATTGTGCAACGGATAAACGCCGCGCGGGCCGTTAGAGTTTACGATCTATAAGCATACGGCTTTATCAAACGATGGATCAAATGGGATATATCACGGGCCTGCTGGTTGCCTCGGCTCACGCTATACCTCATTGTTGATGTTGCGCTATTGAATATATTAATGACGAAGGATAATGGCAATCCGCTGGGCTGCAGGGGAGATTTGACGAGTTGGTGCTTACGCTCACCTCTGGCATTCGCAATTCAACCTGCCGCGATTTTTCAGCCGCGCAGGTCGGCTCTGTTCGTGGTCTCAGAAAAACAACACGGCTTCTCGGCAACAATCGCGCTCCTCCGATTCTTCGGGACTACGCGAGCAGCGCATTTTTACCAATAATCCCAGTTGAGCGAGGATCGGATACCTGCCACCTTATAAAGTTTCTCGACTTCTTCTCGCTCGGGTTTATGGCTGATTAAGAGCCGCAGTTTCCGCCGGGAAACTGCCGCGCAGCTTTCGAACAAGTCGAAAACAAACTCCGATGTGTGTGAAAAATTTAATAACTCCGTTCTAACTGAGCTAATCTAGTTTGAAAAACCAATTTAGCGCTCTTTTTAAGTATATAAATGTACAACTTCAGTTTAACGATCCGCGGAGAATTTTCATTGCCGGGAGCAGTAACGTTATTCAAACTCGGCCCTCCATTAAATTTATAAATTGAATAAATTGAAATGAAAAAAATAATAACGCATTTTGTTTTGCACCGATTGAACTTTTGTGCGAACGCTTTTTAATGCTCCAAGTTAATGGGCTTTTAATGGCGCATATACTTGCGTTACGTAACGATGAATACCGCAATGCACACACGAGCATCGCGACCGCGTTAGATTTTCTAAACACACAAAAACAAACTTTCTTTTGTAACCGGAAAAATTAGACTTTATACGCAGTCTTTTAATGTACCGTAAATCAGAGTAAATCGAAAATGAATAATTAAAATTCATTTTATGCATCCTAATAATCATCGTACACTTTCTATTTTACTTACAATTTTATACAATCAACGTAGTGCCCATAAAATATAAAGACGAGGTTCGGCTTTCAACTGCAGAATTAATGCTTATTACGTAGTTATGCGTATGCAGAAGAGGTCAAGACGCATTCTGGAAAGCTCGGGACGAGCAATATTTAGTGCTTCGCTTCGTGGCATCGCTTTCATTGTCTCGCGTCGCACCGGCGTTCCAATAAAACCAAAAGTTTTCTCCCATTATAAAAACGATAAAAAAGTACAGGACCCCAGAGCCGAGGATAAATTTATTTATTTACGATTCACTCGAATCATTGACGATAAATTTGCGCTTCGATAAGACTAATTTCCAGTCGAGTTTCAGCGGTGACGCGCTCGTACCTCGACCCAGCAAAGAGAGAGAGAGAGAGAGAGAGACAAACGAGAGCGCGATCGTCTTGCAAAGGAGTCGAATAGAGGTATCACTAGCCACTAGACTCTCGGCGAAAACGAACTCGAAATGGAGAGCCGGATGAGTATCCGGAGGCAAATTAGCGTATCGATCACTGGATCGTGGAGTGTCCCGAGAAACCGCAAACCCTTGGCACCGCCACATGCAGATTGACGCGTTCCTTGTCCTCGGATACGGAGGTGTATGTACGCGTATTTAACAGTTCCCGATCTATTTTTATCGTTGCGACAAATGAAAACAGCAATACCTGCCCGATTGAATTGGCCCAGCGCGCCCTTTGAGCGATCGCTGTCCGCTCTCCCTCCCTCTTGTGCTGCCGCCTTTCTTTTAATCAATTTTATTATTTCAGTCGCGACTCGTAAATATCGCCACGTCCCGCTCGCGGAGGAATGGTGGCGATAATTCCGATTCGCGGCGCAACTCACGCGCTCGCCGATTAACCACTCGAGGGACGTACGCATCTCAAAGCGAGGAAATAAGAGAGAGAGAGAGAGAGTGTATGTTTTCAGATCGTGTACGGCGCATCATTGTCGATAAATCAGATTTCAAGAGGCTTTGCGCTCGAGCCCCCGCTACTCGGCTTTGTTAATGATAAAGACGCGCCAATTTAATCGGAAGATTGGATGTTGCATCGGTGCTCACCAGCTGCCCGCACTGCCGGCTAATCGCGGCTAATTAAAACTGTGACTAAGTACATTGGACGAGATTTAAGACGGTGGCGCGGTACTCAAATTTCACTCGCAATATCTGCCGCCGCGATTTACAGTATTTCAAGGCGCGATCCTATTGTCGTCTGAATGCTCAAGAGTTACACATCAATGCTAGCGATTCGCACACGAATACTGCTGAAGAGTTGAAAAAAGAGAAAATCGACACTCTAAATTGTTATTATTTTCTATTTCAAAACAATTTATAAGTTATTACTTATTACTTTTGCATATCAAATTACGAATAATTTTTGAGTATCCATTTCATTTTTTATCTTACAATAATCTCGTACATTTTATTTTTAACATTTAACTCTATTTTTTTCTTTCATACTGACAGTCAACTACCTCATTCTTCTTTATGACGAAAATTCGAGCTTAAAATTTTCTGAAAATAAAAAAAGTGGCAATTGCCGAAAACACCGAGACGAAAATCAACGGCTCAGTCAGCGATAGTCACCTCAGCAATAACGACGAAAGCGTCAACAGTAGCGACAGCCGCACAGTAACAGCTACGACTCTGACAACATTGTCTGAATATGACCCTTGAATGGGGCCTCCATCTCCGAGAGACCAAGACCGTCAACGAGCGTCGACGAGAACCGAATCCAAGACAATTCCGACGATAGGCATTACTGCACTTACCGTCAGCGGACGTTTTGATCGCAGACGGTCGCCTGCGACGATCCAAAGGTTATTTATTTTTTTGCGCATACATCAAACAATACAAATAATCCATAAATAATCGTTGCATATTCTTTTCTGTTCCAGCGTGCAGTCGAATAATAATATTATTTTCGATGCACCAACCGGAGCAGAACACCAAGAGGCAATTGGTACTATCGCAGGTGCACGAAAAGCTTTGGAAGAAAGGAAGACGCGCAGCGAGTAATTTATTATTGTTTGAAAATAAAAATAGCCAATTTATGTAAAGACGAAACTTTTATTATAATAAGTGCAACGATCAAAATTGTCCATCCTTTTATTTATCCTAATAAATTACGTATACTATTATGTATAACTAGTCTCCGAATATTCATTTATAAGAGATATGTACTCAAGAAATCGAATGCAAATGCGTAACAATTGATTACAACTTCGATATATGTATTTTGTACAAAATACATATATCCTTTTTGCAACGTTCTATTCGTTTTATCGCTTCCAACCTTTTTCTAAACGTCTATTTTTCTTATCGACTGCCCTCGGTCAAACGAGTGTCAATCTAATTTAATAACTGTCACTTCGATGTTCCCTCGCCGCGAGTCCCTTCAGCTGTCGCGCACAAGAGGTCAACCGTCACGAGACTATAAAGAGTTGTCAAAACTCATTAAAAATGTTAATTCTATATTAAATATGCGAGCGACCTCAATTTTGCGAATTTCCCCAGATATACTGAATTGTGTGAGAATTTAAAAACGTTTATAACAAAGTTTATTACAGTTCGTTTCGGCCGCTACATTAAGTTTTTTAACGCGTGAAAATACTGATTATTAGATTGAGTAAAATGTTTGTAAAATTTTTTCACAATTAAATTGCACTTGTGTGCAAATAAATGTTCCAAAAGAATCGTCGGATTAATTCGCATTTTTTATCTTACCCGGGGCATAAATAAGTACACGACAATCTGACAAAATACTTGTCTCGTAAATTAAAAATATTCTTTTTTCGCCGGAGCAGCATAAGGAAGGTTGAGACAAGAATTTTCACATCGACGTCATTTTTCTTTCTCATTTTTACGGTACTGCGGGTACCTTCTGTCAGTTAACTCGGCACGCGTCATATTATGACACTCGATGCACCTGCTCATCTACCAACTGCGAAAACGATCCTTCCGAGCCGACGATTCTTGGATACTTAAAAAAATGCCTCGTTAAAGGCGTATCACTCAGTGAGATAAGTTTACAGTCGAACAAAACGTGTTATAGGCAAAACTCACTTGTCACTTTACTTCCTTAATAATCTACTATGTATATCGATGATTTACTTATTGCTACTATGTTCGTCGATAACGAAAGCTTTTCTGTTTTATGCCTAACTTACTCTTTACACTCGCACTTATCTATTTAAAAATCAACACTTTACGAACTCGCGATAAAGTTCGCTTATTTTTTATTCGTGATTTTTAATTTTACGAGCTGAAGTCTTTATTTAATGCACTCTTTCGAACTTTGTAATGTGCGAAATTTTTTTCTTAAAAATTAAATGCCGTTAGAAGTATTATTTTTGTAATCATTTTTTTTTTTTTTTTTTTTTATATTCTGGTAATGGAAAAAGAGAAAAGAGACCTGAACGCCAATTATTGTAAATACGAGCGTGATTTTTCTTCTTCTGCGGAAAATAATGAAAAATATAATTGATGTTGATTGGTGAGTTGGTTAATAATTTTGATGCAGTTATCAGCCTATGAAAATGACTAGCGTATAATAATAGCGTGTCAGTTGACATTCTCGTGCGCATAATTTTGAATACAAATGCAACTTGCGATATTCAATAATGCGCCATTTTAATTAGCAAATCAAATATTAAACAGTTTTTATTTATAATAGTCGAATATGTCTAGCAGACGCAATCGCCGCATTAAAGGTGCATGACAATTATGCAGCTTTAAATAGCTTCGAAGGCAAGTAATTTTGCAGATGTTCGCACTTAAGATGTCGTTGAAACATGAAAACGGAAAATATAGGCGTTGGCAAGGAGACGAGTGACTTCCAGGCATGAAACAGGAGAGCTTTAAAACTCTCGATGGTGTGTACACATTTTTATTTACCGCGTAGATCAGCCACTTCCTGAAGGATAAAGCGTCGCAGGGAAAACGGGAGCTGTCGATGCGCAGGACGAACGCGCGAGCCACCAGTGCACTTGCAGCCAACGAAGCGAGTGCGCGTAATTAATCATTTAACGAAATTAACGCTGGCAAAAAATATGGATTCCATAGCCGGATAAGACCCTTAAACGAGCGAAAGAGCGATATAAGCAGCGATACGCGAACGGGGACGAAATATATAAAAGACGAGCGATTAAGAGATATGAGATGCGTCATTATGCAGATCGAAAGAATGCATTTGTCGAAAGTGAATCGTCAGCGCTCCCTCGCATTAAATTAAAGCGCCGGATAAGGATCTCGGATTTCTCTCATTTTTATGGCGCAGAGCTGGCGAAGGTCTGCCGTCGGTGGATGAAGCGAGAACCGCTCAAGTGCGTTGCACTTTTCTGCTCGGGGTGGAACCTCCAGCTCGTGCGCATAGGGGGCATCTGCCAATCAAAAATACATAATTATTATTGAACTCGACGCACCTGCTCGCCCCGTCGGTTCAGCTGGATAACAATAAAGCGAGTGGCTCGTGGTTCTTGGCGAATAAAGAGTAATTGTTTATCTGAAAAATATCGGGCCCGATAATTTAAGAGTACGTAATAGACCTTTTTCAGTCGTTGGCCGCCCGTGTCCTTACTTTATGCCTCGCGAGGGAATTGGATTTCAGGGAAACTGTCAATTTATTCCACTGCGCATTATCTGTCGAATAAAATTTACATTTAAAGTCGCGCGCGTGTGCGCGTGTGCGTGTGCCGCTCAAGCGCGCGCATTTAATAATTCGCCGAGAGGAGACTGGAGCTCTGCTGTGGGTGAGGCTCCGAGAAAAGAATAAGAGTTTGTTTTTGGATATAAGCTCCTAAATTTCGATAGCTACCAACCGCGTATCTACTTTCATTTTTGAAGTCATATTTTAGCGACTTTATTGTCTTCCCTAGTCGACGGCATAAACGTATTTTAGTTACGCATTCCGAACAATGAGAACGTGGCTCGAACACTCGAACGACGATGCGCCTGTGAATAACTATTAAATAATCTTTAATCGGGCATTTTTTAATCGATTAAAAGTCGAAACATCTGCTTTGACGACCGCATTACTCGTAAGAGGCACTCGGAACCACCCGATGTCTCGTCGTCTTTATAGATTATTTCGTGTTCCCACCCTTTCTGTCTCTCTCTCTCTCTCTCTCTCTTTCTCACTCTTAATTTTTTGCATTCGAAAGCCATAATTTAACGGAAAAAAGCATTCTAGTAGATGCGATTGCGTCCTTGTTTTTTGTTTAACGTTTAATCAAATTGATCATGTAATTTTACACCTGATTTGCATATTATAATTAATCAAACAGGTAAGTTACGTAGATCGGCTTTTTGTTATAGTCCTTTGAACTTAAGTGAAAGCAACAAACGAAAATTTTTTTTAATTTTCAATTTTTATTTTTAAATTAATTTTCATACAGTATTTATAAATCTATAAGCCGCATTTCGTTCAACTATTTGGGAAAACACTAATAAAATCATTTATTTTTGTCTCGTTTGCATTAGCATTAAAAGACAGCGTCCTATACGTATATATTTAAATCCAATTTGAATATTAATTTAAAATTTAAATATCGTTTATTAGTTTAATTTGACTCGATAAAACATTTCTCCATTTATTTTAAAATTTTCACAGACAATTTTTTTATATTTTGAGTTCACATCTGTATATCTCATTCGAATTAGCTTACTCTATATAAAATATGGAAGCTGCAAATTAAATTAAATTTCAGAATAAATGAATAAATTTACTAAAAATACATTTTACCTCCGCATGAATCGTAAAAAATCGAAAAAAGGAGGATGTATCATATCACTATTCTTCAAAAACTGTCAATTTGAGTCTAATTTTAACTCCATTTCGAGCTCTTTACTTATTTTTAAAAGTTTATTAAATTGTGCGTTCATTTAAGTATATATATAAAAACTTATAATATATTCTTGTTACAAACTATACGGCATTAAAAGTGTTAAATACATAAAAAAATTAACAATTAAAATTCAAAACTAATGTTTTTATAAAATTTTATTAAAAATGTGTTTCAAAGTTGTTCTAAATTTAATAAACTTCTAGACTATATAAATTGACTGAATGGAGTTAGAAACTAGAATTTAACTTAAACACGTATAGTATGTTATAAACAAATATACAAATTATAAAATAATAACCGTCCTCGAATATTACAACGATTCGTTCAATAGATTAAAATCTAAATCAGTTATATAGGAATTACCAGTTAGCGTATCGAAAATTGCAATGACGTCACAGTTCGTTTATCTTGCGCCCTTTCAATAGCAGATACTTTAATTAGCATAGAAGATTAGGGATAATCCTAGTAATATATCAACCATAACTGAAGGGGTGATTATACCTGTAATCGGGACGATGTAAAGGTTACTTTTATTAAATACACAACGACGTACTGGCCAGTTTACAAATTATAGTTTATTGAATAATGTGTTACTTTGCCATGACAAATTCTTTTACATTGTAATGAAATTTTTTAATAAATTAAAAATTTATGTTTTATTCAACTGAAAAACTAACTTATTATAATTGCATCGCGCTTGCATATTTATTATAATTACGAAAATATTTATTATAATTCTCGACTATTAATTAATTTTAAAATAAATAAAATACAAATTACATTTTAATTTAAATTATTTCATATAATTTAATAAAAACATTTTTTGTCATAAGTAGGAATTCATGATTTACAGAAAATTTGCTTGAAATATGAAGTCTACCGGGTATGCAACAAGTGGTTTGATGCAACAAGTTTTAGTGATTACCAATTTTTCATTTTCCAACCTATTCGACGACATAATAGACATGTAGCCTAACTAATAACTTATAAACTTAATTTTTCAATTTTTTTTTTTACATATTTAAATATCATGTTAAAAGTTATTATCGTATTTACAGTTAATATAAAATATGAGACGATGATTTCAGACTAATAAAAAATAATAATGTAATCTAATGATGTTCACCTGTATAGGTGTGTGGATAAAATATTAGATATGAAAATATTTTTTTAATTAAATACTAACTATTCAAACCAAACTTTCTTACAATATTGTAATTTTTATTTAAGATAATTGAAGATAATTTAAGATAATAAGATAAAGTGATATTCTTAAATAAATATATTAAAAAATATTTCAAACTTTTATTTAAAACATTATTAACATATGTTTTATTTTAAATCATTGATTTAGATTCTTTTGATTAATCTAAACTATGAAATACTATTAAAGAAATATAGAATGCAATTATAGATTAGTCGTTTAGAAAAGCATAAAAGATAAAAAATGTGTACAGGGAAAAATTGAAGGAGAGAAAAGAAGATATGGAATGAAACTTTTAGCAAAGATTTCTGATGGAAAATGAAATCAGAGCAAACAAGCACTGGATGTTGGAAGAAGAAAAAGTCGGTAAACTTTTTAAAGAAAATCGTTAAGACACATTGTAGATGAGTGTAGATAAATAGAAATTAAAACGAGTAATTGGAAAAACTGTATGAAACGGAACAAAAAGGATGTAAGTTTCCTATACAAAATACACTGCAACAGTGAGAGAGAGAGAGAGAGAGAGAGAGAGAAAAGAGAGAGAAGAAAAGCAGAACAGGATAAATAAAAAATATAAAAGATGCGCAATGCAACACATATAAACAATTTTACATAAGTCTATTTGTGAAACGTATGTAATGTATAATTAGTTTAAATAAAAATAAATATGTTTATACAAAAGAATTCATGTGCAAATTTTAAACGTAAGTTAAATAATTAAATTATAAAATTTAACGGATAATATGATTTTTGTTAATATTTCATATTTTTAAATATTATATAGAATATTATATATAATATTTTACGCTGGGAATAAAAACTTTTCCGTCTTTTAAGGAGTATTATTTATTTTTATCATTTTTTTCGTTGCAAATAAAATTGTTCGATCTTCTTTAAACAGCTTTGCACGTTTGCATTATAAGATTCGCCGGACAAGGATTTCGTAATTTTCCTATTTTTGATGGCCGAGAGTCGCGGTAGGTTTGCTAACGGTGGCTTCGTTCGCCTTAAACCTTAAATCTCTGGCGAAGTTGAAAACCAGATCAATTACAAAGATATCTGCTTTAGCCGCAATGACTCTGACTGGAAAAAAGGCCATTCGCTGTTTAAAAACGGTCACAATCGTTTGTCCCCAATTCGAGCGGAGAACGACGATCCAGCCCACAGCTGCACCGACGGCGACTGAATCGATAAATCACCATAAATACAATCGTTCGCATCTTCGAAAAACAGAAAATTCCCCATAATTGCGCAAAAAGTGCGGAGCGCGGAGATTCGCACAGGTAGCTTAAGGCGAGGCATCGTGGCCATTGTACGTCGTAACAACGCACCGAAGTTTTCTCTAGACCGCTTTTTTCCGCTTTGTTTTTTTTCGCGGTTGACAGAGAGCATAATTGCACACGCGCCGCAGGTACTGTCGCGGCGGTGAGCGCGACAAAGATGAAAGAGAGAGAGAGAGAAGCAGCGTCGCCAATGGATAGCCAATAAAGTTGCACTAATGCCGGACTGTAACGGTCCGCCATTTTAATTAACAAGCCGTGGTGTCACCGGTGTATCACAGGCGATCGGGCGCGGGCTCCTCACCAACGCCGATAAAAATAATCCAGCCGCGCAACTCGACGATTCCCTTGTTTTCTTGTCTTCCTTCGGCTTGTTCCCTTTTTCTCTGCCGTCCCCCCCCCCCCACTACGATGCGACGCAACTCTTTCCTACTTTTTTCCCGTCCATCTAGCTGCGTCTGAAACATCAACCGCCGCTCGGACAATTGTAGCCCCGCGTAACAATGGAAGAAAAAGCACGCGAACGCAAGATGCACATATTGTTCGTGTCCGCGGAATGCCGTACGACTCCGGCTGGGCGCCGTTTTTTCGAAACCTTATCGCCTCCTATTATCGTCATTATCGTATCGATTTTGCGCACGCGCACGCACAGGCCGCGTACGCGCTTTTTATTCCCCCGTCCGTACTTTTCCGTCTCGTTTTGTCTGGCATTCCTGAGCCGCGGATCGCGGTAGATCGCGGATACGCGCAGGCGACGTATCGACAAGAAACGTGCGCAATTACGCCTCGTCGATCATCGGGAATAGCGCAACGACGAGAGCGCGCCAAAGGAAATCGTAAACATCACCTACTCGCGATCATCGCTGACATTATTGGAATAACTGTTCTTTCCCAGCGACGTTATTTGTTGTGCGATTTCTAACAACTCTTTAGGGCTGCTTTAAAGCGATCATGAATTACAACAATTATCGATCGGCGCCGGTTTTCATCGAAGCCGGGATTTGACAATTTAGGCCTCCTTGGGAATGGAATCGCGATCGGCTTTCCTGCTCTGCGCAGACTCGCGTGCACTTTCATCCGGATGCTGGTGAGAAACGGAGCACACCCTGACTATTGGAACTTCCCCCCAGAGTGGATGATCTCTTGGATAAGACGTCAACTTTTAGAATGACGCGCTCGGTATTAGACGCGCGTATAATGCAATCGAAGCCGTAATTGAAAAGCAACGTACGCTCGCATATCCAGCAGATATTGCTCGGCATCTTCTAAATGGATTTTAATCGAAATAACATTTTTTTTATGTTACCGTATGCTTCTAGAGCATATATTATTCATTGCAATTCTCTTGTTCGCCGATCCCAGGGATTTGTGTCGGGGAATGTCGAATGCTCGAGCGCTCGAGTGCTCGAGTGCCGTCCCGCATTGAAATTCGTTATTTAGTTTGGTCGAATAACATAAAATGGCCGTGCCCGGTCGGGACACATACATCGCCATTCGACTATTTACGACGCGAAGGGAGTGCGCGGAAAAGGCTTATTCGAAGCTCCCAACTGCAGTTCAGTAATTAAAATCATCGAGGTACGCCCACAATGCCCGTATGCCATTATTCACAATAACGTGTAATTGGGTTAGTCCGAGAAACGAGGAGTGTCCTTGAATACAATGCCAACGTGCGCATTACGCGGTGGCGAGTCTCCGCCGAAAAGCCACGTGTCCGCAACAAAGGTGGAGGGGGGCAGAGGCGCAGCGGCATAATCGACTCCCCCGTGTCTGCGGCCGACAAAAGCTCGTGCGTCCGGACTCATCGGCATCCATCATCTGCGAAGAAGCGTCCGCGGGTCCAGCTGCGGGGGTGCGAGGAGGGCTGGTGGGCACTTTGTGAGCGCGCGCCGTAAATCTCGGGAGTCTTGTTTTCGACTTGTAGCGGCAAGGCTCGAGTGGGCCTGTCCAAATATTGTCGGCGGGGGTGGGCCCATTGTGAAGAGCAGCCGCGGGTACACGGGGCGCGAGACACCCTTGCGTCGTTAATCTAGCCGTGGGGGGAACGACGGGCTTTGTGCACCCTAACGAGGAGCGATGGCTATCCGTCCCGACACCCGTGTGTATGCGGGCATCCGGAATGGCCGACCCTTTCCGCGTAAGAGCATTCACGTTCACGGGGACGGGAAACGCCGCCCGAGATAAATGGATCCGAGATTGCGCGAAAGCACATTTAGTCGCTTCGAGGCAGGTATTTGCGATGCGCTCCGAGGGTGGCTGGTTGCTTACCTGCGAACAGGGAGGGTCTCCTTGGTGTCCGATTTCAGATGCCGGTTAATAATTAATAATGTGGCGCACGAGCATTTCTCGGTAATGGTGCTATTTACAAAAGTCGATAGCCAGCGGCTGTTCGTGCTCGAATAGTTAATTTGCGACACGTTATAAGCAGCGCTTCCCTTTGCGTAGAATTTTATTGCCCAACAGAACTTGCCGAGATTAGATTTATTTGAAAAATTTAAGGCGACGCGTATAATGTACGCGAGTCCGATCGAAGAAACTGAAATAAAATTATTCGAAGAGGCGATGACTTATTTGTTCAGCTATAAGCTATACTCTTTATGCTTAAAAAAAATAGCCAACGACACGAGTATAAGAGGAAAAAACGTGCGTTGAAGTGTTTTCTTTTACGAATAAGATATAAATCACTTGCAGCAGTTTGAATGGATGACGTTCTAATAAAAGATTTTATCTGATACGTGCAGCGGGACAAAATTTCCCTTGTACGACGTTTTTCAAACGATTGTCCAGTGGTCAGCAGCTTTGTTGTCCACACGAGCGTCGTTATTTTCATTCGAATGAATTCTTAAAATTTTCGCTCATAATGACGTCGCTGAATTATTTTACGGCTACTTTAATCCCATTATCTTTCTGGAGATATGTTTTTTGATAAGAAAATTACGTTCGCACTTCATAATATCGGAGCGATTTTTTCGATTTCAACTCAATAATTTAATTTTCGAAATAACGAACCACGAGAAAATGATATAGTTTAGTTTAATAAATAATGTGTTACTTTGTAGCGATACTTTAGATAATTAATTTGCACATATGAATATTTATACTTTGTTAACATATTTAATTTAATATAATCCTACTTACTACGCATATAAAGTTTTTATAAATTAATTCTTTAACTTATATATAAAATTTGTATAAAACATGTGTTCTTTTATTAAAACATATTTTTCTAATTATAACTTACATATGTTTCACAAATAGACACGTGTAAAATGCTTTATACGTATCGCATTGCACATCTTTTACATTTTTTATTTACCCCTATTCTGTTTGTCTTCTGAGAGAATAATATATATATATTTCAGTAAATGTCAAATGTATTCAGAGTCTTGGGTTACTTCTCGGTCGTCCGCTGATAAAATTGTTGTTATGAGTTTTGAGAGTTTTAATCTTGAAAGTTCTCGGGCACTTCTTGAAAACAGCAGCTCTCGATGTGACTTTGAGAAAAGTTTTGAAAAGTTGGAAGACCGCGTATCCCGTGAGGAAAGTACAACTGTCTCCGACTAACAATGTGCACTAAAACGCGAGGCAGAAATAAAGGAACCGCTGAAGGGAGGGAAGAAAAAATGAAAGAAAAAAGGTGAAAAGAAAAAGAAAGGCGGCCGGACCGAATGTAAGCGCGTGGTGGAGTCAACTTTATTCGCGGGGCCGCGCCACCAGTTCTGATTCTTCCCCCATGTCACGGTGGTGCTCATTTCGCGGGGGGAGAAGTGGAAGAAAAGGAAAGGAAAAGGGAGCCAGTGTTGTGCCTCCTTTGGTCGCTGTCATTCGCCTCTCGAGGATGATGAAACGAACCAGAAAAAGCCGGTGCTAGCGGTAGAAAGCAGCGCAATATCAAGGAGTCGTTGCAATACGGCTTGTTTTTGAGGATGAAAAAAGTGAAATTTCTTTTGCTCGCTTTTACTTTGTTTTTGTATTTTTACACGCAAATTCTTTATTTTCTCAATCAGTAGCTCCTCGCGTAAAGTTGCTGAAAAGGCAATTTCATCTTGCTTTACAATCTTTTTTTCCAACTTATATCGAAAAATATACGTTGAAACGATTAACAGAAAACATCTGTAGTAATTGATAACTGGAATTTAAGTTTCTTTCTACGTAAAATGCCTGTAAAGTTACATGAAAAATCAGATTAAATTAAAATCTGTATAAATGCAAATATAAAGTAGTTCTATTGAGAATCTCTACCTAGTGAATTTAATGCAATAAAAAATACGTTTACATTCATATTTCCATGCATCTTTATCGTGATATTGTATCAAGTAAATATAGTAAAAAGCTTCGTATGAATTCTATTTGTATGATAATATTAGTTAATGATTTGTAATCAATGTAATACTGAAATTAATTTATATCAATGTTTTATTACGTAATCTAAAATTAATTCAAGTATCGCATTGTATAATTATTGTAATGGTTGGAAAACACTTTACACCGTTGAATTAGAAAAGCTTGCCAAAATAAAAACCAAGATATAAATACAGAGCAATAATAATTGAAAAATTTCAAATGGTGACATCCCTATTGTTAAATATGAAAAACGCGTAGAAAAAATTATAAGTCTTATTTATAAATTTAAAATTTTTTAAAACGCAGGAATTTTTGCATTTATCCGAGTCATGGAAAAACTATTTGCACGCTGAATCTAAATTTCTATTAGTTTGCAAGAGGAAAAGGAGAGTATAAAAATGTTATTGAAATTGCATGCGCAAAACCTAAACCAGATGAATAATTGTTAGCGGTGTTTGTTTCGTGACGTCGCACATGTTGCCAGTATTCGTCGCCATAATTGACGCCATCATCCAATCAACGCGTCCGATCATGTCTGCACAGATAATGAAAACGAATAATTATATTCACATGTTTAAATATTTCACTCGTTAGCTTCTTCCTAAGGTTGTAATAAAATCGATGAAATAATGGCAACGCCTAAACGAAGTAAAAAAACGATAAAATCGTAAATCTTACTCTTACTCCTTTAATCGCTTTAAATTTCATTTAGAACCGAATCATCCTTGGAGGTTAGCGATGTACCGCTCGAGATAGGCGCGGCTAATTTTTATTATTTTAGCGTTTCGAGACTTCCTCTATTGAACGCTGATACAACCCAGCATTAAATTCTTTCGCATACTTCCTTTGGACAGCTCCAATCGAATATTTCAAATTTAAAATACATACTGTTCAGGAACATCGAATACCGAGCTTTATGATATTACCCTTGTAATTATTTCGCTCAAACTTGTCTTAGTTATATCCTGAATGCGCTCGTAAAATTGCTTATTTACGTTTGCATTTAAGCACATTGTTGAACGATAATTAAAGAAATTTAATAACATTTTTCTAGCGCTCAATTTGAATGCAATGGAAATGTATCGATGATGCGGCATCGATTATTTTTATCATAGTTGCAACGCAGAATAACGCGATCGCGCGGATCTTGGGTGTAAAATAGAAAAATATAGTATTTCAAGGATAATAAACTAGCAATTTTTACTAAAAGGACAAGGAAATTGATATCGGATCGAGAGATCTTCAATTTCATTTCAAACAGGAACGCGACTATAAAATATAAATGCAATGAAACTGTAATTAATACAACGAGTTTATTTCTCTAACGTTCGATATGATTAAATTTCATTTACAATCTTGGGAATTTGCGCGTTTCGAATCGCGCGCGAGAACTTTTCAAGTGTAAAAAAGTCGTTCGCTGAAAATTTATTATTAGCTTAAAGCGAAAAGAAGGGGAAGGGGAGCTGAAACGAAGAAACGAGAGGGTGAAGAAAATGGATATTAGTTGTAAAGGGAGTTGAGACAGATCGGGTGAACATCGTAGGAATCGAAGGTGAGAGTAGCAAAGCCAAAGGCCCCTCCGAGCAGCTGCTCGGGCCCCGCTCGCGGGACCTTGTCACTATGCCTAAAACTCTCTCCCTCTCGCTTTTGCTCACTTACGCACACAAACTTGCGCACGGCTGTTCTTCCGCCACCTTCTTCTCCGCTTCATCTTCGTGGGCTCCGTCCTCCTTCTTGACGCGTGCCGACCTCTTCGCCTTTTTTCGCTCCCCCCCCGTTCACGCAAGCCCGTGCTGGATTATAAGCGCGAAGGACATATTGCGCAACGTACGTTACATTCCTGAGTGGCGGACGCGCGTATACCTGCAGCCGCGCTGGAGCGTTTCGTTTGGTTGCCGCTCCTCCCCCGGGGTGGCCGCGACGTCATCGCGGAGATTACGACTGTTTCTCCTCCGTCAGCCTGGATACACGCGGAGGAATGCGTGAAAGCGTAAAAAGACAAGGGAAGTTCCTTGGCTTTTCTCTTGGCGTGACTCTCTCAGCCCGACGGTTTAAAACAATCTTTAGCGAGTGCAGCCGAGTTGGCTCGATTCGTCTCGGGGTGGCGAGTGCGACGTTTGCTCTTTTTCACCTCGAGATGGCATCGAAAGCCCGGCGGATCTTTCGATCGAAACTGAAATAGCGAGTTTTTTAAGCATTTTCGGAGGAATCCCTGGCTCGCGACGACGCATCCGATTGTAAACATTCGGTAAATCTCTTTGCATCAATGGCATTAGCGCAAAACCTGTTACGCGCACTTCGAATGCCGGCGAGTGAACGAAATCCGAACGACGGCATTCAGTTTTGTTTTTCGTTCAACGGGAACTATTTTAATGCCTTTTGTGGCCAATCGGTTGTTCTTATCGACCGCACCGAGTCATCACCGATCCAAGGACAAGATAAAGTTCACCTCGCCGGCAATACCATTGGATGGCTGAGTGGATCGTCCAGAGTGTTTGGAAAACTATGGCTACGTGTAACAGGTGTAACTGAGTTCCGACGGAAAAACTTGCGATTGTCAGAGAGTAAAGTTACAACGGATAACCAGTAGCGACGTTCGAACGTTAACTTATTCAGCTCCGTGGAGCCGAACTTTAATTCGCTCGCGCGCAGCCGCGTATCTCTGGCTCTCCCCCTCCCCCGTCGATTACAGTGGATTTTTATTTCATCCCCGGCGCACACAATTGCCGCGCGAATAAATGATGGAAATGGTCGAGCGGTAAACTCCTCCCGTCCTCTCGGCCACCGGTAAATAAATCCGAGCGATCAAAGCCCTAATTCATCCTCCGGATCCTATTATCTCGAGGCACATTACCGTGATGCTGATCCCCTCGATGCGTCAGGGTGGCTGGGCTGGCATGAAAGGAGGGAGACTACCGTCAAGACAAGAGGAAGATTTGGAGAAGGGCAGTAAACAGCTGAGACGCGGTGCACGTGCGCGCAAACACGCACGAGCGCGCGCGCGGACATTCATGGTTTAAAGTCCCCGGGAAGATTCGGGGGGAGGCCGAGCGCTTCCTTCCTTCCGTCCGGGGCATTCCATTCCCTTTTCCTTTGTCACGGGCTACGCCGAGCTCGAGAGGCCCGCATTATAATCCGTCCCGCCTAAGAAGTTTTCGGTTGACGCGAGGGGCGAAATCCGCAGGCTCCCGAGTATCTCGAGGAGAGCCGCGAACACGACACCGAGGATTTCGGACTCTGCGGCCCAACGAATTAAACCGACTGACTGGCAAGCGTCGGCCGCTGATTGGTACTGCCCGTGAGCGCCAAGAGTCGGCACGAGCTCTTGGATGACTTCCAATAGAGGAAGATCCGAGGATCACGCGAGAGAAGCCACGCGCGCGCGCAGATGCGCCGATAATTGTAAAATTTAGCCTGTTATTAATAATTATCCCGTCTGGGTGGGGTCGGGCTCGCGGTGGCTTATCTCGCGCTTCCGGTGGTTATGGGCTTTTATTTTCACCAGCCGTTTCCCGCTAAACGTCACTGGCTGCTTCGGCTTCGCGTTCCGCTCTTTCCGCAAATCCTCCGCGCGAATGGTAATTGCATCTCTTCGGGGTAGTAATAATATTTCGCGGAAAAGTTTTATATAAATAACGAAACGAAAGCTGCGCAATAATCTGATCGCCTCGGAAAATTGATGCGTACGTCGGTGTGGAAGCGCGCTAAAGCTTCTTAGATGAGTTTTATCTAATTGCCCGAGTTGTAACTGTCCGAATGAAATCGCGGAGATACGCGCGCGTTTGGGTGCGTCTGGGTGCTGCTGTTGTATTAATCAGGCAACGAATAATCGAAACAACGTTTAACGAGGCTCGGGGCAAACATTCCCACGCTACAACGAGAAAATTTCACGATTATTTTAATAACTTTTGCCGATGACTTTTATGCGCTCGTTTCATACGTGAAATTTCGTGTAACGCGGCTGACAAGTTTCTCGTACGAGACTAATGAATTTCTGTTCTACATTATTAAAACTATTTATATTGGATCAAATTACTCTTATACTCGGCCAATAAAACATTTCAGCATCTTAAACACAAGCAGGATAAGCGGATTTTCGCGCATTCGCCGGCATTCGTTTTCTGGATTTACGAAAGCCAGTTGCAAAAAACGGTCTTAATTATCGCGTACAGCTATAAATATTTGTTCCGAGACCGTGAACGCGATTAAAAATATTGGCCCGCTCCTTGATTATTCAGCGCTCGTTAAAAGGAGCGAAGTGGCTTTTTCGTTGAAAAAAGGTTTACCACTTGGCCTCGGGGAGATTTTCGTGCTACCGAACGACCCGCCGAGCAGCGACGGAAGAACCTCGCGCGCGAGGTCGCCGATTCTCGATCGGCGCTCTAGTGCACGCAGCCGCTGCCACATCGGCCATTCCCGCATATTCCAGGCATAGTGCAAGCATAGTGCAAGTATAGTTCAAGCATAGCGCAAGCATAGCGCAAGCGCGCCTAATGATAGAACAGCTCATTTGGCGTGCTTCTTAATTTATAGCCGTCTGTCGGCTGCAGGCACACGTATGTGTGACGTGTACTCGTGCTCCGCGGTCTGTTACTCGCAATTGTAACATCTCATACGCTATTCTGTATTCACCATACAAGTACAAGCTCTTACGTACATCAAATTATACCGCTACGAATTATTTTGCCGATGCTTGTATTTCCTCTCTTCCTTGTTCAGCAATTTCTTTCTTGCTCCTTTGCCTCTCCTGGCAATCAAGCGCACATTAATTAAATTAAAATTAGAAAGAAAAGTTGTACAATAGTTTATTACGAGCTCTCGGATTCGCTTAGCTCCTATCGTCGTTCCTCCCCTGCTAATCCTCCAGCCGGAATATACGTAGTTTTATACGTTTCGCAAAAGTTTGTAAGCCAAATTAACAATTTGAACGCTTCAATAAGAGAGAAAAATTTTTAATACATATCTAAGATTCCTGTCGGTTCGAGTCATTATTGTTATTATTTATTTTCATTACGCGACGCACCGAAGAGACGTGTAAAATTCATCGAAACGAGAAGTTATCGCTTAAATTTACCGTCTGCATTACAGCGAACTTGGTTGGTTTCAAACTGAAATTATATCAAGGAAAATACGGGCCCATAAAAGATCGCCTCGATTAAAATTCTGCGCAATTTTAATTTAAAATTAGAATAACTGTATTCGCATAATCTGCGCAGGAGATCGTCAATAAAAGTTTGTCGTAACTCGTAATCTTGAGTATCAGAGCTGCGTGTGCCGAGATAAGAATCCGTTCGCGAGCCGCGAGCCCGTGATATTCGTCACGGAAACAGGCGTTTCTCGGTAATTAAGAGGCCGCGCGTGCGCGACACCGAATACCCGGACGACAATCTCAGCTCTCCTCCGAGGCTTAAATTCGCTCGGCCCTCGCGCCACTGGATTATCGCCAATGAAGTCCCACTGCACTGCCCACGGCCGGCTGGAAACGCGCGAGCGCATGCCCACGCGTCAGTTGCCCAAAAGAGGAAGGATAAGGACCGCTCGTGTTAAACTACGCTAATTAATAGGAATGCAACGACGGTTTGGCTGCGATCGCTGACTACTCCGAGCCGATCAAATTTATTGCGCCGAGCGATCTCTAACGAACTCGGTCTTTTACAGGCGCGCGCGCGCACACACACAGAGCAGCAGCAGCACCGATCTTGGATAGCACCTCCGTCTCTCTCGCTTCGTGAATTTTCCATTCTTACCTTACTTCTCTCCCCGCTGATCCTCGTCCCCCGACACATGCACCCGAAATCGCTTGAATTATGGATCGGAGCTTGCACTGAGATTTTACCGTTAATTAGAATTAATTTCGCTTGTTCTCTACTCGTCTTGTTTCACTTACTTGGATTACCTGCTGCAACGTGTAACTCATTTACGATCCTGTACGAATGCGCGTGTTTTCATTTCACTAATTTGTTTAACGGACGGAATGGTCGGTAAGTGATTGAGACATTAAAATATACGTAAAATTTATTATACTTTTTTCTTCGAGCATAAAGTAGGTAAACTAAATTGCGCTAATTAATTTTTAATTTGCTCTTTAATTTTTCAACCCGAATAATCGATCAAAGTCATAGCGAGTGCATCCACGATCAATGTTGCTTTACCCAGAGACGAAACGCGAATTCGAGACTCGAATAGCACGAATTGTTTTCCGAATAGCAAAAGCAATACTTGGAATTACCGAATGAAATTTTGAAATTATCACAACTTCCAGTGATTCTAGGCATTTAGCAAATTAAGCGAATTACCGAATTAATTGGCTTTCTCGTGGATTAACAATCATCCGAATATCCGTTGCCATTATCTAAACGAAGTGCATATTTACGAGGGTCAAGCTGTTGACGAATAAAAACCGAATAAAACTAATTTTCAATATAAGTGATGTTTATTGAATCACAAACACGTGCTCAGTCTACCTACATTCGTAATAACCAAGCATAGTTGGACCGATGAACAGAAATCAATGGATTTTTCGGTGATTTCGGGAGATACTGCAAAAGAAGCTGCTGTGAGCCTGTGGTATGGAAAAAGCAACCCTTTAAAAATACCGATCCCCGGCTCTCCGAAGTCTCTCCCAAGCGATCACGCACTCCGATTCTCTCCCCTTGTCCCTGCAGCAGAGGTCCGCAACGCACGCATCGTCGAAATCAAAATCGGCGCGCGTCGATCGGTCGATCTCCTCGCTCGCAAAGAGGTGCTGGGACTCGGAAGCTCTATCGGCAGGACGGATCGGCAGCGAATGCCTTTGATGCCGTGGAACGGAATGGAACGGAACGAGGGCCGCGCGCGATCGAGCACCGGCTGATAAGGTTCTATGGAGTTGTTAACACCGATTGGCTCGGGAGGGAAGATACCGGAGGATGGCTACGCGTGGGTCTGCAACGATCGCGTCGTTTACAGGTTGCCGCTCGCCGCTCCTGGGATTTCGCCACTTTTTGTTTTCGCGCTGGAATTTCAACGAGCCTTACTCTTTTTATGTCGGTCGAGGTTGCGATTCGTCGCGCAGTCCTCGAACGCCGATCAGAATCCGAGCCGCAGATAGCGAGAATTTGTTTTCGCGGACCAACCGTTCCTCCTCCAACCCTATTGAGGGCTCAGCGGTTGATAATTAAGGGCCGATTATTCCGAGGGACAGACTTTGTTCACTCTGACCAACGTAATAATTAAATTGCAACTGAAGTCAACTTTGAACTTTATCCTAGCGAGCTTAAAGGGCTTGAGAACGCCCTAATTGTGCACGAATAAAAATTTTTTATCGAACATTAGCAAATATGAAGATCGCGCACAATCCTTCCAATAAATGCATCGACTCTGAGTCGAGTTTTGTTATTATTATAAACAAAATATTGTTCCGACATTCTAATGGTTCTTTGATCGCACTAAAAATAGTAAAATAGAGGCTGGCGATAAATTATTGTCGTTAGTGTTTTTACAATGAAATTTCAGAAGTAAAACTTTGGTTTTTTAAATATATTTATCGAACAAACTATGCATTTCGACGTACACAATACCAATATCCTTCGATGGAATTAATTTCAAGAAAATAAATTCAAATAATTCTCGAGATAAAGCGGATAAAAGTTAGCACGCGAATGAAAATTACACGCTTCCATTATCACAATTTTAAATACGCAAATTTCTAAATATAATTCTTTTATCATAAGCGCAGTCATTAGTAATCAATGCAGAAAATCTTGTTTACAAAAAGATTACCGTTCTACATAAATATGCAGCTCCTGAGTAGGTTTATTCTAATATAAATTTATGCCGTCCATACTAAGCAAACAGAAATCAAATTTACATTAACATTTCAAACGGGATAAAATGTATCTGACTTGGATAAAAATTGCACATAAAGACATTTGCAACAATAGTCAATAGTGATTGTGTATTATGAACCGGGCCTATTATTACTGGAACATTTTCTTACCTTCAATGCAAATTTATCGCAAAATTTGTCTGCCTTATCGGATTTTTGCAACGAAAATAATAGAATGGAGCGCGAACGAGAATAACGCAACTTTTGCCATTTTTTTCGTACATTTTAAATCTGCTACTCCAAACTAGAAGCAAATTGTTTTCCTTGCTAGTTTATTACTGACATTTGGAATATTAGGGTCGATAATTCTAGACACAGTGGGTCCAACTTGGTCTTCAGCGTACACTTATCACTAGATAATTGGAATTTAAAAGCCCTATCAGCCCTTATTACTAACGAGCCTTTTTTCCGAGCGCACAAAGAGGGACGAACAATAACGATCAATGAACAATCGGTAATTTTTGCTCTACTTTTGGAGATGTTGCCGATACAACACAATTGCTCGTTACATTTTCAAGTGCGCAAAAGCCGTCCCTGTGTCGACTGCGTGAAACGTCAACGATTCGGAAGATGAAGGTCAAAGAGAAAGCGCGCGAAAACGTCTTACGCTATGCAAATGAAAATCGTCGGAGCGAAACAGCGAAACGGAGATATTTTATCAACGGCCCGTTGAAGAATACGGAAACAAGCGCACGGGCCAGAATTCGAAAAGCCGAAGCCCGGAACGTTCCGGTGGACGCGACAATTTGCGCGCGGCGTTACTTAAGCGAAAGCATCCTTGCCAACTCGCGGGCCCTTTGCATAAGATAAGTGCAACAATGGCCGAGGGCGCGCGCGTGACTACGAGCCCCTCGGCCGCTTCCGCTCGGCTGCGCCCGTGAATGTTGTTAAGGATATCCGGGCCACCGGCAATGAATGGAGACATCGCGAGGAACCTGCCTTGCCTATTCCGTACCTCGCCCCCCCCCCTCCGAGCGGATTCAACGCCACGGACGCGTACGCAGATGAGGCAGATGCACCTATTGGCAACGACGCGGCTAAAGACGTTAGGCGCTCGGCGGCGACCTTACCGGGACCCTCCGCCGATTCTTCTTGGAGCGTAAAACTCTGCTCAGGTAGCGACGCTGGCGATTGTTTTGCATGAAAATCGATTTTATGCTCATTTCTCGGCGCCGAGGAAACGGATTACAAGAGATTTTAACGTTGGGCTGACCTTTTTTTCTACCCAACCACCGAAGGTGAGGCGCGCCCCTGGTGCGCGGTTGCGAAACGCTAACCATTTTGGCGATGCGTCCGATCGGTTGGCTCGGTGCACCAATACCCCGGAATTACGCGTTACAGTTATCCCAGGTCCACGTGCGTTCCTCGTAATAACCTCGATTATATTAATGTCGGCAATGAATTTAGCGCGCGTTCATTATTATTTGGACAATTTTTTCCGTCGTAGGGCTTCTGGCAAAAATGATAAAAATGTGTAATTCACGCTGGGATGCATTATTCATTCGATAATTTTTCGGATCACTCTATAAATCTCGAGCTCGATATTCCCAGCTTTTAATCAATGGCAGCTCATTACGGATCATCGTTTGCGATAAAAACTCATTATGTGCATAATTCGATACACGATTTTGGATTAACTTAAATCGATACGTCGGTTTATTTGGTACGTCGATCCGTAATATCGATTACGAATGTCGTAAAATTTGCAGCAAACAAGCGACTCGTATTTAAATATTAATCATTTTTACTATTTGAAATAAGCTATCCATCTCTCTCTCTGCACACAAGCAGAGGCAATTTTGAGCTCAGCCGTAAGAATGTGCAATTTTATCATTTTGGATGCAAAGCAAGATACGCGTTGCATAATATAACGTCGCTCGATTCCAAGGAGCGCAAACCTAGTTCGCGCTACACGAAGATAATGTTTAATAGACCTGATTTAACTACATCGTTACTAGATAAATATAAAGCAGAGTAAACGATACCTACGCATGAACGTCGGGAAATCAAAGAGTTAAAAAAGCGATGCTAGTGATATCTTTATGCAAGCGCGCCAACGACTATTCACGACCTAATCGCCTACAATGTCTCTCGGAGTATCCATCGAGCCAAAGATGTATCGGGTCGTTTACACGTGCGTGTACTCCCTAGAGTTGGGGCAGCCATACAGTCCACGTCAAAACTAAGTCATGAGGATTTAATTTATAATTGGAAAGTTTTCAACTCAATTCTTTGTAACTTTGAAATTCTAAATAATGCGAAACGCGCTTCTCGCGGATACTCGTGCTTTCACTGTTATTTATAGATGCATTTATTATTATTCTTCGTTTAATCGTATTGTTTAATCGTGTATCCGTGCATACGTGATCAGTTTTATATATCGCGAGTTTCTACTCGGACAATTTTAGCGATTTGCACTTATTGAATATCATTATAATGCTCGTTTAAATTCTTTATTTGAAAAAGCCAACAATTTTGCTTTGATAAAATAAATATTCGCGTTAAATCAATGCAATTATAATGACAAGTTTTTTTTTAATTCCCAAAATGTTTATTAATGTTCATTATAGTACAATAAAATTATTATTTTATCAAAAATACATTTATTCGTGTTGATCGTTAAATTTTATATAAACTTTAGTTACCAAACATGTGCATAAACATATATGCAATTGTAAATATGCGTGTAAATAAAGTCAAGGTATCATTTCACTCTCGCATAATTTGAATTTATGATTTTGCAAGTTTAAAATGCAAAAGCGAAATTAAAAAATTAATTCTAATATTTGATTTCGAATTAAAATACGTAGCATTTGATTAAGCATATCAATGGATGTAATTGACACTAATGAATAAAAGGACTAACAGCTAAAATTAGGTAATATTATTTTTTAGAAGATAATGATCAGGTTGATAATTTTATTCTTTTCGATTCTGCCACTTTTCACACGCGCTAAAATGTAATAATTGTAACAAGTTATTTGGATAAAACTAAAGATAGATATTTATATTCGTTCTTCATTGCATCTTAATTCATGGACATATTGCATAGATTTCAAATATTTTATTACATCACTATAAATAATAAAATATTAGTGTACATTTTAAATAATATATTATGAATTAATTAGCATGTGGTCCGTTGCTCTTTTATTAAATAACCGTGCAATTTTATTAAAATAAATTGTGTTCAATATTATTTACCGAAACCAGTACTTAAATTAAAAGATACTTTAAAGTACTCGAAGGAGAAGAAAATTACTTTAGTTAAAAAGTGTAATAAGCGATTATCATTGCACAATCACTGTGCTCACGTGTATTCGTTGTTATTAGTTAGTTTTGAGAAGCCATGGGCAGTAGGATAATTAAACGAGCCACTATTTTGGGATTTTTACAAACTGCAATATCATGTTTACTTTTAAAAATATTCTTAGTTCCACCTTGTATATGCGGAAAAATTAGCAAATATGTGATAAAAAGGGAATAAAAATGTCAAAGTTGAAAAAATTGTAGATCATTACGTAAAGTCTTTCCAAAGACAAATTTTTCACACGACCATTATTTTATATCGGTCAAAAAGTGTTTGGATTTTCTTTGTTTTCGTCACGGATTTCGTTACAACACATTTTACATAATGTGCTTTGAGAATGGGCGGACTTTATCCTATTCGCGCAACACGTCGATTAACGCCCTTGAATAAAAAAAAAATATTCTTTCAGCTTGCGAACGAAGTCGTTACTTAACTTTATCATTCGAGCGCGGAGACGCAAAGATTGTAAGAGCGTTATCGATGTTACCGACAGAATCGCCGGATCAAATAACTGAAATCTAGTCTCGAAATTTGCAGATTTTTCTTTTAATGAATTAGACCAAACCGGAGCTCAATTTCGTGCGAATAAATCTCAATTTCATTGTATTTATTTTTAGTCGAGATTGCCGTTAAATTAAAGCGACTCTTTTTGCAATACCAGACCTACATAATTTTTCGATTTTCCATTTCTCTTAAATTAAGCCCGTCGCAATAATTTTAATTCAGTATGAAATTAGACTCGCCTTTAACACAATTCCCATTCAAATATAGTACGTGTCCACGTCCATGTCCACGACCACGATTTTATCAAGACTACTCGAACTGCAGTTTATGAATAATTTCGCATCTGTCAAATTATTCGTAACTTCAGCCGTCCTAGTGCCGTTGCATTAGTGCCAATTAATACAATATTAATCTAATTTCTAAAATTAATCCCAACATTGTCTTGGCGGGGAGCGCGAACGGCGGCAAAGTCCCCGCCGCGAGTGAATTTCGCGACAAATAACATTTAACTCGCGCTTAAATTAAACTTGACGATTCGGTGCGAATGTTTTATTGACGCCTGACCCGAGTACTTTATCCAAACTACCCTGAATCGAGGCAGCGATAGCCGCATTCTTATTATTCGCACTGATATAAATTCCCTCTCCTTTTGGTTGGAGATTAACCTTCGAGGCGGAGGAGCAGCGCATTAACGCGTTAACGGCTCGCAATCACGCCTCTCGAGTGCCACGCGTCGCTCTCGCGGCCATTTAACGGCTAGTCGCGGGATAGAATCGCGAGGCCCGACTCGCCATCGCACCTATTTACACGCGAGCGTTTGAAATCAATTGTCAACGGACCGTCGGGCCCATTATCGACGTGCGCTGTTTTCGTTTCAGCCGCGATCTCGGATAAGGAAGTGCCCGAGTCGCTTTAAAATAGACGCTCCGTCCTATTTATAAATGGGCTGCGGATATTCTGGCCGTTATGATCATTCGCAATTGCTTATCGACGAATTTTTCAGAGGAACCCGATCCGGGGATCTTTCGGAATTGCCGTCGATCTCCGAGCCTTTAACGCGTAAATAATGCAGTCGGTTAGCTTAGCAACGAGACGGGAAGAGAAAGAGAAATGAGAAATGCACGGGAAAAGAATTAATGCCCGATTTCCTAATCAACCGCTAACTAACCAAGAATACGTTATGCACATGCGCTGCTCGCTGACTAGGAAATCGTGCGCCGCGAATAATCTTTTTTCCCGCGAAAAAAATGGAAGCACCGCCGAGAGCGAGTGTACAATGTTTGCCGCGGAATGCAGCTCGGCCGAGAGTAAAGCCGCTCGCTCGTATCTTCGAGGCGCATTGCTCCTCTTCGTGCTCGGCTTATAAAATTATGCATAACTGCCATTTATAATTGCAAAGCTATAAACGAGCAATTAAATTTGTTATTAAAAGCACCTCCTTATTAGCGCTTAGACGCTAAAACGCAATCTGCCAGAGGCACCGGCTACTCGCGAACCTTTTTTGCCTGGCTTTACATTTCTGTCGCATTCTTCCGCTCAATTTTCTCAGCAAAAATACTGAAAAACTAATTTCATTAGCTATGATTAAAAGCTAGTAATCGAACTCCATTTAGGTAACCAGGCACCGTCCGTAAATGGTCCTGTTTTCTCAACCGTTTTTTCAAAACTTTCTTAACGTCCTCTGTATAAAATCGAGCCATTTTCTAATTTGCCGGTGCTTCGGCGTCGTTACGTCGCATTGCGGTGCATATACGTGCAAGCTATTTGTATCGCGTTCGAACGCACCTGAAAAAATAGCCATTATTGTCTTGGTGAAATCAGTGCGAAGCCATTAACACGAGGCCGAGGAACGAAGCTTTTCTCGCTGCTCGTCGGCGCATTAGCGTTGCTCGAGCGAACACCAAAGGAAAGGGAAACATTCGGTAAACAGTTTCCCAAAGCCAGGGCCTCCCCCTGCCGGTGTCGGGCGAACGCTCCCGCTATTTATACATTCCCTCGCCGATTAATTGTTACGCGCGATTGCACTTTGGGCAACGCCTCGTCTCGTCTCGCCTCGCCTCGCCGCGGCTCGCTCCGATTTTTTGCTCCCGAAATCCTCGTCTCGGGCTCGCGCTCCCGAAAACAAGGCGCCGGGGATCGATAGTCTTTTTTTACTCCTCCCGGCGTTCAATGCCCGATTAAGAGCGAATTACCGGGTGGTAATTGGCGTCGTTGCGCGGTGGCTCGGTAATTCCGGAGCGTTTACGGAGTCGCCAAGTCGTCCGTGTTCGCTCGGTAATTCGCTCGAGTAACACGAACACAACGGGGCAACGAGGCTTTGTCACACAAAAGAATGCAATTATGATAATTGCTAATTAACCCAGAGTCGTCGATCTCCGCGCAAGATTTCGTAGTATTTAGTATAAAAAAAAAAAAGAAAAAAAAGAAATGAGAAATCTGTGATTAATTATCCACGAAAACATTCGCAAGAGACCCAATTTTTACGAGTCGAATAAGCGCAAAACGAAAATAACCGATGCAATTTAGTCGGTCGTTTTATTTTCATTTTTTAATGCAGTTATTAAAATATTTGGATGAGACTGCAAAGTTAGAGTCATAACGCGCGCCGTACTTTCGCTTTGGGCTTAAACGTGCAAGGCACCGCACGAAATTAATCTAGCCACTTCGAAATTACCGCGTATTAATTTTACCGTTTGCGTATTTGAATGCGCGAGTATTTATGTAGAAAGTCGCGATGCCTGTAATAAAGTGATTCTTCGATTTGAAAAAATTCGTTACGACACTTAACTTGTCTTGTTAGGTGAAACAGTGTGTCGACTTTCTTGATTATTATTTAAATTTGCATTGTAATGAAAGAAAACCTATAAATTAGTCGCTGCCTTATCTTATATTCATAAGAGAGGTTTGAGAAGTCGCGCGTTATTAGCATAAATAAAACGAGACTATTATGCAATTGCGCGTTGCGGATCGCGTCGACACTTTTAACAGGGACATTTTCGGGCCAGCACTGGTGCACTCGCGAAGACGCAGAAACGAAAATGAAAATTTGCGCGAACGCCGTGGGCTCGTAGAGGAGGGACAAAGTTGCAACTGCCGTCGTCCGAAATAATAACCAACAGCCGCGATTCGCCGCTTTGCCAGAAAGAAGCAGACAAAGGTCGAGCGAAGTGCAGCGCGACTTCCAGAATTAGAGACAAAAAAGGAGGCGAGCCGATCAGCGCGGGAAAAGCAGTGGCATCGAGCGGCCAGGATGGACGGGTCGAAGGTAAGCGCAACCTGCCGGGGCCCGGGAAACCCACACGGAAGCGTAAATAAGGGTAAGAGAGAAAGGCGAGCGAGGGGCCGCGCGCTCTCCCATTCAAATGCGATAAGGATATAAATCCACGGGCCGAGACACAATAACGGCGGAGGAATATATAAACTTAGAAAGCGCGCGTAGATTTTCATAATGGACGCATAAATTACGGCAGGCGGAGTCCAGTGGCCCCGCGCGCGATCCGCAAAGCCGCCGAGGACATTCTCAGACGGCGACGCGCGCCGTGGAATTAATATAGCCGGGCGCTTCGGTAGCGCGAGATGGTAATTGGCCCGGGTCGACGCCGACGCCGACCCCGACCCCGACGCCGATCAAGGACATCGGGAGCCCGCGCAAAGCCCGTCTCGATCCTTGGCCCACCGATGCACTTTCGTCCGCGCCTCGATGTAGGAGCGACACCTGGCCTCGTTGCGTAACCCTAAACCCATTGCATTTTCTCCGCAGAAATTCGCCTTCTCCGGGAATAAAAATGTCATCTACGTGAACGAAATTTGCGATCGATCGCTCCCTGTTTATCTGCTCGGCCGAATTATATTTTAAACGCTTTTACGGCTTTTGCGGGAAATGCGTTGCGTCGCTGCCAAACGACACAGTTTTATTCGAGCACTCGTGTTACGGACACCAGTCATTTTATTCAATTACTCTAAATTATTTTATCCAGTTACATCAAGTTTTCATATAATTTTATTAAACACAAGCTATTTGCGGTGCGAGAGATAAGTAAATACACTTTAAATTACTTGTGCCTTTCACTTTAAACGAGTACACGTGTGTATTTGAATATACTTTGTTTTTTTATTCCTTGCATTATTTCGTGCGTTCCCTCGAATTCAACTGCGTGAAAAACGACGACCAGAATATTATAGCGCACTTGTAAAGTTTATCAATGCTGTTATCGGTCCTTAATACGTATACGCGTCTTTCGACTTCAATTTTCCTTTTAATAAACATTAAAGCTCTAAAGGCGGAAATTTCTTCTTGCATTGTATTAATTTAGAAACTTGAAGTGCTCTTAATTTGTCTTCGATCTGGCATTTTTACTCGCTGACGCTGAAACGATAAAAACAGATCGCGGCTTCGCTTGCTTTCCACTGCGTTTCCTTGAGGAAAGTATAAATTTTGAACAAAATTTCATTTTCAAAAAACGCTTTTCTAATCGCACAAAACTTATATAAAGCGCCTCGGTATTGATCCTTATGTTTAAAATTTCGTTAAAAACTTCCAGCAAAACGAGTATTAGAATATTTGATTAGAAATTTCCAGTAAAACGTTCGGTACATAAGTTTAACGTATGAATATCACATCATTATTTCACTTTTGAAAAGAATCGTTTTCCTCTTTTTCACGTTTTGATTATATTTACGATACGGAGTAATTAAATATTTAATGCATCAATCTACCGACTTTATGGACAAGTAGTCGAACAAAAATTTTTAAATTGAAAAACAATTTATTCGTAAGTATTCAGAGACTTGGATTTACGAATAAATTATTTTTCCTCTTCTACGCAACAACGAAAATGTATTTAATAACGACCACTTATTAGTATTGCTAATGCCATTAATATCATTATTTTATATAGTAAATTTTAAAATTCAGTAATATATTCCGTAAATTATGATCAATATAGTAAATTGAAATTAGCATCGTAAAAATTTAGATACAGTGGAGAATTGTATGATAATATTCTTTAGCTGCACACTAACCGCCAAGTTTTTTTAAACGATGGGTAAAACTTTTAATTCTTTTTTTCGTTTTTTTTTTTGTATTAACTTTACGACGATGCTTACTCGTTACAAGCGATTTATGGCCATAATGTGACTGACATCTCTAGTTTAATACTTAATTGATACGTAGAAATGACTAAAAGTCGGTTCAAGTGTAGGACTTTCCGAAGTTTTAAACGTGGAAAACAGCAGATCCGTCGCTCGAAATGTTTTAAACGCCGGTAATGCGCTAATTTTTATAAACTATTTCGTAATTTAAAAAAAAAGAAAGTGTTATCTCTTATTCGGAGTAGCAGCTTCGACAAAAATTCCGCTGAAAAACTTCAAATTCCAGAATTAATAGTGTAATTGGAGCTGCTGAAGTGCCTTTCAGGCCGTCGTACAGAGGCACATGAATACAGTCAATTATTATAATTTAATGAGATAAATGCACCAATAATGGGATATGTTCATATAGCGGGACAACGAATCAAGTTATATTTATCGAGTTATTTTATTCGTGAGATTTTTCATTTATGCAGGCTTTAAAAAATTTAGTCGAAAGATGTACTATTTTTGATAATTAGCATCCGCGGTAATCGCGCTTCTACTTCATAACAATATTATCAATGTTATAAGTATTTGCGCGGTCAGTGTCTCGAGGAGAAAATATAAATTTACATGTAAATCAAATAAGGTTGTGTACTGTTATTCAAACTTTTACATTAAAAGCACCCAACGTCGTTCCACAATAAACTAGTTCCTAACGACAGCTACCAAATGAATTACAATATGCAATTATAATATAAACGAATAATTTATTCAAGCTCAATATAATATGCCTTATTTTTAAAATACTTCACTCTAGATTAATAACGCTAGTGCGCGCGCGCGCACGCACGCACGCACATGGCACTCGACGCATAAACAATTTGAATAATGCTGAGCTACGTTTCATGTTTTATAACAGCTGTGATACACTATAACTGTATCAGGTGTAAGACCTGCGACGCGCAAACTTTTAATCTCCGTGGTTATCTTATTAATTTCTTCTCGCGTGTCGCATCGTTAACAATCCACCGGTAATCTGTGTTTAATCCATTTAATTCCCTAAAATTAAACCCATCTGCCTCGTTCCCCTAGATTCGAACAATCATACTCGAAAGGCGCTTGGAGGAATGTTTTCTCGTAAAAAACAACGTCTCGCACCTTCTCTCGAGCATTCGGGCGTTTTTGCAACATTGCGACGAGCAAATTTTCCAATGCGGACAAACGATATTTGTCAAATCCGATTTGAACAATTCCATTGTTAAAATATTCGCATTTTAAAAGACGCCGAGCTATTCGATTATTTAAACCCAATTTATACTACCTTTTATACCAAAAGTTTTTTGTAGGGTAAAAAATAAATTTTTATAATTAAATACGGCTTTTGGATAAAATATTTTTAAAGAGTGGCGATCAATCTTATTGAAATATTTGAAGTTAAGGTATAAATAAAATAGTGGCTTAACTGTAAATTTTCGAAGCGCCTATTTTCGAATGTTTTTGTGAATAAAAATGTTGTGAAAGTTTTTCGTTGATCTGGTCGGAACGGATGAAGTCGCGTAGATTTGAAGTATACGTTTCTGGAAGTATCAAAGCGGAAACTTGATACGCGCGTTTCTCAGAATTGCGTCTCGGGACTTTTCGAAAGTGTAGTCAAAAATTTTTCGAAGATCACTGCAGCGGATTAACAGGCTCTCGATGTATATCAAAGTTTCTTCACGTATCGCGCTTTTTGAACTTATCAATAAAATATTTGCATAAACGCGATAATGCGGCACACGTCAATTAAATCAGTCCGCATTTTTACGATGTTGGGTAATCGGCGGGCACGAGTTAAACTAGTAACGGTTCGAGTCTTTTAAAAAACCACCAGCAACATTTAATCAACACATCCGAACTTCCATTTCTGCTGGGACGAACGGCTTTTTACAACCTTGCGCGACGATCCCACGATGGTTGCAACGGTTTTCCATCGGCCAGCAACGGCAGTCGTGCGACGAATCCGAGTTATATTGTGTTATAATGTCCGAGCGCGTCCAGGACCGGCAGCCCCAGAGAAAAGCCAAAGCTCTGACCCATGAATCCCATGGGAGGTCACCGTCGCCGGGCGCTCGAGGCGCGCCCAAAATACGGCCGCCCGGATGATAAAGGAGGTGCGATCGGTCTTGCGCCCGCTTATAGAGAATTATCGCCGCGGCGGCCCTAATTTTAGGCGAACCGAAAATCCGCGAAGACAATCGCTCAACGTCCGCGGCTACAAGGCCCGATGGCTTCGCTCCTCTCGCTCTTTGTCTCGTGGCGGGGCTGCGAACAAAAGAAGACACGGCGTTGCGTAAGCTCACGACGACGCCAAGGGGCCGCTGCACCGGCTGTCGTTGCGAGTGATCGCCGCTCCGTCGCGATTTCGGTATGCGATGCGAGTCGAGGGGGGGGGGGCAGGGAGCCGTTTTTCAGAAGCACGAGGTTCGCGTTGCCGCTGATAAGACTAGGCGACTCGGAAGCAACGCTATTATTATATTCGCGCGATAAATGTGACGGAGGAGAGTCCGTCGGCAAAATTTGTGCAAACATTAACATTTTCGAGGTCGTGTCTTCGGGGTGATACGTAACGCCGCGTGCACTGGCGCGTCCGTTAAAAGACACGATTACCAAGTCCGACGTGCGCAGCGTGCAATGCACTGCGAGTGTAATCGAAACACTTGGAGGGAGTGTCGAATTAATGAATCAATCCGGAGCCATCGGTCAGGCCCTTCAAGACTGCGCGGGAAGACTCGAGAAAAAGGAGCTCGCCCGAGTGGTTTCTCTTTCTCGAGGAGATAAAATCCTCGGGGAGGTAAATTTGTCAGGTAATCGAACGTTCCCACATCGCGGAGAACATCAGATACCAGAGATATCTTGTATCGGGCACTCGCGGCTGAAATATTCCACAATGTAGTTTAATATTCAGTAATTGTAGATCGCAGATATAGGGGAACGGCCCCCGTTAAGGGGAAATCTATAAACTCCGAAAGACGCGCGCCTCCGCCGAGAAAGAAAGGGCAAAAATCCGGGCGACTCGTGTACGGGCGCTCGCATAAGAGGACAAGGCCCACAAGTCCCCAACGCTCTTACACGGCAAGGGCCGCGCGCATAATAATGGCCCCCGCGCCCGAGGAACCAACCATCGGGGAACCGCGGTGTTAACATGTCCGCGCACATCGCGAGAACATTATCTCCGATCGTGCACTCGGCGCTGCAAGTGTGTGGCTCGTGTCCTTCCTACGCGGGACCTCGGGACCGACCTGGCGCTTTCCCGGACGCGCGTCGCGCCAACCCGGCCACTATGGGCTTTTCAGGGGCTCGCAGCTGCCGATACGAGTCCTTCCGGGGACGCGTGGGCGGAGGCCCGAACCAACGGAACGCTCATTTCGGGTCTGGATTGTCGCGACCGGAACCAATGGGCCCTCGCTCGGGCAAAAAATCGCGATCCTGATTTACAAGCGGCCGCCGCCGACTGGGGGACCCGTAACTTGGCATCGAACTTGCACCGAGTGACGGATGGGGTTATTAATGCCCGCGTTACAAGCTTTCACATGTGGGTTCGGTTTTGTTAAGCTTTAGTAGTCCGAGGCTACTAACACGCTGTTCGAGGCTCGAGTCGGCCGCGCGTATTTTGTAGAAGTCCGTGGTAGTTCCGAGGCAGAAACACCTCTCTTATCGGTACCCGAACTAATGTCTACACGCGCGCGCTCGCTATCGCCGATACTTTTGCACGCGCGTTCTCGTCTTTTTTCGCTGCTTCGCCGCTTTGAGCCGCAGGTGTCTGTTGCTCGGCTCGGTAACAATGTCCACGCGTAAAATAACATTGCCCTCGCGCAACAAGCACTTGGCCGCGCTTGTAAGTGCGTTCCAAATCACTTTTTTAATCTTTATTCAAATTGGTTAATCGCCGATTTTTGCGAGCCTGGCGAATATCGCAACAGTCCTGGCGAGTTTCGCGCACGACCTGCGCCCAACGTGCGCGCGTGACGCAAATTCGACATCAGCTTTTAATAACATTGCGCCGACTCTAATATCGAGCGAATCGCCGCCGCGTCCGACTGGAACTCGGAAGGCCGCGTTTTTTGCGAACGATCCGCTCGTGCTGGTTTCCCCGATAGTAACGGCTCAATATTACGCAGACTATTACCAGGAAGCGCCTAATGTCGGGCGTCCACTCGCGCGTAATTATCGAATGTTCGATATTTCTGGGAAGGCGCGTGTTCGGGTAAAAACGCGAGCATTAGCATAGGCGCGCGCTCGTGTCGGGTCACAGACAAAACCCTGACACGCGTAATTACAGCAAGAAAGCGTTCACAATTCATAAATGCCATCATTCTTCTGGATTATTTAGAATTCATAACGAGTTCATTAAGCAACGCGGCACATTCACCATAAATCAGTCAATCGGCAATGACTGTGGCGATGAATCAAGGCGCGCGTATGCGTGTAAACGCGTCATTGACGTGCGTCTATGGACAAAAACTTCGCCGAGGCGATTACCCGGAGACCGGCCCCGTATACCCACACGAGCCTCTGCGCGTCGGAACACGACGAGCCACTGTAATATTGCACGCGAGAGCCTCTGAAAATGGCGTTTTCACGGAAAACGGGAAGCCAATTCATCGAAGCGATCGAGAAGCAAAAAAGAAAGCTAAGATTCGAGTAATGGGAAAGTTGATTGACGGAACACTGCGATGCCGTTCAAGCGGAGAGTTGAGAATGATCGGCAGTGACCGGTTACGCTAATTAAATGTAAATGCACGCGCACGCGCAGATGCCATTGCCTCCTTGAAATTTGTTAGCCGAGGGCTTCGCTCCGATTCGCAATTGTTGGCAATTTGTAATGAAAATTAGACGTTGAATTGATTAAGATGTGTTTTTTTCTCCCTTATCGTCACTTTGATCGCGATCCACCTTTTACTTCTCGCGCAGACGTTGAGTTTTCATTTTTTTTTCGACGTTCTTCTTCACGGGACTCGTAAATCTCCGCTTCGACTCGGATATTAACGGCAGTCGTATTTGTCGCCCAATGGTCGACGACCAGCGATGACGGGCAGCTCGAACTCGAACGAGATGAAAAGTAGGCGAAAAACAGTATCGTTTAAAAATTACGTTTGCAAAACTTTCGTGGGAATTTCTTTTGGAAGTAACAATCGGTTAAAGCTCGAGTTTTCTGCTACTTTCGTTACAATGACGCGCATTTCTACTGAATTATGCAACAAATTTTTCGTTCGCCGCAAAAGTTGTTAATTCCTTTCGAGTGTCTCGTGCCAATCACATTCTTAAAAAGAAGAAGAAGAAGAAAGTGACAAACGGCCCGTTATTACTTCAATTTATGCGACCTCTTACAAATTTAGGTTCAAATTTATGTTTCGAAATTTTAAATTCAAATTCGTTACATTTATATATGAGCTAATGAGCGATTTATCAAATTTAGTTTAACAAACATGAATTTATGCATCATCCGAAATTATGCAATGAACTGCAAATTGTAAATTTTGACGATTAATATTCTAAAAATACGTAAAGCAACGCATACGTAATTGAGATTAATAAAACATAGAACAGTGCCTTTAATACCAGTTGTACCGTTGTTGCGAGCAGCCGAGAAAAATCCAAGGACTTGTCGCCGGTAATAATTAATGAATATTAGCCAGTGGACTCGATGAATATTGCATCGCTCGCTTTCGCACCGACGGGTGTATTGTTTGTTACATACGATAAATAATAAATAATAAATCCGGGCCGCGTTGATTTTTCGAGCTGCGCGCTCGGCGAGTCGCGCGGGGAAGCTGTCGATCGGCGCTCTTGCAAACGGTCGCCCACCAAAGTCCGGACTCGACGACGACGCGACGCCGAGGAATTCGACGAAAAGCCGGCACGTCGGCACTTATCCTTGATTCGCAGAAGCGCGCCCACGAGGGAAGAAGCGACGCGTGTTTCCGCGCGACGACATCGACACATCCGCGGTGCCGGCGGCGGTTGGAATTCCTTGAGCCGGCGTCGGTCTACATTCGGACAGCTCTTACCGCACAAGACGAATAATCCACTCGCGGGCGACGCGGCGATGCGGCCCGATAGCGCGGCATTCGTCATCCTTATTTTAACCGCGGCCCGCTCTTATCGTCCTGGCGATCTGCGTCTAATAACATTCGCATTATGAATGGGGCGACTGGCCGCGTGGGGGCACTTTGATGTATTTCGAGTCCGGGAAGCCTCGCGGAAGCGCCTACTACTAGTGGAGCTCTCGGGCCGTCGCGATCCCCGGGGAGAAATCAGGACGCGCTGCCCGGGGCGGCATCTAGCGGCCCTTCCGAATCGCGCGGCTCTCTTATCTGGCCACTTCTAGGCACCGCTCACTCCGGACAGAATGGCGGACGTTCGGCAATATAATTATACGCGTCGCGATCCGAGTTTTCCCAAAATTCAAGCCTTAATCGACGCAGCTTTCTTCGTATGCGTAATTGTAATCGTTGACATCAGCCTCCATTAACGTTCGTTCGATTTGACTCGATGTCAAATCAACGTTCTGTTTAAAATGTGTCTTGTACATTTAGTTGCGTTATTTCGTTAAAACAGGCAATGAGGTAAATAATTAGTATCCGCTTCGAAAATAAATATTTTCGGGCTATAAATTTGTGTGCCTCGATTTTTTTTTTTTTTTTTTTGAAGTAACTAATTTTGTTAAATAGTTGAATATATAAATATTGCTCCAGATTTCTATTTTACGCACGTACGAGAGTTCATTTATTAAACTTCTCCTAAGCTATTTAAATGTGATCCGTAATATATTTGAAATGATGTTAAATTTACTACGCTTCAACCTATTTTTATACATTGTTCTTTGTCAATTGTAATAATGTTTCACGTACCTTAAATTTTAAATGCAGTACCACGAAAAGACGAATAAATCGTAAATTACAAGGCAACTTTGTGCATTATATAATTTAATTTCAAATCTTATTATTTTTATACTTTTATTTTAAGCGAATTGGTTTAAGACGATGCAAATGCTCGTATCGCATTATTCGTTCGAAGCAAATGTGCTTAGCGATTGGTATTAGCTGTTATTGAGTTGTTTTACATTGCGAGTAACAAAGTGAAGTTACCGTTGCTACGAGATGTTGCGCGATAAGCAATATCGAGAAGTCACCCATGATTAATTGCACTGAATAATTTGACATTCCCATAGCGCGCATTCGGAGCCATCGGATTAATTCCAGGCCGACGGTCGATGATCTTGCGATCATTTGCGATCGTTTCGTCTCGAGCTAGTGCAAGAGAAAATGGAAAACGAAAGCGAACGGGGGCACACAATAGAAAGAGACTACCCGAGAATTCGCAGGTTCAGCGACGGGTGTAATTCCCGCAAGCGAGGCACTTCATCTCGTAATTCACGAGGGAAAACAAGAGGCCAATAAGGTGTGACGCATTCGCAACAACTTGCCGCGATGCACGTTGTGGCCGACGGCAGTGACCGTACAATAAACCGAGCAAGACAATGCGTGAAAGTGCCGTCAAACGCCTCGTCGTGACCGCGTATGCGTACGCGGAGCAAAAGGAATCGCGCGGCAGCTCCGAGACGAAAAAAGGGCACGATCAAGAGCGACTGGGTCTCCCTCTTGCCTCTCGTCGTCTACGTCGTCGTTGTCGCTCAAAGGCCGACGGGCACAGCCATCCCAGCTAAATTAGTCGGCGTGGAGAAAATCGCGCGATCTATTCTGTCAAGCGAGGCGCTTTTCTTTCCGCACGCGTGCGCGCGCGCCTGCGCCTCGTCCCGAAATAATTGGCAAAAGAAAGCCCTGGAGCGCACCGCTCCACCTCCTTCCCGACGGACAATGTGAATTATTCGCGCCGGCGGGCCACGGGCGCGACGTCAAGACGCGAACCGAGAGACGGAGAGAGGAGAGGAAAGAAACCCGACCCACGAAACCCCATTAAAACACGCGGCGGTTCTGCGCCCTAAATGATTGATCGAAGGGCTCCTCTCCCGAGGCAGAACACGAGTGCCATTACGGGGACGGGCGGCTCCGACGCCGCGCCGTAAAATATCTGTCGCGCGCGAATTAAACTGGGGAAAATGAGATGATTCCCTGATTCCAGCTAACCCTACCCGCAGACGAGGCTCCGTTGGCGCTTTTAGGCCTGCAATTTGAAGCCCCTTTTCTTTGGTTCCCGGAACATCATTTTTGCATCGCGCGCAGCCTGTAAATTAAGTGCGATAGTTGCGGCCTGAATACAAAGCTTGAATTAGAATTTACGCGTCGGGAAGGGACGGAATCCAAATGAGACGGCGTTAATGTAATCATAAAAGGAGATAAAACGGTATCTTCCGCCGATTGGATTAATGGAATTCGGTCGTCCTCCTTGTTTCTCCTCGTGACCGGCTTCGCTTCACTTCTCCCGATAATTCAAAAATCGCGTCTGAAAAACTGAGCTCTGCTCGTGCGATCGAAAACTGCCGCTCGTTTTTACCACGATTGCTCGAGCAAACCCGAGCGAGTTTTTCGCGAACAATACCTCGACGCGAAATACGAAGCGTCGGAGGAACAACGATAGCAAACTTTCGCCTACCGAATGCAACCAACGGAACAATCGGGGGAATGCCGAATAAGTTAAGGGCAGCGGCGGCGGTATCGCGCGCGAGCCAACGGGAGGAAGCGAGAGGGCGAAAAGGAGCGACGCCGGTGGCTGGGCTCTCTCGCTTTGTTGCGCGGTGGCATTGTACGCGCTTACTCGCCTCCTCCTCGCGGCGCTACAAGATAACTTACTTTATTCCCGGCGCTGCGTATAAATTGCAGGCAAATAACAGTGTCCGCGCTTCCCCTCTTCCAGCTCGCGTGCAGACTCGCGCCGCGCCCGAGGCTTCGCTCCTCCTAATCGAATGTTTTGTCTCTCGTTCGCGCGCGAACTTGTCGTAGCTCGTGAACTCGGCGCAATTACGTTGTACCGAGCCTCGGCGGAGCTATTAACCGAGCGTATACCGGTTGCCCCCCTCAAAGACGCTTGCATTTTAAACGAATCTTGCGCCTTCGCTTAATTTTGAATATTTCTATTGTGAGCAGCCGCTTTTCAGGCTCGGAATTGATTGTCCGGGGGGAGCGAGGCGTTGCGGGTTTTCGAGCGCCAAGTGCAGACTAATTTATGCGTAATGAGCATCGAATCGTGTCATTTTGAACGCGCTGCCTCTGAGCCGTTTACAGGCGGCTCGTAATAATTTGTATCGTGGTAACGCGGCGTTGCGAAATAAATGAGTTTGAGCTAATATCGAGCAACATTTAGCAGAGTTGCAGGCTCAATTGTTTCGCGTTTCAACGAGCAGAGCGAAATGCAGCATCCGACTTTTAATTCAGTCACCACTGGTTTCCACTCTGTTCCGGTATCGCGAGCATTTAATTGTAAAATTATAACGCGCGATATTCTCCGGCACGATTTATTTTCGACTATTAATAGACCGATTATACCCAATAAATACAAAGCTGCACCGCATTCAATTACGCGAACAATAAATTTGCCGCGCTGCGCGGTATTATAATTTATTGCAATGTATTATTATTCGAATCTACTCGAGTGTGCTATTTCTAAGTCTCGTGGAAAAATAATGTATTTCGCGCGAGTGCTGAAGCAAACGCGAGGTTTTATCAGATTATCGTGTTTCCAATTCTACTCGTATTCCCGAGATCGCGAGCCGCGCACAACTCGAGTTTAACATCTGACAAATTTTATCGAAGCAAATGTGCTAATACCATTATCGGGAAAGTGACAGTTTGATAAGCGAACAACAATATTAGCGAATAATGCACATCCGCGGCGACCAATGTAACGTCGCGGAGAATCGACTTTGGCTTTCGCGCCTAATCGTTCTCGAAATACGCGCGTATCTATAATTGAGCATCGAGTCCGAGGAGAAGCCGATTGACAAAAGCTACCGTCGCAAGCGTCTACGTTGTACGAGTTTACGTAACGCGGCATTTCGCGTCGTCGCAATGTGAGAAAAAATGAAACGAACCCAATAACCGCAGCGGCCATTTTTTCCACGTTTATACATAGCGAGCGGCTACAAATCAATTGGCGTCTGACTCGAGTCTAGCGCTGCGATCCCTCGCAGCTTCAGGATAATTGATACGCGGCAACTGCTGCGGCTCGAGCCGCGACAATAAAAGACGAGGTACAAAGAGAAGAAGAGGAGCGTCGATGTCGGACGCCAAAGCATCGCGACTTCAGCAGCAGCAACAGCCGCTAACGTCGATCTCCGCAATTTAAAACAGATCCCCTGACGCCCCCCGCGCCCCAACACGTCGACCTGATGCGACGTCGACGAGACGATCCATCCCACCGCGGATCGATTTGCCCCGAGATCCGAAATAGATCTCGCTCCGATCCTTTAGCGAGTTAATCACTCCCCGTCCTCGACGCAATTATCCCAAGTGGGCGAGCGGGCGCCCACGGAGACGCGTGCGCGCGCACGCTCGCTTGCACCTGGACCGCACTTCTATAAGCGGCTCTTCCCCGTCTCTATCGCCGTCTCCATCTCCCTCGGGCGCCCTCGGAGACCCGAGGGAGCGCACTCTTGACTCGAGGTCCGGGACACGCTTGGCGATCGTTTCACGCCGGCCCGAATCGCTCGTTTTGCATAAAGGCATTCCTCGATGAAGCCCCGGCCTATTAGGGCGCGCATCGTGCCCGCGATGGCCAGGTGACTGTGGACGCTTGGCGCAACAACAGCCGAACCCTCACGCATCCAGATTAGAGCCGGCGGAACTCGGATTGAGAATAAAAATGGGCTCCTGGAGGAAGGCCCAGCGATTGGGTCGCAGCGGCACCGCGAGCCAGGCGTGGGTGGGAAACGTGAGACCTGCGAACACGTTCGCCGAAAGAGTCCGACTAGATTACAGAATGTGCTTTGCACCGGCAGTTGCAATTTTATAAGGCGAAAAATTCCTTTTCTCTACAAATTAAATCTTTATCTTTCTCTAGATACTGAAAATTCCTCCTGACAAATTTACTCCGATTGTCGATCGCACAAACGCGAATTCATTATCGAATTACAGATATTATCGAGCCACTCATTCGTGACTGACTTGTTAAGAGTATCGAATCGAATCGAATGATCGAGCCAAGTGCGAGTCAAAACTTTTACTTTGCTTCGAATACGTGTAATAATTATTTGCGCCTTGGATCGACAACTTGGCGCGGTGATAGAATTTCGTTACTTCCTACTAAAGCAGTTCTCGTAGGGCGACTTCGAACATCGATTTGCGCGTACAAACTATTGCTCCGGATAATTTCAGCGCGAAACTTCGTCACCGCCGCAACTGCCCTCAAAGCCTTATTTTACCATTTGGCCGATTGGTTTCAAGAGCTCGATGAAGATTCCATCCATTCGTCGTGCCATTATTTCTGCCAATATTGAAAGAGCATTCGAGGCAAGAATAGCAATACAAAAACGATGCAAGAGTGGCCTGACAATCTGGAAACCAGTCGCATAAGCTTCATCGTCCCTTTTTCGCGCGCGAATAAATTGTTTAGAATATGCACTGGTACAAAATCAGCTTTCGAGTGCTTGTCAATTAAAATAATATGCAAACATAGTATCGGTTTCTTCATTAAGCCAGTAAAGTAAATTATTCAGAATTGTTAAAATAATGACAAATTGTTGAAAAATTGTGGAGAAATATAGAGAAAAAAATGGCGCAACACTCGAAGCGAAGCAGGGAATTCTATAATAAACTGACAGCGTGACCCAGATATTTGCGTGACCGTATTTTTTTTGCAAAAGCAGTCATTTGGTAAAATTTTGATCTTTGAAATGAAATAACTCGTTCTCGCGAGATTGGATTAGTTGATTCAGAGTCATAAAACTCGGAAGAATGTCACTCGAGCATAAAGTATTTAATTAATGCATTTAAACGTTGGAAAGAATATTTCTAATAAATATAAATTAATAAATTACAGCCACTATCGCCAGCCGAATCATTAGATTATGATAATTTTATATTTAACAGCTATGGCTCTTTTAGCTTCTTTGGACACCTCAAAAAGTTGTTTTCACACTAATTAAACGCGAACTATGTAATCGTTTATTGGTTTGGGTTTCAATCGATTTGCAATTGTAAAAATGCAAAAGCTGCCCCAAGTTGCTCGTGAAAAATTAAGCAAGGCGATTTGCAAAAAATTGTTTAAATAAATATATAAACGCGAGAGAAATAAATGAGATATAAGCGGGGAATAAAAATCCGATATTAAATTGCGCGCGGAGCCGTTAAAAAATGGATCTAGTATTTACATTTTACGTCAATAACTTGACAGTGCGATATATTTTGTTGAATTTATGGCCGATAATAAAAATTCTCTTGGCGACAAACAAATTCCTGGAGCGAGGAATGACGGATAGAAAACAGAAAGAAGTCTGCCTGCCCATTGGGAAAAATGTCAATATTACAAATAAAATGCTCGCGCCCGAAACAGTTTTTATTATTAGGCTCGGCTATCTGGCAGCAATCGCACAATCGTAAACTTAATTACAAGCGGCAAATGTTTAAATTATTGAAATATACCGCGATGTATTAATGATCCAATAAATCACGGCGATAAGTGCTGAAATCGAATATAAATTGCAAATATTGTCTGGCGGGTAAATCGTTGGGTTGGCACACACGCCCGCGTGCGATCGGCAGGAGAAATAAGGAAAAGCTCGTGGGTCGCTATGAAAAGTGGGAGTACAGTGCGTCGGAGTGAAAGTGAACCATTGTTTAGTCTAAACTGTCCGCCTATTTCTCCGTCCGTCTCTCTCTCACTCTCCCTTTTCGCTCTCCCCGCCTCGCTCGTTTTATCTCGCTCGCCACTCTTCCTTTCCCGCGTCTCCGTCCTCTGCATTCGCACTGCCTTTTTACATATTTATAAGATTTTTATTTTATTATCTACTTACCGACACTTAATAACTGCCTGTAAAAATGCATAAACAACAATAAAACTGAGTCACGTCGTGTCGTCGATTATATGCTTAAGCGATAACATGGCGGTTGCGCGCTTAAACTTCTCTATGCTAAAATGTCTTTATGCACGCGAGTTGTTGAAAGCTCACTTTGAGCATTTTAGATAGGAAGTAACATCTTTGCGACTTCGAATCGAAATAATTGAATTTCTAATGCAATTAAAGGCGCCCATCGAAGCATCAGTACGTCAAATTCAAACGACGTACTTTTATGATTTTCAGTTCCGGTATAAAATGGGGTAATATTGTTAAAGGTAACGTTTACCTCGATCCGAAACGAGTGCACCTGTTCGGAAATTTAAACCTATTTTAATCACAATTTAAAAATTAAAGAATTAATATTTTATATGCATTTTACGCATACGAGTAAAACTGCTATTCGTCAAACGGCGTTGTTTTATAAATTTGGATTATTTGCGTCACTTTCATTATCATTTATTCCCTTTCGATGCTTTTATAATTTAAAATTTTTTTAGCTCGTCTCATCGCAATCACGAAACCCAATGATTTTTTAAGTTAACTTCTCACGACTAGTCTTATAACGTTATAGCATTACAAAAAATTGAAGAGTATCTTCCTTCTTTTGCGTACAAATGTTAAGGCAAGAAGACGGTGTTATCGTGAAATTTTAGAAAGAAAAATGCAGTCTTTGCATATTCACAAATTTAAAATTTTAATTATATATTTTCGTGCACTTTATTTTATTGAAACTTATAGATTGTACAGTTATAAATTATTCTTAATAAATTAAACTAAAATGCCTTGTAAAATTATTTTTAACACCTCAAATGTATTTCTTTGGCAAGAACAATCTCATCATTAATCTGCCCAAGTGTTGAGATTAATTTTTACAACTATAGATCGGTGCTTTTGTTTAATTAAACATACATTTTATAAATAAAACCAACATTTACGTTCCCGTAGCAAGAAATTCGTTTAATGCAATCGTGAGCATGAGCTAAAAACTGTAATATTAAATATTGTAAAAGATTTTTTAAAAATATTTTGGTGCATCGGAACGAAATCAGCAACTAAAATAATAATTTAAAAAATATGCTACATTCTTTTCATTTCCAAAAGGTTTAATTTCTAACTTTTATAAAATATCCAAATTCAAACGGAACGGATAAAAAGTAAACGAGTGCATCTCCTTTAAAACCTGTAATTACTCGTTCAATAACCTTGTAGCCTTATAAAAGCTTCACTTTGGTGTACCATTGCATTTAATCCGATGAAATTTTGCGTATCACATTAAGAATTGCTATTTTAACGTAATTCCTTGGCCAAATCACTATTGAGCCGTTGAACAAGTCAACTCGCACACTTTAAAATTACTAGCGTGCATTCTTACAATCGCGCAAGTATAAAACAGTCGTACAAGGCGCGTAAAGAAGAACGTGGGCCATTGTAAAACAATAGCTTACGCCCCCAAAAACACGGTTGTTCTCACAAGTCATTTTTATAAGCTTGGAATTCACCGTAGAGGCTCGGGCTGCTGTTCCCGATGTGCCCGATTACATATGAACCGGCATGAATGACGAAACCGAAACTGCTGACAATCCTATTATTATTTAACTCCAATGGTGTCTCAGATACCATCTGGCCAACTAGACACCTTCCCAGACGGTCAAGTCTGGCCTTCTGCGGAGGCGTGCAGCTGTGGATGAAACCGTAATAGCCGAATGCGTCCAATGCGCGCTCGCAATGCGCTCCAACTCCTGTCGATATCCCCTAGAGCACGATTATCGAGCCCGTAATAAAGTTCGAGCGGCTCGCAGCCGTGAATGATTTAGAGAACGTACCGGACGCCGGATAAGACCGTCTCTAAGTGCTGCTAAGCGATAGCGACCTCGGCGTAAATTCTCGCTTTCAACGAGTTTCAGCCGAACAGCCGACGCGCATGCGGGTGGTTATGATGAATGCAATCGCAAGGACGAATAAATTCAGCCGCACCCGCGAGTGTTCCATCCAGAATGCGGGACAGTCTCTGCTTTTCATCGATGCAGTCGTTAATCCAGCGGCTCGATATCCACGCGCGAGTAAAAACTGCGAGCCGATGTTGTCGCGAAACAAACAGGCGCCCGCGCTCGACTGCACCGCCAAGGTCGCGGCGAGCAACTGCTGCGCTGCTCGCCCGTATAGCTTATTTTTTTAATGCTCGTGTTTGCAAATCCGATGGACTCTGAATTTATTTCGAAAGATTGCAACGCTCGTCGTCGCCAGCCGAGACAAGCGAGTGCTCGAGTGGAAGCAATAAGGATCTCGTATCTCTCGGTATGCAGCACTTTTACTCCCAAGATTTATTCCCCTCCAAATATGCCGCGCGTGATTCATAGAGCGCATGGCCTGTCGACTATTAGTTCATTTAGTACCGCTATTTACTAAATAACAGATTAAAATCGCGCGCGCGCGCGAGTGATCTCGAGAAGCTTTTAACGCTGCTCCCGAGGAGGTGTGCCATCTTTCTGCAATTCACTCCTATCGACCGATTTAGCGATCCAGCGTGACTCCGTGCCTTTTATTATAAACATTCGCCGGCGCTCTTCGTTTATCGCCGACGCGTGTTTTCGGGCCGCAGACGTACGTTTTTTGAAAATTTGCGAAACAAAAGCAATAGCCGGGCCGATCGAAGCGTCGCTGGATTTCCCAGCCAAAGCATTACTAACATTAGTACTCGGCTGTGTTTTCGCGCGAATCCGCCGACATCTATCGGTCGCGCGCGCGCGCGCGCTTGCAAAAACAGGCGCGTAAATAACGCTCGTCTTAATATAAATGGCGTGGCGATTCCCGTTTATCTATTAATCTCCATAAAACGTCCGCAGCTTGAATCACGGGCTCGGAGTTATCTTCGGAGAAAAGCGCGCAAAGGGAAGCAAATTTGGACCGCGCCCCACTACAATGCGTCCACTTTTCCGTGCCTTTTTATCGTCGCGAGCGCCAAGTTATTCATTATTCCCGGCTCCTGTCCAGAGACACAAATAGCCTACCCCGGAGGATTAAGGAGGGGGAGGGGCTGTCCGCGCGTTCCCACAAAGCAAGAAGCCTCCGTTCCACCGGCGTCTGGATAACAATGCGCCAAGTGGTTCTAAGGAGCGTCGACTGCAGGCGTCGCTGACACAAGTCTGCGCACCCTCGAGTCCGATCCCGCACTCCACCTCGGTCGGCTCCATTAGTCGATTCGGAAGCGCCGCGCGCAGCCCGTTATTATGACTACGCGCTTAATTAATGCGCGGGATCACGCGCCGCTGAGCCGAGGCGACAACTACGAGTAATTATACGCGTCGGCCTTGGGAGCAGCACCTAGGCTTCCTTTGTCGCGGGGCGCTCCCTCTCTTGGTTAAGCGCGAGCCCGGGAAACGAGGTGCTTACACGGACGTAGACGGAGCTCCGTCGAGTCAAAAGCTCTTGTCACCCTTGCTGGCTGCTCTTATCCGCGTTATTGCTTCGATTAATTTTCGGCCTCTTGTTCGCCAAAGCGATTCTTCGTTCCGCCGCGATGCCAACAGCGAGTCGCAATTTCGAGAAACGGGGAACGATTAAAGTTCGCCGGGACATTTTTCATTTGGACCGGAGGCAGTTTCGCGAGTTTTGCCGGGGAAATAAACGTCGCTCGCAGTGGTATTTGATGGATTTTAAAAATCTGCCCCCTCGTTACGGAAAAGTGATTACTTTCTTAACACGATTTACGAACGGCCTGAAAATAAATATTTATTTATTTTTTTACCGCGTTAATAGACACTGTATATCATTTATAATTCAATATTATGTACTCGTGCGCGGAACATTTTCTTTTGGCGAGCAAAACAGGTTGTACTTTTATTCGGAGCGAGAGATTTGTAAAAGGTAAAAATTTCAGACTGGCAGCACGTGTAAAAGTTGTTGCAGAAAACCAAAACTCCTGTTTATTCGCATGCCATTTTTGAAAAACGTGCAGCGCAGTGCAACTACAAAAGGTCGCGCCAGCCGTTTGTGCGCGTATTTGTGTTGGTGAATAACAAATCGCGAATTGCGGATACGAGAGTCCCCGATTTGCCGAAAGTCAAATATATCGAATTTAATTGAATTGCTCCGAGCATTTATAATCGTTCGATTTGTACGGATACGAGTAAACCGTACGGACTTTTATTATCGCGTTCACCGAACCAACGCAATGACGCTGACTCGTGTTTTCCGGATTTTTTTCGCCTTCTGTTTTTCCCGCCTAAAGCAAATTGGAAAACTCTCCGAAGATGCATTATCGTTCCAAGTTAGCTTACCGCGAGGCTCTCGATACAACAACGAATCTCAAATATTCCGGTAATTATTGTTTATTAGCACGTAAAAGTTTGTACAAGCGCGGCAGAACGAGACGTTAGTTGCACAACAATCGCCGATACTTCAATCTTATTGCATTATTAATTAAATTTAATATCCGCTCGGAGCAGTAAAAAGATTTATAATGCTTACATGGCTCGCGAAAGAAAAAGAACATAGTACAAACTTTATTAGCAACCAAATCAATTATTTACATATACGCACACTTTCACACGAGTCTGCTGCGCAGATACCAGTTATCAAAATGTAGACTTTTAGCAAGTGGCTTATACATAAACATTTCGTTGATCGATTGATTACACTTAACGGACTCGCGAAAATCGAAAGTTAATCAAGTTAATGTCTGGCAAAAGACAGTTTGCAAGTTAATGGGGCAGTGCGCGAGATCTTATCTCGTGGTGGCGCGCACGCGATCGATGAAGATTAGCGAGGTTTTCGCGGTGGGAAATGACAAGCGGTCGCGCGTGCGGGACGAATTCGAATGTCATCGGTGGGTGGTGACGTGGGGCGAGGGAAGGGGGGTCTACTGGGAGAGACGTCGCTCGTCTCGCGCTGCTGGAAAACCATTAACGCGGCTTTGCCGCTCGTGACCGCGCGAGCGAGCGAGAGAGAGAGAGAGAGTTAGTGCACCTGCGAGAACAACAAAAACCGGCGCTTCGGTTAAAACGCGCGAGCGGTTCGAGATTACGATTGATAATCGCGCGCCACGCGTAGCTGCGGATGCCTATCGATCGTTGCTGGATTTAGTTGCCCGAGATCAGAATTCGCGCGAACGAGTGGAGCAACTTTTTCCAAGCCCTTGTTTGCACTCCGCAAAAGTCCTCTGATTGTCCTAATAATTTCAATATAATTTTGACTCGAGGCTTAGCGAGTATTGTTGCCAGGTTTTTTATCCACTTTTAATTACTTATCTCGCTTAGATCGCTTGTAATGGTATGTTTGCTGCGTACGCCATGCCAAAGCGATTAATCTAACGCTCGCTCGGGACTTATTTCAGCGAATTTGAAGGAATTTCGAGTTGGCTTTGCAAAGGTTAATTGCGAGCGGCTAAATCTTTAAACACCTTACATTGTGAATAGAAAGTAAACAAGCTTTTCCCATATACTTGCATTGTAGTGCTAATCTATCATTTTATACGTGAGTCGATAACTAAAATCATTGCTAGCGTATAGGCAAAATATAATATGATTTACAATCGATAGGTCAATAATACTCGACGATTTCCAAACGATAATATACGAAAAAAATGTCTGCATCGTTAGTTTGATTTAAAATCTTAAAAATTTTCCCTTTTTTTAATAGTAATAACTTATTCGCCCCGTGCGATCCGTTCCCAGATAATAATTAAATTCTTATCTTTCATTATTATTTTAACGTTCGAAATAATTCACTCGTGCATTTCTACATAAATCTTAATGGAATGTTTAAGCGGATAAAAAGCAAAATGTGTTAATAATCTAAACTTCGTACAGAATTTATGCTTCGTAATATTTCCCGATGAAAATGGATTTTAAAAATAAATCGATTTTCGTAAATGGCCTGATTTTCATCGGCATATTATTTTCGGCATTATCGTATTTTTGTATTATTCTATGTGAAATTGGTGATTAAATAAGGAAATACGTCGGAAAAATGACTTTTATCAATTTGAAACGCCGTAATTTATTTAAACAATTCAACTTGATTTAAAAAAGAGTACAAACAATTGTAAAAAATAAAGCATTTCACGTTGCTCGATTTTAACATACGATTTTAAGTCTTCGTTTGCGTTTGCAATTAACAATGACTGCTTTTGTCGAAGTAAATAAATATTCCATTTCATACGATAAAATTACTATGTAAATATTTTATTTGTAATTTAATCGTGTGCATTTATTATTAATAGTTAATAGAATTGAAACCCCGATTATAAATAAAAAATATTTTTTTATCGATTGAAGTAATCTTGACAGCTGCAATTGAATATATCAGGGTTACGCTTAAATAAAAAAATTAATAATTCGGTGCATAGGCTGTGTCAAAAAAAAAATAAAGAATGTAAATACGCCGATTGAGCGTGAAATTGGTGCAGTTTTGACGCCAAAAGTCAATTTAAAGATCCGAATGAAAAAAATCGTCCGTAAAATTCAATTTGAGCCCTCGCGCGATCTCGTGACATGTCACGAGTTCAAAATAGCTCGAGCAAAAATTGTCCGAGAAAGTGCACCGGCGACAGTGAGAGGAAGTCGTCAAAACAACGGCCTTGGAGCTCGAGGATCCGGGAAACCCCAGAAGATTTTCAAGCGCGACGAAGCCAATCATCCTGGAAGAGCGAAAACGAGGATCGCAGTCGAGCTCGCGCAATTATCTGGGGCGATGCGAGCGATCGCTTCGGCCAATTTGCGAGCAAGCGGATCTAAATCCCGGGTGTCGTTGAGATACCGCGGTGCGGGTGTCAATGCGGCCACTATCCCGGAGGGCGCGGCGCAACCGAAGCATGCATAATACGCCGCCGTTAAATTTACGGTCCTCTAAAAGCGCGCGCGTACGTGGGTGGGTGGAGCTGCTCTCAGATCTGTTATCGTCTTCCGCGTCCCTCTCTCTCTCTCTCTCTCTCGCCCCGTGGAGACGTTCTCGGACGTCGTTAATTGTCGAGGGAAAAGAGACGAGCAACTGAAGCGGAACTCTCGTGAGATAAATTTCTCTTAGATCAAAAAGAACGTGGCCAGCCTTCGACCTCGACGAGTTCCTCGTATTTCAGCCGTTCCTTTATCTATTTTCTACTCTAAGCCATCCTGATGAAGAATAACGGTTATTCCATGTATACCGGATAAAGTTTGTGCAATTTAAATAAAAGTTCTTTAACTTAATTCTTTTACATATAGATTTATTTCTCGTATCGAGGCGAATTTCGCCAAAACTTTGGTCTCGTCTGCCTTGAAATGGGAACGAAATTTGTTTTTATCCTAAAATAACGGTCGTTTCAATATACGAGCGGCACCATTTCTTACGACTAATCAATTTTTTAAAGATAAAGAGCTTTTACGTTAAGATTTGTAACGTAAAGATTATGATTAATGCAATTTGCACGTACACACACACGACAGAGAGAGAGAGAGAGAGAGGGAGAGATCTTGAAAAGCAATTTTATATTGTACTGCAAGACTACGGTTATATAATTTCCAAGACCATAAATAAAAACGAAATGCATAGTTTATTATGTAATACTGCTAATTATTCGATACACGTCTCTTTAATTTAAACGTAATAGTTTTTAGATTCTGCAATATCAAAATATATGCTCTATGCAAAAAATATACTTTAACGTTCGAGTTTCTCGACACGCCGATTTAAATTATGCATTATTAGTAAAAATATCTCTCCGAGTAATTCTCTTTTTTTGAGACAATAAAAAGTAGATTAGCAATGAGAATCAGTTTTGAGCTAAAGGGGATAGAAGCACTTGGCAAATAACAAGTGATCCGGCGCAATCATTCGCGATGCCAATGAAAAACGATCAATTCTCATTCGAATGCTGCAGACAATGATAAATCAGCGAATATGATAAATTGCGATTATAATTAAGACGTGAAGTGCTATATCAAGGTGAAATAAATTTCTCATGAGTTAATTCAGATATACTCGCATAATGAGAAAACTTGAATATCAGCGATCTAAGCAAATAAGTATCGTTTTATCATCAATTACTGTAATATCGTCGACGTACACATTGTTTAAGCGCAAATTGACGTTACTCGGGCTTATCTGATACTGATAATCGTTCGATCGCATTACCTGCGCCAGGAAACAAAGACCTCACGCCTAGAGCTCGGCACGCCATTACCTTTTTTCACGTGACACACGCACACGCATGCAACGCTTGCGCCTGGTCGCGTGATTTTCGCGAGCGATCGTTTATTCCCCGCCACTTAAAACTTCCTTAACGATATTTGTCTTTTCCACCGCGGAAGTCTATCGTTTTTACAATCGCGCTTACTTTCGGCTCTAACGTCATAAATGAGCTTCGTCGTTTTAAAAAACCATAACTCGACGATAAAATCACCGCAGGATTCATTCGACGTTTTTTCGAAAAAGCAGCTCGTTGGCATAACCGCACACGAACGCGTAAGGCGACATTTTAGTCGTGACTGCGATTGCAAAATATATCATTCAGCGAAGCGAATCCGCGCGCTTAGCAAAAACCGAGTGTGGCTGAGAAAATTCGCCAAGCGCGTAGCGATGAAAATCGAATTCCTGGTCGGGCCCATCGCTTTAATCGAACGACGCGTCCCATTCCCTTAGAGGGCTCGAGGCTTTGAACAGCCAAATTAGAAAAGAGCATTTGGTCGGGGTTCCTCTTCTCGCATTTCCGCATTTCCTCCCTCCGTCGCAGTTGCGCAACGGGAATACCCCGACGGGAGGTTCCGCGTTGCCACTCGACTGGTAATTTGTTACGAGGCGGCCTTACGCGATGAGTAATAGCCTCGCGGCGACGGGACATTCTCTATATATACACGCGCGCGGGCGTGCGCGAAGAAACCGAGTCGCCGTCGCACCCCGCGTCGGACGTCTTCGTAGTGACCCGCGGATACACCCACGGGTCGCGAGGCTCAGCCTGCAAGTGCGTAACGGTCGCTCGATCGCCGCGACTCGCACTTGGCAAACCGGGGAATTTCGCAACGCACTCCGTCGGAGACGCGAATCGCGTGTCCTTGTTTCAGGACCCCAGGGATTTCTGTTAGGAGTCCAGAATTTTCCGCAGTTTAAGGGAAATCGCCAGAGCGATTCTGCTAAGGCTCTAAAACTTGTATCTTTGATCGAATCATCGTAGAAAAGTCTCGGTCGCATTAAATAATTCTTGATAACAATTACATTGATTACTATGAATTATAAAATAAGGTGGCCAGACGCGAGTTTCTCTGAGAATTTCTTGAACTGCGCAACGATTCATCACGCGTAAAATCATACGCCAACCGAGCATCTAATGAAAAGCATTTAATATTATCTATTTATATTACGAAAATGATACATTTAAATCCCTCTTATAAACTTCATTTGATTTATAGTATTAAATTAGACTCTTTAAAACAAATTTTTTACTTCCTTACAGAAACATATAATGCAATAAATAGAACGAGATGAAATTTGCAAGTAAAATTAAATCTGATAATTTTTAATTCTTCGGTAAGTATGTGTGCTTGGAAAACTTTTATGTTTACACGTATTTCTGTTATTGGTGTATTAAGCAACGATTAGCTTCGTTTCCACTCGGCTTAACTTATTCCTCATTTTATTACAATTTTAAAAGTCGCCATTCGACGTACAAATTGTTTAAAAGCAGCGCATAAATATCGAAAGTTTCTTTGCAGAAAAGAATGCCCGTCATTCGCAACGGATATTACTGGTTATCCAACATTTATTGTCAATAAAACACAGCATTTACCGTCCTTAACGTTTCTTTGCGCGTTCAAGTGTGTGCGTTAGAAATAGCATCGGTGCGCTCGGCACATTACACAAGCTTATACCTGCGGTTAATCGAATGTTAATTTGTATGTTTTTTGACGCACGGAGCAAAGTTCGCGCAGTTCGTAACTTTATCATTGTTTAAAATTGACGATCGATGGAAAATTACAACTTTCTTTTCCAGTCGATCGATTATCCGATCACGACAATTAGATATTCGAGTTTGCTTTTAAATCGCCGAGAAGAATTCGCGAAAGTTTACACATTGTGCGTTTCAAAATAAAATAAAAATTAAAACGTAATATCTGTAAGTTTTTTCCCGCGCCTTCCCTTGAAAATCGTAACTCTTAAATAATGCTTGCCACGTCCACCTAAAAACTATAAATAACACAAATATGGAACAAGAATACGCGATATTTTAATTCGCGCGTTATAAACGTACACATACACATAGTAATACGTACAATTTTTTATCGAAGTCAAGCGGTAGGATGGTTTGAAAAGCTAGATTAGAATTAGTCGAACGAAAAGTGAGGCGACTGGAGGAGCGGCTTTAGGATTTAGACGCGAAAAAGGTATTTTGCCGGAGTAAAAGCTTCGTGGCACTCGGGTAAGTTTCGCAAGTACTGTTTACTTTAATGTTGACTGTAATTTATGTACGAATCGCAAGTTTCCGCATTTCAGGCGCTTAGAAAAATGAACTCCAAGACGAAATTATGGATCGGTAATTTGAACATTTAACAGGAATACATTTTCAAAATACAGAAAGGGTATTCAGTTTTCTCGATGCGTGCGTGGCGTCGAGGTATTCCACTCGGACTCCACCGACTCATCACAGCCTGAATATATTTACTTAGTAAAATCATAGCAGAGCGCCGCGTCGGAGGTGCGCACAGGCTCGTCCCGATTTCTATCTCAACAATTGCCCTCGCCAAAGTTATTATCCAGAAAAGCTGGTATGCATAAAGTTTTGAAAGTTGGCGCATGAATTTTAACACGAGTCGTTAAATGGACGCGCCAGGCACTTCCTAGGAATGTTCCGAGGGAGTTCAGCCGAGTTCCAGCCGCGGATACTATCCGAAAATCTCGAGATTCGATGCGAACGTCAGCGGAAAGTCAGTCGGCGCGGCGATTTATCGCGGCCGCCGCGGAGGATAAAGACGCTACTGGCGTGAGGTCGGGCGCAGGGTCCGTCCTCGGAAGTTGTCCCTCAGCCATAACGAGGCGCGTCAAACGCGATCATTAGCCGATACCCGGGGGACACGGGATTTTCAGGAAAAGATGCATCTCCCGTCCGGCCGCCAACGACGTTCTCGCAGCCCAGAAGCGCCTTACAAGCCCGGCGTTCATCCGCTCCCGGCGGACACGTCTGCCCTGGTCCACACTTCCGGCGATCGTTCGCAAATAGTTTCGCTGATCGCCTTAACGGCTCGTGCCTTAATGGCGCCTGCCGGTCGATTCGATGCGCCGATAGCGTCGCTCGTTTTTTCGATCGGAAGATGACGGTGCGGTGCATCGCGACGCCTCGACACTCTTTGAAAAGCGGTCATCCTTGGCACGGTTTGGAGGAATATTTCAATTATCGGCTGGCAATTGATGCGCGAATTTTATCGCTGCGCCGGAACTCGCTCGGGCGGCTCGACGATAATGGACAGCTGTCGGCCGATTTGAGGAATTTGATTTGAAGCGCCGCTTAATTGCTTGGCAGTGATTCACGACGTCCAGTCGCGCACGGGGGAAAATTTCGGAAATCCCGGCCGAATATTTGTCTTTCCAAATAGACGTCCACGACCTCAGCTGCTATTTTAGCCAATTTCAGCATTTTCCACACATTTTTCATCTGCAAAAAAGTCCTTGTCCGCTGCTTTCCTAATTTCACGCGAAGCTTACGTCTCTAAATTAAAATTAGCAAGTTTTGCGCGAACGATATCATACGTAAAAATTCGCGCAAAAATTGAAACGAGGCTTTTTAACTCATCGGGAGAGAAATATACTTAACGCATATTTTTCCTAAAAAAGTTTTATTCCGATTAAGCGATAATTTTATTTAATTAATGTAATAGAACCGGCGAATGCACTTTTATCTTATTCGAATGATCAACGATGCCATAAGCGTATTTGTACAAACGTATTTTTCCTTATAAATATTCTATCTCGGTTAGATCAGAATTCTCCGATAATTAAAAACTGCGCGTTCGCAGATGCTACGATGTAATACCTTGGCCACAAGATATTTTAATAATTTTAAGCTTTACAATATTTACGTATAAATCCAATGGACGTTAATCGCGATCGTAAGATTCTCCTGGCACAAGAATAAATAATTTATTAAATGTAATCCGCGAAATAAGCGGCGCGCAATGCTAGAAGAGCTAGAAATGTTACACAAAAGCTTTAAAATGTAGGGGACACGAATCGATGTCCTATATTAGTAAACAAGAAGAGCTTGTGCCCGTCAAAATCTTCTTACAGCACTGTTATGCAAATGCGCGCGCGCGCGCGCGCAGCAATTAATTGACCGATCACGCGAATGATAAATAAGTCATAATCTATGCCAAGTATTAATATATGCATACGCGCGCAATTTTTGTTATTATTAATTTTAAAAGACTGGTTAGCGATTGCGTGTAGGTGAGCAATGTACCATCGGATCCGTGAAATCTTAACGCGCTACGCACCAGCGATTGCGCCTCGCCGTTCTCTGTCTTTTCTAAAATTCTATATTTACGTGCTTTTTAAAATGTTTCTTTCTTCTCGAGTTCCTTTATCATCTCTCGCTCGTGCGCGCATTAAATTTGACAATAATTTAGAAAGGATTAGAAATAAATCAGATAATCGTTAAATCTGTTTATTTCTATCCCAGCTAGGTATTTTAGTGGCTCCGGTTTTTACCGCAAAATCGCAGCTTACGAGATTATTAAAATAAGTCACTCTTAAACATTCATCCTCGTGGATTTAATATAAAATCAATTTGAATCTCGTTAGAAAATCTGCGCGAATCCTCTTTGGTTGCTCGCCGACGCTCCAAATGCTCCCGATGAAACCAATTTGCAAAGTAACCACTGGAAGGACCGCCAGCGGAGATCGAAAATCGACGCCACTGGAAGGAAGCTACGAGCGGTGGGCCCCTGAATATTTCCTAACGGATACGCGAACACGAATTCGGTCGAGCCGCGCGCGCGCGCTGTCTACGGGCGACAGGTGCACCACGACCGGAAGTCCGTCTGCAACTGGTAACTCTTTGGCGGTCGATCGACAGCCTCTGGTGCTCTCGATCCGTCCGATCTCGTCTCCTCGTTCCTCGCTTCTCCATCCGATCTCGCGTTTCGCTCGCGTTTTGCTCGCTTTCGTCTAGTTGGCCGCGCGTCCGCAGCGTTCGCGCGCAGCCGTTGACAGGTTCTCGCTTGTCTTATAATAGTCCACCCATCGCACCCGTGGCATCGCGCTACCGAAGTGCCGTGTTCGCGCCGATACCTCCGCGATGACTCTCCGGCGGTCTATTTATACCCGAGGCGAACGAAAACTATGGTGCACGACTAACCAGCAACATGTGCGTCCGTCCGCTTATTTTTTGCGTCCCTTTTGCGCCCCTCCTGCACCCGATGCCTTCGGAGTAAGCGTCACACCGCTCTTCGTTCGGCAAGGGCTTTCCTCTTTAATAACTTTTGAGCCAACCTCCTAAGCTGAAGGGACGATTGGAGAAGCGAATTAAATAAACCAACCTCTTGCGTAAGGCGGTCGAGCTTTTGCCGAATATTTGGGCATTTGCGTGGAAAAGCAGTGGCTGTTTCGATAACCAAAAAGAAATGGTTTTTTTTTTTTATATTAATAGCACAAATTTCAGGTTGAGAAAACTACTGCAAACTTTCGAGCTCGTAATTAGTTTGCAAATCTAAGCAATTCGAAATCAATTCCCCCTAGAAAATTATCGTTGAGAGAGATCGTCCGTTTTCAAGGCGATAGATTTTGGATTTTCACTCTGCTGTTTTGAAAACTAATTTTTCGCGCGACAAACGCAACGTTTCAGATGGCAAAATTGCAATATTACGCAACCACGCCCAAGTGATAAGACACAACTAGTTGTTATAAATGAAGTACCGGTAAAAATTCATTCGAGCAATTTGCCGTTTCATTAAATTCGCTCAACTTTTTCGCCGTTTTATGCTTAAATATTAAAATATGAAAGTCGCTGTCTGCATTTAACGAGCTCTTGTTAGACAACTGATTTATTCTGATTTGTTTCGATAACCTTAACGCGCAATAATATTTTAAACGCATATTTTGGTTCTGAGGATATTTGTTCGCGTTTTGGTGCAAAATTAAGGTTGCCGAATTGCAACTCCTTCCTCGTGATTGAACACCAGTATCTTTTTATCTAATAAGCTGTAATTATATGCGTGCGCGTGTGTAAGTAACGAGTTCGATTAAACTCGACGCAGCGAATGCCTGTTTTAAGCCCCCTTGTATTATTATGTCATCGGTTATCTCCTGAAAATAAATGTTTTCGCAAAATTAAATTCGCAAGAATATTTTCGATCGAAAAACGAAATCTCGGCTTACATCTGGCTGTATTTATTGCTGTGACGCAACAAGTGCGAGGGTCGCCGAGTCCGTTGCAAATTATATTTGTCAATTTATGCGCGCGCGCGCGCATCGACTTATTAATTTTTCATTCGCTATAAATAATTGCAGAAATGTATTGCGCATTCGCAGCAGTAAATATTCGCGCGAACTCCAGGCGCCCAAGGAGGGGGGGAGTGGAGATGCGTCTACGTTTACCAAATAAGCGCAATCTAAATCTAACTGCGTGAAATCTCCTTTTCGTTCCCTATTTCTCTCATCCCGACTTCGCTAACCACCGAAGCGCTCGCGCGAAGAAGAGAGCAAATCATAAGGAGCGCTTAGGACCGTGTGTACTTTATCAACGCGACGGAGCACGACGGCCAATGACAGCATTATTGCAGTCGACCCGCCGAGAATGAGAGAAAAAAGATAAAAGTGCGTATAAAAAAGCTCGTGGTTCGAGGATTGGGGCTGGAGAAATATGACGTATTCCATAATCTCTTTGTTTTCGCGCCCAGAACTTTGCTCGAAATACCATCTGTCCAGATTTAATAGGAGCTCTTAATTTGCGCGGCCTCCCTCTCCTGCTCGAGTCGTTGCACCGCGACTGGTCTGCACTTTCGGTAGAATAATTCGAACGAGGAGTCGTGGCTTAACTTTATCTTTGTCCACGGCCCATTTGACAATTGAAGCCGTCGGTGCGCTCGCACTTTTACCAGCACTTCTCGGCTGCGCTCGGCATTGCTGGGCATCACTCAAATTAATCGTCAGGATTAAGACTCCGAAGCTTCTGCTTTATTTGTCTTTAAGAAACAGTCGCTTCGAGAATTCAAAGTCGAACTTCAAAGTGTTTGTATTTATGAAATACAAGCGAAACAATAATAATAAGAGCGCAGACGATGAGCAACGATCGTTATTAGCTTGTTATCCGTTATCCGCAACGTGCTAATCGGATGAAAAGTCTTATACGTTTTTCCTCTAGAGTTCGCTGCAAAAGAAAGCAGCCGAGTAGTTGGAGTGAATTTTAAGAAAGATTTTTACGATCGCGCTACTGTACATTTATAGTCCGCGTAGCGCTACGCACGTAGTTTAACTGAAAAACAAGCGTATTACGAGACAAATGACTCGGCGAATGCACTTTTAGTGCATTTCTGTTGTGCCGAATCGACAACTTTTGGCGAGTCCTTGTTTAACGCTTGACAAGGTCACAGGCCTAAGATCTGGAAAAATTGCCGTCCCTGCTAATCGCTCAAAGCTCCATTGCCATTACTACTTCGCGAAAAAATCGTAAAACTCGAATAACGAACTTGTAGCAATATAATATTGCACGATAAGTATTCCAGCGTTAACGATATCTTTACTGCGGTTATGAGTCATAACTCGTAGAAACTCCTTTAAATTTATAAAGGCACTTGATAGCGCAACAATTATTTTGATTAGGCGTTCGGCTACTATTTTCTCACAAAATACATCGCGCGTATTGAACTAATAAAGCCAGCGCTCCGGCCATCAATCACTGTCAAAAGCTTCATAAATGTTTTTTTTTATTTTTCAATCAGAATTCTATGAAAAACTGTAATAAAATGTATAATACTTGGAGAGCAAACGAACGGATTACGAACGCGCACGTGAAAAAGGTCGGAGCCACGATTTTAATATTGTAACGCCGTTTATGGATCTACGGAGCAATTTGTACATTTAAAATTTCATCGCTTACCATTTATCTAAGCTCCGATCTTTTACTTCCAATTCTAAAATTAGTTTCCCGACGCAGCGTAAGTTGCAGGATGCATAAACGATCGGCATTCGTTAATTAGTAAAAATTATTTATCTCAATCATTATTAAACGTCTTTAATCCAAGCCAATGGATTATTGATATAAATATAAACACGCGTGTTTACGCGCGCATCGTGAAATCAGTTATTTTCGTGCAATTGAAAAAATTCCCGGATAACGCGCGAATGCATTTGCGCGCAACGTCCGAAAATAAATTAAATTTCATATTTATAAGCGATACGTTGCTAAGACTAGATTGGGAGAGCAAGTACTATTTATTCGGGGAGATTAATCAGCACTCCTCGGATTATTAGCCGATCATCAACCTTTACTCCTCCATTTCGCTTCTCCTCGAGCAAGGATAGTCCGTTTAACCTTTCGAGCTTCGCCATTGGCGTTCATTTGTTTGCGATTCGCGTCGCGAGCTCTGCCTCTTTGTTGTCGCGTGTCCAAAATCCCGCTGGCATTCGTCTCTGCCCAAGACAATTCGTTTCGTTTTCTCAAAATACAAACCGACTTGGATTCGTTTAGGTGCGTCGTTACTTTACTTAGATTCCTCCCGCTCGCTCTTTTCAGGCCCGAACCAAGAAAATTAAACGGCAACGCGTCTCTAATGTCGCTTCCTGCGTCCTAAGACCAACAATTGGATTGTAAACACAGAGGCAGTCCCGCTACCGACGCGCACACGTACCGAGCACCTGAAAACGTACCGTCGCTCTCCAACTCGTGATCATTAACCTAATGACCGGGTACGACAATGTGCTCCGACTCCGAGGCCCGTTTCCTATAGCCGCTCGATTACACCCTCCTGCCTGTCATTCCTCAATTAGCCTCGAACTTGTGCTCCTGCCTCCAGCATCTCGTTTCAGTTTTCAGCTTTACTTTTTAATATCTCGCTCGGATCATTGATTGGCCGAGACACGAAGCGTCGGCAGTCACTTTTTTCAAACTTAATTGATCTCGGCCGATAAGTCATAATATAATTATAATTGTGCAATTAAACGAAAAGGGAAATGCTCGATCAGACGTAGAAACAAACTGATACTCTGGCTTAATTGCTAATTGCGGCTTAATTGCCGAGCGCAATGGTATATCATTTCTTAAAACTTAAAGCCATGATAAATAGAAGTTCCGGGGAATGATCTCTGAATATCAATTTGTACCTGTCGCCGTTTCCATAAAAGTGCGGCTTCAAATTTCTGAAATACTCGTTAATAGCCAACGCGTAACGAGCGCGCGAAATTTTTGCGAACGAATTTATTACGCGCGATTTCTCGCTCTGTTTAATTTTATTCAGCGCTTTATTAAATATCAGCTTTGCACTGTCACTCACTTAACGCAAATACGTTCTAAGCCTTTATTTTTAGCGTATCAGTTTCGCTGCCCCCGTGTTTTACTTAAAACGCTTGCTCGGCATGAAATATTTGCTCTTACGACTGTTTATAGCAACGAGATTAAAAACGCAAATTTACAAATGTCTTCTGAATTACGCAGCAGTACCCGCCTAAGAGCTTGTATTTTGCAAAATCATTGGCCGCGATCTATTGTAACGAGGATTGATATCGGATTTCTAAATCCAAGTCCGCACGCCAGATTCTAATAATTTTCCTTTCCGGTAAATATGAGTTGATACACGAAACACAATCGTACAAAAATACATCGGCACTGATATTCCTTCTTCTCCGCTTTACTCTCCTACGTTTCTCTCGTTTTTCTTGTTCTCTTACGTTTCTCCTCGCCTTCTTCCTCCCTCGTCATTTTTTCTCCATCGGCCAACGCAAGTATTTGTATAATTAATTCATGGATTATACGGACCGACAGCTAATAACTACCGTTATAGAGCCGAGGCTGGAACGGCCGCAGCACCAGCACCAGCAGCGCGTGCTGCGGCAAAACAAACCTGATTTATCGCTGAGTAGAGAAAGAGATAGAGAGAGAGAGAGAGAGAGAGAAACATTGGGAGGGTGGAGAATACGACTGCGATGGTGAATCGGCGTACGTGAGAAGCGCTCTTTCTTTAATCAATATCTGACTGACGATTTTTAGCTAAGCATAATAAGTACTAAGAGAGCATAGGATACGGAAAGAGCGAAAGAGGGAGATAAAAACGCACGGATGTTGAAGATTTGTACGTATGTGGAGTTAACGCGCGATTTACACGGGAAAAGGCCGTGTTATTAGTTTCGTGATTCTGGTTGTGCCGCTTACCTTCTCCACTTTTTATTCCTTAAAACTTTGTTCCGCTCGTTTCTTGCAATTCAAAAAGCTTCGGAAAACGCTTGGCGCGGCTAATTAATAAACTAAAAAGGCACAAAGAAAATTTTTAGTATTTTAATGGAAGTTCAAGCTACGTAGTTTCCGGCGCACTCGACGACTTTTACAATTTTGTTAGAAAATTTATGTTTTTCCATAGTTTTGCAAACGCACTTTAATTGAATCCTTCTCGTAATTACAGATCCGACCGTAAATTATTCCTATAAAATTCTGCTTCTCGTTTCAGTTTTATCAATTCACGTTTTTACCGCTATTACAAAGTGAATACTGCCGCAGGCTTATCCTACTTCGTATAAATTTTTTAGCCTTTTGCGTAAAGTAAATCATATTCAGTTGTAACGGCCGCGAATGAAAACTCGAACTGTTAACAACGAGTAGCGGCTTGCAATTTGCAAAATTCGTAATTTTCGCGTGCATTGTCGAAAGCCGCTTGGACAAATATTGTTCAGCCACCGAACGAAATGCTTTCGAAGATAAATACTATTCTCGGTGTCGCGTAATTGCACATTGTGCCGAAGCAAGGGCTCGGACTCGCGTTCAAACTAAAAAATGAAATACACCGTTACATTGTGCGGAGCTAGACAAAACACTTTGTTACGTTTTAGCTGCGATGGCTACCGATAACGCGGAGAAACCTTTTACAGTTTTATTAATAAATTAGGCAATGTGAAATCGGTGATGTATCATTGAAAATCTGTCGTACGACGGTTGGTGACTTCATTGTCGCCATTTGCAACCTAAGAAAGTCTTGTGCGCTCTCTCTCTCTCTCTCTATGTGTGTTAGAATCTAGATGCGTTCTCAGGCCAGTATTAAAATGCACTTCAAATATAATGTTGTCGAAACAATTGGCTCCGGGCGCCCGATAAATTACGAGCTCGAATAACACGGTCTTATTAATCGGGCATCTCGGAATTAACGAGTGTCCGCACGAGTAAAGGTCCCATTCTCCCAGCCGATGAGTGGCAGTGACATATAGATTACCTCCTAAGTGAAAAAACGCGGCGCGTGGGATGCACCGATGCTCGAAGGGGTGAGCAAAAAGGGGCGCAACGCAAAACTCGGAGAATCAGCGAACCTCGACCACGAAAGTGAGAAAAAGAAAGAAAGTTCGTTAGGGGCTAGGAGGATTAGTTCACTCCCGATCGGGTGGTGGTGCGCATTTACACAACGAGCCAATGGGCGGTCGAGACGCGAGTCACCGTTAAAGCAGCAATAAGTCGTCGCTGGAATTTTCGGAGATGAAAAAGTACGAGGACAAGGCTTCGCTGCAATATGAAGTTTTAACGATACAATTGTCGGAGTGGTATCGAAAAGGAACTACAAGCGCTGGAAAAGAGGATTTAATTTTCAATCGGGCTGCGCTCGAGACGTCATTATTGAAAAAGTTAACGCTGCCTTTCAATCTGTCATTTTAGCCAAGATTTGTGTTGATATTGATTAATAATCCATTAAAATAAACCCGCAACAGAATAAATTGGTACTCGATCTCGAAGCCGCGCGTCCTTTTCATTTAAAAAACAGGCAAAACTTTGTGTCGTGCCACCCACACCTCCCACGCGAGCGGCACATCCTGAAATCCGGCTCTCTCATATAGTTGTCGCGATGATGGATCACCGGCAAAAGCGGCTCCTTTTGTCCTCCTTCTCCCGCCCGTCTCTCTCGCTCTCCCGCTCCAGAGAACTCGATTAGAGAAGTGTCAGGATAAGGGCCGTCGTCTGTCCCTCTGTTTTTCGGGGCCTTTTTCTCTTTTCTTTTTATTATGTTCTCTTCCTCGCTCTCTATCTTTCTCTCCGTGATGTCCAGTCGCGCGTGCTCGAGAATTTCTGGAGATCTTATCCGAGACGTTTCACTGCTCACGACGAGGATGAAAGCTTCTTTCTTTTTGTTGTTTTCAAGGTGTTCTTATTCATAACTTTGCCGGTGCTATGTATTTCTCAATAACAAAAATGTTTTCTCAGCGGCATATTCTTAATAGTAAAGTGAGTTATAACTCCGATTTTTTGTTCGTCAACCTCTTCCTAAGCATCGGATCTGCCTTCTGGACGCAAATTCGCATTATAAAATTAAAGCACAAAACATGTAAATACGATTTCGCTGTGACGATATTGAAAACAAGATATTATGAAAGTTAGACCAGAACTAATAATTTATCGTGTTTCGAAAAGTACGACTACTATCGTTTCTTGTTTTCACACATTTCGCAGATCATACGAGCTGACGGATTTAAATTTGACACACCGCGATTAAATTATTCGCTTTGACTCCCGTTTAACGTTGGCGCATTTGAATTCCTGATTTCTCAATCAAACCACCGCCATTTTAAACATCTAAAACTGAAAAACCGAATTGAGTGCTTTAGCACTCGCAAGATTCAATACGAGCAATAATATCCTTTGACAAAATATGAACGATCAATTTGAAACGACATTAATTAAAAATAACTTAAGCCCCGTTTACTTAATTTCATAGGCTGTCATGGACTAGAAACTGCACGGGAACAAAGTATTTACCGTGACACGTATTGAGATACAGTAATAGTATAGACTTCGACAACGTAGAATTAGTTACGGTTAGCACAAAATATTTGTTTAAGGACTTGGACTCGGGCTACGGCTTAAGCATAACTCGAGTCATGATTATTTATAAGCCTCTAATAGATCAATATATTATCCTTATTTTATCTATACTTGAAAATTTTTATTCCTTCGAGATTGTGGGAACAAAAAGACGCTTCTCGAATCACAGCACCAGGTGATTCATAAAAATTTTTCGTCTTATATATTGTAGAAATCGATAATAAGGCGAAATTTAAAATTGAATCTGCATCTGTTTACTCCGCGACTGTTGAATCTTAATATTTATTAAAATATTATCGAGATTAAATGCGCAAGATGATTCTCTTTCGGCACTCCACGACTAAGTTTAAATGGATTTGTTTTACAGCGCGTGCATTCGAGCAAAAAAGGATGATGTTTGTAGACGATGTCGTTGCGATATTTCAAAAAGCAGTTGGAAGTGCAAAATCCTTTGAAATATTACAATTAAATAGACTTTGGTAGTGGACGTGGAAATTCAAATTGATAACTAATTGATCAAATTTAGATTTGTTTTTTATCAAACTTGATTCGGCGCATTAATTCATTTTCATGTATCAACTACATCGAACAAGAATGCTTTATTCAGAAACTTAAAAAAAAAAATGCAAATTATAGCACACTGCTTTCTACAAAAATTTGAAAAGTAATTCTTTATGATGCAAATACATCGAAGCTGCTCTTCAGACAAAAATCTGATATATTATTTTGAGCAAGCGAATCTTGACTCTAAACGTAGATTTTATCGAGCATATTAATCGATCTCAAATTCGGTTCGAGATTAAAGAATAGCACTTTTTAAAATCGCAAGCATAAATCTGTAAGTGTGAATAACGAGTTTCGCGTATAAATATACATAAAAATAGAAGCCATTCCTCCTTTTCACGGACCGCCCGGATTTCTTGGGCGAAAAAGCGTATTGCAATGAAATTAGAATTACTCGATGGAGAGGGGAGGTGCCGCAGTTGGACAGTTCGGAACCAATAATAACGAAATCCTTCAGAAATAGCAGGGCATCCGCGCGCAAAGCCCCGACTAGACGCTCTAAGCCAACAATGTAATCTCCTCTTTATTCTTTCGAAATTCAGGGCGCAAATCCGTCAAAAATATCAGTCTCCAGGCATCGCAGACACGTGTTACAGCGCCGCTCCAGCCTCGCGTCAACCGAACAAGAGCGCGAGTTATTAATTCATCCTCGTGCACGACTCGGCGACGTAGACAATAGAGATATCACTTGGGGAAAGCGCGAGCGAGCGGAGCCGAGGCGAAGATAGAGAGCGAGTAGCCAAAAAACGAACAGGAGGTGAACGGGAGAGAGGGAGAGAGAGACAATAATAATAATTTATTAACGTCCTACGCGGACTGGCGATTCCTCGACGTTATCTTGCATCCTCCCACGCCAGCGGCTACTCCTTTCCGGCTGGACGACTCTTGAGACTCGGTAGCCAATGACGGAGGCCCCGGGCCTCCTAGCAATTGTCATTTATCGCCTCGAGGATTTACGGTTCCGTTTATGGCGTCCGGACCGCGATATTATACGCAGCGCCGGCGGTGTTGGACGGTGCCAAGGTACAGCGATTCATCAAATCCTATCGCGCAAATCCCCGACTCTTGTCGCGACGCCCTTTACTTTCATTCCTGACTGCTGCTGCTGCTGCTTCTTGGAAACGGTCTCTCCGGAACAAAAGCAGCGCCGCGACGCAGTTTTTCTGCCTCGCGAAAACTCGCTGCCGCCGGTTTTTCAGCCTAAAGGAGGAACGCGACGGATTCCAGAGTCTCACGCCGACGTGGGAGTGGGTGCGAGGCTACAAGTTTAACTCGCTCAACGTGCCCGAGACGAGTCTCGAGGCCTCGAGGCTGCTGCTATTCACACGCGCTGGCTTTATGTATTTGTCGTTAAATCGAAATGGTTTTCATCGCGGAAGAAGATAAGCGAGATACTCTGTAAGAGCAGCGCGACCAGCGAGACCAGCGCGCACTAGTCTTCCCGATACCCTCGGATTATGCTTTCCGATGGATGCGAAAGTTGTTATTCGAGGCTCGATTATGTCCAAGACAACTCTCGGCCGAGCAGCTCTTTGTTAAACTCCACGAGCGAGATGGTACTTTTAAGGACCATTGGCCACGCGACCGACTCTCGAAGCTGCTTTATCGACTCGACAACTCCTTGCACTATTCCTGGAAATGCCACTCTCGGCTCGCACGCCGAATTTTTCAACAATGATTCATCTCTATTTCTCAACGTTATTCGAGTGCATCGATATTCCAGCATTTGTCAAATTGTTTTCCTCCGATGAATGAATGCGAGTTGGCGAAATTTTTCCGCTTTTACCGTTGCGCTTGGACCACCAAACAAACTCAATCGCGACCAAATAAAGCTCTTGAATTATTTCTGGATACCTTTTATGCGGTGTTCGACTTTCACGAGCTTCTGTAGAATCACAATTCGCGAACGTCGCTATCACTGATAAATAATTTTGAGATTTCGAACGATTACGAGCGACTCTGTTTCTCCGCGGAGCGCGAAAAAATAATCTCCCATTCAACGGAGTACAGTAAATACTTTAATCGAGCGTTTTGTAGAAATTTTTTTCCTCTCTAGAAGCCAGAGCCCGAGCTGGCGTCCAAGAGGAAGCCATTGAAACGCGATAGCGGCGACGGCAGCGTAACAGGTTGCCGCCGGGATCTCTTGGCTTGGCCTGGCCGTGACACAGTAATTAAAGCGTATGCACGCATGAACCTTGCAATTAAAGCTTAATTAGCCGTAAAAATGATTCAACCAGCAATACTAGATACGCGGCTGCGTTCGCCGATTCGATTTTGGTTCACCAGCGACGACGACGACGACGACGACGACTCGCTTTCCCTTTCTTTTTTAATCCAGGCGTGAAATTTTAATCCAAATAAATTCACGTAAATTTGCTATGGAAGGCGTCGCGCGCAAATTTCCAACGGCCCGACAGTTTTGCTGGGGGACGGTGGTGCCTTAGATCACCGGGACTAATTTGAAAATCGGTCCACTTGTTTTTTCGTAAATCCAGTTTCAACGTTTTAGCTTCCTCAGTTCAATAACGACACATCAAATTAATAAAATGTTTTCTTTACACTTCGTAATTGAAATCTTGAATTACCAACATGGTTGCTTAAAATTTGTACGTGAGTTCAGTACTTCTAATAAGAAATGTGCGATGTTTTTGATATATTTTGTGTTTCGTTTTGTATGAGAAAGGGTATTTATTGGAATTGCTTAGAGGAAGCATTGAGAAGAAAATTTTCCGAATGTGTTTTGCGCGTAACAAATATATTTAGTAGCTTATTCATTTCGAAACTTTTCAAATTCGAGTTAAATTCAAAACGTTTCTTCGGGAACAAGTAAAAAAATTATTAATGAATATTTATTTCGGTAATTAATTTTTATTCCGGAATAAATAAAATTTTTGCCACAAATGCTGAACATTCTTTAGAGTTTATTTTAACTGTGACGAATAAATTTATTAAAATGACTTATTATTCAAATTTATTCATAAAAATTTTCTTACTTAATTTTTTTCTTTGATAAATTCTTATAATTCATTTTAAATATGTAATTGTGGAATCGTGCGTCGTTACGTATTTACCTGCGTAAGCAGAATGATGAATCATTTAATGACGTAAATCGAATATCTGAAATACACACTTTCAAATTTTCTTAGGCTTTCAACGTAACAAGCATCTGCAAAAACTCAAATGATCCTCCAAGATCCTATGAATACGACGTCGTTTTGTTTTGATTGTGCAACGTCACGGCGCATCTGCACGGCTGGACAAACACGAACAAATCTATTGTCATCGGCTCCACCGCCTTAATGGATTCCAGCGAATAACGATTTTTCACGCTACGACGTCGTTTGTACAATTAGTAATTTACTAAAAATCGAATAGATTTTAATTAAATGATTGTTCGATAAAACAGTTTTATAAATTACCAACGCCAGTATACTTTATTTATCCATTTAGTCGAGTATATTAATGTTCCATTACATCGATCGAACCAACTACTATTTAATAATACTATAAAAATAACGCTGATTGTAAGAAAGTTAATTTCTATGCTAAATTACTTAGAGACTTGCGAATACGAAAACGATTTTGTATTAGTAAGTAATTATTCCGTTAATGCGAAAATCAAGCGAATAAACTGAATATTTTAAGCTTCGTCAAATATTAATAAACGTTTTTATAATAATATCGTTTAAATTTAGATAAAATTTTTGTCCAAGTAAAAAATAGCGTCATCAATAATAATTTATTTTGTTCAACGTTATTTCTATTTGCTAATTTTTCTTTAATAAGGTGAGATAAGATATTTGTATTTTTAGGAGTCGATGAATTATTAACAAAATTGCGTATGGACTCTGAGAAGACTTTGCCGTCAGATATTAATTTCATCTTCAATATTCGATTAAATAAAATACCTTTGGAGATCTGCTTTATAGCGAACATTTTAGTTTACTAAAATTGCGCCTCTTTACTTGATTTGATCAACATATCCAAATAAAGCGAAAAAATTGTATTTAAGTTTCAAAAGTCCCCAATCACCTAATTAACAAACGTTTATCTCGAAATATTTGTGAACTCAATGATTTATTTTCTATCCGTTTCAACTCGTCTTGCAGATGAGTTATTACTCGCATAAATTCGCACTTATTCGATAAAAATGTAAACTAGTGCCGATAAATATCGGGACAGCCGCAGCTGAAAAACACTGACTTCAGCCGCAAAAAGTATGTAAATAGATTGGATGGACGTGTTGTAACGATACGAGTAGGAGACGTCTATCGCGCTCAGGTCGTTTTCACCTGCGCCCTGCGAAATCTAAGTCGCCACCGAGCCTCGCTTAAATCAACGTACGTGTCCCACACTTTTCTTAATTTAGATCTCGGATTTAATTCAAACATTCGCATAATGATCATTTTTACTCGAGCCCTCGACGACTCGAGAGAAATAAAGTGAAAATTAGGCATTTGTAAGGCCTCGATAGGTGTACCGAGGAATTTTACGTTCCACGCAAAAGCGTTGTTCGAAAAAATTAAATTATTCCAGCTATTTCTGAATTCTTATATTTTTCAAGCATTATTCTCATAAATTTGTGTTTAATCATAAATTTCGCGGCCTACATCTGGACGCTCTTTTCCCGGCGATACTCGGCTTAACGACCTTTCAGAGTTTCAAGCTGAGAATTCTGAAGGCAAAGCGTATAAATTTTATTTGAAAAATTACGGGTAAAACGCACGCGTTTCGTAATGGTCGCACGTGATACGTGCAAAGGTCTATTAAAAAATAATGGCAGCGTAAGAAACATTTAAAACGAAGATGACGCGCCGCCGCATATTTCCATCGTTTTTCGAGTTTTTTTTATTTTTTAGGAAAGTAATCGCGTGGCTTCTTCCCGTAAAAATCCCGGGCCGCGTTGTCGTTGCACGTCACTGCGTCAGCGGAATTAAACACGCCAATTCTGCTGCAATCACACCTAATAATCTTTTTACGATAATGTCGCGTATTGCGTCACTCGAAAAGTCCCTCGACATTATTTAAATTTCCTAATGCGCAATGGACATCCGAGCCGCAGCTTTTTTCTTTTATCTCGTCTAAGAATAATCTGTCTTTCTGAAATTTTTCACGATCGGATTCGTAATTCCTCTATCGCACAAACGCTTTCGAAAACTACATTAATCCAAGAGCTCGACTACGGTATTTAGGTAGCACTGACTTATTAGAAGTCGTTTAAACGGTAATTCAAAGAAAAGCAGTTTTTTACGTCGGATTCCAATTTCAAGGGACCAGACCAAGATGCTATTATAATCCGTTGTAACAGGCATTAGAATCTTAATTTATTGATTTCATCGATGCTCGAAAATATCGACACGGAGAAAAAGTCGAAGAGGCAAGAGAATTTACGACCACTAGCCTCGTCCCAACTCTGTTGGAGGGGCGCGACGCCTTCGCATCAACCCTTAGCGTTATCGAACGCATCGAAATCCAAGCCCAGGATTCCGAGACTCGGGCGCTTGCATCGCTCGAATATTCGCGAGTTTCCTCAAATTCCGTGGGAAAAATGACGTTCTTCTCGCTCTCTCGGGCTTATCGTCGCGGACGCGTACCGAGAAAAAAACGGAGCCTCGTGTCGCGGCCGACGAGTAAGACTTGCGCTACAATTTTCGAGAACGCGAAACGACGTGCGAACGGAACTATCTGGTGCCGGCCAATGTAACGTACTCACTTGTTGTAATTACAACAACGTGTGACCGTCAATTTCTCGAGTCGAGTATCTCGCGAGCCGGACGATGCGTGAAGTAATATTCAATTAATGGTTTTGGTAGCCCGTCGACGATAAAATACCACTGATTATTTATCGACGCCTCGCCTCGAGACGCCGCATTGTAAGACTCAGCCATCACCACCAGCCCGCGTCTTTCTCTCTCTCCCCCCCTCTCACGTGAATTATTACACTTTTCGAAAGTGTGATTCGGCAAATCACTCGTTTTCGGATGTTTATCAGACTTTCGGGCGCACTTGGGTCGTAACGCAGTTTCGTCATGAGCCGCCAACATCGGGCCTCCGCTCGGACGCGGAGCCGGTGCTTGAAAAATCGCCTCGGTGATGTGTCGAGATCCCTCCCCCTTCCGAGCGCATAAATTACATCGATATTTCTCGGTCGCGGTGGCTCCTCGGGTCATCTTCGATTTTCCGCTCTGATCTCTCGATCGGCGCACGGGTCACGCGCTCCACGACATTCCCCGGGGGAGATCGCGAGAGGTCGCTCGCGACGCTCGCCGACGGCGATTCACGCGACGAGTTCCAGTTTGGAATGCGTCTTGCGACGTCCGCAGCGCTCGGAAAACGCGTTTTCCCCGCGGCCCGATGCAGCTTCGCTTCTCCACTGTTGCGCTGCCACGGGGGCCCCTACACTTGTTCGACGCTGAAACGGCTACCGTTTGACGTCCGATTCATTTGTACTTGTCTGCGGTTTATGCTAATGAGCTCGCGTTTTTTGCCTCGCCATTTGCCATTTGCCGTTTGGAAGTTAGGCGTGTCGTTTGCAACTCGGCGCAGCGTTCAGCCGCTTAAACGCGTTTACTCGGTTGCACGTTGTTCTAGAGCCGAGGATTGTTCTAAGAGAAGTGGCTAATCGAATCGCCTGCATCTTCCGGGACGCGCTCCGTCTTGAATTCAAGATACTCGCGTATTGCGCACGCGTCCAAGACTGCGTACGCAAATTTCCCGCAATTTTCTTAAAAACGAGTGATGCGTCTGCTGATATATTTTTAAAGTGAGCTATTCCGTGAGATAAGACGAGTCTTCGTGGTAAAATATTCGTGCTCGTCTTCGCTTGATTTAAGCGAATGAAAGTATTCGCAACTAATTAATATAAGAGAAGCACGTAAAGTGGGATAACTTTGTAACTTTTTAAAATAATTTCACTTATTAAATATGATGCGATATTAATAACGAAGAATTTTATGGGAGTATTAAACGGCACGATTCGACAAATTAATATCTTGAACGTAAATCTTCTTTTCCTATCATTTTAGCTTTTAATTGCGTCTATTATTTAAGCCAAACACAATTATCGAATAAAAATATTAATCTCGCGATATATAGGAATGCATAAATTTTATTTAATAGCAAAATATTGTAATTACACGTCAATGGTTAATTATATTATTTGATCACTTGATTTACGAAAAACAGTGGTCTGTTCGATGCAATCGCCACTTTCTTCGATTCGCCCGTTATATAAAAATACGCAATTTTTCATAAACATTCGAGAATGCACTACGAGCGAATGTATTAATTAAAGAAAATGAAAAAACTTTAATTATATTGGACTCGCAAAACTTTAGCATCGTTAACGTAATGACTGTTATTACGTAAAGAAATTGCAACCTTCTGATCTCGATTTTATCCTCGCAGGTACGAGAGTTCAGAGTTCAAGCGAAAATATTCGAAGCATAAATTACGATGAAAATAATCATTTCCAGCTTTTTAACTGAAATGTTAATCGACGATAACGCGTTAAATAGCGATTGTGAATAATTTTAGGCACCTTAAACAGGAACTTGATTTATATCACGTTTCACACATTCGATCGAAAAGTATTTACACATTCTGGAATAATTCGATTTCCAACCAAAGCTTTTCCTAAAATTATCAATGTTAAAAAATATGTTTACAAATATAACGAACTGGATATAATAAATGTGGTAGTCAATGTATTTATTGAATTAAAAATCATGCGGTAGCGTGTACTTGAATGATATTTTTCATATTAATGGTATGCAAACGAACTAATACACGAAATACGTTCGCTCAAAACAAAAGGTGATAATCTAGTAATTTACTAGTGCGATAAAGTTTGTTAAAATCAAATACATATTTATAAATTAATATTAAATTTATGTTTCCGCAGAAAATCTGAAACTTATTCGACGATATCCTATTGATATGTATATAATAAGTATATTAACATACTGTGGTACACGAATCATGTGTCCGAGTTTAATTGCGATATTAATTTGGGCAGCGACATAAATCATCCGAGTCGATTAGCCTTTCAAAGACACGTTTTTACTACTCGTGGATCCATTTATAATGAATAAAAGACGCATATTTCGCTGACGGACGCGGCGAACCTTATACCTCATTCAAGCACAGCTACAGATAATAAAAAAGGACCATAACTTTGATTTGTTATAAAATAATGATCTTATATTTTTCTTAAGGTAATCTCGAAAGAATTTACATGCCTAATCTACTACTGTATTATATTAAATACAAAATTTAACTATTCGAAATTTATGATACGATACACGGTGTATGCTGATTTATGTAACGACAATCTAGACGTAATGTCGTTTTTTATTCCATTCCTTTATTTCGCATTGCATAAATCTTTTAATTCGCCTAAATTCACAGTCTCCTGCTTTATTATTTAAGGTATGGGAAAATTATTTGGAGAATATAGAGAGCCACTTTATCAAATTATGCTTTTGAGACACTCGACGAAAGTAGCATAATTTCCTCGTGGAAGCATATTTTTATCACAATGTGTAAAATATTGCTTTCTTACATTTTTTTTGTTCTATCAACTTGCGATTTCAGCGTTTGTGATTATTCGAACGATTTAATTAGCAGCTAACAACATTCGTTCAATACCTTTCGAACGTATTGCTTTATCGATGTGCGCATCCTTAATTAATTCTAATTGTTAATGAAACGTTAATCACATTGTCCGAGAATATCGAGAAAAAGTTGGAAAAAAATAATATTGGCCATGAAATAATCGTGTGTTCGTTTACTTAGAGATTCGAAATGTGCGCTACGCGGAAAAACATTTTTATTTTCAAAAACAGATTGCTATTTTTAGCCGGTTTACGTTGGAACATCGAAGGGACGAGAGTTTGCTTCGAAGCACAAATGCTCTCCATAAAGCTCCGCTGCTCGATTGCAATTTAATCCTCGTTAGCTTTCCACTGATTCAAATTGAAACGTTTCTGTGGTTCGTAGAGTTTAAGGCACTGCATTGTTACGAATTTCAATGAAAGTTATTCGAAAATCTACAAAGTCAAATGTGTTATTATAAGGATTACCGGCACAGCTTGACCAACTTAAATTTATTCAAATGTATGCGAGCGACTGTGAGTTATAGCGGACACAAAATTTTATCGCAAACGCAGACATACGCGCACGTCGACGGCTTGGAACACATCAAAATTTATCAACATCTTAGATTTGAATATTTACATGGTTACCATGAGTCTCTTCTTTTTAATCTCATTAGACGAAAGTAAATTTAGGAGAATGCGAAAGGTAATGTTGGCGTCAGCAGCTGTCAGCAATCGAGGTTAGGTCAGTGTCGCTTTACGTTTCTAGCAAGCGCATCTCGATGATGCTAATGACGAAAAAGTAGTATTAACTACTTCCTGGGCGCGAGTTTAGTTTATTGGTGTTGACACTTGGGCTTTCGAAAAGGTGTTTCTTTTATCAACGAAACTTACTCGGGTTGATTGGCATTACTAGGGACCTCGCGGCAGTTATAGTAATTTTGGAATTTACACGATAAAGGACTGCAATTCAGTGCCTCCACGCAAGTGGAGTAATTAAAGTGGAATGGGGGTTTTCAATTCTGTAAAGCTGATGTGAACTTTGGATCAGGGCTGCACATTTGTTAGAGCATAAAGTAAAGGATATAAAAGATTTAGATTGCGCTCATACGTGTGAGGAATTATTATTACCGGCGAGATTTTCATCGTAATCAATGAAATATCGTTTCAAATTTCTATAATTGTACAAACAACGCGTGCGTATTACAAAATATAGACGGATTTTATTTTATTTTATTAGTAATTAAATGATGGAGATGAATTTTCCATCGTCCCGGACTAAAGTGCCAAGTAAATAGTACATAATTTAGCAAAAATAATATAAAATGAATTTTACTGTGCGTTACAGTTGATAAATAGGATATAAAAGTAATTAATAAATGGAAGGAATGTGAGATCAACGAGTACTGCAAGTTTGTTATTAAACATGGATATGAGTATCAATATAGGAGTTGTGTTCTAACCGATGCAGTTAACACACACCAACGATTAAAATCGTTCTCTCTCTCTCTCTCTCTCTCTCTCTCGCGTCTCTGTTTTGAAATACTTGTGAAGTAATGTCGGAACTTTTATAGAGATTGCGCCCTACATAGATATATCTTTGCGTACAGTTCTCCGTTAATAAAAAAGCTATCTCGTTATATTTAACGAATAGTATTTTTTATTTATAATTATTAATAAGCTTAATCGACTGATTTGTATTTAGATAAAAAATGCAATTCGAGCCGATCAAATTGGAGTTGAATTGCGCATTTCTTTAACTGCCGATATTTCGAGCGCGAGTAATTACATTGCTTCTGCGCTTTTTATTCGTCATTGCCGATTTACAAAATTATTAGCTCCATTAGCGTTGTGCAATGGGATTAATTTTTATCGCGCACAGACGGCCCCGATACTGTTTTACTAATGATTGATAGAAAATTTCATAAATTTTTTCGGTGCTGACAAGGGAAGCAAAATTGTAAATGCACAGGTGATAAAACAGTGACAACGTTGAACAATAGATAAAGTAAAAAGTATCCGCACGTGCGATTTAGTAGTTTCCTGTCGACAAATATTAAACTGTGCGTATGTGGAATAAAGTTTTTTAAATAATCTTTGCTTTTGTTTTTACACGTAAATTCTCATCATCGAAATCGATAAAAAAAATATATTACGAATGTCATTGAAAGAAATAAGCATATAATAAACAGAAATGGAGTTATTTTTACACATTCGATTTATGTTTCTTATCAGTAAATTTTATAAAACAGTTCTTAAATAATAATAGATAACCTAATTAAATTTATATTTTACAATTAATAGTATTCTTCGAAAAAATAATATTCATCCTTTTTAATTAATGATTGTTGTCGAAGTAAAATTTTTAAATCATCATCTTCATCCAAAACAAATGAATTGACTTCATTTTTTTATCAATTTACCGATGAAAAACTTATTTATGAGTTGTTGAATCCGATCGAAAATAAAACATTAAACGTTGTTTGAAGTTTGATAAACGCGAACTTTTAAAACCTCGGTATTTTCCGCTTATCATTTCTCAAAGGGACAAAGATTTGGGACAAAAAACGTAATTTTTACGACAATATAAGTTACTTTCTCACTCGGAGAATGGGGATCGCGAATAGAAGATGAAATGAAATAAATAAATCATTTTAAAAAGTTAGATAGATCACGCGACACGATTGTTAAAATTTAAAACGAAAGCCGTTTCAGCGCTTCTGTCTATAATCTAGCAGACGCGTTCGAGAGCTTCGCAGTTCCCGTCGACTTCCATCTCCCGGACACCACAGGCTCCACGGGTTTTGGTCCCGCCCTGGCGCGTCTCTTGTTCTTCCAGAAAAGTGCGTTCGCGCCTGCGCTCAACGCTGCCTTTGTGCTCCTCGTGCAATAATAATCGGCCAATCGCAGCAGGTGAATTACCGCTCAAATTATAACCCCCGAGAAAGCGTCGGGTTAAGCCGTGCGAGGGGAGCAAGTGGAGCGGCCGATCGAGTCGCTTTATCAGCGGGACTCAGACCCTTGACACCCGCACATCGCGCTCGTTGCGATTATTGCGCGCCGCGGAATCCGTTAATTAAATAATGCCAAGCGAGGGCAGGAGATAAAGGAAAATTGCACGTCTCTCGGAGAGATGATAACGACAATTTGGTTCGCCGTTGGCAGCTAAATTGTGATGCATTGGGAGCTCCGAGACGTGGAACAAATATCCAGCGGTTTTTCACGGGCGCACTGGTAGGTGATGATGTATCTTGCGGCGTGGGTAGATGGGCTTGCGAATTTAAGGTTGCGTCCGATCGGCTTTTTTTAACGTCGCTTCGTTCACGTTTGCGCTGGGAATTTATCATTTATCATTGCTGGTGGGCTAAGGAGGTGGAACAGTTTTGGCCGAAAAGTGTTTAACGGCTTATCGTGCCTCGCGCCTTGACTCTTCTTACGCTTTCGGTTAGCTGGAAAATTAAAAGGTTCACCCATCTTGCGGCTTAACGAAGGACTCGTCGAAATTTCCCTTCGTAATTCACGTTTTGACGTTCTTAATTGTAGTGGAATTGCTTTCTCTCGACCGACGGCAAATTATTCATACAAATTAGAGAATTTCGCGCTATTCTACATTTGCGTGCGTCGCAAAGTAATGGTACGTTCAAAACAACAATGGTTCATTAGGCATGTAATAATGCTATTAGTCACTAAATCACGCGGACGTAAATTAATTTTCGAAAAAATTCCAGCCAAACACTATTCTCGCTGTGATTAATATTTGTAATTTTAATAAAATTTTTTTCCAGCCTAAACAATGCGAGGCCATTGTACGAATTTTCTGCAAAGAATAGTAACAAATAGCGTCTTTATGATCGTTTGACGAATTTAAGACTCCGCGCTGTTCGACTAATGTAAAACTCACTCGAGGATTAGCAGTAACATTGTTGAATATCTGCAATGTCGAGAACGTATCGGCGTCGGGCCGGGAGGGCGAAAAACGCCGTAATTCCTAATAATTAAGAGTCTAGAGCTGAAAATAGTAAATCAACGCTAAATTAAGTCGGGAGAAGAGGCGCTTCGGTATTCGATCCCAATGGCCGCGGATAAACGTTATCCTATAAAACATTTCGACAGCCCATTCCTCACGAAAACACAATATCAAGGCTTTTCACCAGCCGATCTGCCCGTGAAAACGAACCATCGCGGCCAAAGTTCGTTGTTGCTCGCCGTGTCGTAACTCGAATATGGACACGCAGCTGTGGGAAACACGGAGTAACAGGTAGTCGTCCCGGATCTTTGGCAATTTATGATCAAACACATCCACGTATTATGAAGTATCGTGGGAGATAATTGGAGACGCTTCTTTCGAATCCCAGTTTTCTCTTAGTTATTGTGCGCCGGGGTTCGGGTCTGACCGTCGAACACTACGGTTATATCCCGACGTAATGGAAAATTGGATAATTTTCCGATTTCAAATTGCTATTTGTAAGTTTCACATTGCAAACGGCCGAGTCGCAAACATCCTACGCAAGATTTATCTATTACTCCTTGATTTAATAATAAATTACATTTCTCCAGGTGCATATGATAATTGCGTGTGGAAACAATAATTAAAATCTCTTATTATCTTCTGGGCATAAAATTTAATTTCCTCCGTCTGATTTTGATTAAGCAATTAATAGCTTTCTTATTCGCGTTTTCAAACAATGAATAATTTTATTATGTTTACACTCGGAGTTTCTCAAATTTGATCGTATGTTTTCGATTGATCGGTACGTTCGTTATTAATTACAAACTGAATATTACGTAACGATCTACGGCAATCAAATTTACGATATTTTTTATTGGACAAGTGCGCAAAGCGTTAACTATAAAATGAAATACAACGCGCAAGCGAGTAAAGTATATTGTTTTGTTTTAAATATCAGTCGAGTGTGTAATTCTACGACCAATTAACGCGGAAATAACTGCGACTCTTATCACTCCATAAGTTTTGCGAAATAATTTAAAAAGTTAAGCTGCTCTAATTATAATGCACCAATTAACATATAATAAATAAGGCTGTTTCCACCTCGCGACTTATTAATTTAATAATTGTATTGAATTTAGCGAATTTAATTCGCCTCTGATAACGCGCACAACGGCGTTCGCGTGCGCCTGCGATACGTGAAAACTTTATTTCCAATATTGGAAGAAATTAGATCACTTTGATTTGATAATGCAGTAATTTAATAATATCCAAGCAATGAAAACGGGTTTCGCTAATAAATTCTAAAGTATTAAAATAGAAACATGTAATGTACGTATGGGTATGCTTAGTCGTAATTTAAATTAAGACGTTTCTATAAAATATTCAGAATATTTTAACCAAGAGTTTTCGTTTTAGTTCACCCAGAACAGATGTAATATTTGTCGACCACAGTATATTATTATAATCTATGTATAAGAGATTATTAATTCGATAATTAATTAGCTATTCGCTTAAATCTTACTGTATAATTAACGGTAATTGCATAACGTAATAAGAAGTAAGACTTGCTATATTAAAAAAATCATTTTATTGCGTTTTATCATTAAACGAAGTTTTACATTTTTTTCTCGTCTTGATAACTTACCACATTGTTTTTGGAATTTGGACGCGGAATACCGCAAATATGCTAATCCACAGAAAACTATGACTCCTCGACAAATTCAAAATATAATACAATTTTTTTCTAAGCTTAGCCGTCAGTTTTTAATTTTATCTGAACACTTGTTTTACTTCTTCTTTTTGCTTCTTTTACAAAAGTGAAAACTCGATCGAATGGTCCAGATTGATTTTTACAATTTCTTCAAAAGTTTTCACCACAGCCTGACAGAAAAATAACACTCGTATCACAAATAAAAAGCTATTTTTCTAAAATATCTTTGTATTAGTATAATTATTAGTTTATTACAGCTATAATTGTAATAAATATTAGCGAAGCATTTGAAATAATTAATCCGAGTTTATTATTCTGCACTTGATTAATTAAACAATATATGGCAAGAACAGATTCATTAATAAAATTTATAAAACGATTATGAAATCTATCAAATTTTGAGTAAATTTTTATCAAATTGTACTTTTTTACAGAGCAATTTTCCGGTTCAATTTGCAATTTTTTTTTCGCTTAATTCTGTATTATAAATATTACACTTGAGATAGTTTGACAAGACTTAGAGTAGAAAAGGCTCTGAATAATCTTGTCTTATCGCATGCAAAAAGCATTAACAATATCTCGTGATAAAAACTTATCATTTAAAAAGTTCGAGCTGACGTTTAAACTTTAAAAGCATCTATAAGAATCAAATTATTCGCGACTTTAATTCATTTTATTTCTTATTCGCGTGAAACACTTTCATCTGAGTTTAAATCGACGATATAGAAATGTAGATTATCTTTTAAGGTTGTATCGTCAAAATTATAATTATAAGTGCGCGTCAAATATGTCTGCTGTCAAAACTCTCGTACCAAAAAAAAAGATACATTTTCTAAACAGAGACGTGCACAATTCAAAATCGGTTAACAACATTATCAAATTATCTTGTTGGGTATTTTAGTATAAAAAAGGTGTTAAAAAAGCATAATGCTTTTATCAAGGAATTAATAGCAATTAAACTTAAATTAATAAATGATTTTAATTTATATACGAACTTTATAATAATAGATAAGAGTAATATAATTTATCGTGTAAACAACTTTGTAAATAATAGATATGGATAACAGTCAATGTTAATGTATAAAATAACTAATGTCTCTATCACGAGACTTGATAAGAAAACATTTTCTTTATCAATGCATACCATCATTTTTTAAATTATGTCTAAGCATTTTGTAATAAACTTTCAGAGCCAAGTGTGATTAATTTTGTTGTGAATATTAAATTATTGACTGATCGTACGATACGTGTATTCTTTTCAAGATGCATACATCATTTGAAATGAACAGTTGTAACACTGTTAAGTGTTTAGCTCGAAAGGAATTTCATTCGACTCGGTTGTAGTAAAAATTGAAACACCACGAGCAACATAATGTATCATTAATCATGTGAAGCTTTTTCCATTACATTCAATAAACACAAGGTTTATTCGATAATTTATAATTTTCACGGAGATACAAAAAACTTAATACGTTGATACTTCACTAATCGTGTCACCTAAAATGACCAGCAATTACTATTCACTCGATAATTTTTATACGGGACTTTTACCTTCATTTCGTAATAATATCTTATCATTGCGGATTTAATAAAAATAATTGCCATCCTCCCAAGAATGGAGAAAACGTCGGAGATAAATTTTTTACGACTTTAATTCTTTTCGTAACGGTCGCCGAAAGACTCGAATATAATTTTATGCGCTTAAAATCTTTATCTACACAAACGAAACGCGTATTCATGAATAAACGGCTAATCATCTCAACGTAGATACGCCCTGTATTATCGAACTTGGAAACGTATCTTATGCAACGACTATTTTTAATCCCCCGCTAAACCAAAAGACGCGGTGCAATTCTAAATCCGAGTTATGCGAAATAAAATTCGGCGATTCAGTAAATGTACGATTAAACTAGCGTTGCTCTGCTTTTCTCTGGCGATATTCGTTGATCTCTTAGCTTAATGTTGCCTGTACAGCTTAAAAATCCACGAGCATAGTTCCACGCGTCCAGAAATAATACTCGAATAGGAGCCCGGATCGGCAGAAAATGTGGGATTAGAAAATTAGAAAAGTATTTCTGATGTATCTAAAATGTTTTCGAGAAACGCATAAACGAATGCGCAAACACAGCGCACGAGCTTTTACTATTAATACGTACTATTTATCAAATATATTAATGATAATTTTTAATCACGGCCCATAAAAAAAGGAGAAAAAAGGCAAGAGTTCCGTTTCAAATTGATGGCTTATTGATTTTTTCAAATAAGACATAATTCACGGGGATTCATTAATCCGAAATATTGTGAAATCTTAAGAATACTTTAAGCCTTTATTGCAAACGTATCATATGGTTAACGAACATTTGTCTCAAACTTAACACTCGCAGATAAATATCAGGCTTTATTGCGCGTGTAATTTCAATCTCGCGATTATCGGTACATTAAGCACTGAACAAATTTCCGCCTAGCGGTTAAATCCTGAGTGCTTAATTATGTACAAACACAAGTCCAACAAAGTATTAAACTAATATTAAACGCGTTTATAGAATGAGGGTGGAGGGGCAGAGAAAAACGTTGCTGGGGTTGGGGGGGGGGAACTTAACCGGGACTCTCGCACGCACGCACGCACGCACGCACGCATGCACGCACTGCAGTCGCGACGATAATTTAGACGGTTGCATTGCGGGGAATTCGCAAGCGCAGGTGCAGCGGTCCTCTCGCCGCTCATCCGCGTTGTCTTGTTTTCTTTGCGACGACGAACGGCAAAAGGCGTTTCCGGGAGCCGGGAAAGCCCGAGCCCGCAACTGGACGTCGTTAAATTATTCGCGATTATGAAGGGAAGAGGCGCACCGGACTACTCGATTCAGCTCGAGCGCGACGTGTTTGCGTCGCTTTAAAAGTGCTTATCACGGGTGGCGACGCTTTCTCATTCGCAACGATTAGACCCGTCGACGAGACCCTAAGTGCGCTTGTACTCGGCCGTGTTTCCTCCGCCGCAGCCTTGCATTATTTTCCTATTTATATCGAAATTACCCCGACGCGGAAATAGTTACGGCCGCAGCGAGCGAAAAGTGCGCGCGAGCAGCGAAATAATCAAAGTTAATGGCGATGTCGGCCGAATGGGAGCCCGAGACGAACTTCGATATTTGCTCTCGGCTCAAAGACACGTGATTATCTCGTGAAATACGCGCGAGTCCAAGATTTTACCCTCGATTTAGAAGCGCCGAGCGAACGGAGGCATAAAGAGCCGAGTCGGCAACATCGGCGCTCGCCGGTAACGACGTGTCGCGAGGAGATTCGTTTTTCTCTTTTTCCCCTTTCCAGGTGCGGCTGCTGCTGCGGCCCCTCGGATGCTCGAGGCTCCGAGGCGCATTTTGCGAAAGACGCGTCGCGATTTCGATTCGCCGGGATTCGCAGCCAGTGGTGGGCGTAGTCGGGCATATTTGGCTTGCAATTAAATTCTTTATTGCGCAATTGTTGAGATTTGCGAGAGACTACCAACGTTTCAAGCCGCATCGGCGCCGCGTAGACTTACAATTTCCGTTTTACGGCTTTTTTAGTGCGTTTCGCATTTAGCATTTAGAGCAGCTTATCCTCGCTAATAAGCGCGTGCGCGCATAAATTCGCAGAGCCGCATAATTTAGAAATTAATACAAATACGTTGTGTCCTCGCCTTCGATGGTCATTAGCCCTTGGCTCGCTCTAATAGAAGGAGCTCGCGACGTTCTTTGCAAAAATTTATCGAACTTTTGAAAATTTAAGTCGAGCTCGCGCGTTCCCCCCCCCCCCCCCCGCCGCCGCCGCCGACTGAAATTAGGCCCAAGGTGTGAGTCTCGCAGGCGGGAGCGAGGAGGAGAAGAAGCTCCGATCGTTTCCTCTTACCGCGGCATGTACCGTTGCGCGTAAGATGTATTATTATAAGTCGTGCACGTCCTCTTTATCACTCGAAGGCCTCGTCGAGTGGCTCATTACAGCATCGAGTCCCCCCTCGGACCTTCAGGCCAGCACCACGACTGCTCCCGAGCTCTTTTAATAGACCATTAATCCGCGAGACCTTTTTTGACAATTTCGTCTCGTTGCGAGCCCTTTTCGGTGTTTTCTAGTGCGAGCGACTCGGAGAATTAAGACGCGATTGAAAACTGCCTTTTTACTCTTCCCTCGTTTTAATCGCGTCGGACGGAATTGTTCGAGGAAGGATTAACGGATAATGCGCGTTACTCACTTCGCGGGCTCTTAGAGATGAATGACTCTTTCGCGTGATAATTTGTAGATTATAAAATTATTTTTAATCTTGATTTTCCGTTGATGGTGGCTTGTCCGTTAGTTTTGCACAGTCTTCGGCAGATTGTATAGACGCGCCAAGATTTACGACACGTGTTTCAAAGAAAGTTCTGATATATTAGGAAAATTTACGACTTTGCAAAGAACCATAATAATTATAAAATACTTTTAGTTTTATTAGATACTTCGCACTAGTCTTGAAATTCAAAAGCTTCGTAATTTTCATACCTCTTATTATTATTATCAGTATCGTTTATGTTGTTGCTATTATTATTAATATTGTTCATATTTACGTAAATACTACGCATTTTGTATTCGCGTTAAACCGATTTCCGCAATATTAGGTTTATCGTAGAAAAATATTAAACTGATTTAATTACTACCACAAGCCATCGCGAATTCCACATAAGAATTTTTCCAACGACTTTACTAAATTTCAGTTTAAAAAAATGTAGCGTGGATTAAAAAAGTAACTTCCTACTCCCAATATTTGCTAGTTTTGAAAATATCCAAATAACGGTTATCGCGATGAAAAGTATTGCTGCTTTTTCAATACTCGCGAATAAATCATTATGAATAATTAATAAAACGCAGCTTGTTACTACTTTGTGCCATAAAATAGACGCGCCGAACGTCTTACCAAAGATTATTATTTTTTTATTTATTAACTCTTTAAAATTAATTAGTAGGCGATTACTGAAAAATCAGCTCTTTTATAATGCTGAAATCTTGAAAAGTAATTAAATAATAATTTATTCAACGTAATGTTTTTTTCATCGAAACGAGCTGCACTCGTGAAAAATACGTAATTAGAGAAATTACATTATTTTTCTTTGCCTTTTATTCAACCGTCAACAATATCAGATTTTTGCGTTTCAACTGAGTTACAAGAAGTTTCATTCTTGATTACGAAACACGAATCTCGTCTTCCTTCGCCCGCGCCTCGTTCCATTCCTACGTCTATTCAAGGAGAATAACTAGTTGCAAGCGTAGAAATTTTAAGTAAAACAAATGGAAAGTTCTCCAAGAAACCGGGATGTGGTGGGTCGCTGCGCGAGCCTCGGCTCGTGTAATACACAAGTGCACGATGCACCTCGCCTGGTCGCGGATAACGCATACAAACTCATATCGATGGATCGCCGTGACTCCTCCATGCGAACAAGTAAGATTCAAAAATGTGCGGAATGAATTTCATAGGCGAAAAGTAATAACAAAATGTTAAGAAGAGAGGGAAATTGAAAGCGAATACGATGTAGGAGTGAAAGGAGAGGAAACAAGGACGGATCGTTTCATTTTCAAAGTAAAGCTAACGCTCTAAATAACATTATTTAAATTACAGAGACTTTGGAGGAGAGGAGCCTCGTGGCATCGAGTCCTTCCAAAGGATTCGCGAGTAAAAAAGTGACATCCGCGCCAATGCGCCTTGACGCAACTAAAGACTTAGCATAAAATTAAAATTTATACGCGTTCAAAGTTAATAGGATAGTAATATATATATATAAAGTCGGAATTAATAAAAATTAATAAAAGTCGGGGTAATTTGTAATGTAAATAAATTTCGGATTTGCGCTTATTATCTCGTCCGTTTTCTCCCTCGGCGATCGGCGAGGCGCGCACGCGCGCACAGCACGTCTCCGTACCTTTTACTAGAAAGTATTAAACTATTTGCCGCTTATAATCATGTCGTTGGCATAATACGCAAACGGGCCCCTCGCGCGCGCGCGCACTTTACCAGCAACACGAGGGAATATGTGTGTTCGCCCGTGAGCCAAACGTACTCTTGTGTCCGACAACGTGATACGCTCTGCGATTTCTATGAGGTCCAACTGTTACTCTCGCTGTTTGCGGCGCTCATTGTGTAAATTTTAATCGTACGTTCCTTTCGTCAATAATCAGTTTGAATATGCAGTTTAGCACCCGATAGGCGCTCGTGCCTCGAAATAATTGTTACACGCAATGGTAATTTATGTAAATCTCCGCTGATGGGGTTAGATAAAGCTTTGCTTTGAAAACGAGCCAAGATGACAAATTTATGGAAGATAAAAGCGTCACTTTTCTTAATTTGACAGGTTTTTTTATCCACAGTGATGTTTCGTTAAAATCAACCGCGTATCATCGCGCTAATATGTTAATCGCATTATGAAAGTTATTAATTATCGATTACAAAATCTTAAGCCAAGGCTCGAAACTATTTCGCTCCTCTCGTGTTACTGAAAAATCGCGCAAACGTTTGTGAAAATATTATAATTTCAAATTGAATAAAAGTATGGCAGTCAAAGGAGGCGCCCCTCCGCGCGACCGTCGATTAATTAGCCAATCCAAGCCCGTATGAAATATTCCTTCGAGCCCAGAGTCGCGCATAGATATTACTCGTTAACAATCGAGTCTCTGAATAGAAATGGGAAAATGGTCGCGGGTAATGAGCGACGTTGGCCAATGATAGATAATATTCCAACGCTCGCGCGCTCGATTATTCTCGTTCCTCGGTGGAATTGCTTTAACATCGCGCTCCACTTGCACGACAGAATCATTGAAATGGAGGCAATTTTATTTTGGTGCAGTCACTGGCGCGTAACGAATACTTGAATTGTAAAAAACGCCTTGCAGCAAATTGCGGGGACTTTGCCAAGCTAAATTTTTAAATTTACACTTTGAAGCTCGCGGGTCGCCTGAGCGCCTGCGCACAATCCACGTGTTATTCTTTACACGAGCGTTTATACAGCGAGATAAGTGAAGTGCAGCTTAAGGATAACTCGGCTTCCATTAAATTCAATTTCGCAACTGACCTGCAGCGTACGCCAGAAGGCAGCGGCGCGCGCCTCTGCGCGTGCGTTTACCGCATTTTTCGCACACGCGAAACGCGGGTAATGAGCGTTTACTCATTACGCGTATTTTTACGGAAAATTGGATAGCATTTTTTTGCATAAATGTATGAACTGGAGCACGCGGCTCGGCTGCATTATGCGCTTGTTTGCGGGGAAACGCGAGTGCGCGCGCGTGTGCGTGTCTTTTGATACGAGCCACCCTGCACGTGTGTTGTCCACTCGTCATAACTTTGCGACACGTGCAGTCGCTGGCCGCCGATGCAAACGGTTGCAAAAAGTATTCCGGAATAGGCGTCGCTGCCAATCGGGGCTGGAATTAATTGTAAATAAAATTTGACTCCGGAGATGCTTTTGCTAAAACTAATTACCTCTTGCGCCATCAGCTTTTATTGGATTTATGTAATATAAGTTCATCGAAAGCACCTCGTACGCGCGTCCACTTTCAACATTACCCTCGATTATTTAAATAATATCAATCGCCAATCTTAATTTCGATGGCTCCTCGATAGATCTTATTTACCTCGATTAAAACTGGCGGCTTATTAAAATTAAATTCAGACAGCCCAACGCAATAATGTTCGATCATTTCCGCTGCTATATTTTAATCATTATCATCTTAAAAAATGATAGCATTTTAAGCGTTAAACCACTTGAACTCGGCCAAGATTGTAATTACGTAACTAATAATATAACCGACGTTTAAAAGTGTCCGTTAACGAAAATACGATAATTGCTCGCGAACCAGGTATTTCTGTTAAAGAACGCCGCTTGGGCAAGATAAAGGGAAAATTATTTTAAAATATGTACATATTGTCAACTGGACGGCCACCTTTTAACGCCCCGGCCGTACTTCCGAGCCGTTAACGCGAGTCGTAGAGTTACTCGCTTTGCACTTTGGCCCATGAATTTCCGTCGACCACGAGAAGGGCCTTTGGTTAGGCGCACTTGTAATGATACATTAGCGTGTACTACAGGTGTAATTGCTCGGTAATGCGAGCAACGTACATGTACACGCACTGCGAAAGAGCATAAAAGATGTAGCAGCCTATGCATACATCTCCGAGCGCAGCAGTCGCACGCGAAACATCTTTCACGTGCACTTGCGGTCGGCTTATCGAGAAGGATCGATCGTTACATCACGCTAGATTTTACGAATCGAATAAACGGGCTTCGCTGGAGCCTCTTTTCCCGTGTACGAGCCGTTGTTTATTAGATTTTGTGAAAGTGATTTTCTCCGTTGTTGTTTCTTCTTCGGACAGAGTTTAAGCGTCTAAGTAAATCGTCGTCGTTTCGATTTAATGTCACTATAAAACACAGGGACTCGCGTGTAGCGCGCGATTGTTGGCTAGACGCTAATGCCGAAAACTTTCGATTCGCCGAACCTCGAGAAGAGCGCGAACGGCGTTTCTGACTCGGATCCCTTCGCGAGTACGCGCGTTCGTTCCGCGGCATCCTGGCTCCGCTTGCCGTTTATTATGATCGTATCGGACAATTGCGTCTCGCTAACGCAGAAATACGCTCGCAGCGAGACGTGGGGATTCGATGAAAGAAATCGCTAAACAACCGAACCGGGCCCACCAAAGTCCTAATTGAGCCCGAGCCCGCAAAACCTTAGGGCATAATTAAAAAGCACAAACAGAAGCGCACCTCGACAAAAGTCGGGCCCAGGTTCGAGTACGGGTCCGGCGTGCGGGCGTCCCATTGAAAAAGCTTCCGAGAAGAGCGCGAGTCGCCTTTCATCGGGCTTAGCATCGCGGAGCGCCTGCATTCAACAAAGCAAATACATGAAAAGGAAGAGGATCCGTGGAGGCGCGGTATAAATTTCAAAGCCCGACCTCCGCCTCCGCGTACCTGCCGCCTACCTGTTGCGAGGGCCCTTCTCGGATCACCTGCGCCTCGGGAAAGGGGTCAATAGCACGCAAGCACCCGCAAAAGTAAGAGCCAACGACCGCCGGCGGCTGTAATCGGGGTTAACCTCGAAAATTCCTCGATCCTCCGTCGGGGGATCCTGTCTCCGCCGAGGCCTGGAAAATCCGTTTTCTCTTGACAAGGAGACTCCGTCCGACTCGTTTTTTATAATACGATCGAAGCCGAACACGAGGCTCTTGCTTGCTTTGAGCGCCGGTTGTCGTAAAAGCAGCAGCCGACGAAACGATCCCTTGGCTCCGGAGCTCGTTGCTCGTATCCTAACGGTAAAACTCGCGCGTCACGTCGATTCGCGAGTGGCCCTGGACGCGCGATAGTTAGTCGATTCGGCGAAAATGCCACGAGCGAGAAAAGCAAAAAAGTCCCTCGAAAAAGCGACGTCTCCCGTGGTTTCGCCATCGGCGCGCACTTGTGCTTAACCGTATAAATAAATAATACCGACTCCGGCGACCTGACGTAAGGCTCTATCAATCACTCGCGCGTCGAGGCTGCGGATCGGCTCTAGCCTACGAACGGATCCCATAGCGCGCGCCGAAAAAATGCCCGAGACAAGATTTTCTCGTCCGACCTTTTTCTCTGCCCTCTTCCTCCTCCTCCTCCTCCTCCGCAGCCTCGCGGCCGCGGCCATATATATTTCTCGCACTCGAGGCGATCCTATAATCCTATGGTTGTCGTCGTCGCTCACCAGAAGTCCTTGTTCCACTGACACCGGATGACGCGTACTGGCATCGTGTACACGAATCGCCTAGAGCCAACGACGCACACTCGCGCAAGCGCCAGCCTTTCACTTTCAACGACTTAGGCGGGATGCGAAATTGTTGCATGCGCGCATGCGTCCAGGCGACTCGCCTCTCGCTCCTCGCGCGCCAACACGAAGGCCCACGGAAATTCGGGCATCGCGGCTATCGTCGTGGCCGGTCTGCGCGAGAACGAGATCTAGACCGATCGAACTCGATTCCACTCGGGGAGCTTTTTCGGGTCGCGCTCGGTCAAATCGCCAGAAGAGACGTGGCGCCGCCAGAGCTGAATTTCTGCTTTAAAAGGACAATCGCCTCGCGCACCTGCTGGAAAATCCGATCCTCGCAGATTAGCTCGTTGTTTGGCAAATCACTTCTCCTCTGCAGATCTCGGGTCCGCGCGATTGCACCAGTGTGTTTTATTAAACAATAAAAGCTTCGTATTCGATGTCGACTATTTAGAAATGTAGCCGCTTGCACCAGCATCGCTCATTATTTATATCGACATTAACAAGCTTTTTAACGTTTACAGCGTGTGCGCGTTCCCCCAGGTTTAACGAAGCCATCGACCTTTCGAAGAATCCGATTTTTGAGGAGGAAATTGCGCGCGCCTCGCTAGGTGAAATCAAACGAGATGTCTTTCGATTAATAATTCCCGCCGCATCTCGAACAAAAGTAACGCACACCGCGCCGTCCGTTCCGTTCGATCGTTCCGGCTCTTATTCCCTCTGAGTCCCGCCAGAATAGTTGCTGCATTGTAAAGTATGCATAATTGGTAAAAATAGCTTTTATACCCTCTGCCGAATGCTCGGCCGTTCAATCATTATAAATTATACGGAATGATTTTTGCAAAGTGCGGTGATCTCTCATATCTATAATTAAATAGCGCGCATTATTAATTAAATCAGACTCGCATGCGCCTAACGAACTTTCCATATCGGCCGGTAATTGATCGGCATTATAAATCTCGAGTCGATGAAATTTACAAAGGACGTTATCTGAAAAAAGGCATCTCCGAAACACTTAACGCAGCAGCAGCAGCAGCAGCAGCGGAGGCGGAGGCTCGGATAAAGTCGAAAAAACCAGATGCATCAGAGTTGCCTCGGAGGCGGCGTTTCTCCGCGACTCTCCGTTAAGTTCTCGATCTCCGATGGGCGAGGGCGCACGCACACACGGGGACCCGGGCCCAGTGACGTCGGGCGCTCGCCGCCTGACAGGCTTACATCACTCGCTCCTCGACCGGCTCATTTTCCTCGGCCTCCCCCTCCCCGGCGAGCTGACCGCGTGTGTTTTGGGGCCGCCCGCGGCCAACTCACTCGACTCGTGCTGCGCTGGCGAACGAAAGTCCCGCGCGCCTTTGTAATGCAACGCGGGCCGATGGGCCGCGGCTTTACAATCGCCGCGTAAAACGAGGCCCGTAAACGCAGCCGTGCGGGGGCTCGGCGGCGCTGCTCCTTTTTTACTCTCTATTTGTAGTTACCGGCAGCGTAATGCGTAGCCTCGTTCCTCCTCTTGCCCCCCCCCCGCTCGCGCGAGGCCTTCCTCTAATGGGAAGATTGCGCGCGCTCGGGCTGCCGATGCTCTCGTGCTAATTTTAATTGCCCATCCGGAGCATATTTTACGGGGAAGCCTAGGATTGGCAATAGTTAAACTGCGCCGCGTTGCGTCGAGCGTAAATCGGGCTTTTTTGCACGGGCGATCGTGTGTGTGTGTGTGTGTGTGTGTTTAGTTTTTACTGCCGCCGGGAGTACCGCCTTGGAAATGCAGAAGGATGTGCTCTTCTAATGGGGCCTTAAAAAGTATTCGTAAACCGAGCCATTATAAGGTCCAATTGCGCACGCATGGCTTATTACGAAACGCGAATCCGCGGCTGTGATTATCGGAGGTGGATTCGAAAGGAAGGCTCGAGAAAAGCGTCACTCGCCGCCGACCCTAACATTAGTTCGCTCGGCGAAGGTGACAGCGGCTTCGAAAACACGCGGTGGCATTAGCGCGAAATCGTGCCAAGATGTTCGCGCAGGCTTTGGAGGCGCGTATCGATTGCACCTAATCGAGCTCCGCTGGTGTCGGTGCAAGGCCCGAATTATCCCACTTGCGCAACCACTTGTCCCGTCGTTACCGGTCAAAGAAAGCGAGAAAAGAAATGCCTAATCGCGCGACGTACGAGTACGTGGCGCGGCTAATCGAGCCAGGGGCTACTCGAAAAGTATTCGTTTCTCGTCGAGTCTGATCGCGATATCGTTACGTCTTGTTAAAAACAACAGCCTCGAGTATTTGTTATGCTAGTTAAGTTACAGCTTCATAGAGGCCGACGTAAGCTGGGCCCGAGCGATTATCTCGAGCAAGATAATCTACGAATGCCGCCTCGGCGCGCTCGACTAAAATTTAAGATAAATTAGAGCAATTTATGTGAAAGTCGTCAATTTTACCGTAAGATTATCGGTAATAAGCAGTAAAATATCGGCACGTCTCGCGCTTACTATGTGCTCGGCAATTTCACCGTTACCTTCTTTGTAACACGTACGAGAAAAGTCCCCTCTGTTTGCAGAAAAACAAAAATCGCGCACGTCCGCGCGCACCGGAGGAATTATTTTCGCGTCCGTGTAGAGCCGAATTAATACGAACATGTTTGCCCGGATAATATTTGGTTTCAAGTCCCGATCAGATGTCAGCCATAAGAAATATCTCGATTCGGACAACTTCCATGTATAATAAACGCATCATCACACAATAAAAAATCGAACCCCAAAAGTACGAGCGCGCGCGCGCGCGTGCGCAGGCGCTCAAGTGTCTCGGTAATCGATAAACGCGACAAATAAAAATCGCACGATAGCAAGTATTATGCATAAATTCCCGGTCCGGGAGGACGCGCGCCAAATTAAAAAGCCTTGCTCTTTAGGCGTCCTCCTCTCTCCATAGCGCATTCCACCAATAAATCGCCCATCAATCAGTATCAGAAACATATCGGGCCCATTACGCGCACGCGAGTACGCGACTCGGAGTCCGCGGTGAGACGTACCTCGTGCATATTCCCCGGGCGATACCGAAGCCGCTGCCGTCGCCGTCCCCGTACCGTTGGCTCGGCAACGAAAATTACGGATAATAGATCACAATTTCGATATGCAGACGCGTGCGCGACAGCGGCTTTGATATAGGAAACCGCGGGGGAAATCGAGTGATCGAGATCCACCGAGATCCAGGCACGATCATCTTTTATTAAAAGGATGATTGCAATGTTATTATAATGTATCGCGTTCGAAATCTCATTAGATTGTCTTTATTTTAAACTTTGTGATCCGATCGGCTCAACGTGAACATAGGCAATTTAAATTTCAGGCTATTGGATTAAAATTTAAAGGTGCGTGCCAACCGATTCACTCGGCCTGACCCCCCGGGGCCTCGTATCCAGCTTTTCCCCGATCAATGCGACGACTTCCTCGTCCAGGCCGTTGCATTATACTCATTATAAATCATTTATCCGGAGCCCGAAACACCTGTAATCTCAATGCACCGCAGTTAGCGATAGTTGGGTCGGTAGCTGCTTCGATGCCTGGGCGCACGCGCGAATAAGGCCCTAAGCGGTCCACCGAACCTGACTCGGTTTCGCGAGATGGAAGTCGTTGCGTCGTTGAATAATGCGAGCCGAGTGCACCTGAATCTTCTTTCGCGAGAAAAGGGAAGGAAGTCGAGAGGAGCGCCGGGAGCCGCGTATCTGCGCCGTAGATCGACGCAGGACTCCTTCGCGACTTTCCCATTTTTCTCGCTCCTCGATCCTCGCTCAAGGAAGTAATTAATATCCGCGATGAAACGGCGCGGGCTTCGGTCGAGTCCAAGATCTCGCCCGGAGATTAATTGGAACGCGATGTACTTTGTTTTCTCGTCTTCGCGCTTGATATTCGTGCGCTGGGACGCGGACGACGACGACGACGACGACGGCGACGGCGACGAGAGGAAAAGTGCTTAAGATCGAGCACGAGATGTCGAGGAAAGGATGAGGCGTTCGCTTGTTTTGCTCGCCGATGCACGCCAAGGGGGAAAAGTGTTTGTTGCCACCGCGCGACAACCTGCGTGCGTTTACGTTTACGGCGGCTGCGAAAGGCCGGCGATCCAAGTGCGCCGTGATTTTTCGGGATTTAGAATCGGCGAACGAGCAGCTGCCGAGAGGCACTTATCTTTGTCTCGGCGAATAATGACGCAACGAGCCTCGGCCCTCCCCCCCTCGGCCCTCGCCCCTCGATAAAAGCCAGAAACTTTGTATCGGGCTAATTTTTAATTAGGCGCTCTAGGCTAGCCCCGAAAGAAACTTGCATCAGAGCTCGATCAAAGGAAAGCGATACGCGGTCGAGTTTCGTGACCGGGGCGCTTTGCGTTTTGCATATATCGCAATCACGAAGCGCAGCGCACCTGACAGGTACATAAATAAATTTTTCATGACTGACGGCGACGGCAGTTCGCAGATGCTCGCGATCGATTTTGACGAGTGTTTGAATTGGCTGGATGCGGTGGCGCGCGTTGCACGTGCTCTCTCTCTCTCTCTCTCTCTCTCGGCCCGTCGCCGTTCGAGTGCGCGCGCACGCGCGTTGATTTTGAATGATTATCGTTCTAAATTTCCTACGTCGGTAAAGTTGTTTTTCGTTATGAGAAAGTTGAAACTTGAACATTTTTCTCTTTGTGCTCCGGCGAGGTGAGTGGCTGCGCTGTATCGTAACTTTATGAGTCTCTGTCTTAGTAATAACATAATTTCAATAGTGAATGGAAATGCTCTTCCTTGACAAGCCCAATAAATATGATAGAAATTACTTTCTTGCATTATAAGCCTGTCGCTCTAACAAGCCGCGCCATTATGTACATGGAAACGGCGACTTTTTCCAATTCTTTTTCTTAATCCTTGAATTATGCGTGTAACATTGGCAATACTTCTTTAATTAGCGCCAATCTCTGCTCTTAAAATCAACCATTCCCTCCGGCCAATGTTTACATTGCGGATTATCACAATAACAATCGCCAATCGTTGATAATCTCTCGACTGGGGCCCCCAATGCCAGTCCTTAATTGTCATTTAAAAATGCCTCCCAGTAGTTTGCGCGCGCATAAGAAATTCTTTTGCGTTTCGGAGGCCGTACACCGAGTCGTTATTAAAGTATTAGCAAACAATTCCTTGCCTAATACCAACTCGCCGGTAGCATCGATACTCGTGCAGAGATTAGTGCGCAAATTATGCATTCGCCTTTTTCCGAGATTATTTGAAAAATTAGATTCTTCGCGCTCGCACGAGTCCGAGCAAAGCGTCGAGTTGCGCGTTGGTATCGACAAAGAGATTGGATATTCCTCAAAAATTACCAACATTCCACCTGCAATCGTTCGGCAATTCACTTTAATTCCCTTTATTTATATTTTAAGAAGTTCATTTTTAATTAGCAACTATATGCGGTACTCGAGCATTTTTCAGATTCTATTCGAGTGCGATTGCGAAACGTTGCGAATAATAGTCGAAAATAAAATTGCAACTGTCTGTATATTGGTAATCTAACTTATTAATTTACTAGATGTTATTACTTCGAATTTGCAACCTCATTTCTAAATAAGAATATATTTATAGTTCTATAATAATCGGTGTTAGAGTTCGTGTAAAAAATAATTTACGAGCGCCTATTTTGCATTGGGAATTTACGATTCGCGCCAAGATTTATAATAAATATAAACATAATCTCTTCCTGGAGTCGTGAATCCTCTTTGTAATCAAAACTCAGTTTTCAATCATTTTAATATAAAAGTACTAAATTACGCGCTGTGATATTATTGAATTTATCTCCAACAAATTTATGCGATAATTAGTAATTTTTCCGACTTTTAAAGATTTTTCGCAAGTATAAATAATAAATGTTTAAATTACTGCTGGTATTAGACGAGTGTTCGTGATTTGCCGTTTATCAGATTTAGGAGAGTACATAACAATTTGCGTTCGTATATCAATTTTTTTAAAACTTTCAAATTAACGGTGTGTATTTATATAATCGCTCGCTAATATTGGAAAAGTAAAAAGCTTTGCGGCTTGTATTTCGTTCGGGCATTTGCGTCGCCGTCGGAATAACTAAATTATTTTAATAAAGTTATTGGACGAAGAATTTTGTCCTGAAATAGAATTGAAAGGGAGTAGAAAAGACAATTGCATTCCGACTTTAGAAAACTTTTTAATTGAGTTACGTCTATGTGTAATTGTAGACGAAATTGAATATTGCTTCTTAATTTATTGACATTTTCAAACTAATATCCTGCAAAAACGTCTCTCTCAATTTCATTCACGATAATCTAGTATATTTTACGACTATAATTAATAAGCCGACGTGATTTTTTACATTTAATGTCAATAACGACAATAATAATAAAACGTGCTAAAGATATCGAACAATATTTGCTTTTATACATATATTATAACATAGTCGATTCAGCTGTTGCTATCTAATTATTTACTTATTCAATTGTTGTTGTTATTACGAGAATTGCTTGGCACGTTTTGCTTGTACGAAAAAACGACTCCAACTGAATGTACAAACGAAAGCGCTTAAATTTTTAAGGCGTAAAATTTAATTAAAATACTTTGCGTCAAAGTTATCGAAAGATCTTTAGCAGCGCTCTTAATAAATAATTCTCAAACCATATCAAAAGAAATTATTTGTTTTCCTTTTTTATTTCGAATTGCGTGCAATCGCTCCCGAGATTTATGTCCTAGCCAACTTTTTTTTATTTTAAAGTATTCCGCAGTAGTTTATAATGCCAATAATAATTATACAAGGAGCCGTAAAAAACATTCTCGATGATAGCAGCGTCTTCTACGAGGAAGGAGAAGTTTCAATATTACAATTAGCGCGAGTGTTCGATTCGAAGGAAATTTCGAAGGAAAAAATTGACATTCAATTTATGCTCCAGACATGCCGGAAACAGAATCGCGCGAATCAGGTGCAAATTTTAATCTATGAAATATGTTCGTATATCATGACGTAATATAATTAATTGACTATATATAGTAAACTAAGTAGGCTAACTCGTAGTAATAACTTACTTAATCTTGTTTATAGCTTTTCTGCACTCTTTGATTGAAATGCATAATATACGTCGCGCGATAAAAATATTTTTTACCGCTGATCGGTGCGAAATAAAGAAAAATATTTTTTGTACATATTTTATAATTATACGCGTGCGCGCACAGTGGATTTAAGCTGTAAATAGTTGGTGCGCAGCGCGATATGTACACCAAATAACCATAAACCTTTTAAAATCATGGAAATGAAAACCTTTCTAAATATTTTACGGTTAAAGTCAAAGTCCAAAAATTTATGCTTCGCGCGTAAAGTGATTAGTTAGGTAAGTTTAACTTTTACTATTTACGATTTTTGAAGTTGCAAATTATGCGCAACACAATCGACTTTCAGCACTTGAAGTTTCAATATCCACGTCCCAAAGCGTTTATTTAAAAAATTGTACGTTTTTGTCAGATTTTTTATGCCTTGATGTAGTATTTCATGGAGGCCTCGTCCTCTGCGAATAAAAGGCCATAAAGCTTGTCCTTTCTAATTTTTAAAGCTACAAATAATAATTCTTTTTTTTCTAATGAAGATAATTTCCATTTAAAATCCATGCCATTAATTCATTGACGCTTCTAATTTATTGTAAAGCTTCGCGCACTAGACAACCCTATGAATCTGATATATTCCACAAGCCTCATCCACCTTTCAAAGGCCAACAATTTTCGAATCATCTATAAATTTTCCAAACCTCCCTCGCGGCCCGTAAATCATACAGACGATTAAAAAGGTGCGCGCGAGAAGGGGAGGGAGAGGAGCGGGCGACCGCTTAACGGTGACATAAACCACTCACGAGCCTCTCGAAGGGCAATCGCAAATTGCTCGTAAAGGCTTTGTCGCGGACTAAATCTTATAATCGCTCAAAGGGATCCGAAACTCGTCTTTTATTGCTCCCGAAGCAGAACGTAAAAAGCGGGAATAACGTGCAAATGTAAAAGCGAGTGCAGGACAATTGTTAATATAGGTCTTTGGCGACGGGGGGGGGGCACGACCGGCGTGTTCTCTTAATTATAAACAAAATCGCGCGGATCCTCCGGCGCAAATTCAATTATCGCTTATTTTTATTCGAGCCGCGCGCGCGGTGTATTTCCTCGAAATTATATCAAACGCTACTATAAATTTTCATTTGCAGCCAATGCTCGAAAAATACGACGTAAAATTCAATGTTTAAAATTTTTTCAAATCAAATTTCAATCATAAAAGCGATTTTATGAATAATTCATTCCTCACCGCAAGGTAAATAAAAAATTTTATAGGTGTAATTCGTGGACCTGTTTTTTGTCTGTCGAATAAAAATTAAGACGACAAGTATTAAAGAGTTGGTGGTCGTAAATAATAAAATTAAAACGGCCAAAAGTTATCAAGTATTTACAATTTTTTGTAATAATAGTTTCCGATGACATCTTTTATGTTCTCTTCCTGATTTATTAGAATTGGAAAACTTTTACAAATTACTCCGCAGATTGGCTTTTTTGCTCGTTTCCATTCGCGTTAAAAAGCCCCTTCCATATCAATATCAATTTCGCGAATAAATTAAACCTTGATATTGCGAAGCCTAAATTAGAACCGAATTAAACGCTAATGGCGCCCAATTACCCCTACAACTAAGAAATTTCATTAAACTTCGGTTGACCGGCAGCAGCGGTAGCAGCAGAATGAGAACGAAAGCGAGATAATTTACAAAAGTGTTAGGCTCTTATTTTCACCGACCGCAAATAAAAAATCGTTAGTTAAAATTAAACGAAGATCGGTGTTCGAAATGCAAGAACTCGGATGCCCTATAAATAGATTTATATCGGGTTTGCTCCGCGACACGACGTTAACTCGACAATCTCGAAAATGGTTGATTCGAGTGGATTCTGCTAGATCCTGCAGGACGTATTGATTTTCGGCAGCGAAAAGGCCGTTTAACAACTGCCGTGAAATACAGGTTTGGAATATTCCGAAATGAAATATTCCCTCCGCTGGTTTTAAAAATAAAATTCCCTGTTCCGCTGATTTAGCATTTAACGAGTTGTCGGGAAGCGAAGTTCGGCTTGGCTCTTTCAGCCATTGCAGCCGTACTATTTAAAACGGGCGAGCATTCGCGCAGGTTGAACTGTAATTCCTTGTTACAAGGCAACTGGAGCGGTGCAATAAAATTAGAATAATATTGGACAAATTTAATCGCGAGTGGCAAATGGCAAATGGCGGCGAGTAAGCCGAGGCTAAACTTTGTAGCGGGACTGCCCGAACAAAATTCATTATCGTATCTTAGCCCGAATCGCGTAGGCGAAATCTCTTAACCGCGTAATAACATGCTAATATAATCATTCTGACCTCTTTTAATAGGCGCTTTTGTAAAATTTCATATCGCAAGAGCTACATTGTGCCTAATTACACGCTCGGAAATCAACACGGTCTTATAATTCGAGGCATTACGGCCGGAGAAATCCATATCCTCTCGAGTCGAACATTTTTATCTGGCGCGTGCACGTGCGCCCCCTTTTTTACGCGCCCGTTTCCGTTCCGCGAAACGTTGCGGATTATTTGCAAATCTTATCATCGACGGAATACTCAAAACACAACGCATTTGTGTCGTGGCGCTCGGTCCGGCTTCACCTTTCCCTCTCGTTGCGCAAGGCGTGGCTCGAATCCTTTTCGAATTCACTCGACGCCGTTCGCGGCCAGTGATCTGCCAAACTGTGCGAGAGTCCTGCGTTTTTAATAGTTGAAACATCGTTGCCCTCTGCAAGTGCGAGCTTTGATTCGTCCACAAAACTTCCCTTCGCCCGGAGAATCGGATCGATGCTCTTGTCTCAGAATTTTTGGAGAATGGGCTTTCACCGGCCAACGGAAAGAGAAGTTTTTAGCTTATTCCGGCACACCCTTGAAAACAGTTTTCCGAATTCGGCCGCGTGTCCGCCCCTCCGACGCTACCAACATTACCAATTTAAAAAAAAAAACCGATTTGCCATTTCCTACGAACAGGTTGGGTTCTATGATTAGGTGAACCTTAATAAATCATTTGAAATTCCCCGTAACATCCGGAGCGGCAAATGAATTTTCAGGTTCCCCATAAATGCACAGGCATACGGGCGCACTGCGTTTTTCTTTTTCATTAAGACGTTTAGTCGTGTCTGACTTTCATTTTCAGACACTCGAATATTCTCGAGTGCTCCCGATGACTGGGTCGCAATGAAAAAAGGGGGATAGCGAGAGAGAGAGAGAGAGAGAGAGAGAAATGGCTTATATATCTGAACGCGAGTCACGATCGCTCGACCGTCCACTTCCAAATGCATCTCAAGCGTCGCCGCTCACAATATCAATATCCCGTACGAAACGTCGGGGTCTCTGTACTGTGGCAACGAAAATCTCATAAAGAACTGAATAGGCAAAGACGTATAATAGAGAAACCGATAGTTGGCATTCGCGCACAAATAACGCATAACATTCTCGCTTATATATTTACGTACAGTATTTACGAGCCACTGTGCAGCTTTATCCCTGTTGCACATGCCGCTCCTCTCTCTCTCTCTCTTTCTCTGCGTACACGCATACAATCTACAGTCGCACAGTGTACACACGGGCAAGTGGCCTTACAAGGACGTGGAGTAGCGCGCGCGCGTCGCGTCACGCAATATATGTGCACTGCGTCTCTCTTGCTCTTTCTCTCCTATTTGCTTTATCTATCGAAGGGAGAGGAGAGAAAGAGAGACGGAGCGCGCGCACACGTGTGGAGTGCAGGCACGTGAGAGAGAGAGAGAGAGAGAGAGAGAGAGAGAGCGAAGGCATTTGCATGGGCACGCGCGCGCGACCGGCCGTGACGCCGCGGATAGCAAAGATAAATAAGCGGGACTTATTTGTTCGCCGCGGCCGCTGCGAAAAATGGGGGAAAGTGCGATTTTCTGGCTTTTCGTCTTATCGCGCGTCGCTTTTCGCTTCTGTCGGTTTATTCCGCGCGATGTTAGCCGCCGTAGTTGCTGAAATAACGGACACTGACAATTAGCGGGACGCTATCGACGTTTTCCGCCCCCGTTACACGAACTCGGCGCACATCCGTTAATTTTATCGGCGTCTGTTCGCCGTTCGAATTCGAACCGCTATTTTCACATGGTTCTCCGGTCGGTCGCCCTCCACCCCCGCACTATCGATACGCGATGCGGAAACTTTGATAATTTTGTCGTCTTGTAAAATGCAGCGAGACGTTCGAGGATCTGATCTAAATTTAAACGGACGATCTCGAAACTATCGGTAATTTTGCTTTATTCCAAATTTTGAAATATTCATTTATCCAGCCTCTTTTTAATAAATTCAGTCGAACCCGGTGAATAATTAATATGTTCGATTCGAGCAAATTACACATCTTCGGCAAATATTTTACTATTATTTCTTTAATAGCCTCATTTTAAGAAATTAATATTTATTCGCGTCGTTATACGTTATTAAACGTACTGATTCAACTAATAAATTTTCACACAATTCAGAGGATTAAATTTATTTTGTCATTGCAAGTTATCTGAATATTTTAAGACTAATTTTAATGGTATTACGAGTGCAAAGTTGATACGAAAGAACACGTAGGAGTGGCTGTAAATAGTATTAGCCAAACTACATTAGCGCCTTTATTTAATCAATATCCTTACATTCGGTAAGAATATAAAATGTTTTCGCAAATACACTTTGTTCTGCACTAGTATATTTATTTATTTATAATACCGTAAGCTCGTAAAATTTTGTAATTTCAGTAACGTTAAAATTGTGTCAAGTTTTAATAATAAATCATGACGCGTTAAAAATATTCTTTTCTACTTAAAAATTAAAAAAATTGAGATACAACTTTTGCAGAAACGTTACAATGAATATTTCCCTGTCGGTATTTTTATTGACAAGATGTCAATCTATTAGTAATGTTTTGCTAGGAAATTTTAAAATTACCCACCCAACAAAAATAAACACAATATTGCAGTTACAAATTTATTATTAATATTGAAAACGAATAAATTGCGTAAAGAAATAATTGAAGAGTACGGATTAATGGATGCCTTGTCGTATAGTTTATTCCTTAAGATATAGTACGTTTAAAGCAGATGCACATTAGATAACGCAACTAATATATCAAGTTTTATGTATTTATAAGCCGTAAAGTACTTTAAATGGCCTAGGCAATTAAAATGTTTCGGTAGGTAAGGATGAATAAGGAAAATTCAACTTTTTCTTTGATTAACGAGAGTTTATGCGTATTTTTCGCCGCAAAAATTAATCTACAATATTACGGGAAAAATCAGTACCAGCGTTCGAAATCATTTTGTTGAACAAGCAATTACCCTATTGCTTTTAATATCGTCCTCTGATCTCGCGGAATGGATTTATTGCTTGTATAAATACGTTGCTGTACAATGAAAACTGTTTATACGCGACGGGTAAAAAAGCTCGATATCAATAAGCCGCCCTGTAAAACGACACGAGCGAGCGCCAAATATTTTTCTTGGAAAAACAATGATGCATTCAAAAATATCGCAACAAAGTCATATCGAGTAATCGAACGAATGAGTTTTATTGGTGCGTGCGCGCGCGCGAGTTATCGCGTTTCTAAATGCGGCCGAAATAAAAACGGATCTACCACTATCCGATAATAGAAAAGAGGCGAAATAGAATAATGCTTAGCATAACCGATAAAAGATACGCTTGACAAGAGGTCCCCGAGAATTTGTATCTGTAATTCAACATTAATCAACATCGATCGTTCCACATATCGCAGCATTGAATTCAGTCGAACACGGCTGAAACATCCAAGAGGCCGGTCGGAACGGAACAACATTCGAATGTCCGAGCGCGGCAAGAACTTCCCCCGCGTCTCCCGCGGCGCTATTCAGAGGTTCTCGAGCGCTGCAAGGGAAGAATCCTCGAGTCTGAAAAAGCGAGGAGCACGAGGATGAAGAAAAGGCGCAATGGTGCGGCAAAATGGCCGCGGGCCGACAAAATGATAAGACGGCGCTCTCCTGAGAAAGCGGGCGCGTATTTTTGCGCTGCTTTTCGCGAGGCGCCGCGCTAAATTGAGTTACGTGCCCGGTTTTTATCGAAGCCGCGGCAACTCCCCTACCAGGTCCCGGTCTAGAGAAGCGCTCGCGCGTTACCGGATCTCACCACTCAGACCGCCGATTTCCTCGCGTTCGAGCTCTTTTTTACAGGCAGTTGGCGCCCTCTCCTTCGACCGTCGCGTCTATTTTCAACCAGAACTTTTCACCGCAGCCCGTTACGTAAATAATACCGTTTATTTACGGTATTATACGCTTCGTTAACGCTTAACGCGCCGCCTATTAGTCTCGTGGCGCAAGGATTTCTCGATTGATTAATTATCGATTCTCGAGGGTGACTCCGAGTGTGCGAAATCCATTAGTTTTTCGGCCGAAAAGTCCGAAGAGTGAGCAACAGCGAGCAGCTGATAGTAATTTGAAATCGTGAAATAAAAAAACGCGGACTTTCCACCTTTTCAACTTTGGCTTAAAACAATCTGGAAAATACAATACTCGAGTGTTTGCAGTGCTTGTAACAATAGCTCGATGCATACTAACCGCCTATAATAAATTTTTTTCAACTTTTCACAATTCCATTTAACTGTTTGTTAAAACGTGCAAATTCTTACGCAATAGTCGCATTTCTTTAGAATTTAAATCGAATTTTTACACATCCCGTTTTTGATCGCATACAATTGTGTTTTAGCGTTCATTTTAATACTTTATCGGTGAGTATTTATTATATCGATCCACACGGGCTCGTCGTCGTTTATTTTAATATCTGGTTTTAAATCAAACTTTCTTGGATGACCAACACCAGTGCAGCGGTACGATATGGTTGTTCTTCGACGATATTATCCTTAGTGTCCCAGCGGAGAACAGAATTACCGTTTTTGATAAATTTTACCTTCGCAATTAACATTTCGCTGGGCTCGTTTATGCGCTCGCATCGAGGCGGACAAGATTTCTAAAAAGCGCCATCTGGATAGCATCGAACACAATGGCGAAAAGTCTTAAATCGTATACTCCGTTTCCCGCGGAGTAGAAACGGGCAAAGAGTCTCGGCGCCGTCGACTCACGCGACACGTTTCCAATGAGCGTAACAAGTGGACGCGCGCCCTTGCAGCGAGCATAAGTGCCGTACCGATTCCAATAGCCGTAAAACGTATTGGTTGCGGCGTATTTACATTACATTGCTAACAACCGCATGGGTCCGCGGGGCCGGAGAGACACGGGAAATGTGAGAAAACGCACACGAGGCGATGTATCGAGGCGCGCAAACTACAAGGATCTCCGTGTAAGCTGGAAGGTGGAAGGGGCCAGCAGGCACTCGGTAAGATGAAGTGTAAAGGAGATGAAGGAATTTAGAGGAAGGGGGGGGGGGTTGACAAGGAGAATGCGAGACGTCGCCGCGATGGGGAAAAGAAGAACTGGTGCCACGTGGAAGACGCGGACTGACAGACGGAATGAGGAAAGGAAGTTTGCCCCGGTGTAAAATAGAGATAAAGAAATGTTTATTAAAGCGCGAAGATTGCTTTGTCGGAGTCGATGGTGCGAACGATAACTCCAGCACAACGGGGCACGAGGGATGAATGGGGGAGAGTCGCGAAAATCAGAGGCGCGACTGATAATCGATCTCGCGCTCGCGGATTGCTAATTGCTCGAGCCGAGAGCCCAAGCGAACTTCACTCGCCTCGAGCGAAGCGATTAATTTTTGTTGCGCAACAACAACAACAACAACAACAACAACGTCGGACACGGGATGTGCGGGAGCGAAAAATAATTGCCCGTTAACCGATAAATGCCGGCCACTCGGACCTGCTCGTTTGATTATTTTCGTGCCGCGGCGCATTACTTTTGCAATTACTTTTATCGGGCGCTTGGCAAGTTGCTCGGATCGATCCGCGAGCAATTGTCGTCCGAGTTGAAAGGCAATTTTCGCGGCTTCGAGAGCCGGGGACTGGGGGGGGCCGCAGGAATTAGCCGCTTTCGAATTCATTCATATTTTCGAGTATCGCGGCTGTTATTATTTACTCGCGCGTTGCGCACTCGCGGGCAGTTTTGGCCCGCGCTATCCGGAGCTTGTCGGCTGGCACAATCAGACATTAGCCCGAGCGCCGAGATTGCGCTCGCGCGATTAAGGAAAGCGTTACATAAATTCCTCGACGCTCTGTTATCTGTGATAAATGTAATACCGATCGGAATAAACATTAGCGGTAATTTAAGCGCGTGTTTCCTGAAATTAAGTGGCTTTGTTGGCGTTCCTTCGCTCTGCCATTGTAATAACCCAAATAGCTCGAGCGATACGCGGGAAAGGCTCTTCAATTTATATTTCACTTCTGACAGGAGACACTCGTTATCACGGGGGTGGCGGGTGGCGGTGGCGGTGGGAGGGGCGGGCGGCGGCGGCGGCGGCAGACAATCCCGATCGCTGGCAACACACAAGCGTTGCCGGATGCGGTTTCGCGAATTAACCGGGTGAATTATAAGCGAAAGGCTCTACGGGTGTCGGAGTATACATCGTCGATGTTATGGAACAGTGATTGATATACGAAGGGAAGCGATTCTGCATCTAGTCGTGTGTCTCTCCGGCGCTGACTTCGCAGACTGCGCGCGTGATAATTCTGCGCTTTTCAGTGCGCTTGTGCGCCGTAACGCGGCCAAAGATAAATCCAGCACCAATACGAAGATTACTAAGTGAATGATGTAGCACGTCGCAGTGCTTCTTTACGTTTTCGAGTGGAGGAACTGCGCAGCGGTGAAGTGCACATTGATGTTTTCAGCGTTCACTGGCTCGTTATACGTTTCGCTAAATTATGAAACTGCAGCTTCGAGAAATCCCCACTGGCTTTTCTTTGTCGATCTGAAATTGCAGTCAAAAGGCGCTAATTTTTAATTTATTGCTATTTAAATCAAGTTCCACAATGTTAATACGCGCTGCTCCGGCTGTCAGCGCCGCGAGCCTTGGATCCAAGACGACGAAGCCGATTTTTCGGAAACGCGATTTGGATTTGTCAGGCTTCTCGAAATCCTCGTTGTTCTCCAAGCTGCTGATAAAATGGACTTTTCCGACGATTCGCGGGAGTTTATTAATCGCCCCGATGCGCCTAATTGGGAGATTATTCCAATTAAACTAGGGCCAGGCAATTTTTTTCAGCGTCCGATAATACCTAAAATGTCTGCTAATTCAAAATTCGCGTTCACTAAAGTTAAACTCAAGCCCGATTCGAGCACGAAAGTGAACGAATACAACAACAGCGCGCTCAATGTTAGATCGCTTGATAAAAACTAGCATTCATTCGTGAACATTAATGTTTGAACATCTTATCTTTCAATTGCTGTATACGCGTTTTCAATGATAAATCGATATTTCTGCTATTGCGCTAAATAAAAGGGCCAACACAATAAGCGATACCGTTGTAAACGTTAGCAACGACATTTGAACGTTAAATTTATTTTAAAGTTTAACTATCTGATTCGAAGCAAAAGAATCCACTTTGAGCTAACAAGATTACTAAACGGATAATGTCTAAGCTGCTCGAGCCAACTCCGTATTGTTCCCCAAGTTTTTTTGCTTCTGCGTGAACTGAAAATCAAAATTGTCGAGTCAAAAATACTTAATTGTAAATTAGATAGGTTGCAGCGTTACAATACTATATACTGATATAATGCAGGTATGCAGTGTTGTACAATGATTTGGGTGCCGCGTTACGCGATTCTTAATGCAGTTTAACGGAAAATTATTTCAAACTCTCCGTAAGCCCGATAAATATTCGATTGTGTTTAATAGGCGATTTGGGGAAGTCAGACTAGACATCGAGACCAGGAAAAGATACTTTGTACGTAAAGTAATAATTTATTGCGCTTCCGTGGCGAAGCGATCGATGACGCCTCTCAAAATTTAAGAGCAAAAAGCTTAAATAAAAGCCATTGATCGAGCGACGAATTCATTGCGCGCGATTACAGTTATATACGTTCGAATTTCTAAACGAGAAGAAAAGCGGACGATGAAGTTATTTTATTGTCTTGCGTGAAATAAATCGAAGGAATACGAAAATAAATTTAAACGCCGGCAATATTTGCGCGTTACGCGAGCGAGTAATTCGATTGCCCGTATTTATAGGGACAAAAGACGCCGAGTGTCGGAGCATCGCCGCAATAGGAGGATATGCGATGCAACTTTAAACATTCAAATGCTAATCAATGAAAAACACGCAGCGATTTGAAAAAGGCTAAAGCATAATTATAAAACAATAGGAGTCATAAGTAATTTTTGGCCCAGCCGAAACACATCGGTGGCCGCCGACGCCGCGGCACTCAGTGCCAACGTCCTCCTTTATAGTGGCTTTGTTATTCGCGAACAATGGCCGCCTACATGTCCGCATCGCATTATTCGGTCGTCTTTGCAATTTATTAGTTTCCCCTCTTCCTCTTTTTACTCCTTCGAGCCTCTTGACACTTTCCCTTGCCCGCGTCTCTTATAATATCGTACTTCTTGCTAATCGACGTTATTGGCTCCGACAAAAACGTTACAAATACAAGGATTTAAAAGAAAAAGCGCGACAAGTTTGACGAATCCCCCTTGTCGTCGTGTAATTCGTCCACAAAGAATCGAACGAGCGAACTTGGCTGCGCTTGATTTATTGCGTTTACGAACAAATTTCTTCCTCTCCGCGTTAACTTGTTGCATATCTTTCACAATGTATTACGAGAATGATAATGAACTTTATATAAATTATTGCCAACTTTTAACAACTTTTATTTGTGTGCTTTGCGGTATATTCCCCGTAATTAAAAGTTAATTTAAGTAAATAATTTATTTGCCGCGGATGGAAAGTTGCAGGCGAAAATCGCTTAAAGACCTATTAGGTTTACTTTTAATCAATGGATTAGCATCTATTAAAATAATTGCACCACGACGACTGGTACGTTTTTCGATTAAGCATTCGGTACGATTTATCGCGACGACGCGCAACAAGATCAAAATAACGTTCTTTTATCATTTCCATCCGATGTATTTTACGCGAAGAAGAGTTTCGATAAAATCGTTGTATTGCGGAATTATCTGTGCTTGAAGTTAATTCAAGGTCGCGAGTGAACGAGCGAGCGAGACAGAGACAGAGTGTCTAATTTTGTAGGTGGCCATTTTTGCCTCGCGATCTCGCGACACTCCTACATCGAAGCTGAATATATTTATTCATATAAAGTGAGGCGTAAGTATTGTTTCGTTCTCGACTCGCCCGCGACAATATACAATGTGACGAGGGCGTTACTTTACTCTATTCTTTTGTCGGGATATGTGCAAGAGAATATGAGCGAATGCAAGAGGGCAATTTCCATCCTCTCGGTGTCTACGAATCAAACAAATTAGATGTCGAAACAATAAGGGTAATTTAGTTGTAATTCATTATTAAAGGTCGATAAAATCGTACTCTGCTAATTGAATAGCAATTAGCGGTGTTACTTTTATCCATTAAATTCACTGAAAATAAAATTAAACACCCCCACTCATTGTTACAATGGATTTTTGAAACTCTGGAATAATGATTGATTTCTCAATGTTGTTGATTAAAAAGCTGTTAGTTCTTCCGTCATTCTGGAAGATTCGTTCGTCATCGATCGTTCGTCAAAAGTTAAAATTCGAGATTTACCAATGCGTTTGTGAATTTAAGTCGAAATTAAAAGTGAAAAGCCGTTATAGTTTTAATAAACTCTCGGCTATAGGAGTTGCAAACATTCCAATAAATACGCGTCCGTAATTTAAAAAGACGTATGCCTATAATTTATACAGTCTTTTCAGTTTGGAAGTGTCTTCCGAACAATTATTATTCCGCAGAAGCCGTTGATCAGCAATTTATCGTGTAATACGGGACCCGAACGAGAATTTATTCTCTTAAAGCGAATAAAATAAATTAAAAATCGTCCATTACCCTATAAATTTTTAATATTGCAGACCAGATCAATTAAGCCGCGTTTCAAATATTCGTAAAAAGCTTATGGTAATGGCACACCATAAAAACTAGTTTTTCTAAATATTTACATTTTATCTTAATCAGATCGTCGGAAATAATTGCATCCTGCGAAAAAATAATTTAAAAAGTGCGATCAGAATTTAAAGTGTTTTTCTAGATCAAGGGTGTAATATATCTTCGTTCTCTATACGAGGCAGTAAAGGCAGTAATTATCTAAATTTTAATTTATCATTTAAGTATTATTTTCATGATTCTTTTAAGTGCAGTTAAACCATGAAAGCACGCACGATTATAAATATTTGTTTTAAACCCGCATTAGAAAAAGCCTGTTCTATTAAGTGCAGCACAAGAGCCAATTAATTATATTCGGAAAAACGATCGTTTTTACGTTATAAAATTAATCAAAGCTTAAGCGCAAGGACTTGTTTATATTGTACGAAAATGCTTCTCTCCTTACGGAAAAGAGTTTTTCGCCGCTCGAGCGAACGAAACATGCTAATTAAAAACGATTCGCTTTCGCGCAAAGGAGTTTTCTCGTATCACCTTATTTAAAAATATTTTGCTCGAATATTTCCACGTATAAATACATCGATTCGAGGCTTTGCCATTATTACCAATACCGATTTAAATTGGACAGTCTTGGAAATTTTGCAATACAAACGCGTGATTGCGCGCAGCCGAATAGCGAAAACGAAACTTTAGTATTTTGAAAAAGTGAAACGAAGTCCAATCGCGCACAGTAATACAGTAATTTTGCGAGTGATTTTTCCTTCGAAAACACGCGTCCACGTTATCCAGAAAAAGTAAAAATATCAGGGCCAATCAAGATCTGCTGAAAACTCTCCTCCAGCTGGGCTGCATCCTTTTTGTAGCCGAGTCGCGCCTTTCGCAAGATCCCCGCCACAATGACGTGACATTTCGTTATTCGCAACGCTAAATAACTATCGAGAGCTAAGGCGCGTCCGAGGAAAAGGGAATAACAGGGTAATAAACATATCCAGACTCAGCGCGAGATTCGAAAACAGAGAAGTCCATAAATGCCTGGAATATCCGAGTCCTCGGGAGCGTTAATTAATAAAGCAAGAGAGAGAGAACGTGAAAAAAATTGAAACGTCAGCGGATAAGGCGTCTAAAAAATCCGTCAATTAAAGGTTCTAAGCGGAGCGAATCCATATATCCGAGAGAGCATTTCATTAATCCGTCAGGGCGCGCGGGCCTCGCATCAACTCCATTTAAGCTCCGACGCGACTCTGTATGCGCGCGCTCGCTTCGGCTGTTTACACGGGCGGCGCTCTTATTTAACCATGCGTTCCCCCCAGGGAGAGATCCCCATTTTTTGTCCCGGCCATTCTCATTCACATCTCGCGCCCGGTAAACGCGTAATTAGCCGGGAAATTCTAGGTGACGCGCGAGGCGGCGTAACGGCCGTCGCGCTCTTTTTACACGGCCGTACCGGGAGGAAGAGAGGGGCGCCGGGAGGGAGAGATACGATCCGGGCTTTTTACGGGCGAACCCGCGGGGCGAGTCTGGCGTGGCTAATGATCGCCCGAGACGGCAGCGACGCCGGCAACACGAGGTCGTGGCCAAGATGTTTTCGAACTCGAAGCCTCCTCTTTTTCGACGTCGCTCGCTCGTTCGCTCAGCGCCGTTTTTGCTCGCGCGATTTGCTTGCGGCTGTTGCGCGGAAAGCCGAACGAAAACCTGTTTGCGGCTATTGTTACCGCCCTCCGGACTTGTCCAAACTCTCCCGGTCGATCTTGCCAAAAGCGCTTGGCCCCGGTTGGCTATCGTCGACGTTTTCGTTTAACGCTCGCACCCCCAACACCGACACTCGTCTCCGACTAAAGCGCGCTTAAGCTGCTCTCTGGTGCAAACGCAGCCGTTCCTCGGGCGCGACGGGAAAACGATTAGCGGCAAAAAGTAGCAAAAAGAGCTCGGAATTCGCGGCGATCGGCTCAATAATAAATTTCCAGCGGCCCACATTAGGCAACCGATAAAACTCGTGCACTCGCCGCCATCGCAATACTCGCGAGTCACGAAATACAAAACTCTCGGACGCTCGACACTTGGCACTCGTCGAAACTCGGACGCGCGATTCCAGATGCCACTCTTGCCTCTCCAAAGCCGCGCTCGATCGCTCGAATCGCTCCAAACGTCAATTTCCACGTTACGAGCGCACCAGGTGCATTCCCCGTAGTGAGATTACACCCCGGGTGAAGCGATCGGCGCGTATCGACGTTCTCGCTTCCAAGAAGAGGAGCGGAACTGGAAAAGCGCGCTGCCCCTTCTCCGAGCCGAGACGCAGGCGCGGTCACTTTGCCTCTCGTGGATCGAATCCCTCGAGGCCGTGGACTCGCGTCGTTCCAGTTCTCCCGCTCCGAGCGATCGATCGATCGCTGGATCTACCGAGCGGGGCTTCTGCTCTGGCCATTTCGGGCGCAACGAATTTTCACGAGCTCGCGATTAAATTAGCGGAGATTCCGGCAACGACGACGACGACGACGACGATGACCCGCGCCTTTCCGGGTCAGGACTTAATTAATTGAATTTTCGCGTGCCAGACGGTGCTTGAGTCGAACGTCCTTGTATGCTTGTCCGAGTCTCTCGCACTCGGCGACATCCGAGTATTCGATTACCCGTTCAATAGCCTTCGAGCGGTCTTAGTTATTCAGACGACCATTGCTCAGATCTGCTGGAATAAACTGCCCCTCTTTGGTCGTCTTTAGTGCAGAGGTCCTCTCCTCGTTGGGTCACTCGACCGGGATGCAAATAGCGAGGCACGCGTTTTATCAATCGGTCGCCTCCAGGACCGAGGAAGGATTTATTGGCCAATTTCCTTGGCGCCCTTAAACATTTTCGCAAATTTCCCATTCGGTTTGGCGCTGAAATTTTCCTTGAAATTCACGATCATTTATCTCGAGCGCAAATATTTATTTTCCCAGAAGATAGTTTCCGATTACAAGTGCCCGTAGTCGAGCGACTCCTTCGCATTCGCGAGGCATAGCGTGGAGTAGTTGGTGGACGTCGGCAAGCTAAAGCTCCAGTTTAGCAACGACAATCGCGAAGAGAAAGATTCCAGTTATAAAGTTCTAAGCGTCGCGATGTGTTTTAACCGAAGGATAAAGGTACCGAAGGTCTTGCTGATAATTGCTGGAACGAGCGTTCGAAGCTAAGCAGGAGATTTGAGAATTCGCGGCGCGATGATTTTCGCCGCCACGGCTCGGGGTAATTATTAACGAAAAAAGTCGGCGATCGTCGGAAAAAGCCCTGGCGAGAGCAGAATGGAGGATAATAGCGGGGCCGATAGGGCAGATATCTGCATGGCCCTCGTTAACAGCGGCGGAGGTAGAGTTAATTTATCGAGGCCAAGTCTAATAAGCTCCGGTTCGTTCGAAGAAAGCTTTTTTCAAGCCACTGATTACCTGGCGAAATTATCACCCGAGCAGGAGCGCGGCCCAGAAAAACATGACAAGCGAACACCACTATGGAGAAATCCTTGTGCAAGTTTTTCCGGCGCGTATGCAAATACGAGCGAGACGATAAAAGGCGCGAGCGGCAAGCAACAACCGAAAAGGGCAATGCGGGTCCGTCCGTTCGTCCCATCTAATCTGCGGTGCACCGACACGCGCCAACTTACATGCGTACGAGGGGACGATCCCGTCGCCGTACAATCGGGCTTTTCGATGTAATTAACTCGCCTTCCTTGTAGTTCGCGTGCGCTTTCTTGTCTCCGCGAGATTTTTGCAGCCCGAGCTGCCTAAGTGGTTAATTAATTGCTGTTTGTTCGGTAGAAAAATGGATGGTTTTCGCATTCCCCTCGGCGGCGACAAAACATCGGCTGCGGAATAAGCGAGTAGTGCACTTCTCGGCTAACCGCGATTCTCGCTTTTTCTCGTTTTTAATTTAATAACTCGAGCCCGCGGCGATGTGCGGACGGGCCTAAGGGAATAGACCCGGTCTTACCTGATTCCAATAACTTTTTCCCTTAATTTGCTCGGCTGGAATCTAAAATTGCCGCACGCGTACGAGAGCGAGCGCGTGGATTCCCACTCATCGCGCGCAACACTTTTCTGCTTTTCCACTTTTAAGACTCGGCAAAAACCTTTGAGCGCGCGAATAAAGAGTAACGAGCCAAAGCCTGCAACTGTATTTCCTATTGAGTTTTCGTAAAACGCCCTCCAGTTTTACAACTGACGCGCTTGGCTCTGTTCGGATTACTTTCGGCTCGTTCGAGCGGCACTCGTTTGCGGGTAATAACATTCGCTGCCGGCGCCTCGATTATAATCCTTTAACAGGCGCGAGTAATCAGTCTGAGTAAATAAATGCCCGAGATAAGACTCTCGCAAAAGTTCAAATCTGACGTATCATTGATGCAATTAAATCCGAGACGCCGCTAACCGTGTCGGCAAATTCCTTTCTCCGACGCATTTCCCTCGACGTACCCACGGCGGCTGTTACGCAACGACTCGAGTCTTTTAATGAAATTTGTTAACATTGCCGTTTTATTTTCGCTTTTAGATCGGGCGCGCGACGCGGTCACTTTTTCCGCGGCGTTGCGCAGGCGGCCGCCGGAGATGTTACGGATCCGCTGTCGCCTGGAGAAAGGAAGTCGGCAGGGAAAGTGGCGCTGAAAAAGCGACATCATTATCGGGCGATTAGCGAATGCCCCCCGCGAGCCCCTGGGAACGTTTGTCGACAGTTCCCCAACCAAATAGAGCAGCGTCACGGGATAAGGTCGCGCGGACTTCGTAGGCGGTCCGGCGCGAGGTCCGGTTTCCCGGCGCGGAGTTATCAGCGACCAGGGAGGCTTGGGCCTCCAGCGGCAGCGCCACCATCGCGCGTCCGCTCTTGGCAAACTGGCTAATTGGTCCACTTCCGTGAAGCTCGCGCGCAAAGCGCCTTTTAAGGGAGTCGCGGCGACGATATTGGGGTGGGATGGGCTCGCCGCTTTTGGGGCGGAGACGGCGACCTGCCGCTGCGCGGCTCGTCGTTATTTATGGGGCGGCCCCCACGCGGGGGGCTTGCACGAGGTTTTGTAATGAGGAGCCGTCGATTTATGGATGATCGACACGCGCGCGCGAGGAATTTTTATCGCCGCAGGCCGCGCGCAGATTGGGAAATTCCCGGTACCGACGCGCTTTTAATCGTGCTCACGTGACCGAACCTCATCTCCGGAGCTTCTTGCGGCGACATAATTGTCGCGAGCCCTTGCGTAAACCCACTCTAATGGACCTTCATTGTATAGGTTGACGAAAGAGGTTCTCCCCCACCTCTCCGCGAGATATATTTACTTTCTTTAAATGGGCCTGCGTGGACGCTCCGACTTCCATTTCAACTACAGTCAGGATCGCTGGAATCGCAAGAATGCGTGTCGTTATTTTGAACAACTATCCAAGTGCTAATCATAATCAATGAGCCTAATGAGGAAACACCGGAGGAACTTTGCTGACGGCGATAAAAACGCTTGTAAGCCGCGGCGAAAATAATACGCTTACAATTTTTTGCATAACGCGTGCGGCTAATTTCGGATAAGGCGATCGTAGGATTACGAATTGGCACTTGTAACCGATGCGTGTTTAATATTTTGAAACGGCTGGAAACGCATCGGGCGCGCGCAAAAAAAGTAAAATCGCGAATTAATAAAGCGCGTAAACGGAAAAATGCTGGCTTTATGATAACTTCATTGGCGTGGAATTTATTCAAGGCATTTCTCGGCTGCTAGAAAAGTTGTACAAGACAAGTTAAGCGCATTAAGCGCACGAGGGTATTTAATTAATAAAGAGACTCTCGTTTCTATAAATTCCCTGCTCGTTCGAAAAACGAATAGCCGAACGGTAATTAAATAAATTAAAAGGCGATTTTAAAGGATGTTTGTCTTTTTTATAAGGCTGAAAGGCACCGGGAGCAGTGAACTAGTTATTCCGCGTGGCGAATCGCTCGAATATTTCGAGTCTTCGTGTAACTTGTTGGACATACCGGTCGACGGATTTGAATAATTGTCCGTTGAAATTATTCCTAATACACTTCAAGTGCTTGTATCTCGAGTTGATTAAATGTTTTACTTTACCGGGTGTTATTACTGTACAAATATTTGCGCCAGTCCGCCACGACTTCATTGTTTGTTTTGTTCGTTTGAAAAAGGAACGACCCGAATTGAGAATTAGCAATTAATTAACGCTCGAAATTTAACGATTAATTGTATTTAAAAAGCTTGCCCAATCTCATTTCTCAAGGAACGCGACGTCCCAGTGGAATGGAACGACGACTTTCGATGCAGCAAATTCATTGTGTTCGATAAAAAGGATTAATAGTTTAATAAATACATTATATTAACAATAGAAATGAGTGACAAAGAAGGGACTAAAAATATTTTATAATTACACATTTATTTTACACGAATAAATAGACAGTTTCCACTCCTTCGAGTTTGCTCTTGCGGATGCATTGTTCAGCTGAAATATTGTGCAACGCTGCATATAAATAAAGCCCCAGAATATAACAGGGACAATACGTCCTTAACTTCCTCGACACCTTTCACTTCACTCGCGCTAAGATATTTTCAGGACTGCGTAATTCGTTAGTAGCGGCGGCGACGTCGGATAAGCGTCACAGACGACTTCCTTCTCCCAACGCCTCGCTGACCCGAGATGAACCTGCGCCGAGACGCGTTACGCGACAAAATCGAACTCTTGGAATCCACGTGGCCAATAATAGTTCGGCGTTCCCGTCTCCCCGTCTGCCGGCCCCTAATCCTTAATCCTTAAATCATGAGCGCGTCTTTCCGACCCACATTCGTTGCCGGCCCGTGAATAGAACGCGCGGTGTCGCCTTGTCGGCCTCTTGAACGCCTCACTCGAGGAGCCTCGACGTTCCCTTGAAAAATTAAGCACCGCGACGCGAACTCGATGGGGCGAGCGCTCACCCTTACCTCGTTTTTGCCGCTCGCACCCCCGCCGACGTGCTCCAATCGTAAAACACGCGTGGTATTAGGATACGTTGATTGACCGCGCGCCAGTAATAGCGGCCGCTTTTCCCCCGAGCGAATCGCTTCGGCAAACTGTTTTCTCTTTGTGTGTCCGTACAAATGTAGTGGACTTTCATTATCGAGCGGCCAACAGTTACTTAATTAGTTTTATAGCCGTTTATTCGTCTCTCGTGAACACGAGTGCATGCAAACCTACACATGCCCAGGGTTTTGTAAGAGTTATAAAGCACATAAATCGGCTCCGGGATGACGTAAAAGTGTAAAAAAGACTTTCTCGGTTCATTGATTAAAACGTAAATACCGTTCCTTTTAAACGTCAGATTACGATGTATTTATGTTCTCGAGTATAATGTCAAAGCAACTAAAGATCAATGCGTGCGAGTGTAGCAGCCAGTGTAGGTAATTAATTTATATCGAACAAACATGCCGCGGTAACACTCGCGTCGTGCTCGCGGAAATCGGAGGCCCGGGACCTCGTTACAAACGTCGCGAATCCGAGATTAAAGCCGAAACTCGGGCTAATTCGAGTGAGAGAAGGACGAACATTATTATGGGGCGGTGCTCGCTGTCGGAGGAAAAACGAAAATGGCGCGCGAGCGGCCGATTTCCGTTAGGCTTTTCAATTTGGAGCGAGAAAACAGTTGGAGCGCAACTGTTGCTTCGGTCTTATTCAGTCGAACGACTCCCGAACGGAGTGCGCGACTCTTTAAAGCGGCCGGGGGGCGCGTGCGCAGTCGGACTCGTGTCCTCCTCCCGAATCAGCCTACATTTCAATCGATCGGCTCGCACTCGCTCCCATACATCGGCGAGCTTCAATTATTCGCCAGGGCGCGAGACAGATGCGCCCGAAATGGGTCGCACTTCATTATTCATCGGATCGGGCCGCCACTCGTTATCCCCGCGATCATTCGCCAGACGCCCGCGGCGTCGCCTCGCTTCGATTATTCAGTTAGGCGGTTTATTTTTGAACTCGGTCGAAGTCCGCGAGTGCACCCGTCGTTCGGAGCTGCTGCCTTTCTGCTCTTTCCATTTTCCGATGCGAGAATGCGAGCCAATCGTCGCGGCGCCTGGAAAATCCTTGCCCGAGGAAGGACCGATGCGCGCTTTCAAAAATAGACCGCTCGCGAGCGCCCACTGACATTTATCTCGAGCACTCGCGGCCGCCTCCTTTTGCGAATAATCGGCCGCTCGCGAAAAATCCGAACTGAAGTCTATCGCGGCGATCTTGGATGCAAAATTTCAACTGTCGCCTCGCGAAACTTGCATTGATAATCCGAGCGAACGGTAAAGCTAGCGAGAAGTGCGTTTTTTCACTTCGTTTTCCCACTACTAAAATCGGCAAATTACTGCGAAATCTGTTTAACTACGGGCTCGTCGGCGCTTATTTTTTCGTTACAACGACGACGACGAGACGAGCTTTTAAAAATTCACCGGCAGGAGGAACAATACCAAACGTCCGCGACAAGTTACTTTATTTAGCCGAAAGCGAAGCGCAACGCAAATCACGACTCGAAACATTCTTTTAAAAGCGAATTTCCAATTCTCGATTGTTATACGTGAAAAAGTGCGCGTGAATAACACAAACACACGCCACTTGAGCAATTGATAAGATGCTAATTCGTCTCTCTCTCTCTCTCTCTCTCTCTGTGCGCGAAAACGCTACACCCACTAGCAACACCTACTACCAGCCGCGGTGCCCATCACCGCGTGTCTGCGAAAACGTATTATTCGATTGTGACGTTCTGCTGTAAATACACCGAGTACTATCTAAATATAATGGAAAACGTTAGAAGACTAGTATCGAAGGTGTCTTAAGGCGATACGAGCCGTCTGCCTACCGTCGACTGCTCGAAAAATACAAAGTGACGCGATAATAATGGGGATTATTGTCGTAAATACATACTCCTGTGTCTTGGCTTCGAGAAACATTCGGCAATCGCTCTTTCGAAAGGGCAACGTTAGAGATTTCGCCTTTGAAATTCAACTCGTCTCGCCGCTCGCGGTCGTTGCGTCCATCGTGACATCGCGACTTCCAGTCTCGAGCGTTTCTGCGAAAACGCTAACGAGCGCGTGAAAAAGTGAAATGCAGGAAAGCCGACGGATCGAAGGATAATGATGACAATTAGGAGCCAATAAATTCGTTGGCTTCGGGATATCGTCCGGAGCGTTCGATCCTCTCGGAATCGTATAATTTAAAGCGGCAACGAGAGAGTGAGAGCGAGGCGTCATCGTCGTGACACCCTGAAAAGTACGTCGAAGAAGAGGCGCGCGCCGGGACTCCGTATCTCATCCGTTGCCAGGGCCGATAAAAAGCCGATGTAACGAGCGATTCGCGGCGAGCGCCAGTCCAACGTTATTATCAGTGATAAAAAAGGGCTTGAGTCGTGTTTATGTGCGCGAACGGAGCGGATCGCGTGGGCGCGCAATGCCAATTACGCGTATCCTAGGAGGACCGGCGCTAATAAGGCCCGGGAGCGTCCGCCCGTGTTGATTTCGAGGACAAGAGTCGGATTCCTTCGATTATTTCGATTACGTCGATTGCCTCGCAGCCCCACTCGGGTCGTTGGAAAAATCCTTCTTTGGGCAATGGACGTAATTGGAAAATGATTGCCCTTTAATAGAACTGTATTTCGCTTCAAAGGCAGCAGCAGCAGCAACTTCAAAAACTCTTCTTTTCGACCGATCGCTTCCTTGATAAATTCGATCCAATATAAATTGTCCCTCTTGGACATTACTTATCCGCAACTCAAATTTTATTGTTAATTTTTAAATAAACTCTGACCAATAACACTTTTTATTTAGTAATTGTTTTAGTAATTGATATATATACAAAAATGCTTACTGCAGCTAAAATGCAACGTTTACTAATAAACTGCACATTTTGGTACATGTACGTATATGTATACCTAGTACTTTTGTAGTAATCCAACAGCCAAATGAACTTTTTTTACAATTTTTATAATTCGTAAATACAAACTACATCGTGTCGTATGAAACAAATCAATTTGTTAAAGTATTCATTATTATTTAGTTTATTATTACTCTATTACATTATTGTTCGGTTCGTTACATATCTTGTTTCCAATTAAGCTACAATAAGTTGATTAGAGAAATACTTATTTCAATGCGAAAAGTTAATTTCGTATAATTAAGAGATTGCACAAAAATGCGAAAAAAATGTTGGAAAAAATAATTATCCATTTGTGCCATTAAAACTATGTTTTTAAAATACGCTGATTAGGCGCGCGATTAAAATTATAATATACTTAAAATTTGCAATGATAATTAATGCTACTAGGAAAATTGAAAAATATTGAAAATCGTAAAGAAAACAAGAGTCGCTGTATTTCGTACTCTCTCTCTCTCTCTCTCTCTCTGCTCTACCGAGATGAAAGATAAAAATCCCGCATGATATTTGCCAAACTAATTAACACTTACAGTAAATACTTAAATTTTATAAATAGTAAATTCGCTAAATTATAGATAATATCAGTTTAATCATATGTATAATTCATTAATTAATAAGCCGCATTGAAAAATATTAAGCATACATAATAGCGTCTTCGTATATTTTATCCGACGATCTCCCGGCATTGCCCTGACGACGAGTGCACTTTCAGTTTTCTATAAGTTTTGCTATATTTAACGAGATTACAATATTCCGCGTTCGGCGAATGTAGAGTGCATTTATTAATTAGCGCGCTTTTAGCAATGCTGGGCTCGCGGCGAGCGGCGTAATTATCCTCATCCAGTTGGATTAAATTAAATTTTTTCAGCCTGAAATCTCGTTCCGAGGGAAAGAGTCCGCGCGCGACTCGGCTTTCGTTTCATAAAACAACTCGCGTCGTTTGATACGCCGTTACATATATATTTGACAATACGAAGCAATTCAAGTTTAACGAATTCCGGTCAGGTGCTTAGGTGCAGCCTAACCGAGCGCTCGATTATGAAATCCTGAACTGTTAACGAGGCTATTTGTTGTGCCGCGGGAAGTCGCGGCTCAAATAAACAAATGCAATTATAATTGTTGTTCCGAGTTGTTGCGAAGCTTAGTCAACGCGGCCGCTCGATTTTATTGGAAAGTAAAAGTAAACGAATTTTGTTTAGCAGAATTTCCGAAACGAGAAGAAGGAAGAGAGGCGGGAGGAAGAGGAAACGAGTGGCGTTAATGCTTAAGGAGGAACGTTCACTTTTCCCGCTCCGCATCCTCGTAAACTCCAAAAAAATTCACTCGGCTCGGCGCTTTTTTATCGCCGCTCATCGGCTCCTTTATCTCGAGCGCGATCCGCCTCCACCGGGGCTTTTTATTCGTCCTCGCGCAGGGGGAGGAATATCCACGTAATCAAGATTTTATGCGGCTGGTAGTGGCGTATTCGGACGAGCGACGGCGGCAGCTCCTCGCTCGCTGATTTTTATAACGTATCAAGAGGTCGATTTGGCTTTCCTTTTATTTCAGCTCTTTTTAAAAGGGGAATTTAGTCGTATCGAGAATACTCGGCTCGACAGTTACGGGAAAGGAAAGGGAATTAATTAAATGGAACTGATCGTGGCAATGATTACGATACGTGTGGTCTCGGGCGAGTTTTAGTCATTTCGCCTGCTCCTCCGTCCTTTGGCGAATCTTCGTTTTGGCTTATTTTTTGCCTATGCACGTATAATAGTCGCCGGTAATAGGTGTGCGCCTTCTTTCCTCGGCTGAATTGATATCTCATTAACGGTATCTCGGGCGCGATCGGAACCTCTATTTCTCAAATCCAAAATCGTGTATACGCGCGAGCTGTTGCTCGGCGGCTCCTCGGCCCGCCATTATTTAATTGCATTAAATAACGATAATAATTTTAGCCCCTAAAAATTAACTTATCTCTCGAGTTTGAGAATAAACAGCCCCACTACGGGCCCAGCTCTTTTTCTCTTTCTTGCTCTCCTCCTTTTCTTGCCCAACAACTACAATGGACTCGGGCCTAATTATCGAACTCCCGCACAACCTTTCACTTTCCCCCTGTTCGTTACAAAATTTACGCGTGCACTTGTTTGTTGCTGGTCCGCGCGTCCTTCGAGAGACTCGCACCTAATTTTCAATTGGTTTTCAATCAAATTTATCGAACGACCCGGAACAATGCACTGTCCGAGATTTTCCAAGCCTGCCCGCCACGATCAACTCAAAAACCGTGCGCCAATCTTACTTACCAATGTTCCACTGGTTTTCCCCTCATTTTCCTCGGCTGCGAGTAAACGTTCTCTAAGGGCAGGCCGTTATTGCAGCTATTAAATCGCAAATTAATAAGCCACAACGAATTACGTTTCCGAGACCTTGCCACTTGTTCGGGTGGTGTTGGAATGCAGGAGCAATCATTTGAAACAATATAGCGGATTAACAATTTACAATTTACAATTTACAATTTATATTTATCTCCCGGGACGCGTTGCCCAAGGCATTGCTGCGCGCTCGCAACTTTCACCCGGTTATAATTGAAATTTATCCTAAATCAGCCGCCGAGTTGGTAATAATCCTCGAGGGAGCAACGCACCAACTTAATTGGCAGCGGTTATTTTTCATTTTTCTTCGCGCGCTCTTTTCTGGGCCTATTATAGGCTGTCGATGCACGATTCTACACGTTAGATCGAGTGGCCACTTTTTAAAGCAGCCACTCGTTTTTAAAAGTAATTCATTCATGCAGTCGCGCCGTGTTCGCTTATTATTACGCTGTCCCACACTTGCGCTCCAATTATTCGCATTTGCATCGTGGATGGGGACCATAATTACTCTTGCGAACGGAAAAATGCTCTTCGACGCTCGGATGCCTTTTTAAACTTTAATTTTTGACACCATTTCTCCCTTGATGAGACGCATTATTACGAGTCCAAGCATGCACTCGTGACTCGGAGTTTTCTTGGTTTTTCCTCGGCAATTTAGAAAGACTGCGCGAGTGCGTCAATACGCTTGAACTTGATTCGAAACAATCGGATATCACCGACGATTAAAATTCATAGATCGCCCAATGCCTCGATCGAGCATTTTATAATTAACAATCCAAATTAATTATTCGAAACGCACTTTCGGTTATTGCTAGATTCGCGAGCGTTTATGAATAAGAAACTCGGATCTTTGCAATTTATGTCCCGCGTAAAGTCTCGGGAACAATCAATTGCGTATAAATTATGAACGTTTACCCGTTACTGTCGTTCAGTTAAATCATGGCCATGATTTTATTTTCAATTAAAATACTTCATTTTAAAATATCATTGTCATTACTTTATACTGCCCATGTATTCAAAGAGTAACAGCGAGGAATTTCAATATAAATATCTAATGAGAAGAACGATTTTGGCGGTTATTCGTGTTTATTGCGCTCCTCGATCTACCCCAAATGTTTGGCTTGAAAATTTGATCCTTCCAGTGGCGATAAATAAGAAAATGTAAAGCGAAGACCGTTTTGCTTTCGGAGGCAAAAATTAAAATACGCGTTTGGGCTGAGTGGAGTGGGAGGGGGGGGGAGAGGGGTTGGCAGCTGGACAGGCGGCCGAAGCTGAAATCAAATTTGCAACAAACGCCTGTCCGTTCTATCGGGGCGCGCTTATCAATAAAAGCGACTAAGTTGGCGTTGGCAAAAAGAAGGTGGAAAAATGCGTTGCAAAATATTGGCAAGCGCACCGGATCGAGGTCGATAAATCGTCGTAGCGCGGCGCGACTCGGGTTGGCGTGGCCGCGACACCCACGCGCCCAGGCGTAATATTTAATCGTACTATTACGGTCATTAGCCCTCGCGGCGACGATGATTATATTAATTGGCCCGGCGTACTCGTATTTATAGATCGCACGCGCTGAGAGCTTTTAGCTTTTTCGCCGAGCCTCGGCCGGCGCGTAGGCGTGGACGGCTCGGGTGCTTGTCAACCGACTCGCCGGTATTCCTTATTCCGTCGCATTTCGTCTTATTTCGCTCGCTCCCTTTTATTTGCCCTCGCCTCGTCTTTCGGCTACCGCTCGCGGGATTTCGCTAGTCGCTCGAGGAACGAGCGCGAGCGTGGGAGGCTTTTTATTCGGGCCAACTCGATGCTTATAATATTTCTGTTATTGCGATGAGTCAGAGCGCGCGATGGATGCTCGATTAAAAAAGCCTTCGCGCATATATATATATATATATTTAGAAATTTATACGCGCCGCGAGAGGTGGACGACTTCAAAGTTATTACTAATTACTCTGTAATAATTGTTTCGTCTCTTAGCAATCGCTCAGCTCGTAATTGAACGAAGGAGGCGCAACAACTGCGCGCGCGCGATTCACGTGTGTTCCCAGCGCGCGAAGCCGTTCTGACAAGAACAACGCGAATTTGCATTCAAATTTAAATCGCATCCTATGGATGTGTTTTTCTTAGCCGGTCGTATACATCACATATGCCCATATACGAGTGCAAATTACTTTCTCGCAGATTTTCTTTTTTCGTTCAGCCTGCATTTCGTCCCGCTCGATACAGCCTACAATATACTATATATTCAATATATATTCAAATTGATTAGGCGTCATTCTTATGCGTCCGCGCGTGTATTCCGAATAAACAAAGTGTAGAAACCGAGGGAAAATAAGGTACGGCCGAGCGAGATATTAAAACGGCTAATAAATAACCCTGACATTTCGTAATTATTTAACGCGATTTCAGCGATAATAACAGGAGCCCGAGCGGGAAAATTAAGAAACGAGTCGTATCATCGACTTGGAGGAGCGAAACAAGAATTATCCGTCCATCTATCCCTCGTACTTCCGTCAGCCGCATCCGCAGCCCGTAAAATGCATTGAAATTCTTATCGAAGTGCCGTGACGAAAAGTCTGATTACGAAGCAAAAGGGAAAAAGAAAAGGAAGAGGGAAAAGCCCGTCCCCAGTGGCGCGTCTAATTGTACGCTGCGCGCGAAACGGCAAGAGCAAAAGGAGTCGCGCGCCCGACGACTAAATAAAAGGCGAAATAACTCTTCATCGCGCTCTGGCCTCGACTCTTATCGGGAATTGCGCACCTCGTGCGGTAGCGCCTCCCGAGCGCGGATACTCGAGGGGCCCCGGGCGAGCAGCGCCTATGAGTCGCCCTCCCCCAGACGATAAGCCGCGCGCGCGCCTCCGCGACCTTATCGCGGACTGCGGGGGCCACTCCGGAGAGCGCCAAGGGAGTTTTTCTATTTTTCCGGCCTCGACTCGAACCGGAACCTGGGGGAAATTACGCTTCCCGACTCGCGGGTGATCTTGTGATTCGGATCGAGCGAATAAGCGCTCCTAGGTGAGCCCAAGCGCGATGATATTCTCCTGGAGATAAGCGCGCGCGCGGATCTTTTGCCAACGACGGGCAATTCGCCGAATTTTACGAATCCGCTGAGTAAGAGTGGCGTCGATTTCTCTATAATAAATTCTCTGGTAAATTCTCCTTCTCCACCTTCTCGTTTTGTTACAAATTTCTATTCCAAGTAATCGAATACGAGCCTTGCATAACCGATAAAATCCGTCAAACGCCGACGATTGGATTTAAAATAGAAGCTTCACCTTTTGCATTGCGATCTCTCACACCAAATATATTTAGCATCCAGCAATGAAAATTCAACGCGTTGGCAACAATTTATCGAGTTTATTTTCGCCTGTTAAAGATACTTTTAAAAAAATTTCGTTTTCGAACTTCTGATTGTATTCTTTGGCCGTCGAGAAACGTCGATTCGAACTTTTTTATAATTAAAAACTGAATCTGTAGATGGTATCGACTTATCACACTCGACAAAAGAAATGATCATACGTTGAAACTTCTTGCCTCTCCTTGCTCTTCTCTGTATCTTATCGATAATCCCTTTGAAGCCTTCTTCTGTCATTATTATCTACGTACTCTACTCGCTTCTTCTTACATCTTGATTTTCTCTTCATCCGTAGCTCGAAAAAAATCTCATCGCTATCTTGTAGTAGATTGCCCATAGCCAACTTTCTCAAATACGTTTCCTTGGTTTCCTTACTTCAGCAACGGTTCACTGCTTCAACAGCCACATATTTCATCCAATTATTCGACTGCAGCTCAATCTTACTCTCGTTTTACCAAAGGAATACTTCTTATTAAATTGAAATGCGTTTATTAATTGCGCGGGTTTGCTCTTAGCAGCGATTGACGAATCGTTGGCTCGCGCAAAAAAGCGCATCTTGAAAACATTGGTGAAAATCGAAGCGTGAAAAGTTTGAATAAAACGATTCCGAATGTTAGCGAGGAGGAGGCGAATGAAGCGATTTTCGCGTCACTGCCAAGTCACGAGCCCGAACTAAAGGCGCGGACGCGATAACTCGTCGAAAAAGCATTTCCATCGAGTCGATGAGTTATTACGAGGTGATTAGCGCGAGCCTCGAAAAATGAAACGGCGATGAAAATTTTAAAAAGCGCGATCCGAGGTGCAACGCGTGTCTTGGAGTGCGAGGACGAGCGGTAAAAAGGTACACGCGAGTTTGCGTACACGAGGGAAAAGTGGAAGGGCGAGGGGTCGGATATAAAGGAGAAATATCCTCGTCAATGATTTGTTGCCTCCCGTGTAGGAACATTTAACAACCTTGCATACACGCATCCGTCCGTGAGGACGAGGGAGGCAAGAGCAACAACGGCGACGGCGCGAGAGAAGAACGAAACGAGCGGAGAAGAGGAGAAATGCTAAACGAGGGGGAGGAGGAAGGACACATATATAACCGTCGAGATCATAGATCCTATCGCGCCGCCTACGAGCGCGTCGTTGAAAGCCGGAGAGCCGTGAGCGCGCATTCGATACGGCGATATCGGGCTGCGCGCGATGTCAATGGAAATTTCGAATACCGAACGGTCAAGGGCATAACGCGACGTATTTCTCGCGCCGAGGCGACGGCGGCCTTTTTCGCTCAAATCGAATTTCAAATGAATAGAATCGTTGAATGGCGCGTCGTTAGCCGGTGCGCGAGCCTCCTTTTACGCGCTGCGTAAGTTACAGCTTCCCTCGGGAGCCCCTTGACACGAACTTGTGCGCGCGCGCAGCCTTTCCTTTCCCCGAGTGCTTTTTAAATACCTTCCTACCTGATGTCGCCTACGCTTCCTCGCTTATTTGCCGGCGGATCCTTGTTTTCATAGGACGTTAAACGGAGGATGAAGATTTCCGGGGGCAGATTATCGTTTTCACTCGTTAAATGCTAGGATTTTGCGGCCAATGCGGCTTTCCAAAGGAAAAGCCTTTCGTCCGCTTACCATCTAGTTTTTGCGAGCCCGATTCCCTTACGCCAACTGCAACGTTCCCCACTCGTGCGAACGCAAAAAATAATTATGAACGATGAACTCCTGACACAAATACACCGACTCCCTTCGGATTCGCGCCACGGCTAAATGTTGATCGAGGAGTTAGTTTGCAAACCCGTCGATTTTGGCGCTCTCCAATGATTCATCGGTACTGCATCGTTTCGTTGGAAATTAGCAAAGCTAATGCTATTAGTAGATTCGAATTTACCTCGCTTTACGCCATTCAAATCAGTATTTTTACCAATGCGCGCACGATGTCATTTTAAGATTTCGTGCTCGTCCGTTCGAGTCGAGCTGTCTGGTGGTCCTAAAATAATACGCCGATCGTTACGTGTCGTCGTCTTCTTATTTTCTCAAATTGCGAAATGCCATTGTTGGCGTTTCAATAAAACATCTGCGCAACGCGAATAGCTTAGTTTATTGGAAAGTTCACGATCGATGCAGATTAAATACAAATGTATTTTGAAAATCCGATATGTCCTGGTATAATTATTAGACCGCTTTTTCCTGTAGCGGTAATCTGCATTCACCGATGCACACTGCGATGATCGATCGGATCTGGATCACATTTGTTTGATTACAGCTCCAATGATTCAGGTTGAGATATTTCCATTGAAAACGTGTATTTTAAACGTGGGCTTCACTTTTTTAGCCAGATATTAAACTAGCCGCAAAAAATAATATTCCCAGTCGTGTTATCGGCAACACTTTGAACGTATCGAACTGACTCGTAATCGTTGCGAGAAGATTTCGCGCGGAGATCGCGTTTGTTTCATTGAGCCACCAATGATGCTTTCATTGAAAGATCATATTCTAATAAATCGCTCTAGCAGCGAGTAAAATAAGAGCCGCTACATTAATGTACTCGTTTATCTAAAGCGCAGTGCAGACATTTTTCAGGCTCTGCGCGGCTGCATCCCATTAAGCTAAATAAGATTTGAAGTTACAAAGAGCGCGAGTCGAGTTTCGAGTGCTTCGTCGCAGCAGCAGCAACAGCAGCAACAGGGTCGGCCAGTTCAGCGACAAAAACCAGACGCGTGGCGGGAACGTGCGTAACTCGCGCCCGCGGATCGGGATAAATATCGCTAAGAACGGGATTGCGCGGTTGTCGCCGATGACGCGAGCCGCCATTGCTCGAAATTCAAAACGTGTGTTCTCCGTTCGATTCCAGCCACGTTTCCATCGATGCCCTCGGAGTATGAATGGCTCGCGGATTATCAAGGTCACGATACGTAACCAAGCGCGTACGTTGTAACACGCCCGACCGCAGATGTCCGCGATGCAGGAGGAACGTGGATTGTGTTCCATCAGGCGGCGCAGCCTGAGCAAAAGATGGCGACGACCGCTAAACGTCTTAATTGCCAATAGTGCGCAGGTCGTGTTGGTTCCTGGAGATAACCGCCAGTTTAGCCGTCGGCTGGAACTGAAAATTTGTATTTCTCGAAATGGAGACAACATCCGCGATCCTGCGTGCTTTTAAAAGGAAAAGCCCGCTCTTGCCTCGCTCGCAACGAGTTAACGCGCGAAATTCGTATAACAGTTCAGAAATTGAAATTGGGATCGACGAGCCGACAATAAACGAATGCATCTATCCGCATAATTACAATGACTCGCTCGGTTAGGGTCTGGACACGTATTTGCATTAAAACGCGCGTACGAGGCATTCGCGTGTCGTTATTTTTAACTGTCCTTTAACATTCCTGCGATTGAAGAAGCTCGTGCGCCGAAAGCTCATAAAGTTGTCGGAAAATTTATGAAAGTCGGGCCATTTCATCCCGAATAACAAGTTTCGGTTACGATTTCCCGCTGAACCACGTTCCGTAAATCATTTCTGCTCCGCATAAGGCGTCCGGGTCCATTGTTTGCCGACGCCGCCGCCGCCGCGATAATCTCAGCAACGATCCGCTGTATTAAGTGCGCGCCCCGGTAATTTGTTGTATTTCAATTGGCGCGAGGGCAGAAAAAGGGCCGCGCGCAATCGATTCTCGGGAAAGGCCGCGGCGAGTGATTTTTGCTTAGCGTCGTCGCATTATTCGGATTCGCAGAGCCGAGAGACGACAGCAGCCCGACGGCGGAATCTTAAAGAGGCCCCGATCATCCATCCTTCAGTCCGCGTAATCCCGCGCGCACGCACGCGACTTCCAATCCATTCAATCCCTTTTTCTCTGGCCCGCTCCCGCCTCCCCCCGGCTCATTGTGTATATATCACCGCGGGCTGCGCTCGCCTCCGCTGATTTATAGCGGCCTGTGCCGTCGGGGAGACCTCGCGCTCCTCCGGCCCTCGGAGGTCTCCGCCGACGTAAGCCGCCGCCGCCGCCCGAGGAATGCTAATTTCTCATCGTCGATCGGCGCGATCGATCCCTCGGGCCCGTGCGCGCGAGGCCGATTATAATGTGCCCGAGGTATTTCCTGTTTTGCGCTATTCGAGCGCCCGCCTCCCCCCTCCTGCCCGCAGTCTTTTTCAAGCGCTTATCGTGTGGATAATGGACGCTGAATTTTATTTGCAATTTAAGTTGACGCGGCGCTCGCTGCTGTCCGCCGATGACAGCACTGCAATAAGAGCTGCCGCATTGCCAATTGCAGCTGTCGTTGCAGTGACTCCGCCGGCCTTGTGGTCCGCGAACCGCCCGAGCCACAGTCTTCCTTCGGGCCGAACGCGAGCTTTTCTGCGAAATTGCATTCGAAGCTTTGCCTATCCGAGGCTGCTCTCAAGGTCGAATCCCTTTCGGGCCAATGATGACGATTACCGAGTGGAAAACTTGTAAAATAATCCACTCGCGCAAGTTGGCTTGGCTGGGAGGAGGGGGGGGGGCGACTCGCGAGCTACGATATTCCGAATTCGAGCCTCGGTCGGTTAAAAAGCCAGCACTTATCAGCGCAAGAGTCATCGTAAAAAAGCGAATCCGAGCGCAGATAAGCCGCGCCTCCATATACGAAGTTTGCGCGCTTTGTTACGCGAGAGAAGTTATCGATGCGCGCGGCCGAGTCCGCCGAACGAACCAACAACTTACGCGACCGGTTCCGCTATCGCGGATTCCCGGTGCGCGTTATCTCCGCGTTAGAGAGACGCCCGTGTGCTCCGGTTCTCAGTGGCGACTTTTACTGTTCCTCGAGGTGCTGGGCGCGGGCGGCGGGGAGGGCGAATTTTTTCCAAAAACGAAGCCACGACGTCCAGCGCTTTGTTCTCGCGCGTAGACGGGCATTACTTTTTAAGCGATCGCCTCGAGAGATGAATCTCCGGTGGCACGGCTTTTTGCCATCAATCCTCCGGTAGATTTCAATTGGACTCGCATCTTCGGCTTTTAAATACATTATTTTGTTATTTGCATTCATATTTAAATGGGGAGCTTATTATTTGCACTCCCGGCTCAGTCCATCAACTTGAAATCCTCGTGCGTTGCGCCCATTGTCCCTGTGCATTGTCGTTCCTTCCTTTATTGCCTTTTTCAATTAATCGCTTTGCTGCATACAACGTTTCCGCCCAATGAGCATCGATCGACGATCACTGAAATCCATAGTCTTGTCTTCTCCCGCGCACAACACCATCACGCGTAATAATTGAGTGGCATTTGTGCAAACACTGATGAAATGATCTAAAATTAATTGCAATTTCAAATGCTTGTTCCGTGTTTCGAATAATAATTTTTTTAGGAAGGATTTTATCATCTCTCGAGTCCTTGTGGGCTATCTTTTAACGCGCGATAAGGTAATAACGATCTATCCTAATTACTTCCACGTAAAATTTTTTATATTGCGTCGCTAATAGATCGATAATTTTATCAATAATATCTTGTCCAATGCTAAATATTCTTACTTGGCGTTATGAAGTAAAAGGGACTCCCCTGAAATTTCAGGCGGATCTACGACTACGCGCGTGTTTGTGCCTGGCCTAAATAATTTAAACCAATACCAATTGCATTATTGTACAATTGCACACACGTGAACGATGCAAAATTAAAAGCAACATATTCATTTTAATTAATGATAAATGAAAATTTTTTTATCAGAGCTTATAATCATCCTCTTAATAAAATAAAATATTATTTTTAACGCTGTGTACATTAATATATCAATAGATGTATTACCTAAAAGATGAGCTTGTGCACAACATCACGTAATACTTTTCTTAACGGCCTAATGGCTTCTTTTTCTCGACTCAAGTTGAATGCAGCTCGCAATAAACTAAGTATTATAGTAAACTTGCAAGTGACGTATTTTTATCCTTCGAATAACAGGTTGATAATTGGCTAATGACTTTGAATTAGGCATATATTATCTTTTAGAAAACAATATTGACAATAGTGACGCGTTATTTTAACTTAAATTCTTCTAAATCATCCAACGACGTAATCCTGAGTTTTTCCACTCTATCCCCCATTACGTCATTGTGAAATTCGTTTTTTGCTCAACTCCAATTGAGCATATATTTTTCTTTTATCTCCAAAAGAGTACAATCGCTTCTGTTGCACAGGCAGGCAGATTTGACTACTAAATGAGAGCTTAGAGAATCGTATTCAACGAAAAACAGCTGATGCATCGATAAAGGAGTATTGTTACGAGATAAATTAACCACAAGTGCAGCTCACGGCTAACGTTTAAAATCTTTCTTATCATTGGAAGTATTTCGACGTCTAGCGACTGAGAATAATAATAAACAGTCGCGGGTAGATTTTCAGGTTAACGCCGCAAACCGAACCAATAGACGTTAAAGTTGCGCTAACTGCACTTGCGTTTTACCTTACCGAAGAGACTACGCGTTCAACAGTCGACACGAAGCTGAGTAGTCGCTTTCAATTTCAAACATTTTACAATGCATTTAACACTTAGCGTCCACATTTTCTGAAAATACTTCCGTTTACGAAAGAGCAGAAAAAGAACTGCGGAAAGGCTGTGCGCTTTTCTCGAATTTACGAGCGAAAACGGGAGCATCGCCGAGACTCGAAAAGACGCTGGGAATCGAGGCAACTCATCCAAGGTCACCCCTATGGACGTAATCGGCCGCGTCGCGTGAAAAGAATTCCGTTTTTCCTCGTCTTCGAGTCCCCCTACCGCCATTATCAGGGAGCTTGCACGCACGCAAGAAAGGGCAAACAAAGAAGAATCTCGACGTCGGCATAGAAAAAGAGCGGGAGTCGCGCTCGTTTTGTAATGGTAATGCTCGAGGCGATTCCCGAGTGAACCGGATTGCCCGGTGACCGGTAAAAACTAGCCCCCCACCCCGAGCGAGAAAGCGGGCTCGAGGCCACTGCGTGGGCGTTGGCTCGGGGGCGATCGAGGTTGCGCACTCGCCGCTCCCCGGGTGTCGAGCCCGAGGGAATCCGCGGCCCGACGACGTCCCGGGGAATCGCGCCTGTGCTGGGACTAAGTGCCGTTTCGGCAACGGCGACGGCGACGGCCATCGCTAAGAAAACCCAGAGTACCTCGGCAATTTCTAAGGCCGCGAAAAACTTGCTCTCACTGAAAATATTAATCTGGTGGGGTGAGTCGTTTATATATTTAAACGACCGATGTTTTTTACGTATCAAGACGCGCAGCTCTGATTGTAATTTCGATTAAACTCAATGAACGCAAGTCGGGGACGCGATCTCGACTTTGCATTAAAATATTAAGAGTAGATTCGGAAAACTTTAACTCTAACTTTTTTTAAATAACTATTTAAGAGTCAATTGCTAAATTTGCGTCTCGATTGATGACGACGGGCACTGGTTAAGCTATTTGAGTATTATTGAAGAGATTTTCGATAAAAACTTTTGTCGTTACAATAAATGGTAATAAAACGATTACCGGTTATATAATAAGAATCAATAGAATATAAAAAGACAAGTGGACAAATTAATTTATAATTGCACATTTTTCTAATTATTTCATCTTGTTTTACTCTGATTATTTTTAGCCAGTTTGTATCAAGTTACTTTTTGTGTAATCTAGAGTGCTTTCGAATAATAAATAAATTGATTTATAACAGGGCGAAGACACTCGATCGACAAACAATACAATAACAAAATACAAATGTAGACAATTACACAATACTTTACAAACGTGAAAAATAGTTACGTAAGGCGAAATGTATTGTAAACGCTGGTACAAGTTCGCAGGAATAATTTAAACGTAACGACTGCAAAAATATGCGCGGTTTTTCAAATTTATAAATAAAGCACATATAACTTAATTGCTTTCATTTTATAGAAACTATGCGCATCATGATGCAGATAATAAAAAGACAAACGAGGAAAAACACGTAGTAATAACTTACGCCTCGGTGCACGTGCGTCGGCGTGCTCACCTATATAGATATACACTGAAGTGTGTAAAGGATCCTGCTCCGCTAAAAGAATCAACGAGGCAATGTTTTGTTGTTCTGTAAAATTAAGAGTCCAAGTACAAGCGGCACGAGAAGAAATTGAATAAAAACAGGATAAAGAGGTAAGATATTAAACGGCGATGAAAGAGGTGATTTTTGGAATATGGGCAGCATTAACGGAGGAAACAAATTTCTTCACGTACTCGTGTCGTTTACAAAAAATATATTTATTATAAAAATAAATTACATTGATTAAAAATATTTAATGGCCTTACATCTAGGAACAATGAAATTGTATTTATGGTTTCTTTCGTCATATATCGGGATTATATTATTTTATTACTATTAATGTAAGCTACACTATTCAAACTTCATTATCCAATAAAATTTTATCGAGGTATTTTAAAACATATTTATATTGTGCGCTAAATTTTATTAATGTAACTATTGAGCGCTGTGTTTGTAATATTTAAATCCAACCTGTTGATAATGCATTGTACCAGTTTTTAAAAGTAAACTGTTTGTAAACTTTCGATATAACAAACAACGCGCGTTTAGTAATATTTATTCGCTTATTGGACGAAAAACTTTTCGCAAAAACGTGCGATCGATCAAAGCTATTGTTATTACATCAATGTTTACCGCTGCTTTTTTCATTTCAAATTGACTCGAGATCAAACTGTATTATCATGCCAGTATTAAACGTTCGCTTTTGTAAATAAATTTGTTATAAACAACACCATTGAAACGCAGTACAGTATCGGCTAAATAAAGTTTCTCGCTTCTATACAATTTTCGTAGCTTTAGTTCTAAATCGACGCAATTTATAATTGATATTTCATCCGGTTATTAAAAACTCAGTCACTGAAAATGCACTTTTACAAGTGCACCTGTAACGTTTAATCTCTTGGGCAATAATCTGTTGTTCTAATATCCTTTCGTTCTCACGAAAGATATTACACTGTTTATCCATCCATCATTATGGACGTCGATGCCTGTCAAAAAAAATTAACCGTTCTGTCCCCAAACTACGATTAATTATGAGCGGAGGAACGGTAAGTACTTAAACGTGTTTATATGGCACAAGTAATAAAGCGGTTTAATCTCTTAATAAAGGTAATTTACAAAAGGTTATTTTTAAATTTCATCGAGCGATTCGCCAAGTCGATGAAAGAAGAACAAAATCTTGCGTTGTTATACGCATTATCTTAACTTAACGAGTGCGCGTGATTTAGTAACATTAATAAAAAATTGAATAAACGTAACAAAAAATCGGTTAATATTCTTTATTGCAATAAATAAAATTTTATTCATACGGCAATTTAATTTAATTAATTCGCATAAATGACCAATCTTGGGTATTACTTTTTTCTTCCTTAATCTTATTTTCAAAACATCGTGACAGTTTATACGAGCAAAGCTTTCAAAAACAGAATAGATAAGAGTTTTCGCCACGCATATTGTTTCAACGAGATTCTGTGTTTACGCGTATACAATACCACGAAAAAAACATCGAATCATTTCAGTTACTCGAAAAGCATCGATGGGATAATTTCTTTTCAAGCGCTAGTAAATTCTTCGACAGCAATGATTTATCTCGTGCACAATTGTTATTTATAAAGTTGGCGAAAAAATTGTGAATCCGAATCGATTACGGCGAACGAATATGGTTCAGTGCCATTCTAAAATTAAAATCTGATCGATTTTGCCAGAAATAATAATAATAAGTCCGTTGAAATCTGCATGGAACGAGAGCTGAAACGCGCAAACAAAGCTGGGAGAAGGAAAAGAAGCAGAATGTCCGATTAAATAGACGCGTGAGAGTTTACGCGAGCTGATGAATAAGTTAACGGCGTTAAAAAGAAGAAGATTAATCGAAGGGGCAAGAACAAAGTGAGAGATCGGATCGAACGCATTTGAATTTCTTCTTTTCGCGCTCGGACAAAAATTGGTGCGCGCAAGTGCGATTTGACGCGAGGATTAAACGATCGGGCGCAGTATATTAGTACCGACGCTGGGTTTCGCCGACGCGGAGGAATGCGGTGTTGCTCTTTTTTTCCTTTTTTCTTTTTTCCTCTTTCCAAGGAGCGATCGAGCTCGCATGGCCCAATTAAAAGGCGTTCGAAGAATGGTAGATTCATTACGCGCGCGCGCGCACGTATTAAAATGATTTTTGCATTAGTGCATTCGCGCGGGATCGGCTTTGAGCCGCGGCTAAATATTTATGTTATACAGAGTTGAGAGACGTGAGCCATTTATCAATCTCACGATCTCTCCGCTGACACATTTGTCGAATCTTTATTTTGTGCGGCGCTGCCGAGAATTAGATAAGCGGCCTCGTTTTTTCCCCCATCATACGCACAACCTTTCCAGAATATTGAATATTTGTCGAGAGAACAAATATCCCTGCTAATAGTCGCTGGTAATCTACCTGTCTAACCGCGATGCATACACGTGTATGTCAAATATTAAATAATAGCATCCCAAGTAGAGGAGCTTCGAATATTTTTCACACTCGTTGTGCATCGAGCGAATCGGCTGATTCGAACGATTAGAACTTTCGAGCAAATGAAATTCTAGTTGCTGAAAAATAAACGAAATGTCCCCCCATCGGATTGCGGGCTCGTTTCGATTTCCTCCTCTATTGGTAATGTAATCCGCGTTAACTAGTATGGGTTCTCGACTCGTTCTGATATTTCGCGATTCGCGTGTAATAATAATAGTGTAACGGTGCCGCCTGACAAATGGTTTCAACGTTGATTTCTTGCATTATTAAACATTTCGCGTGCGTGTAATTGACGGCTCTTGCTCGAACTCTAGGCAAAGTTTCATTGAAGTCTGTCCGAGAAAAATTGCCTCTCAAATTACAATGAAATTATTATAATTTAAGAATTAAGAATTATTAATGCGAATTTAAAGTATAATTGCCGGTGACAAGAGCCGCTCGATAACGGTTTGACGGAATTAGTTGTCGAGCCTGCATCAACAGCATTTTGTAATCGACATTTTCCTCGCTAACGCTAAGCGAAGCTAACCGTAAGGTTAAATATGTGTAAGAGTAGCGTACGAGCAAAGCGAATAGAGCGAGTAAAGCGCGTTCGCTTGAGTTGCACAACGACGAGTGTCGACCTCTTGTGCAAAGTTGATTTGACTGACTGTGTAAGAGTTTCGCACTCTGTAAAATTATCCTAACCACTGGGCGAGTCTAGTACGCGAGCGCACGCGCACGAGCCTCCAGGTTGCGTTTAATCAAATTTGCCGAGGCAAGTTCAGCAAACTGCACCGACGATTTCTCGCGCCTTTAAGAAACGTTAAGGCCGAAGCGACAGGTGGAAGGCAAAAGGCACAGCTTCCCGAGACCGATTTGAAATCGAAACAAGGCAAAGACGCTCGGCCGGTGTTTTTCGCAGCGACGACGAGGACGACGTCCGGATAAGGCACGCACGGGAGTTTCGGGCAATGACCCGCGTTTCGGGAAACAGGAACAACTGCACTGCCGGCGTTATCATATCAGCTGCCGCGTCTTTTTCTGCGCGACTGCCTTTAGTACCGCGCGCGCCTTCGGGGATACGCGGAACGAGACTACCGAAACCAACCGTTATTCCAGCATTTGTTCATGCAACAAAGAATTGCAGCTAATGGGCCAAACGAAGAAAGTGCACAATGTTCTTTCGCGTAGATCTTTCAATGTGGGAAATAAGAAAAATTTACAACTTCCCGGTTGCGGAGGAGTCGGGGGCCCGGGAGCAAAGGTCAAACGCGATCCGCGCGGGTTATTGTCGCGCGACGCGGACTCGTGGACGTGATAAGGATAAGCCTCGCTTCGGACTCGGCTCCTGCCAGGCCGATTAATGTGCACGAAAATGGAAAATTTCGGTTTAAAACAGTGTCCTGTCGCGCAGTCTCATCGGTGCCGAAGCAACGCCGAAGCAACGCCGAGATCACCTGTCAAGTTTCCAACTTTTCAATTACTTTCGCAACTTTTGCTTGCTACATAGTAGCCGCGCGTAATTCGTTAACACGTAAAATATTTAATCCGCGACACCGCAATACAAAGCAGAATGCGGCTTGGGAAATGTATCGGCTGTAAACAATTGATTGCAATTAATTACGGGCGAGCAGAGGCCCAAGACCGTTCTTACGAGCTCCTCTCTAATAATTTGAAAGGACGCAGACGTGGACGCGCCGCAATGAAATTTGAGTTACGTCATATCTTTTCAAAACATCGTCGCGCTTTATTCACGCGATACTCCGGTGAATTATCATTCCGATAAATATACGACATTGAGACTAATTATAAATAGAAACTGCATCGCGGCGCTCCGGCCTTTTATTATTATCCTCGAATTTAATTGGGAACAGCGGTGCTTTTTTCGATTATCGAGAATCCCGTACGTACGGTTCTGGAAAAGTGTTGAGCACTTATATAATCGAGGGGCTCGACGCGGACACACTCGTACGATCCCACGCGGTTAATCGAAACTTAATTAGTAAAAGATAAAGTAATCCCCCGTAACGAGACAAATGTATACGAAGCCCCGGCGAAAGTGACGGCGAGAAACGTGAGATTCTCACATTTTACGTCAAGGAGCAAAGGCGACGTATAATTACCGCAGCGTTGCCCTCGTCGCTGCCGTCAATCGAACCTTCTTATTACCGCGCTGATGCTCGTACTAGAATCGCCGCCGCGAGTTCGAATTTTGAGGTGCACAACGAAAGTTTGCTGCGACTGCGACTGCGACTCGATCTGCACGTGTTGCGTAAAAAATAATAACAGCCGATGTCGGAGAATCGTGAAAAATTTTAATCAGAATCTTGGACGTGTGGCGGTGAAATACGTGCCTTAGGAATAGCCTTGCTCGTCTTTGGATATTCTTTGCCTTTTCATCCCAACGTCAAAGAAAAACAATAGCGAGATATTCTTAGTTTTACGCGTCGCTTCATCGACGCGTTTCACAATCGGCTGTTCCTCGCTTTTTCACTTTCCTCTGATAAAATGCTCGTCCCAGCTCTGGTCGACGGTGGACGTGGACGACGACGAGAAAGGTGAAGGGGCAGAGTCCCTCTTATCGATAATGCAATCATCTGTATTTAAGCGAGATGCAGAAATTGGATGCGCAATGCAGCCGCTTAACCGCGAAGACGATGTTTTCCCGATACCGTGTACACAGACACGCGATTGGCAGCGCGGAACAAAATTAACGCGAGGTAATTCAATAAAAGCTCAGCGATGCCCGCCGAGTATTTGAAAAACTGTCCGAGTCATTTTTTACTCGCTTAACGATAACGAGACAATACATCTCTTTGTCGAGTTCCAGGTTTCCCTACAATTTCCCAACGATTTGCCAAGTATAGCGGATGCAATTAAATCGTTCGCGAATCATAAAAAAGGCCGCTTTATGCAAGTAACGTTTTTATAAGTTAAAACGATTTTACTGAAATCCGATCGGTCGAAGCTGTTTTGTAAAAAACAGTTTGACGCCAATCGCCGTGTATAGTTTCTGTTTAAAAACGAGAGGGCATTTAACGCGATACATTCGTTGAGTAACAATATTATTTCCTCCGTTTGCGAAGAAAAGGTCGATCGAGACTCCGAAGAAAAATGACAAAGGATGTCACATAAATGCATCTTAACGTCCCCGTATCTCCAACGACTTACTCGTCCGATCCATAAAAACATAAATATTAAATAAATCCAGGATGTTAGAAGACAAAAAAGCGTTCGCTCTTGTAAGATCATGCGTGACGCTTCGATGAATTTAACATTACCAAAGGAAATCGATCATAATAAATCTTTACCCGGTAAATGCGTACAATATCTAGAACTTTCCACAGAACTTTAAACAGAACTTTACCGGGAACTCGATCTACTGCTCAACGTCCTGATCCAATATCCACCTTCTATTCTGAGAATTATGAAACGTACTTGCCGTTTTATTCGGTTACACGCAACTTTTAATAATTCCTTGTTTCCATTCTTCGATACTTGGATACTTGGACTCCATAAAACTTTTATTTTTCGCAGTTTTAAACGGTTGCGTTCGCGACTGAGAACGGCAGTTCACTGATATAGACGACATTTATTCAAACAATACTTTTACGATTATAACTTGTGCACGAATATTTGCTAGAATGTTTGCTATATATCGAAGACTAATATTTTCACCACATTTGTCAATTACGGTGTTATTCGCAATTTGTTCTCAGATCTGGACTAAGTTAATTGGATCAAGCATAAAAGAGCTTGAAACTTGATTAAAAAATAATTTTGAATCTCTTATCGGAAATGCGTTCGACCGCAACATCTTTAGTCACGCCGGAATGGTAAATAATTAAAACGCACGGATACTCTTTTGCTCTTCTCTTTTTTAAACAATTACATTAAGTATTGCAGCAGACGTCGAGCAATAATACACACCGATAAACCTCTTAAAATTATGATATTCGTTTTGTTTCTTCTCGAAAATGCAATATGCATGTTGGCTTATTTATATCTCACGAGGCAAGATAGATAAACAAATATCAACCCTCGCGTAAGTGACATCGTTTTATAACATTGTGTTAATTGTTTTTTTCTTCGAGCTTTATGCGCATGTGTCGACTTTATAGTTGCAGTAAAATAAATTAAAAGGCATCGTCAAATAAGAGTAGAGTGATACAAACTCTCGCTCCGGTTTCACTAAATTAAATCTATAAATAAAGCGAGGATGATTATTTATTCTCTAAACGAACGAATTGATTTATGCAAGAGTGAGTTGATCGAGAATTCGATTTTTTTTCTATTTTCCTGCAGTTCTCCGGAGAAATTAAATTGTGCAAAAATTGAGTCGACACGCGAAATTTTCATTCCCCGCCAAAGCTACGAGATGACGGTTGATGTTGCAATTAATTAAAAGTTCAAAACAGTAAGCTTTCAAATGCGTTGGAACGAGAAGAAAGGACTTTTTAATTACAACTTGGCTTGATGAGTGCGAAAGAAGGTTACGCGTTCGATTGCTTTCCCAGTTTCTAAGGACCCGAAGAGTAACCGATCGAAATGAAAATTTGCAGCAGCGTCCTAGTGTGCCCCCCCCCTCCTTATTATAATCCAGCTCCTTCTGGTTGCATTTATGCTGCATCTCGGCCCTCGTGCTACAAGTGGCGCTCGCGCACATCGACGTCGTTGCGGTTCGCTATTTCCGCGGCAGCCAATCGACTCGCCCCTTTTTTCGTCAAATTACACGTGGCTGACGTTGCACAGCACATCGCGTCTCTAAGAAGCTTTCGGTTTTGCATTAACTCGCGTTTATCCGGGGATGTTTTATAAGAGCGAGTAGCTTTGGCTTTGAGGAAGTTTTCACGCGCTACTCCTCGCAGCAGAGTGAATGGGCAGCAAACACGCCTTTTTACCTTCTTTTCATTATCGATGATCAGTGACTTTCAACCACAATAATTACACGACACTTTGCAATAAAGGCTTTTGACCGATACCTGCATATTTCCACACTCGTTCGTTTACTTGGTTTACTTATCGATCGGTTCCAGAAAAATACGCAGGAGAGACTGAACTCGAATTGTCGACAAACTGTTTTTTTTTTTTTTTTTTTTTAATATCAAAGTTCAAAGTTTATTTTTTAATATCAAAGAGAGAAGTTCTCGCGAACGTAGGCGCAGCTTTTGGTTTATTCCGCCGATTTCTACATACGAGAGCTAAAATGTCGAGTAACGATATAAATTATTCTTCAAAATAATTTTTTTCCACTTAAAGTTACACGCGCTTGAAATTTGTTTTAATTCTAAACTTTATTCATGAATATTCATAAATTGAAGCGTTTGTAGAACATTTAACAGTAATTATCATTTAAATATAACATAAGATGGTCATCGTACTTTTATTTATTCGGCGTTGTTAAGACTGCCAGCCAGGCAGCTTTCTTTAATTTAAGTCAACGATGGAAAGCAGCGAAAAAAATTGTCGTATCGCCATCGACGAAATGAAATTTTGTCACTTTTATAACTGCTTTTAAAAAAATGCGCAATTCTTAAACGAATAAAGAGATTGGAAGCGTTTATCGAGCTGCAAATCGTTTTCACGGCTATCAAATGACGTATACATTTTGCGTACTTATTTTCGTCGGTAATGAATCGGATGTGAAAAATTATGTCGGCTTTAGCTGAGAAAACTCGCGGGTGGCTAATAAATGCGCGGGTTTGTTTTCATTTGTTGGTATAAGCTGACGTCATGCAGACAACGTATTATAAATGATTTATTCGTTATTAAGTTATAAAAGGAACACGATGCATTCGAATCGATTGCACTACTGCGTAACAACAAAAAAAGTTGTATAATAAGTTATAATTGGTATTGTGCAAAATTTAATTGAAAAAATGGTATTATTATATAAATAAATAATGTTTTGCGGACTCTTTAATTGCAGCAAAGTTGAGTGTACGTGGTCGATGAAAATTGTACGTTTCGAACTCATTACTCGTAACAAAGTTCATCGATTATCAGTCTCCCCTACGTCGCGTACACATGTGCATAATGTATCTTCTTCGTTTTAAATGTGCACGGAGCGGCCAAGAATTTCTTATTATCTTTAAAAACGAGCGTAGCTCCAATCGACGATCGAGTGCTGTTTTCACCGCTTCGAGATTCGATGTATTTGCGAAAACTTTTTGCCGTTCGCTGCTATTGGTGGTGACATTACGCTCGTTAATTTTGAATAACTTGCGCGTCTGCGCAGCATTGAGCAATGAGAGCGACGAGTCAGATGCACCGTGCGATTTATAATTCGTCACGATTATTCACAGGCACGCGGCTTCCTTTCTCAGATTCTATTATAAATTATATAAATTTTAAAGTGACAGAAGGAGGAAAACGGGACAGAAAAAAAAGACGGGCATGCGGGGAGGGGTAAGCTGCGAGCGTGAACATCGCATAAATAAAAATTCAAATAAACATAAATTCGTTTAAAAAATTATATTTTCAATTCTGGCACATGTTGTTGAACACAACATAATTTTTTTTTTTTTTTTTATAAACAAACTTACACATTGTAGACAATATTAATAATTTACAAAGGCGTCTATTTCTTCATCCTCGTTCCGAGAGTTCGCGTCTTTTTTTATCCTTCTCCGCCCGCACCACTCTCTCTCTCTCTAATTCGCTGAGGCTCGTCACCGACTTCTCGTGCGATGATTTTATTACGGAGACGCATCAACCCCGGCGTGCATTATGTAACAAAGGTTAAGGAAGGAACTCGATAGCACGACGAAAGATGGACGTAAATGCATTAGCGCGCGATGCACATTGTGCATCGAATAAACCAAGCGACGACGACTGTTGCTGGGTACTCGCGCGAGCCGCGCGACATTACAGAGAGATAGATTGGCTTTGGCGTCAGAATTTACATTATCATTTTCTTCAATAATAATAGCAATAATAATAATATTAATTCGTCGGAGGATTAAGTAGGTAGGTGGGGGGAGGGCTCAAGGAATTAATTTTCCTTTTTCGGGCGATGGTTTGATTTTTAAACGGGATAACAAAATAAATAATAGAAGCATTAAACATTGATTATACGTAACTAAGTAATAATAATAATAATAATAATAATAATAATAATAATAATTATAATAATATAATAATAATAATAATATAATAATTAATAATAGTAATAACTAATGATAAAAATAGTTATAATTACGTCACTAACGTGCTCATGGCTAAGTATCGATGATAATTACAAAAAACGGATTGTCTGGCACGCTAATCGTTAACTGCGTTGTTCGATTCCCTCGTCTCGTGCTCTTTTCCAGATTTCTTTTTGCTCGCGAGGAATCTCGAGGATCGATTATTTGAAAAATAATTAAAAAAAATACTTTATTCTTTCGTAATGTACAAGTACCGCAGACGTGAAATTTCAAAAAATAAATCCAAACGCAAGGGACCCGCGCGGGCCTTTACTTATCGCAAAAATTTCGAGAAACAAAAACGGAGATGGAGAGTAATAATGGAGTAAAAGCGCTACGCGTGCATCCGCGCATCCACGGTTTTGCGACCTGACGTCACCTTTCGTTTGCGGCTTTCTGTTTTTTAATCCTCGTTAAATCGAGCACGAATGCGCCACCGCTGGCATAAAAGGGGCAAGTAAAGTGGCAAGCATTTTTCATTTCATTTATTTTACAGAGAGCGGAAGTAAGTACTCGGCAAATAAAACAAACTCTTCTTCTCCTCGCCGCGCATCGTGTTGACGCCTCATCTTCGCGAGCGTCCTTTTTAAAAATCTATCACTCGGTGTCTCTTAAACATTTAAGGTACATACTAGAAAAAGATTTCTGTACAAAAATATACAGAGATTCGACTCGCTCTCTCTCTCTCTCTCTCTCTCTGTCTCTCCCGCACAGCTGAAAAGACCAGACCAAGCGTCTTCGATCGATGAACTCTGTAACTTACGTTATCAGCGTCGCTGGTTCTGCGGAGACTGAGTATACTCGCGGCTTTTTTAGCTCGTTATCATTATTATCATTATTAATATGAAATACGCGCGCCGTAGCGGCTGGCTGGGACTGGGCGTCGGCAAACGTTACTTTTCATTCTTTCAGAAATCCTGGGCTTCGTTTCCCGCGATAAGGTCGTCAACGTCCTTCGGACGTCGTTTTCAGGTTTTACACTCGCTTGGTCCACGGTTACAAAAATTTTTATTTTTATTTTTTAATTTTATGTTTACTTTTACTTTTTCCGCGACTGTTCTTTTCTTAAGCTACGTTTACGGTCATGGCCTGCCTGACCCAAAACTATCTAACAAATTTTTTTGGGAACCCATTTCTTTTTTTGTTCGCTCTTTTCCGTTTATCTTATTATAAATAGGTAACCTTATGTGTGTGTGATCGCCAAAAAATTTTGCAAATCCTCGCCTTCGTGGCTTTCAATATCAACAGGGCAACGACAACCTTAATTACAGCTACTTCTACAAAAAATTAACTTTCACTCGTTAACAAACGCTCGATCTCTCGAAGTGATCTTTCAAATTGTGATGCGTCGATTAATAATTCTGTAGCTCATCGTGGCTCGTTTCGTTTCTTCTCCTTTACGCAGGTACATGTTTTATCGCAAAAAATAGTCTCGTAAAACAAAGCGACTTTCGAGTATCAAACTTATATAAAAAATGAAGAATTAAATTTTTCGTAAAAAATAAAATTGTAATAATAGTAATAATAATAGTAGTAGTAATAATAATAATAATAATATAATAATAATAATAATAATAATAATTATAATAATAATGATGATAATAATAATAATAATAATAATAATGATAATAATAAAGATAATAATAGTAATCGTATTAATAAATAATGTTGCGTCAGCGGGTGACGAAATTTAGAAACTGCGTCGCACTAGCATTCGCATTTTTATTGTTGCCGAACACCAGGTAAAAGGCAAACGAATAAATAATTTTATAATTAATCTGTTTTTTGTCCCGCCGTCTCTCGAAGAGCGGCAACTTACGCACTCGTGTTTTCCGGTGAATCGAAAGTGAATCGGCAAGGAGGGAGACGATTACGTGTGTTGCTACACACCGTGACAATCGGATCGTGTTAGGTTAGGTTAGTTCGCTTAAGACTGACCTTCGAAATTTGGCACATTATGGATACTTTCGCGAGATCCGCAATAGGAAGAACTGCGCGTGTGTAGAAGGCGAACAACAGAGAAATGTAACAACGAGACAACAAAGGTATGCTTGAAGTAGTACCTCGCGATGTGTCACAAATATTTACAATTCTTGAACTAACGCTAAGCCGTAAGCACCGTAACTATTTCCCTTTTTCCCTTCTCCTCACGCAAGCAGGAATGCCTTTCGCTCTTGCACGCCTTAAATTTAAGTTTATTCATGTTTTTTGTATTTAGAGAGCTCGTTTCTCGTTTAAAAGAACAAAAAAAAAAAAAAAAAAAAAAAATAAGAATAAGAAAAAAAAAGAAAAAAGGAAACAAATTACTTTAAGAAGCAATCTACTTATATCGTTAATACTTTCTCGAACTTGCCGATTAGAAGCTGTCAATGTTTTAAATTTATAAATTTGTAAATTTGTTGTGATCCATCACTTTTCAACGCATCGTATAAATAGTATAAAATTCAAAAAGTCTAATTAAAGTCTCCGTCGAATCGTCGAATCGACTCCTTTTCTCCGGGGGATTATAAATCATCATAAATATTAGAGAGACACGAAAAACTGTTTCCCTTTTTAACCGGAAGAGCAAACCGTTATTACAACTACATAACGCACGTCTCGGACGCATCGAGACAGAAAAAGAACACTACTCGTCTCCCTCTGAGAGAGTGAAGTGCGGGATCGGGGAGAGAGAGAGAGTTTGGAAAGAGAAGGAAGACGAGGAGACGAAAAGCAACGGGTACACGGTCAAGGAGGAGGTCAGAGAGAGACGCGGTAGTCGAAGAGATGCGATAATACTGATTGACGTTGCTGTGTGTATGTGTGTACAGGTGTACTTTAGGAATCCTTGGGGAAGCGCGATAAAAGTACAATCGCCCCACAAGCTCTCCTTCGCCGCTCAGCCGTCAATCTTCCATGGTAGGTCGAGCAAAACCGCGTTATGGTTCTGGTACACTTAGGCGTGTCCTTCTCATCTCTGTCCATCTAATCCGGGCGAATGAGCCTAATTTCCTCGACTCAGAGCTACGGCCAACCCGAACCTCGTCCCAACTAATCATCCTGCGGGTAACCGTCATTCAGTCTTAATGACAGGCGCCTGCTGCTGCTGCTGCCCGTTACTGAACCCGGTCGGGCTCTCGGGCATCTCCGACTTGGGCTCCTGCTTGGGCGTCTGCACGTCGAGGTACCTGGAGTGAGTCCTCATATGCCTGGTGATCATGTCCCTCCTGCAGGCCGCGTAAATGCACTGGGGACACTTGTATGGCTTCTCGCCGGTGTGCGTCCGCTGGTGAGTGCTCAGGTGATCCGATCTGCTGAACACTTGGCCGCAGACCCTGCAGGTGTAGGGCTTGACCCCGGTGTGGAGTCTCATGTGCCTCGTGAGCATGTCCGACCTGGCGAAGCTGCGTTTGCACACGTCGCAGAGGTAGGCCTTGGCACTCGAGTCCTGGGCACCCTGGCGTCGATGCCTGGAGGCCATGTGCTTCGCCAGTCTGTCGTGAAGGCTGAACATCTGTCCGCAGACCGGGCAGACGTAGGCCACGTCCGCGCCCGGGGGCATCTCCTCGACCACGGGCGAGACCTCGAGGTTGTACCTGACGGCGACGCTCTCCTTGGTCGTGGGTGAGGCGACGTCGCCCCGTACGACTGGAACGCTGACCGAGCCGCGCGACACCAGTCCCGGGGGCAGAAGCTGAAGCGCCGGCGGCCTCACCATCCCCGCAGCCAGCAAACCCTTCATCGACAGATCCAGCGGCAAGTCCTGGGGGCTGGCCGTGGCCTCGGACTCGAGGGAGCCGCAGCGCGGCAGTTGACCCATCAGCGAGGAGATGGATATCGCGGAGGGTGTGCGTTGGTTCTGGTGGTGGTGCTGCTCCCAGCCGGGATCGTCCGAGTCCGAGTGGCTGCGGTTGCGGCTCAAGTTGGGCAGGTACTTGGTGTGCAGGTAGTGCTCGAAGCTGATGGACGAGGGCGAGAGCGGGGCGAGGGGTGTGAAGCTCAACGGCGTCAGAGGCGTAAGAGGCGTCAGAGGCGTCAAAGGCGTCAGCGGCGACGTGGGCGAGGGCATCATTATAGGCGAGGTCGAGCAGTGCATGCAGTTGCAGCCCGTGTAAACGGGCGCGGGGACGTGGTGGTTGTTGCTGCTGCTCCCGCTGTGATTGTTTTTGTTGCTGTCGTTGTTGTTGTTGCTGCTGCTGTTGTTGTTGTTGTTGTTGTGGCCGTTATTGCTCCCGCCGTGATTATTATTGTGGTGGTGGGAGTGAGGGTGGTGATGGTTGTTGTTGTTGTTGTTGTTGTTGTTGTTGTTGCTGCTGCTGCTGTTGTTGTTACGGTGGCCGCTGTGATTGTGGCGTTGCTTCGCGACCTCCTCGTCCCGGGAGAGTCGCGTGGGCCCGTTCTCCTCTTTCGGCCTTACCGGTAGGAACCCAGTGACGGGTCCCGGGCTTTCGACCGCCGACCTGGAGGACGACCTCGGCGAGCCGAACACGTCTTCGTCCTCGCCCTCGGAGGGCAAGGTGCTGTTGCTGTCGTACCTCGCGCTGTTCTGGCTGTTGTTGCAGTGGCCCGGACCGGAGCTGCTGGCGTATTTGGCCGTCTCGGAGGGGGATCCGCCTCGGTGCTGCTGCAGTATGTCCAGGACCTGGGAGAGCCGCTTCCGCTTGCGCGGCTGACTCGACGAGGAGAGACTACGATGGTGGTGATTGCGATTGGCCGTCGCGGCGAGGGTGTTGTTGTTGGTGCAGGAGGGCGGGGGCGGCTTCGCCGGGCCGGGTGGCGCTGCGGCGGCGTCCTCCACGGCGCTCTCGGCCATCGTCATCGAGGTAGCGCGGCACCCGCCGCCTGGGCCCCCTATGACGCCGCCTGCTACTCCTCTGCCCGCCTCGGCTACCACCGTACTGTCGGCTGCGTCCTCCTGTAACAGCGAGCAAAAAAAGAACGTTCATTAGGGCGGCTTCTTCGAGAGAGGCTGGGACGTGTCGCCTCGCTTAACGACGTTGCCGTTACAAGCGAACAATGACGTTCCGCACGCGGGACTAATATCGCGGACTAGTCTCGCTCTCGCTAATAATTACAGCCGGGGAATAAAATAGCGCCGATCGGCTCTCGAATAACGAACGCAAATGGACGTTGGCCCAGGCTGATGCGCACTTAAATATGCCGAATACGAAATCGAGATTGTAATCTGGGGAAGAAATACGCCGCGCTGTCCACAAGAGGAGAATCTGAGGTATAGCTTTTTCCACGCGAGTTGAATTGTTTTATTATTCGAAGAGTTCCGAAGGCAGCGCAGCAGACGCTTTTCGCACACCCGAGTGAAATTGCGAGCGACTTTTCGAGCATTTCCCCGACTTGTTAAAACGTAAGAAGCGCTATTTGCGCATAAATCTTTGGCGTTTAATGTATCGCTGTCGACTGATACGGATATCTTTACTTTGTTGTTGACTTTGGAAGATGATGGATATTTCACGAGTGTGCGAGAAAATTCCCTCCCTCTGTCCTCGTCGCAAAGAAATGTAAAATATCGTTTGGATGTGTATATATATATATATATATATATATATTTAACCAAACATTGCGAGCTTAAAATTACAAGTCAGCCGATGTTGTTCTTAATGCATCGAGCGAATTAAAGCGAATCGCGTATCGCATCGATACAAATAAATTAGCAATAATTAACGATCGAGCTTTAATTAAGTTGACGTTATATACAATTAAACGAATTTAAATCGAAACCGCGGACGAATAACGCGAGCATAACAAAAACATAACCTCGATTCGGCTTGCGAAAGCGGTTATGGAAGTGGCGCGAATTTTCGATATATGCTAGCGGAAATGGCGAGAAAAGAGTAGGAAAAGTCTTGGAAGGTTATTTACGTGAGGAAGAGGGTGGAGCTGCGGAGTCGCATGCTGATCCGTCATCGAGAGTCGTCCGGCCGAGGTTGAATTTTGCGTCCGATTGATTAAAAAAACATAAAGATAGCGGGAGCATGTCGAGGAGTTTACCCACCCACGGCGCTTCGAGAAATAAAAGAGCGTCGAACGAGAGACGAAGCGAATCTCGACAGGTGTGCCGTCGAATTTCGGAAAGGGATAAAAAAAGAAGCGGAGACGAAACCGGATATGCGAAATGCCCTACACCTAGGCGACGACGAGGACGACCAGGACGACGACGACGACGACGACGAGGCTCGTTCTCACGCGATTGAATAAAATACGCATTTAATGAGCTCGGCTCGTGGTATTTGTTTATCGTCAGCGCGGGATCGCGTACGCAACCTCCAAGTGCGGCGCGGACTCATTGTAAAACAACAATATGTAGAAAGTCAATAATTGAACTGTATTTAAAGAGCCGTTAAACGCGCGCCGATAAAAGGCCTCTTAAAACTACGGAATACCGTACATTGGCTCTCGGCAGAGGAACGCCGCTTATCGTCTGCGCGAGCGTCTCGAGATACGTGCCGAGGGACACACGTACGAGCGCGCGCACCCACACGCGGCGGCCCGAGATCTCGGCGTCGGTGCACGTAACACAAAAGAGACTGGGCGCGCGTGGCGATAGATAATTTCACATTCGCGCGCTCTCTCTCTCTCTCTCTCGGGCGCGCGGTGCATTCAATTTAACGGTGAGTAATGAGCCGATTAATCCGCCGAGTCCCGCGGAGTGAAAGAAAAAGTGGAACGCGCGCGAACGATTATTAATCGAGAGCGAGCGAGTGAAAAAGCAATAATTTCGATCGGCACCGCGGGAGGGTGGACGCGACGCCGATCCCGATGCGCATTGTGCGCCTGCGCTCCTCTGCCTTTTTGCCCCCGATGTTAATGCCTTTTTTCGCCTCGGCCTCGCTTAATCTTGTTCTGTGCGCTGTCGCTCCGGAGTAACGTGCACTCGCGCTCGGTACGCGCTGACACGCAGCGAATTCAGGAGTTCGATTTCGATTTCAGGGGAAGTCTGTGCGTCGGCCGCTCCTCGCTCGCGCGCCCCCTTTATTTTAATAGGCCTCGAAACGCTCGGAAATAGTTTCGCAGATACGGCATTGTTATAAATCACTCTTTTCAATAATGTCATTTACAAATAATTAATCGTTACAAGCGCATTATTTATAGCCGCGAGTCGCGAGCCGCGAGCCGCGCTGCCCCGTACAATTAACCGATAACATAATCATTTAATAATTCATTTATTTGAATTATATCAAGATTAGAGCTATGGCTGTCCCTTTAAAATTTCACGCCGCATAAAGCAAATTTATTGCGTTCCTTTTGGCCGCTCGATCGGACGACGGCCGAGGAAACAGATGCAAATAAAAATGCGAATGGGACAGCAAAAAATAGAATGACCGAGTGAAATATCGACACCTTTCGTAATACTTCTAAAGCCAAACTTTTTCCTTTCCCCGACTCGTTTTTCGCGGCTCGAACTAACTTTAAACGCTAGATATGCTTGGAGTCGATAAGCGATAAGCGATTCGTCATTGATAAAGCCTCGCGAATATTTGTAAACGCGGGCCAAATCTTTGAGAGCTGCGAGCGAAAACGGGGAATCCGAAGATGCAGACACGATTGCGGACCAACGCCACCGCTTCTCAATTTAGTCGTAAACGAAGGCGTCGCTTTCTCGTGGACGGTCAGCGCGGGCAGGTCTCGCGTTCGGTGCGGCAGGTGGCGGCCTCTGGGGAAGGCGCGGGCGTCGCTCGTTCAACGTGAAAACGGAAGGCCTTTCGGTATTTCCTGCGCCGCGGATACTTTACGGCCGGAAATTGCGGTGGTTTCGAGGCTCGAGCCGCGAATTAAAAAATACGTGCGCGCCCGCGCCTTTTCCAATGAACTCGGCTCGCAGCCTTTTTCTCGCTCTTTTCTGCCGCGGCAGCCTCGGTGTGTTCAAGAGAGAGAGAGAGACGAGAGCGCGGGATTGAATTTCTCTTGATCCGCTAGAGAGCGATACTATTTTCTGCGTCCGCTCATTGAGCAAATTTCAACGGAGGCACGCGTTCTCGGGATTATGGGGCGAAAGTCTATTTTCTGGGTAACTGTAACTCGAGATGGCGTAAACAGTCGGCGGGTGCCGACTCGGTGTTCCCACCCTGGGCGTGTCGCGTTGTCATTGTTTTTTCTGTCGTCTCTCACTCCCTCTCTCTTTTCAGGCAGAATTCATGCATATTGGAGCCGTTTTGTGCAGCATTGCTTGCCCCCCCCCCCCGCCCGATGATAAATATGCTAAGTAGGGACGTTTCGGAGAATAAAAATGTCAAACTATTCAGGTCTCGCACTGCGTTATTGTACTGTCTTTCTTCTGAGTAACAGGAAATTAATTTCATCGTAACTGCTCGTAATGATTGTCCAACTTTTTACAGCCAAGGATTCGGATTATTAGTTTTAGCCGTCAACCCTATTAACGGAGCACAGCCTAATGTTTCCCAAATGTTTTCTACTCGTTGATAAGTAGAAAGAATTCTATGTCTAAGTATTTTTACGATCGGTGTCAAGAGAGAGAAAAATAAGTAAAACCCGACGAAATTTTCCACGAGTCTCTCTCTATCTATTTGTCTTTTTCTCCTCGTCCTTACAACGATCCACACGCACGTCTCTCTCGGTCGCTCTAGAACGACGATGACGATCCTCCAATCTGCGCTCGGCTGCGGAATGCGAGTTGCGCGCAAAAACGACGCGCACAACATGACCACCTCGGCGATATCTCGGCCGACGCACCGCGTCAGAGGCACCATATACATACGAGAGACGCGTGCACTTGTGCGCATATGCAATCCTCACAAGCTGTGAAAATTCATGCGCAGCTTTTCCTTGATCGATGGGAGTGAGGTCGAGTGAAAAAGCGGAATATAGTAGAATATCGTTACGGCTCCTTCTGATCGCGTGGCAGGGAAGGAGACAACGGCGGGGGGGAGGGGAAGATCGATCGACCGCTGCGGCGATTTATCGACGGACTAAGAAGCGCCTGCGGTAATCTACGGTATCATTGTTGCGCCGCGCCGATACGAGCAATAAAGCTTTTAAGGAAAACGCGCTTCTCTCTCTTGCAAGGCAGAATCGATTTAATTGTGCTCGTCATTATTATCGATCGACAAGTTTCCGCTGAGCTGTTGGTTTTTAATTTTACAAGATCCGAGGACAAACGTGGTGGAACGCGGGCCGAACTTAGGACTAGTGGTGCCGCACTCGATCGGCGTTAAAAGCGTTGCCTCTTCTCCTCCTTTCTCTCCTTCTTTTTTGAAATAACTTGGAAATTAAATTTAAGCGTGACGGCATTTTTAACTCGTAATTAAACGATGAGACTTCGGAGAATGGAATCTTCACCGATCCTCGAAAACTCGGCTAACGAGAAAAAGCGAACGTTTTTGTTACTCGAAAAATTTTTCCAGAATCTATTAAAACTCTTTTTTTTTCTTTCTTTCCATCTGCCTCTCCTCCTCTCCTCTTAATCAGTCCTGCACTGCGGTACGATTGTAAACGTGAATCGGAAAATTTCGATAAAAATGCGTTTTAACGTTTTGTATTGACGTTAAATATCGATATCAAACGAATTGATACGTGTTCTTTCTATCGAAGGCTGATTGTAAAAAAAGAAGCGAAAAAAGGAGAGGAGAAAAAGAAAGGGATCAAGACAAGAAGTAAACAAACAACCAAACATATATCCACATGATACAAACAAAACCAACTACAGATCAAACGAGCAAGGAAAAAAACTATCGATAGAAGTAATGACGCTCAATAAGAGGCTTACAAAGCCGAGAATAGAAAGAAGACCAAAAAAAGAACAACCACTGGCAAGAAAAAAGCTCGCGTAGGAAGGTGGAGGACTCGTTAAAAAAGACATCGGCAGTACCGACCTAATTGGCCGAAGGATAAGTAAGAAGTACCAAAAAAAAAGGGACGAGCACAAAACCGTGTACACATACATACGTACATAGGCGGACGCGTATAAAGGGAGTAGCGTCACGTCGCGGGATTCGCGATTCACGATCGGATCATTAACGATCCGAGAAGCGAGAGTATAAGGATAACGCGCTGCCGTGATCGAGAAAGGCGATCAATCGATCGATGCGGCGAAAGATCGCTGCACAGCGACGTAATTGGTAAATGGAGCGTGAGCGACCGTTTGTGTGCGCACCCGATCGCGCGCGCGCACCTCTGTGTCTCTCTCTCTCTCTCTCTCTCTCTCTCTCTCTCTCTCTGGGTGTATGCGTGTTTGTGTGTTTGCGCGCGTGCACGAGTCTGCGTTAGCGCAGTGCGAATGCGCCAGAAACTGCGTTTGGTAATTGCAGACGGAGGAAATGAGCAACGTTCGGGTGGTAATAAGTCCTTTCTATCGCTTTCGCGATATTTGAATAGAATCCGCAATTCCTCGGGATATTACAATACTTTTTCGACTCCTTATTTTGCTCTCGCTGCACCGACCCGCTCCCCCCGCTCGTCCTCCATTCGCGATCTAAAACATTTATCGTTTAATATAACATTAATCGAAGCTGCTCTTGGAAAGATTTCACGTATTTAACTGTCGCCTCGATCGCTTTTCTGGAAATAAGCTAAGATTCGACAAAAAAAAGAGGAGAAAAAACAGGTGTGCGGCATATAAAATTACAATTACGCGACGGATCATTTTTTACGCAAGAGACTCGTTGATTTTTCACGTGCGCTTTACGCGTGCGACCTTTTTTCACGCGACTGGAAAATGTAATTACGGGTGGGCAATTTGTAAATTATATAGGTGCCGTAACTAAAGTAGTTGCGCGCTTTCTTATATACATCGTTAATAAAATATGAATGGTCTCTCAGAGCGCGCGGCTCAATTGTGGTGTAAGTGCCAATGACGACGCCGACTGACCCAATTGCCAATGCATTTTTTTAATTTTCCCGTCGGATGCGAAAATCGAATATCAGCCGACCCTTTCCTCGTCTCGACGATGCAAGACTCTTAAATTAAAACGAATATATCGTCGATTTTGCTACAGTGGCAGTGGCATCAAACGTACATCAAGAGTCACGGATCTTGCTGCAAACCTATCGACCTGCGTAAGCGATAGAGAATCGGGAAAGAGGCGTCTCTTTTTCGTAAAAAGCGCGACGTAATTATTTTCCCTAATTAAGTATGCCGTTAATTCTTTAATTATTCGATTACAAATGAGAAGCGATTGGCCGTCGTTGCTCGAGCGGACGGACGAGCGTCGGGAGGGCCCGGGCCGAGAAAAGAAAGGGAGCCTCCTCCCTCCTCCGAAAAAAGCGGAAGAGCCTAGGCCAGTTCTGCTTTTTTCCGCGGCTTTCCTCGTCGGGTAAAGGAGGAACCTCCCGCCAACTCGTTAACGAGGCGGCTCTAATTTTAAGTACTTTCGGGCAATTAGAAGGTATTTCTGGCCCAGCGCAGCCCGGCTATCGTCCGATATATACCCATCCATCCACTCGACCTAAATCCGGCGCACCTGATTAAAGAGCGGGCAGCGAGTCTCGAGGTGAGCGGAGGGGGGGGGGCGCGGAGGCACATGTAACATAATTCGTTATCGCTGGCCACTTGCACTTTGAAAATGATCGAGTTATCGCGGTCTTGTTGAAAGGATCAATCATTTCGGCCAGTCATGTCACTGGCTCTAAGCGCGATGTTCGACACGACAGCCCGTGCTTTCCTTTTTCATTTGGTAAGGGCAGCGCCTCGGCGCAGTCTCTCGTACAAGGTTCTCTCTTTCACCGAAGCCCCCGAAATAACGAGATCCGTTGTTCAAGAGCACTCGGGCGGGAGATCTATGGATTACGAGAGCTCGGCCTCGAGGCGATACGTGCGCTGGCTGATTTCGGACAAGTAATTATGAGCAAGAGAGCAGACGACGACGAATCCCGTAAAGTGGTCAGTCCGAGCCAAGCGACTCGAAAACTAATCAGAACGCATTAACTGCCGAGTCGCGTAATTGTCCTCCGGTCCTATGCAAACACCTTCCAAACGCACAATACACGAATACAAGGTGCAGTCTGCGTTTGTATAGGGCGCAGTACCGCAAGGGAGAGCGAGCCGAGTATACCCAAGTTAAACGATGGGAGTGAGAAGAGAAAGAGAGGAGGCAGAGAGGAGATAAAACCCGGAGAGAAATTCACGTCCCTCGGCGACTAAGGCCACTACTGTGAGGAATGTCTCGAGTGAACCAGCGTGAGTGAGCACCTGTAGAAAGAGAAAAGGAAGATCGAGAGAGACGGCGCGCGTGGGTGGGGCGGTTGATCTTTTGCCCGAGCGTGTGTGAGAGAGTGTTCACACACGGGCCCTCGGTTCGTATAATCAACGCGAACAAGCTACGCAACTCGTTCGGAGGCTTCTGCCGTTCTCGAGACGGCATCGCGTTGCTGCTCGGGATGCGATCGACGCGAAAAATCCTGTACCTGCGCGCACCCACTCTTAAATAATGAATTTATTACGCAAATCAGCAAAGTAATAAGTTAAAATGAGCCTGGAACTAGAACGGCCCTCCCTTCCCCAGTTCGCTGATTATCGATGCTGCGTAGTGGGGGTTCGAGCCAGAGATGCTTTTGGATGTCGGATAATGACGCCGCGCCCGATTGGCGCAATTGCCGAGTAGCGAGAGAAAAGGATCGACTCCACGAGTGCGGATCCAGGTTATTTGCTTCTCGCATAATCGCTGGTTTATACTATTCGTTCGAATAGATTTCTTCGATGAGAGCAAGAGATTATTTCGGGCCTAAGTATCGCCAAGCGCACACGGATGTGTCGTAAATTTCAGCAATTGCTAATTAAATACCATAAATTACGCGAGCTCTAATTTTTAATCGCTCTAATAATCTTAATCGCCGGATCTTTAAAACAACATTTGCAAGCTGCTCCTTATCGTTTTATACTCGCTCCGCTTATGTTTTGATTTTAGCTTTTTATCATTCGGCGGCTTCTGGTTGCACTTTCTATTTACTCCTCGTCCTTCCAACGAACGAAATTTTTCGACGCCTCCGTCGATCTGTATTTATCAATTTGTGTTTCACTACGACGGGAAGCCCTAGGATTTGCCAGTGGAAAGGGTTTTTTGAAAATGCGAGACACGGAATGATGGACGCGTCGACCACACAGGGTTCGAGCGTCGCCGCCTCGAGAGCCAGAATTCGGCCGCAACCTTTGCGGAAGGTCCTCTCGCGTATGCGCGTGCTCCCGGTAACGATCCCGATGATCGGTCACACGAGCTTCGTTTTTACTCAGAGCGCGCAAGTTCAAAGCCGCGTGACTCCGCTGCTCTTCCCTTGGTCCGTTCCCCACCCCCCGGCCCGCTTGCGCCTCGGGGCGAAATATCGCTCGCAGCCCGGGCGCGTTGATGCTGGCAAAAAAGCGAGCATGCACCGGGCTACCGAAGGGCCGCTACTCGCGCGCCTCTCCCTCTCTCTCTCTCTCTCGGAAGCAAAGGGAGAGAGATAGAAGCGACGGCCGCTGATGCGCTTTTTGCGGGTGTAGCGCGGGGGGAGGCCCTCGAGCGCAAACGTAACGATCGGCGAACAATGTTTGCGAGAAAAACTGGTCCGGCTGGAATGTTGATTTTTACGTTGTTATTCAATGTTAAGGAGGCGACGAAGGAGCGAGCGAGCGAGACAGAGAGACTACGCCGCGGGTCGTTCGTAGTGACGCGTCGGGATGCGTCGAGACGTTATTACTGACAGCGACGGCTTTCGAAATTCTTCAAAATTTTTCGGGAGAAAGCAGTGAATTCCGTAAAGTACTCCTATTAGTAGTTCTTAGTTTCCATTCGGAAATTGGAGTCCCTTCCTTCGTCTATATACACCCGTCCTATATTACACATTCGAGTTTTCCCCCTCGATCAAGATAAATACCTAAGTTTATACGTCGTATCAAGAAAAACTCTTATCGCTTTTTCTGGCTTAAAACATGTCGGCTCGCCAGCAACTGGATATCGCCTGAATAATTTAAACAGATTCTCGCTAATTCTAAACGAAATTTGTTAATGCGTTTTGTGCTCGTGCAAAAATACTATTTCTGATCATAAAGTCTGAGCCGCAACACGCACTCAAGCACTTATTTATGCGATTCGAGAATAACTCCAATGCGAAAGCTCGATTTCCTCCGTGACTACCGATATTTTATTAACGTCTGACAAAGACGTATAAAAAGTTTCGGTCGGACGCACTAGAGCCGATATAACGAATGACTACAACAAAAATTATATTTGTGTAAACTATAAATAAGACATTTTTTAAACGTTAGGAAGAGCGACTATCGTTACGTGGCGCCTCGCGCGCAGATGATTATCGTCTTTTTGAGTAGTAACGCGATTTTTCCCAACTTTTTGCGTCGTAACTTTTATGAAAATTCATCGCGCGACCTTCCTTCGTTTCGTCTTATTCCAAGACGTGATAATACGCGGATAGTGCGTCGTCCCAATAATGGTCCTGCTTTTCCGAGCAACTCTTGCTAAAGATTCGCGACCCACGAAACTTTGGTAAATTACTTTTTGGACGTGAATTCGTGCGCGTACGGGATAATCCGAGCGCCATCTCTTCAAGTATCAAGCATTTAAAGAAAATAAAAATTGTTAAAATACTCATTGGAGGACATGTATGCATAGATTGGTAACACTGCACTCAATACTAATTGCAATATAATGCAGGATACATCGTGTTGATGGAAAATTCTCCTTTGCAGGCACGAGCAATCAAAATGGTAGTTTATTTCTTATCTAACGCAGCTTTTAAAATAATAACGTTACAGCTCGCGAAAAACATTGAAAAAATTATCAGCGAATGGTCGAACAGTAATTGTGAGAAACAATGTGTTATTGAGAAATGACAGTGGCCCGAGTAATTTTAAATGAAAACCTGACGAGTCCTATAACATTTTTAAGCGTGTTTTTGCAAATGATTTTATAAATGCCATTGCAAATGCTTCAAGGCCTAAATTAGTCCAAGTGGGCAACTAAAAGGCCGACGCGGGAAAAACGCCCGCACTCTTCGCCTCCTAAGAAGCAGCACGAGCGTATTTTCCGTATGCGCCACCTACGAGGAATCCTGGCTCGCGAAAAGTGAAAATAGAAAATTGATCGCGCGACACTCAAAGTGGGCGTGTTTTCGCGGTCCTGCGCCCGAAAGAAGGTGCATCATCGCAGGTGATAAGTCGAGCGGCCGAAGGTTTTATTGGTCGCGCGCGTGGCGTACGTATTTCGGGATAAGTCATTTTGCGATTTATCCGCGGAAAAATTAATTTCGGACAATTAATGCGTGGCTGGGATCCAAGTTTCGGCCGCGGGTAGAAGTTGGCAAGGAGCGCTAATGGTCTCCTGCGTCACCATAAATTTCATTGTACTTAGCCATGCGCCGCCAACGACATTCCCCCTCGCGACCCTCCTCTGCCGTCGTCTCGTCCCCGGAGGCGCGCATGCGCGATTTATAATTATAATTTCCCGAGGCTGCGTGACACAAGGCGCGCAGTGGTGGAAATTCCTCGGGGCGTGCGGCGGAATCGGGCCGGGGACGGAGGAGGGCTGCGCTCAAAGTCGCGCGCTTTCGCAACCTCTTCCTCGTGCATTGTGTATAAATTACGATATTACGCCGAGTTAAGACCGAAATGTCCGAGCAAATGCCACTATTTATCACACGGACAAACTTGTGCTAAGAAAAGTATATAGGTTATGCTATTGTACAAACCGCGGGCGTTTTCTTTTCTTTTTTTCGTGCGATCGCAGTCGCGGCTCCAGCTTCGTTACATAATCGACCGGGGAGAGCCCCTCCCCCCTCACCTCCCCAGACATCGTCGATGGCATTGTGCGCGTATATTTTCCTCGATACACAATCGGATCTTTTATTTTCTATCGCATACAAAAGCGAGCCTCTGATGGTCGAGATTACGTACGGAGTAGTCTCCCTTGGAAGAGACTCGGGGTGATTTTCCTGGAGTCCTTATTGCAAGATAGACGTTTTTCTCCGGGAGTGAAATTGCGGAAGCGAAACTCGAGAAAGAGAGAGAGAGAGAGAGAGAGAGAGAGAGGGTTTGGCGAAAGTTCAGCCAAGGAATCGCTGCCGCGATCAAGAGGGTGAACCAGACAAGGAGGAGTACAAGAGGTTTGGGAGGGTCGTTACAGTGATGAAAACGCAGATCCGCGGCGGAAGTTCTCTACGGAAGTACCAGGTCGACCGCGATTAATGCCTTTGGCATTGCAAGTTTCGTCGAGGTTAGCCCATTTGGAGTCGCCACCGTGTACGTGTGTGCAACTACTCCAAACGAGGTGAAACCCCTGGAACTGTTCCGCTAGACAAAAAGGAATCGAACGCGAGTTTCATAAATTAATCGCGGACGTGTTATGCGGTTATCGCGTGCCCAGGCTCCTACGTTCGGCAATTAATTTGTTTTTAAAATTCCGTTCCCGGTAGTGCGTTACCGAGAAACAACACTACTCTTGTCTGCAAGTGTCGTACCGAATTAAAGGCGGCAACGCGCGCGCAATATTCAAAAAACATTTATACTCGGTTTGCGTCGGGAAGACGTTGCTTCCTGAAATTCTAATTACATCAATTCCGAACACCCCATGGCCTTTTGTCGTTCCGCGATGAAAATTTATTACACCCACGTAGCAACGCTTCTGAACGCGTTAGATGCTTCGCAGTTGTACAGGAGCACCACTGCTCGCGTCGATATTTACTCACCGAGAAGTTTAATACAAGTTCCGACGATCGCGCTGTGGTTTGATGACGCTAAGCGACACAAATTGGCAGCCGCGAGCAAATTTTTCGACCAACAAGTGCTATCGGCTCGTGCATCCTTTAAACTAATACGAAACGCACCGAAGCGAATGCATCGCAAAAAGGTATTGCGTGCAAAGCTCGCTAACGTAATTATAAAAATGCTCGACGCACGCTATGTATTTGTTAAATGAAGCGATGCGCATTAACGACGACGTGGCAGCGACATTTTTTCATCGCCATAAATCGTACATCAATAATGACGTTCGACCCAAAGTACACTCGATGAAATTTGTATCCGCTGTATCGCAGTTTTTTCCTAGCGAATACGTGACATTAATAAAAGTAATAAATTCCTTTTTATAGTTCCTCGATCGGCTGTGAATTTATTGTACTGAAGCGCCGATGACAAGGAGAGAGAGAGAGAGAGGGATCTTGCCGGCGACGCAACGCCTCGTCCTTCTGCGAAATTTCCGATCAAAGCACCGGGGCGAAGAGGTCGAGACGACGAAGACACTTTAGAGCCGTCGGCACCACCACACGAGAGCTTTATCGAATAATTGCGGGTCAACTCGCAGCCGTCGCGAGCGCCGGCGTGTGGGCGGCTCTTTTAAGCTCGTCATTTTTGCAGCCGATAGCCGTTTGTTTTGTTTTTTTACGTCTCGTTTTTTGTTTTTTGTTTATTGTTTTCTTTCGGCTCGGCGCACGTGCGGCATTAACGCCGATCTTGTTTTGCATCGCTCTGTACTGAATTCAGTTATTCAATGTTAAATTCTCGACTCCTGCATTGTAACGTCGTTCGACGACGCCTTTGCGTAAAATGAACGATCGAATTTCACAATTCATCGATGTTCCGAGGAGTACCATTACGTATACAACGCCGCGACAAAGAAACCGGGAGACGACGACGGGACGACGACACTTGGCCGAACAAGTTATTCGTGAAAATGCAAATGTAAAAAATGTAAAGGTGTAAGATTTTCAAGTCGACAGAGTCGCGCGAGACGCACGGCAGCACCAATTCGGCCCTTATGTTCGCATACGCGCGGTAGATCGTCGTATTTGCTCGTTAATAATCGCGAAACCTTCTTGGGGAGCAGCTTAATTTCAAGTCGCGGTAGCCCTATTCCGTAGGAATGTCCCTAGCCAGCTTCGACTCATTATACAGACGTCGTAAACATTTCGTTAGACTCGGAGCTTGAAGGGAGTGACAAAAGCCGCATTCCCGCGCCATAAAGAAAGCCGCGCTCGCCCTCCCCCGTACGTGCATTCGCAAGGTGCTGTTAATCAGCGCCGAGCATCACCTCGTGTTCGTTTAAACTACACACGCGCCACTCGGGCGGCTACGAGCGCGCGACAATGTAATGCGCACATCGACTAGAGGACAGTTCGGTTAATGAGCCAGGGATTTATTACGGAGATGCAAATTCTCGCCGAGAGTTTCCTCTCCTCCTCTTCCATGGCGGCGCGAAAGTTCCTACGACGTATTTACAAAGATCATTTCAGAGGCTAGTCGTCGATCGGCCGTACATTTGTAAATTCGTCGAGGCTTACGTCACTGTGACGCAACGGAACGGAGCGCTTTAAACGTCGCTTCGGTTCGAGCCGTCCGGATCGCTTATCTCGGAGTAACGCGCATCCGAAAAATCGGCAGCTGATTTTTTAAGTAATACCGTCCTCGGCCGGAGGAGTGTTTGACTGACGGGGGAAACGAGCCCGTGGAGTGGGGAGACTCGAAGCTCGAGGCTCGCGGCTAATAAAAAGTACTCGAGTCGTAGATCATCGGCGTCGATCGGTCTCAATTGCAGCAGCTCCAGGGGAGGCCCGAGCGAGAGACGCGCTACTCCCCCCGCGAGACGACGACGCGGCACCGCGTATAAATTCACCAGAGACGCACGTAAGCCGCGTATGCGCTCCCCATGTGAAAACGCGTCTCCGGGACCGCGATCACGCGACGCGGATTAATCGCGCGCCGCCCGCGAGACCCGACGGGGGCGGTTAATTTACGCCGGAGTGGGATATTTATGCGCCTCGTGGAACGCATCCTCGTCGTACCGCCGCTGCTCCTCCAAATGACGTATGGACGGCTCCAACTGCTTGAGTAATGCGCGCGCTGCACCTTTGACACGATTGTTATTATTATTATTTGCTTTTTCCTTTCAGCCTCGTGTGCGCATTGTCCGCTCGCATTGGTAATTAAGTTAAGCGATTGCCGCGATTTTATACGTTCGATGTCCGGGCATCGGCTGCTTAATTTCAAGGACCTTTAGTTTTACTTATTACGGATGCACTGCATTCCTGGGATAATTGATACGCGGGAAAACGCGTTCTGCCGCGCTTAGGAGAAAAGCAGTGCCGCGTCGAGTTTTGGATTGCGAATTTCGGCTGCGATTTTACGATTAGATTAGCCGAAGAATCGAGTTTGGCCAGCAGCAACTTTTATCCTCGACAACGCCCTCTTAAATCGCTCCGTAAATTCATAAAAATTTCCCGTATGGAATTAACGCGGCTCCCCTTCCTGCTTTCCAACTGACGTGCAAATAATTAAAGCTGCGATAACCAGAGTTTACGGTAACCATATAGGATATTGCAAGTCCGCGCGTTTGAGGAAAACCGATATTTTCGAGTTTCAAGAGTTTTTCCGAGGAGGTGTAGCGAACGCAAAGGTTCGCGTCCTCGGGAACTACGCGTACGTACGAGCGCAGGAAAATATCGGTGTTGAGCGCCTGAGTTCGCAATATCCGATCCGATATAGTTACTTCAATGTCGGTTATTACAGGTTTAATTGCTTACGCGTTATTTGGAAAACCGGATAATGAATTAAGTTGTTCTCGTGTTCTAAATTGTCGCCTCTTTTTATAATGCGGTAACGCTAAAATGTTTATATTTACATAACGTAATGGTAGATACGAAGAACTGCTTTTATCGCTAAAAAAAAGTTTCTCAAGATCATAAGGGGACTAACTGCAATAACTAATTAAGATCTGATAAAATTTCTTAATAACCATTGCAATCGCATTATTTCATAGGGACCAACAATTTTATTTCAAAACGCCAAGTATAAACGAATTCCTTATGTTTGCTCGATTCCACTGCGTTTCTGGACGGATTCTTCGAACGTGCATTTCAGGAGTCGCGAGAAACAGTTATTCAAAATCCGATAATCGTTGCGTCGAAGCTCCGTTGCGCAAGAAATACTAGTCGGGTTGAAGCAGATTCGTCACGACTGCGCCTCTGGCTATCGGAACTAGGAAGTTGTGCTTTCGCAGGTCAAATTCGAGAGAAAATTCCTGCTCGTTTGGGAGTTGAAACGAGAGCCGAGGAGAAGTTCTGGCATCGACGACCGAATTCCCGGCTGAATTTTCGCCGCCCGAAAAACGCTGCTCACATTTCGGCCAATTAAGCGGGGAGGAGCGATGCACACTTGCTGTACTAGAAGATACGTGACTCGAGCTGCCTCGAGCCTGCGAACTCCATTCAGTCGTAAAGCGTTCATTGACGCGTGAACTCGAGCGACGGTTTCGCGCCCGAGCCACGTGAATAAGATTTTGCAATTCAAATCACGAGAGCAGCCCAAGTGCGCGCGCAACACAGTCTGCTGATTCTCATTGTAGTCGCGCGCGAATCGCTGGGCTTTTTTATCAGCGCCAGACGCGAGACTGACGCCTGCATTTTCTTATTATTGTCACTTTGGCGCGCGAGAGATGACTTTATGTAAGCACGTAATTGGATTATTTATGGCCGCCGAGGAGAGGAAATTAGTGCCAACCGGGGTGTTTTATAGGCCTTGCGAAATCGCGAGAGCGTTTAGCTTCATCTTTTATTCAAATTTCTCCTCAGCGGTGATTTATCAAGCTATCGACTATTCGCCCTCGTGAAAGTAGCGCGCGAGGAGGAAAAAAGGCGGCCAGCACAGGTGTCGCGGTCGATAGTCGAGCGCAATATTAAAGTGCAGCTGGTGAAAAATGCGTGTGACGCAGGCGCTTTTTCTCGAATTAGTCGGGGCCTGATTTATGGGCTCGGGGGGGGGGGGGGAGGCGGAAAAAACTGCGAAAGAGCGGCGCGATCCCACACGTGTAGCGGGCGCAGCTCGGGGCCTGACTTGTAACTCCTCGCGAAAGCCCGCAAGGGGTCCGCTCGGCGCGTTCGACCTGGCCGAGATCCCGGATCCCAGATACCGAGCGACGCGCATCGCGAATCCTCCAGCTCTCCGTTTTGGATGATGGAAGCTCCAGGCCAGAGCGCGCGCGTTACAAGGAAGCCCGAGGAACATCGGCGCGGAACGATCCCGGCGATTTCTCAGTCGAGGGAAATCAATCTTGCGGAAACGATATTTTATTGTTGGCCGCTCAGCTGCGCGAGAGAACCTCGCGAAATTTCCATTCAATAAGCCCGCGGGGCTTCGTTCGCGTTCCTTCCCAATGATACGCCGCTGCGCAATAAAACGTCGGTTTTTTTTTTTAAATTTTGAATAATCACTCGGAATTCTGTGCCGCTTTGCGATCCTAAGCTGCCACGGGGAAAAGAGGCATCTCCCGCCCAAATAAGTTCTCAGGTATTAAAAGGCCAAATGTAACTCAGCGCGAATCCAGCCAATGAAGCCGGAAACAAAGATGCGCGTTGGAGGTCAGCGCACGACAAAAACACCATCGACCATCGCTCGTCTTGTAAACGTTCCTGCTGGCTAACACCGCGACTACGATCACGCCTGCGCGCATTCGCGTAATGATGCGCGATGGACAATAACAACGGCAGCGGCCAGGTAATTACAAACAATCGCATTAGCCGCAGCCGCAGATGTACGGGGGCACCGGAAAAACGTAAAAAGGCAAACGAGACTCGGGCGGGGAGAGTGAGAAGGGGATCGCGCGATACACGAGCAAGAGCAAAGCGCAGAGACTAAAATACAAGCGAGAGAGGAATCCCAGAAAAGGAACCCGCGGCGATACTCGGCAACGACTCGCATAATGGTATGCAATCGAGATGAGGGATAGCATTGTACATAATATCATTAGGGTAGTTTGTAGTATAAGTGCGGAAGGATCCCGGTACGGGAAGTGTGTCGTCCCCGTCTTGGTCCTTTTTTCAACTCGGCTATTACAGCGCGAGTCGTCTCCTCTCTTCCTTTTCTCCCGCGCGCACTGCAAATCGGTATAAATCGGTGCTCTTATCTTTGGGAGTGTGGGTGTGCACGTATTTCCTCCGCGAGTTTATCGTTTTTCAGAAACACCTTTATCCGAGCTTGAAGAAACGCAATATAACCAACGACTGCCCGACGTCTGCGATACTTCGTAAATAACTTGGAAACAGATATCGAGGCTGGAGTAAAATTTCTTGCCAGCTCTGTTTTAAATTTCTTTCATAGGCACGAATAAATAAAGGTGAGCGCAATCGGTAAATCAGCGGCCCAGGGGTACCTACCTACCATTTCGACGTAAACAATAAGTTTAGCGACGGATAAAATTCGACCGTGCAAACGGCCGACTCCGTTCGAATTTCAAGTAAACTGTAAAAACGAAGCGAGAGCAATTGCGAGGGAATAAAGGAGCGTATCCTTGGAGGACAACCACCTGAAATAATAACGCTTATCGGAAAAAGAAGGAAATCGCTAATTGCGCAAGGCACGGATTGCGCAAAAACGGGGCTAATTGCGCGGACATTCGCGGAGCGCGCGCGCATAAAATCGCTGTAATTGTCTTTGCTGTAGTTGCGCGGGCGGCGATACGCGGAGAGAAAATCTGAAAACTCGAGCGGCGGCGGCGGCGGTGATTGTCACGGGGCGGAGTCGCAAGGGCCCGCGTCGCGATCGGAGAACGCGCGGAAAGAACGCGTTACGTAAAGCAGCATGAATGAGCCAAGGAGCGCGCGATTAAACGAGCGTGTAAACGCGCTTACGAGCATGTAAATGCGTGCGCGTGCACCAGAGAAAGAGAGGCCTAGCGAATGTCCGGTAAATCAATCCCCGCGCGCGCGCGCGTTTGACATCCGATACACTCGCCGTAAATACGCTTTTGCTGCTGGTATGCAAAAACCACGGGCGCCTCGTCTTATCGCCCCCCCTCCCACCCACTCACCCACCTCGAGTGGCTCGAGATTGATTCTTGCGTCAGGTAATATTAAATGATCTACCGCGCATGCGCCCCGATGTGGCAACTTGTTTTATTATTCCCCAGCTGTAGCTTGCCAGCCACTGCTGCCGCGGAGTTCGGCCTCTCCGCTTCCCCTTGGATTCGTTTCTCTCGCCTCCGCCAGGTACACGCGTGTCCTCGCGAAAAAAGCCAACTATATTCGAACGGTAACGCCAAAAGAGACGGAGCTCAACGCGGATCGCTGCGAGAAATGCAACAGCGGTGTGTTCCTTGCTCTCGAAATAGTTTCGGAATTCTCGAAATTAGGAATGCACTCGTTTTCCCGACCCTAGTGAGCCGTCGTCCCAGCACGAGCCAGCATCGACTAATTACGAATTAATGCCCGAGGAGCGGAATTCGTTCGAAAGTCCCGCACTGTTAAAATAATGCAGTTTTAGCGACAGAGGAACTGCATCGCGTGCGCGCGCACTCGTTGAAAATTAACGTGTCGAAATTGTTCGACGCTAAGTTCGGATAAAGAATCGACGAGCTATACTCGAGCGCGCACCCGTGTTCTGGGTATCAGGGCTTTAACCAACAGAGAGCGACTCTAAACGGTAAAATTAAAAATCCACTCGGATGACGGCGTTCGAGCGACCGATCCACCGGTGGATACATAATTCACGGGGATTCGTAAAAAAATGGTCGCTCGTACTCGTTTCAAGTTTAAGACACAGCGCGCAGCTCCGTCGCGGCAATCAAGGCGATTTAGTTTTCGCAAAACATTAGTGTGGCACGGCAATTTGTTGACCCAACGTTTTACGTTTTTCGCGAAAACAAAAAAATATATACATTATCATTTCGGTCAGGGGAATCTATACATATTTATGAAGATTTCAGAAAATATCCTCCCCTCGGCTCTTGAATCTTTCAAATTCCCATATAGAATCCGGCTCATGCGCAAGGAATCGAATACGAGCGGTCCATTCATTATGGATTCTAAGCTAAACGTGCAATTATGATAAAATAACAATCATCGGCATGCACATACAAGGTTGCAGCTTTCGTTTCGCTAATGACACGAGCATTTTTGCAAAAGCAAACGCTCCGAGAGTTTTCTGCAAAACGGGAAAGAGACGAAGGAGGCGTATAAACGGGGGATACCATATAGAAAGTTCCCCCTAATGAGATCCAGTTTTAATTAGCTGAAAATGCCCGTCCTTGTCGTATTCGACGGACGCACACGCGTCTAGCGTGTGTACGTGCACGCGCGCTCGCGCACAAGCTCGCGAACTTTTGTCCCGGTACGAGCCACGAGCGATAGATAAACGGATTAAGTTACTCAAACGCGGGCACCGACGCACACTGGCGCACAACACGAGATCAGGAAAGCCCAATCTCCGCAGAAGGAAGTCGCGTGAGCGAGGATTTCGCAAACGTCAATATTGCCGGACGGAAAATGATAAATTCGGATCATTTTATTGACGCTCTCGTACGCTTTATCGCGACAAAATGCGTAACGAGCTAAAATGGGTGCGGTACCGAATGTCGAAAGAGTGAAATTCCGATACGACAACGATTGTGTTCCAGGATTTGGTTGGATTTGGTTACTCCGGCGTGTACCGGCGTGTCTCGCCTCAAGAGTCTTCAATTTCCCCGAAAAATCCATCGCTCGATACGCTTGCCGATACTCGCGCCGCCTTGCGAGCCAAGCGAGCGCCAACGAAATTCGGGCTAACAAGACACTGGAGGAGCGCGCGATCACCGGCACTGGCACCACCGGCTGAATAACAACGATAATAACCGCGATGCCGCCGTCGAGGCTGAAAAACGACGACCCGCAGACTTGCGGGCGTAGCGTGAAAAATCCTCGCGGAAAGAAAAGGGCAGCGAGGCCTTGAGGCGCGGAGGGAGGGAGCGAGAGGGCACACACGCCTCGGGAGCGCCGAGACGGCATTATATGGCGCGGAGGCTCCTAAGGCAAGTTTTTATCGCATCTGACATCTGCGCCGACCGATCGTCATTACCACGCTAAGTAATCCGCCGTTGCAAGCTGCCGTCGTCGCCGTCACCATCGCTGTTCCCCTTTTCTCTGGGGAAGGCGGCGGCGGCGCGCGCGACTACGACGAGCCTTTTCGAATTCACCGTCTGGCTTTTGTGTTTTCATAGCCCTCCCGCTAACCTTTTTTTGGCTTTTCGCCTCGAGATCTATGATGGATTTCTGATTTTTACTTCTCCACTCTTCGTCGGAAGCAAACTGGATTGCCGATCGGCGGCTACTAGACGGTCTCCTTATTAACCAATACAAAGGCTTTTCTCCGGTCTTGATTAACGAGGGGACGAACGCACTTTTGACATTAGCCTGCTTATTTGCGCATTGGGGTGCAATTAAACAGCAAAAGTGGCTTCGGGCTGCAGAGGCGGTGAAAATTCGTTTCCGACTCGCACATCTTCCTTATCGGAAACCTCATTGCGACGGACGGACACTCGGCGGACGACGAAGCCGCTTTTTAAACCAATGCGCCCGCCGGCTTATCCGGCAAATTTACGGCTCCGCCTTAACGCTAATGCGAGTTTCACGACACACTCGAGGAGAACAAAGCAATTAGCTCGTTTTATCCCGCAACAGAGTCGCACCGGGACAAAAAGCGCGGACGGAAATGAGTGCATTACCATTAGTTTCCCCCAATGGGCCGAGCAAAAACGAAACTGTAGCCGCGTAACCAGATAGTCAGGCCGGCCGATGCACTCGCCAAGATCCGCGCGCACGAAATTAATCTCAAAAAGAAAAAGGAAGAGGAGGCAGAGGGAGTTTATTCCGATGCCGAGTTCGGGAGAGTGCGCATAACGAGTGCAGCAGCTCTGCGGCGGACACGGGCGAGATGCGCATAACGGAAATTGATTTATGCTGCCGAGCGCATCATTGCGGTCCTCTCGCTTTACGGCTTCATCATCGGGGCCCGACGTGGCACGGATTAGTGCGCGCGCAGTCGGCAATTCGCCCGAGCGCGCCCCTCGCGCCGGAAACGGCCCTTTTTGCCCGCTTCTTCCCCTCGCGCGGCCAGCATTTTCATCGGGGTCACTGCGAACTTGGTTGCACTTTCAGCCGATACCGATTTATCGGCCTCGCTCGAACTATTTATAAGCTCCGACTAGCGCCATTATCACGGGACGCCGCCGCGTTGGCTCGTTTTCTCGCTAGATAGTTTTAATCTGCGAGTTCTCGTTAATAACTCGCGAGTGCAGGGGATGTGCGAAACGAAGAAGCCGAGTAATCTCCAGATTCCCCCTCTCCCTAGACCGAATCTTGCGCTCAATTGCAGAACTTTGGAAGCTAACGAGCGCTGCGCGTATTCAGCCGTGCAAACGCAGCCGCCGAACCTCGCTACTCGCAATTTTGGGAAACGCGAATGCGACGAATAATCATCCGTAGGCAAAAGAGGATCGCCAGGGTCACGAGGCGCGTTTAAAGGCCATATAAAGTACTATCGTGTGTCGCGCCGTACGCTGAACGATTCGAGGAAGAGGGAGAGTCGGAATGGCACACGCAGTCGCTGCTCGCCGCTTCTTCTCTGCTCGTTGATTACTTCCACATCTTTTTCATTATCTCCCTCCCGCTCAATCCTCCCTCTCCCCTCGGAGGCTGCGCCGCTGCGATCCGATCCGACGCAAATACTATGGGAGCTCGTTAATTATCGGCAGATTTCATCGACTCGATCATATACTCGCCGATGCTGATCGAGCGAAAATGCGTTTGCGAATACGCCTCTGAGGATCGCTCGGGCGCGCGCCTGCGCGTTGCAAACGAGCCTCGTTATTGTTGCACGGGCGTGCGCGTCCTACTACCTTTTGAAAATTAAGACTCCGAAATTTTGCGTTGCCTCGAAGTCCGTGGCAGTCTTTACCCCCCCCCCCCACCTCCCACTCGAGGAACTCTCGGGATGCGAAATTTCGTTTCGCCGATTTTCGCGAGAACGTGAAATACGACAAGGACGCGCGCGGTCGGGCAGCTTTTTTCTCTTTAATTTGTGCGGCTATTCTTTTCAAATTCGATGGCATTACTTTCGAATTTCTTTCGCCAGTTGTTTATTGTGCATAGACCGCAACCAAAACATTATCTTTACTTATTCGTCTGCGCTTAACATTGTGTGCTTTATCTTATATGCGCTGTAATTCAAATTCATCGGAATAATAAGAGATACAGAGTTGGAAGGCAACGAAATTATTCTGAAATAATCCGTTATAAAATGTTTCTTATGCTTTAATTGTTCGGATGTTTTAGTAAAAATTGATATACAACGTGCCGCGGTTAAAGTGAAAATAAAAATGGAAGTAAAGAAAAAGTGCTTTACTCGAACATAAATATAGAAGAATAATTTTCGAGTCAATTACGAGCGAGTAATTTTCAAACGTAAAAAGACGCGGATAATAATTCATTTTTATCGGCGCAACGGCTGCTTGAATGAAAAACGTTATGTAAAGCGCACATTTTCGACGTAATATTTCGTTAAGACATTCAATTCCCTTTTCATCAATAATCATTATGCGATAATAATCCGACTGGCGTACAATTGAATTTTACAAAAGCACCGCGCGTAATTGCACAGCCGAGTTTTCTTATATTTGTAATTGTCCGCTCGCTTTGTGTTTTCTTGCTGTTTACACATGTTGATTTTAAGCCAGCAGCCAAGTGCATAAAAATTGATTTACCATTTTTTGATGACTTTTACGAGCGCCAGGGCCGGCCTTTTTCTACGCGAGTGAAAGTTTTGAAATGGACCATAAATATCGATTTATGATGGAAGATAGCTCTTGTAGCCGCGCATATTTTCTCTCTCATCTAATCGCCGGGGAAAAATCGTTGCTTAATTGATCGTTCAATAAGAAAAAAGGGTCGCCCCGACTCACACTAATCTGATTAGTGATTGGCGGGACAATTAACTGCTATCGATAGACTTCATCTTGGTCGGGTGCACAGGAGGAAAAAAGAGCCTTAGCCTTTACAACGCGATCTTCGACATGAAACTTGATTGCACGCGAGATCATTGCTCGCTGATAAATTAGAACGTTTAGCACAAATTTTCATCACTATTAACTTCATTTTAATCAATTAGTTATTTAATTGATCCATTGTACGTTTAAGTTATGACTTTAGCATCGAAATATAATTAACGGCTTCGGCGCTTTTCCTCGGCGTTGCGCAACCTTCTACAAAAATTGAAGGATCACGTGCAATAGCCTAAGCGGGGCACCTTGTTTTACTCGAAAAATTGAAAACTGACCGCCGGTCACGCGCTGGCTTTCAAAGTAGCGCCAGGGATTTGGATCCAAAGGCTACATTCTCAAAAATCTCGAACCGATCAGACAATCTTATCTCGAGCCTAAATTAAACTCCACCTTTTGTTCGATTCTCCTGGGCTTTAATAAGTTTGTCGTCGCCTCCGCGACCGACTGAACTTTTCTCGCTAGCCAATGGTGTTCGAGTATCAATCTCTCGAAACTAATCAATTGCCGAAAGAAAATAGTGCGCGGCGCAGTGCCGGGGTCCGTGAATCGGGTAACGAATTTACGGGCATAACCGCGAACAATAAGGCTGCGCGCATTTTTCCACATCCATATTCAATTTCAAGGCGATATTTTCGTACTGTCAACGCACCAAGCGCCATTGTCCGCGGAATGTTTATTAATCCAGCGCGAGTCAACTGATGCGGCCCCGAGAAAAAGAGAGCCGCGGAGGTGGAAGGGGGACAAGGAGAAAAAAGTGAGAAACGGGGGAGGCACCAAACCAGTCGCACGACTTCAAATTGAATTCCGAGTTGTGCTCGAGAAGGCCTTCGCCTCGTATAAATATCAAACGACGCATCGGCGCACAAAAGTTGTATTAAAGTCTTAAACAATCAGGCCAATCTGCATTTATTGGCTATGATTGATATCGGTAATGATAATAATGAGAAGCGAGAATTTTTACGAGAACCGCGCGCTCTCCCCCTCCTCCGTCGCTTAATAATCAAGCCTCGTTCCGAGAAATAGTTTATTCGCCGATTCTACGACGATCAACAAATTCGTCCTCCTCGCGAACAGCAGCTCCGCTCTAAAGAACGCGGCGCCTCGCGGGTTCACAGCTTCGACTCTAATGTCTATCCGGTAATGCGGCGCGCGAGATACGAGCCGAGACGAGGATAATTAAGCGAGCCAAAGGACAAGTGCAGCTGAAGGTTGAGGCCCGATACGAGCGCAGGCCCTAAAGTCATCGCGAAAAACAAAAAAAACAACGAAAAACAAGTGCATTATTCCCCGGAGACGAGGGACATGGGCCGAGGCGCCGTCTCCGGGAGCAAATGACACGCCGTGGGCTCGTTTCAACCTCCGGGGGGATCCTAATCGTCGCTGCCGTCGGGAAACTCAAAGGAAAGGCCTCCTGCGGTAATAGGCGCGTCGGGGCGAGCCGCGACGCCCGCTTATCTCGAACGTCATCGCAAAAGCGGCGGCGCCGCCGCCTCACCGCGGATCCTCCCAAGTCCAGCGAATTTCACGTCGGCGGCGTTTCTGCTTTTCCGGTTGAGACGCGCATCGGAATTCCCAAGGCCACCGCCTCGATTTTACGGCCGCACGCCGACTTAAATACCATTGCCGCATTACGAAATAATTAGATTAGGAGCGTTTGGCGCACTTCTTCTGATGCGGCGAACGCTGCAGTTTGCTATTACAGGCCGACACCGAGAGTCCCAGGAACGATAACGAGAGTTTATTCGTCGGTGCGCTTTAAAGGTGTTGGCGCGTCTTCCTCGCTCCCCCTGATTCGCGGCAAGGCCGATCAAATTATGAATATTTGCACGCGCTTTTCCGCTCCGAGTTATGCGCCGATTAAAAAACACTCGCTAATCCGAGGGGGAACGTCGTCGGGAGCGTCAAACTACTATGAAAATTGAAACGAGACGATTGCCTTACCATTCGATGAATAAATAAAGGCACTAGTCGCGCAATTGTAATGCATTCGAATTTACAGGCGCTTGCTATTTGCTAATTAAAAATATCTTTCCGTTTCGTTATGTGTGCGTGCGTGCGTGCGTGCGTGCGTGGCCCAGTGCTCAACAGGTACACCGCAAGTAGGTGGGTATATAAGAAAAGTCGGTCTCACTCACTGGGCAACAGCTCGGAAAGTGCCATCCAATGACTTACCTGCAAATAAATGAAAATGCAACGTTAAACGCCGTTTCTAGTGGCTGAACAAATACGTAAGCGGGGACATATTTATATTTATATTTGTAGTTATATTTGTACTTGTGCTTATGTTTGTGTTTGCGCGTATAGAAAATTATGCACATTTATAATAATAAAGCAAGTTGTTGCCGGGCAAGTAGTCCGCGTCCTCGGCGGACGGCTTGGGCTGAAAACGAAAAATTATCGACGTAAAATAAATCGAACAAGTCGAAAAATCAAAATGATAAAATCTAGACGTTTCCCCGACATCATCCCTAATTACTTTTAATGAACCAGCATTTTTTCCCTCTCTCGCTAAACGCAATTTTTAATTTTCCTTTTTTTTAATCAACTCGGGGCTTCTCACGCAAGCATAACAGCGCGTGCACCGGGGGCGAGCGGGGAGGGCCTGAGGAACACACAACGTCATTCCAATTTGTATCTTGTTCTGCACTCAAGAGTCTCGATATATTCCGGCGGCATGGCGCGCGTTCCATACTGGATTGGCGGGGCCTTTTAAAGAGGCCGGACTCGCGAATGAGGTTCTCGCGTTCCGCAGGAAATTCCAGGAGTGTCTCCGAACAAAGGGCATTAGCGTTCGGCCCTTTTGTATTTCAGAGGCTCGAGCCGCGCGCGCTCTCGTAAAGACTCCATTTCGTTGGGCATTTTCATTATCTGGCTCCGCTTCTGCGCTTCTACGGATTACGCTTTTGTAATCGTTTACCGTCCTCGTCGCGCTTTTTCTCCTCCCGAGCGTTTATCTAGTAGCAGCTCCTAACCTGGACGCGCCGCCGCCGCCGCCGTTCGTCCCTCTCCTCCTGCGCATTCTCTCTATTCCGTATAGTGGTTTAACCGTGTAATTATTGGTCCGCTCGTTCAGGGCCGATTATTCAACCGCTCCTTCCCGATCGGGACTTTAATTAAAAGCATTGCATTGCCTATCGCACGCGTCTCTTTCGCCCTCCACGCTCGTCGATTATGACAGCTGGAGAATAGACGTTGATCGATCGCGCTTTACTTCTCGCAATTAATAGACAGCGCGCGCCAAGTGCTGCTACTGCTACTTAATTTATTCCACAATAGCGCGCAAATTTTCATTAGGCGATTGCGCGAGCTTGGAGCGACTCGGTCGGCTCGTCTCGACTCCGACGCCGTGGTGAAAAAAGATCGCGATATCCCGTGCGGCCGTTGCGCTCCTCGTATCGCTAATAAAGATCGGCTTTTTTTAGGTGCGAGAAAGAATCGACGCGAGCCACCTTTTGGACGCTTTCTCCGCTCGCCCAAGCCGAAAAAGCGTACACCGCTCCCCCCACCCGCCCCGCTTGAAGTAAAAAATTAAAAGAAAAAGGCGAGAAGAGCGACTCGGCTCATCTTATCAGCGCGCCGATTATAACACCCGAGCGGAGTTGAAAAAACTTTGGCACGACGGCGCGACCCAAGTTTCCTCCGATGAAAAAAGATATATGTGTAAAAAAGGGAAGAGGACTCCGGTTTCTCGAAACAAGCTGCGGTTTTCTTTGAACGCCGAATGGAATCCGCGATAATCCGTGGCGAGAAGTTGTGCCGCTCTTGGCTCGTGGGAGTCAGGGAAGGCGAAGGTCCTTAGCCTTGTCCTTTATTTCGGCTGGAGATCAGAAGGTGCCGCCACCGAGCGGCGGTGGGACACGAGGAGGAGGGTAGCGAGGCCGGAGAAGCAGAGCTTTATCTCGAGATCGCGCGCGCATGTACGTGAAGTGGAGGTGGACAGGACGCTTTCTAAATCACGGGGGCTCCGCACCGCAACTCCCCTCCTCGTTCCCCCGGCCCCCGGTCTGCTTTTGGTCGAGCGCGTGGACCCGATGATGCCTTACACGAAAATCGGGCCCCGCTCTTGCTCTTATTTCTCGCTCCTCGCTCGGACACGCCGAGGATTTAATTCCTCTCGGAGCTTTCCTCCCACCCCTCGTAAGGCGGATCGCCACACTTATCGGACCGTTTAAAAATGGATTCGTGAGTAATCTTGCGAATACGATGCAGAGTATTTAATTTAATTGTTTGATTAGCGTTCAGCAATATCCTGTTCGAGCCAATGATATAAATCTGCGATATCGGACGTCTCGGTAATTACACGATACAGTTTGAAACTTGGGTTTCTTAAGCATGACATTGAAAACGTTCGTTAAGAGAAACTTGGTGATTGTACAATCATAAGAGATTAAGTCCGAACGCACAAAGAAAAGTCCACGAGTCTTTCCCAAGAAAGGACTCCGGGTTCCCACGTGGAGCCAGCCAAGACATTATTAAAGAAGAAAACACGAGGCGTGATTCGCTTTCAAGGGTACGGAGAGTAGCGCCGCGAACAACCCTAGAATTAAATCGTCAATGGGAACGCGGTTTGCGCGGGCAATATCGGGCGCATCGGCGGCTACAGCCAGCGAATAAAGAATGAATGATCCCCGGGAGGAGGAGGCCGAGGAGGGCCAGGAATCTATAAGCAAAGCTTACCGACGGCGCATCGAACAAACGGAGATTATCCGACAGATAAAGCCGAACAAGAGTTGCGGGAGCGAGAGCGGGAGCATCGCCGGGGAAATAATTTTCGGAAACGGGAAGAAGCGTGACAACGTTGGTTAGTGTACATAGTGCGCCGAAGCGCCGCCGCCGCCGCCGTCGTCGTTGTACGTCCATTATCGAGTCGGTTTTACGAGCCACGACTAACTGGGTTACGTTCCCTTGCGCTTACAAGCGGCTTTTTGGGGCTTTGAATGCGCGCGACACCTTGTTTAAGTTATTACGATTTCTCCGGGCTTTTATTGTCTTTCGCTCCCTTTTCTCTTCACTCTCTGGCGCGCTTGTCGTCTTTAATAATGGTTGCCTCGGCCGGTACTAAGCGCATCTTTGTCCACTTGATTTATCGCTCTCCGAACGCCGTGCTTTCGAGAAAAATTGACGACGGCAATGTTTTATTGGACTGCCGACGTAATAGTCGACATAAATACGACCGAGCGACTGTATTGCGACTAGAGCCACTCCATTGGGGCCCTTTTAATTCCTCGTTTGGTTCACGGAGAAGCTTCGCTCGGAGAGCCCCTGATTAATAACCCCAAATTAGCTTATGGTTTTCTTTATTTTTGGCTGTAGTTTAGCCCGAAAATCGCTTTCATTGTATTTAAGTGAAACAACGGTAAAGTGTAACCGGCGAATCGAGCCGTAGTTTTGGAGCCTCGGCGGCAGCAGCGCCGGCACGGCAGCTAAATATCCTGTGCAAAAAATTAATAATATCTGTAATTTCGGGAGCCCGGCACCGCTTGGCTCAAAACGCAAAACTTGAAAACTCGGAAACGATCGTCGGAGTGGCAGTAGCCACGGCGACCAGGGCGACGACGGCCACGACGGCCACGACGGCGGCGGCGTATCATTAACATACACATATCTCACGAAAGCGACTCCTCGCACGAAAGAATCGTCGAGTAGGCAAATTTACTCCCCGGGTTGGCTCTGCCCCCTTTTTTTATCTGAGAGGAGGCGGCTGCCGACCCTTTTTTCGCCCCGGCACGTACTATCGGAATGCTCCGGGGGAGAGAGCGTCTCGAAAGCACCCAAAGTCCGGGATAATCTATGCCCGCGTGTGCGTGGGGCAGGTAGGACACGAAAAACCGATACCCGAGCGCTCGGTGGGGGTGGCGTAAAAGCCAGACGGAGGAAGGACGATAATCGAGGGGAGAAGCCTAACTACATTGCTCGTCGCCAACTTCTCGTGTAATTAACAAGGGCCATCGCTTCGGACGAGCAGGTGAGCTGCGGCCCGTCGACTCGTCCCGAGCTACCCAGTGCTTCTCAACTGACAACCGGCCCTTAACTCGGAGCTTCGGATTAAAGCTTCATCTCCTGACTTATCTCGGATCGAGTTACATTAACGCTCCTCTTGCCATTCTCAATAATTGCTACGCTCGCCAATGATAATTTCCGCTGCATAGCGAGACACCCATAAATATTTACAACTTATTGCCGCCGTTCGTCGATTGGCTTGGTTTACAAGCTACTGCGGCTCGGGGATTCGTCCGCTGCTGCTCCGTCTTTTCGAGCGCGATTCGTCTCAGCTTCTATTTGCTTGTCGCGTTTCCGTTCCAACTCGGCCGAACCGACTGTCGGTGTGACTCGCAAATCTTATCCGAGCTCCTCGAACGCTCGGCGAACCTTAATTCCAGACTAAGAGCGCGCACGGGGGCGGCCAGTGCACCATAAACTACAGATCGGTTATGGGGTGAGGAGAGGACTGGGGCTGTTCTAAGCGCACGATATCCGGCAGCGAAGGCGTACGAGTTGGCAAGGCTTCCGGGCCTGGTTAGCCGCATCCTTTTGTTGCGAGATTAACGAAACCGCGGACTACGCAAAATAGAATCACATTCATTTTTTTTATTATCGCGGAAGGACGTGGTTGCGAGGAACATAACTGCGAAACCCACAAACCAAGTACCAGCTCGTTCAATTCGTATCTATAGCGTTGCATCTTTGGTGCTCGTTTTTCGAAGCTCGTGCATTGGTCGGGCCGGAAAAATGGAAAAACCCGTGAATGCAGCTCGGGTTAAGTTTAATCGGTGAAACGATCCATAAAGGGAGGTAGGGTAGGCAGGCATCCGCCGCGGCCTTCCGAACGGATCGCGCAGTTGGCCCAAACTAGAGTCTCGTACAAGACCCAACCGCATTACCCGAGTCGATCTTGAGCCGAAAAAGAAAATAAAAGTTGTCCGATAATCATCGAAAGTCGGGATTGAGATTATCGTGTGCGGAGCTTCGGTGGAGCGAGTGAAATCGAAAACGAACCTCAAAACCGCAGCCCAAGTTGGGAACCGTCGAGGGGCGGACGAAAAACATCTACGATAGCCAAAGCGCCCAGTAGTAGGCGGCAGAGGCGTTTATTCTCTCCTCTCGGAGTTGCGTGCACCGGTCGCTTTGCTCTTTTCGGCGGCACGGACATAATGTGCGCTGCTGCTGCTGACGTAACAGGCCGGAGCTCGGGGCTCGGGTCGGACATTCCGCAATCGACGGACTCGTTTGCGCGTAACGAGCCAAAAACAGATTCGAGAACGCGATTACACGAGAGGTGTAATCCGCTCACGGGAATCCCCCGATGCGTTCCCCAATTTTACTCGGTGAAAAGTATTTTGGAAAAGAAAATTTCGGGAGTTTCGTTCCGAAGCTGCTTTTCAGTCTACTCCTCGTGCACCGGTTGCCTTCCCGAGTCGAGCCGACACGTTCGCGGTGTGGATTCGACAAATATTCCACTGCGTTTCCATTCGCTGCTTATTAAATGTTTTAAACTCAAAGCAAATGGCTTTTTAGTCTGCGATCTGCTTATTCCTCGACGCGTGATCCAAATACAAATACGACCGAGAGCAGAAGCGATTAGAACTCGGCTTGCTTCGTTTTTCTCGTGCGATCGTTAGCGCATCGCTCGCGTGAACAATCGCCGACTGGTCCTTCGCAGAACACTTTTCGCGAGGGCGGCTGGTGATAAAAAACCGCCGACAAGAGCCTTGGGGACTAGTTGTGCGCATGCTCGAGCATTCCAGGCAGACCACTTGGAAATGTCGGGCGCGTGTCGAGTTTGCCCAAGTCACCTTACGACCGAAGCTTAACGCCGCGAGACGTCGGTGAAAGCTTGTGCCCGGCAGCAATTAGGCATTTCCCGGCGAACGCCTGATAACGGATTCACGTTCGCGTTCTCGAGTGTCGTTTATTCTCGTCCGCTTGTGCACGCGTGCTAACGACACGACGTAAAATCGAGAACGTGAACGTCCACGAGGACGTACCGTAGCCTTGGAAACAGCCTCGCGTTAAAAATTAAAGAGCCATCTTTGAATATTTCTCGAGAACAGTATCGGGCGTCGGTTCTCTTGGACGATATTTCTTGCGCCTGGTATGTAAAGAAATGTATTTTCCTCGTCGCGCGCGCTTGTTTAGCGCGAGAATCGCTTTGGAGAGACGCGCACCTCGATCACTCGATTTTTCCTCTCGAATCGATGAAAATTTATGCTCGCGACGCTCGTGCCGCAACGGCCGGCGCTTGCTCCAATGATAAGAAAAGCTTAATAAAGAGCCTCGAAAGACGTAGATTCAGCCGGTGGAAACGCATTACTTTACACGAATAAATCGTCGCCTTTTCGAAAACCAGAACTGTGAATACTTAAAGCTCGGGGCTAAGTGACGCGGTGAATAAAAATCCTCGATATTGCCGCGTTATAATTCAAATTGTCGAAGATCGTAAATACCGAATGCTTTTTCGAATTATCATAAGGGAAATTAAACCACAACCTGTAAATCGGCGTGGCTCTCGTGTGTGTGTGTGTGCGCGCGCGCGCGCGTATCAACTACGAATGTCGAGGAGCTGTGATTTCTCGAGAAATAAAGAACCGGGCACATCCGTTCGGCGTTACCAACGTGCACTTATCGTCTGATTCCTAGGTAAACGCGGTTTCTTCCTTAAATATCGGCGTTTCGATTAAAGTGGTCGCGTGTGAATGTGTGCGCGAAGGAGCGCAGGGAGTCGTGAGCCACGATGGTAGGACGAGGACAGTTATAATTCCTCCGTCTCCGCGCAGCGCAAGTACAAATAAAAACATTAAGCTGTCGTCGGGTAAGCATCAATTACCGATTTCGACCGAAAAGCCGAGCGTAAAAAGCGCGCGGTGATGGCCGCGTTGACAAAGTGGTCGTTATTAAATTTAGTTATCACGCGAGTGAGCGCCGGCGAGCGTCGCGCGCGATAAGGCCGCCATAAATCAGGCTAAAAAGAATGTTTCGAATTCCAGGATAGAAAAGTCGGCGGGACGAGCGTGAGACGCGTAGAGCCGCGGAGGCGCGCGAGTCCAACACTTGCGCAATGCATCGGTTGTTGTGTTCGGTAGGCCATTTTCAGTGGCCGAGGAGCACCTGCTGGTGGGGACACGTCGCCTCCGTCGGCCGATCAAACGGACATGTAGGAGGGCCGCGTGGCATGCGATCCCGCACATATGCCTCTCCGCTTCCTTTCTCTCTCACTCTCTTTCTCTCTGTCTTCCTCCTTCTTTTTTCTTCTACGAAACGCAAAAAAAGTCGCCGCGCCGCGAAACACTAAGACGAGAAGCCGATGGACGAGGAATTTGGTGAGCGCGTGCGCGAAACTTAATTCGAGTTTGATGAGCTCGGAGGCTTTTTTTTCTTATTGCGGGAAATCGCAAAAAGAAAGAGTCTATCGAAAATTGTCGTGCGTTTCTCTACATGGCCAGGAATTTCTTTGAAGTTGTTACGGGAATTTAATTCTGGCGGACGAATTTCACTTGCGTCGTGATGGATCTTTATGAATGCCGGCGTACACCGGTAAGTTTTTTCCCCCCATTTTCTTCGTCGTCTTTTACAATAAATTCGTAGACGTAAGCACGTATCTATGAGAAGTAAGGAGGCAAGGAACGCGGCAGGAAAACGTAACGACGAAACATAACGAGACCGTTACCAATACCAATACCAATTTCCCAATACCGCGTATTACTAAATTAACGCAGCACAGGGCCGAGTTAGTCAATTTACGTCGGGAAACACATTTAAAAATAAAGCCAATAATTTACTTTTATATACTCTTTCGTGCGCGTAAAGCACGTACACGACTGCTTTTCAACGCTCAGAAAACCATAAAACCCATTCGTCAATGGAATCGCCTCGGATTAAGTGTCGAAATTCCGGCTCCACTCGCACAGCGTCGTCGTCACGAGGAGAAATTTGAATTAAAGTTCGAGAGTAGCTTCTCGAGGAAGATCGAGGGCGTGGGTGGACAGAGCAATAACAAATGGGACGAAGCAGAAGCGGAGAAGGAAAAAGAGAGGATGACCGACCGAAAAAAGAAGGTGAGGAGAAGAACGAGGCACCTTGCGCTCGGCGGCTCCTCTAGAAAAAAAGAGAAAGCGAGAGATAGGAAAAAGGGACACCCACAAACAGGTGCACGCTGTGAACCTTGAAGCTCTCTCTCTCTCTCTCTCGCTCGCTCGTTCTTCCTCCTCACGTCCGAACACACAGCACAGACCCCGATGATGATCCGATGCTCCCCGATAAGCCCAAGACTTAAAAACCGCGAATACGCGCACTAATGGCGCTGCCGCTTCTGTCTGCCCTCATCTTCGACGTCGCCTCCTAGTTCTCCTCTCTTCTATTTGTGTACCCACACAAACGCACACACAAACAGGCCCAATGCAGTGCTTTTGACAAATCCTTACAAATTGCCACTGCGCTCGATTTTCTTTCCTTAAATATCGCCTTCACTCCTCGGAGGAGGCGTGCTGAGCGTGTTTTCTAGAAACTTTATATCCAAATTATTTAATAATTGTACAATATAATATACCTGCTGGCCGGAGGAGAAAAGAGAGCGGATGATTCACGGCTGAAAAATTTTGTTGACTCGCGCAGGGGAGAAACCGAGATTAGCTCCAACTCGGTAAACGAGGCAATTAATTATTCGTTAGTTAATTATTTGGAAATTAAACTTTTCAATTACAGGGATAAAAAATAGTTTTCAATCTCAATAAAGCCGAGAGCTCTTTTTTCGTGAAAATAAATAATAGAATTATTTGAGTTTGCGGATACGCGAGCTGTAATTGATGAATATAATTTCCAATTTATTTTTATGGACAATTTGTTATATACTGCCGCCGTTTGATTACGCGAGCGTTTGCGGAATTATATTGTGGCTAAGCGCGAAAACGGTAAAAAATAAATGCCAGATAAAACTGTACGAGCGATTATTAAATCGATTTCTGAAAAACGGTACCGCGTCGGATAATCGTACCGGGCGGAGAAAAAAATCAACGGCAGCGCGCAGGAGGCGTTTGAGAATAACTTTAAAAAGCAGCGATCGCGGAGAATTAGAAGGAGTACAGTGGAAATAAGAGCGACATCGCATCATAGCTCAAATACGAATATAATAATAAAAAAGATAAGCATCGAGACATGACAACGGACATTCTATTTTCGCATTTGCAGAATAAAAGCAAATAGCCGTAAGCGCAACCAACAGTCATCGCGTGTAAGTAAGAACAACTCGTATATCATTACTACGCGCTCTTATCTGCAACTGGATAAATGAAAGAAGATAAACAAAAGTTGATGCAAACCGTCGGTAAAAGATGTGCCTTGCCGATTCGAATGTTATTGTTACGTTTATTTCTTATTTACCGAGCGGATTTCCGCGCAAACTTAATTTCTATTTGCTACTAATTCTCAAGCGCACTTAATCTGGGTTACCAATCTGCGCGATAACGATCGAGTATTCAAGCGCGACGCGCATGTCTCTCGGCCTCGTGTTCTGAATTTGAGGAACAAATTTTCGACGTTCCGTCGAGTGCGAATCGAACCAAGAAACGTTTCAGATAGCATCTTCCCACTGCGCGCGCGCGCGCGCAAACACACAGAGAAAGAGAGAGAGAGAGAGAGAGAGAGAGAAATTGACGATAAAGGAATACGGTCCGGCGAAAAGGGGCTGCAAATTACTTATTTTCACGGCAGTCGCGAATTATCGATGAAGCGGAGATTAAAATTCCCGGCAAGCGGCTCGCGAATCGAACCGAGCCGGATCCTTAAGAGCGAGCCGAGTTTCCGCGGGGCGTTTGTCTATTACAATAATTCTCGCGGTCCTGGCGCATTCGCCTCGATGATGATAATAATGACACCCAACGAGCCCAAGAGGCCGAGGAAATCGAGATGATCGCGAGGCTCCGCCGATCGACTCCTAAATGAGCGCAGGTAGTTCGAAGCTGTTAGCTATAAAAGGTGCGCGCGCAATCAGAGATTCGCCGAGGAATATCGGCTACCGGTGTACTAAACTCTTTTATCACTCCATAAAGATTTTCTAAATTAATTGCTTAAAGCTCTCACCAACTGGCGCGACAGGCTTTTATTCCCGGTGGCTATTTCCACAGCCGCAAAAAAACGAAAAACAAAAAAAAACAGGAAATATCCATTTTAGCCTGTTTGCGCTCCCAGTCCCAGCGGCCGTTCCCTTTAAAAAATTTCCAGGTGTGTCTAGCGATTTCATCGCGGTATTTAATAATCCTCGAAAGAAAATTTGCGATTGATTTTATAAACATTTGCCAGTTGTAAAGTTCCCTGGGAACTCTCGAGGACGAGATCCGCTGAAAGTGGCACAACCAGGAACTCAGGGATCGATCGACAGTAGTGTCTCCCTCCGTATACAAACGTGCAAAAGGGACAAAGATAGTGCGACGTGCGCTTTAAAGGGGTCACTGGAGCTTTCCGGCGCTTCCAAGAGTCAAGTTTTTCGCTACGCGCGCGCCTTTTTTCTCTTTCCTTCGGCTCCAAATGGAGATAAGTGATGCTCGACTATTTTTCACGGAGAACAGGAAGTGAACGCAGTTGCGAAGTTGATCGGAAATTTGCGCACTATTGGTATTTGCGTCGAAATTCAGGTCGACCGGCCTAAATCCCGGCCGACGCGAAAATATTTTTCATTACAATAATTTTTTACGGCAGGCCGATCGATCGATATTCCGACTGAAGCGTCTTGGCGCGTGATATTAATGCAAAAAATTAATCGAGTTATGAATTTCATTAGTTTCTGTTTTTACTACAAAGACGCGCAAGCTAAATTAAAAATCGCCACTTGCGTTATTTTGCAAACTTTACAAGCATCTGGTTGGAAAAACAAACGGTGGGATGAACACGACATTTGTTGTACGAATATCAAGGGAAGCGTTTTCTTTTACAAGAAAATTCGCGCGTCTGTATTTTCATTAGATCTGCGCTTTACGACTCATTTTAAATCGTCTCGGTGCAATGGCAGATTTTTCCAAAAAACCTCCCCAACCGAAACAAAATTCAGTTTTGAGTGGAAATTGCGTTTGGTACGCGAGCAATCACCGGCAAAAAAAGTAATTGTGCCTTTTAATAGTTGGGAACCTTACCGCTACCTTTTTTGTAAAAGTGTTACACGAAACGAGCAATTTTTTTCGCTCGCGCAGATACGTAAATAAAGTTTTTAATTAGAATAAGATATTTACTCTCCGTAATAACGGAGTCATAAAAGTACGAATTACACGGAGGCATACTTTGTAAGTCTAATTGCACGGTGCAAGCGAGTGTTTTTGTAAATATAAATGAGAAAGCATATCGTGTATTTTAGAATGATATGGAAGGTGAATTATCAGTACGTGTTTTAAAAAATAAATACAAAATTGCGGGAAAGGATGGCAGCGAGTCGACAATGAAATTAAACGATTGTACGACAACTTGCGATTTTAATTAAATGATTAATAGCGTCCAGCGCTCGCGTCAAAATACATTTATCTTGTTAATTACGAGAGTTCCCAAAGTGATTTTTTAGCATTTTAATTGCCGCGAATAATAAACACCGGATTTAATGCCGCGCATTTTATTCTCAAAATTATCCACGGACATTAAGTGCAGCCAAAGGAATTCGCAATGAATTTTGGTCGGGGAGCGTTTATTGGTTTAGCCAACCAACGACCCAAAAGAAAGATATCTTTTCCATAGAGAAATACAAATAGACGTAAAAAGCGCGATCTATCGTGGTACCGCAATACACGCGAACGGTGCCACCAATACGAGACGACAGCCGATTAAGTTTTCAAATCACGTACACGTACGTGGCGAAGCAGTAAAAAGGTCTAGGCCAGAGGCCGCGCGCTAAATCCGCGTCGCTGCTGCCGACGACGACGACGACGACGGCGACGCCGACAACGACATGCTGCTGGCGAGACTCTCTCGACTTGACCCTTACGCGGAAATCAGGTAGTCGGAACACCTTTGACGTCCGTCGACCCCCCGGACGACTCGCCCTTTAGGTCCCGCCTGACATTTTCGGTCAAGGTCACGGGGAAAGAAGGACACGAGAGGTACAGTTGGAGTCGCGACGAGCCTTTAAACGCTCGAGGTCGAGGATAGTGGCGTCGTATCTTGCGCGTAGCGGTCGACGGACAAGATTCGCGTACACGTGTTGCCACTCGACTCTGCCGCTGATTTTGGAACGTTATTTTGGCGAGCGAGAATTTCTCTCCATCGATTTTTTATCGGCTGAGTTGCTGCGCCTAACACCGACCATCGCATTCGATCATTAGCTTAAATTCGCGCGTTGCTGGCGAATGCGAAGCATCCGTACCAAAGTGGCATGTTGCAATAGAGATTTATTTTAGACGTTTGCGTTGCGTTAAGTCGTCCGATTGTTGAATGAATTTGGTAAACACAGTTCTTTGCCCAACGATTAGAATATCGCATCCCCACGAGCGCTCGATGATACCCATTATTTTCAATTCGAAGTTAATAATAAAACAGATAGGAAAATGGGAATCCCGGATCGGAATTTGTGTTCGAATCATATTTTCTATTTGGCAACTTGTTTATCGACGCATTTATAAGCGCAAGCTTATACACAGTCTGTTTAATTTGTTAGGAATTAACAAAATTGTCACGAGCATTGTTTTTATTTCCATTTTCACGAGTGATAATAATAGGCGGAAAAATGAATAAGCACTTGAACACTGGTATTGCGGTAATTAACGTCATGTAAATTCATAAGTCCATTCAAATATTTAAAGATAAATTATATTACGATTAACGTTTAAGCCATAAACCTTTTCCTCTAGGAACGTCGTGCGACGCATTAGCAGCATATACATATCTGCCGACGGAGCGAATATATAACTGACTCTTTCCAAGCTGTTCCTGCGGACGGAGAAGGGCAGTGGGGGGGGGGGAGAGAGAGAGCGGCGAACGCGTCTTCCTAGATAAACGGAACGAATATCGCCTCTCACGACGCACAGGGTGTATATATCTATGTACACACAGGCAGATGAATGTTTAATTTGATTCCACCACTACGTAATGGAGTCAGTCGGACGAGTCTCTGAAACTTCGCTCCGAGCGTAGGTGGCTGAGGAGGGAGGAAGGTAGGGAGCCCCCTCCACTCTACCTCCTCCTCCGGCTCTCGCTCTCGCTCCATCTTCTTCTCTTTGGGCCGCAGGTGTAATTCAGCATAATTAACGGCCCGGCCGCGTCTGCTAATATTTTATCTAAATCGTTATAAGTAGCATTGGCGAGTGGACGCTCGCGGATGCTGTGAATTTTATCGATGACACAAGGATCGTCTTCTTCCTCCTCTGACGCAGCGGGATATTATGCGTCTCCGCGGATGACGAAGGTAGACCCGAGCTTCTTTTTGCGCGTACGAGACCCTTTACACAAGGAACTCGGTTTCTTCGCGCCTGCGTTTTTTACTCGTCACCCCGTGTGATAAACTCGCTTTTTGCCTTTTTGACGAATGTGCGCGCCGTTGCTGCTTCGTTCGATTCGCTCGCACGATTCGTTAAATCGAACGAAGGTGGCTCCTATGGAAATCGAGGCGACCTAATAATTGTCCCTATCAATCTCAATCACCAGCTGTGGCTCTTTAACCGATATTTCGAAGGTTGTATTATTTTTATCGGAATGCTGCTTTTTCGCCATCTCATTGACTAGCGCGATATCTATTTTTGCACTCCCAATTAATAATTTAATCGTGAACTTTTAATTAAACAATCGGAAGACTTATTTGGAAACGGTGTATGAATAAGATACGAGTCGGCCGACATAAATTGCAAAACGTCCAACTCGATGGCACGAATACTGCATCTTATCGAAAAGGACTACAATCGCAGCCGTTCGATATAAAAGTATCAGTAATGAATGCGTATTAATCTGTAAATTGTGCAAATTGAGCGACGAGTGCCCGGCGCGTGTATTTTCACCGCTCAAAACTTTAAATCCACACGGCATTTTTGGGAAAAATAATTGCCGGCCTTTTAAAGGCCGAACGCTCGGCGATGTTTTTACGCGAGCAAAATAACACGCGCGCAGGCTTTTATAGCGCTTCGTCTAATTACGAGCGACTGTAAAATATTTTTACCAAAGTCGTATTACACGCGTGCGCACAAGAAACGACTCGAAGAGCGCAGTCCTACCCCCCGCCCACGCAGCCGAGATCGCAGAAAATACTTTGCAGCGTTGGATCGCTTAGGCACACAGTATGCGAGTGTACACTTATTGTTTTCGATGTAATGATTTTTGGAAATAGCACTCGGGTGTGTGTGTGTTGTGTGTGTGTGTGTGTGTGTGAGCGTATCGGCGCTACGCGAGTCGATCGATTAACGCGATATTGTCGGTGCGAATCTCGGGCATGTGATCTAGAAAAGCTACCGGTTAAAATAAACAAACTCGTACGATTCGCTGGGAAAAATGTCGATGTAACTGGAGCAGAAGGGTAGGGGAGGGGGATACATATCACCGAGTGCAGGGCTCGAAAAGCTTAGAAAAAGATTGCGCGATCAGGTATTGTGAAAAATGAACTTAATTTGCGGCCTTAATTAATTATACTCGTGATGTTGTCGATATTTCTCCTACGCTTAAATTTTCAGACCGAGCGACTAGAGCGAGGAACCTGTTTTTTATCATCAAGCTTTCCGACTCCGCAATGTTTTTTACGCAGCGCTCTGTTCAATTATGTAGACATTATCGCTAACTCAATGCAACAATTTACGAGACGCTGAAATGCCTCCTCGACTGTAAATAAAGGGGAAACCCCGCGGTGTACCTACTAACGATAATTTTTTACCTTTTTCCAGGAAACGCCTTGAAATATCATCCGCTGTATTTTTCTGTCCGTCATAAATATTCATCGTGCATCATCAAAGTGGCGTACCTTACAAATTTTCGATTGATTAAAAGCCATTCGTTAGGCGCGAGTCCCCCGATCAGCGCCGAAGATTGTTACGATTTATTTTTCGCATAGCCGCATAACTAAGAGAGCCCCAGTCGTACCTCCGGTGGTGGAATATTACAAAACGATAAAAATAAAAGGTAACGTGGTGCGCGGGTGGTGGAGGGAGGAGAGAAGGCGACGAGGAAACAACGACTGCGGCTCTGGAAGTAGGACTGAATCAAAAAAGGTGGATCCTCGCTCTCATATCTATAAATATTCATTACCGTTACAGGTGTAATAGGCCGTATATAAAATAAGGTACCTGCGCTGCGGCTGCCTTTTTTCTCACGCTGATATTCTATCGGCGTCGGTCCATCTCCCGAGAATTCGAAAGCCTCGACGGACGGCGAGCGGAGGGGGTCAGGAGGAGGGTGTGGAGAGGGGCAGAGAGCAGAGAGTCGTCATCGGTAGACCCGCCTGAAATATATCGCTGATATTGCGCTTTTATAGAAATTTTTGTTTTTCAGTCCCGTTCCTTATTGTTGCCCTCTTTTTCCTTTTTGCGTTTCGACGTTGGGGGCCATTAAAAATGCATTTGCCGGCGAGATTTACGTCGCGGCGCGCCTCCGACACGAAGAGAAGGAAAACCAAAAGTCGAGCCTAGAAGAATATGTATGTGTGCGTAGGCAAGATACGAGGATGATAAGCGGAACTATCGGACTCGAGTGTCGCAAATAAACATAAAGATACTTCATTGGACCGGAGCCGCTCGAATAGCTTAATAATTTTGCCGCATTTTTCGAGCTTACTTTTACAAAGGAATCCTCCTCCCGCTTGCCCTCCGGTTGCCGCTCGCTGCTTCACTTTTAAAATGTCTTACACGATTCCGTACTTTACAGCTTTCTACGCCGACAGATAAAAACTACGATAATTACCATTTTTATTCGGCGTCCGAGATATGCGCGGTAATTTATAAATAATTACAAGACATTTGTAAAAGAGCCGAAGGAAAAGAAATTGTCCGGCTGCCCCCCGCCCCGGTAGCAGCAGCAAATTGTAATGTCCGTTGTTGTCTCCGTTGTTGGCCGGTTGTGCTCGCCGAGCCGGTGGCGCGGCTGCGCAGCTGCGAACGAACACGTCCCAGGGCTACTTAAGATGACTTTATCCCGCGCCGAGCAATAAAATTTGACAGACACGATAAAAATCTTGCGACGACGTGCGCGAGCGGCCCGCTTTCCCAGGTTTCGCCGCCGAGGCTTTGCCTCCTCCCGTGCGTAAATAGTTGGGGAAAAAGTAGCTCGCGAGCCCGTAAACTTCTTTCCGCACGTACGAGGAGCGACAGCCGCGGAAATTAGCTTCGCGTAAGTAAATTTATGCTCCCGGGCACGCATCCGCGTAAACTTTATGTAATTATTATTTACGCACTATCAAATTGAAAGCTCACCATTTTGTAACGAGCAGAAAAATGCTCGCGCGCGCACTAATTCTTGATAAAGGCAATAAATAATTTTCGCACGCGCATACGTTCCCGGCAGTGTGGCTCGATTGGAGGGGGAGGGAGCGCCGATTGATTAAGCGCGGTAGTCGCTTCCCATCGCTGGTGCTACGCAGCAGCCGGTTGTGCGTTCGTTCGCGCAATCACCTCGAATGGATTTCCTAATTGCGCCGGTCTCGGCAGCGGACCCGCCAACAGATTGCTCACGTTCAATGGTCGCGCGTGCGCACTGCCACGCGAATCGATGAAAAATCATCGCCCCGGCCTCCGAAGGTGCGCATCATTTCCGCCCAGGACGTACAGCTCCCAAGATTATAGGATTTTCTTAGGTTTGCGTTGCAGGCGCGCACACCAAAGTCGATCGATCGAGGCCTGCGCCTGGAGCTTTTCTTTTCTTCTCTTTAAGTTGCCTAGGTGTCTTTTATAGATTCCATTCTTGGTGGTAATGACGGTGGACTCTGTCCATTACGGTTTGCTTCGTTCTTTTGGTTTTCTCCTTCTTCCTTGCCCTCTCCCTTCCCTGATAAAATTCCCAGATGTAAAATGGCGTCACGTAAAGAAGTGTGCCGCAGAAAAGTCGAGGGATCGATTTGGACTCAAAATCAGGAAGTTGCACGGATAATAGGTTTCCAGCTCAAAACTATACCTTTTAAAGCGCTAAGTAAAGATGGTCATTTTTTCTCATCGAGACTTTATTTTTTAAATTCCTCTCGCACGAGAAACGTGGCTTATTGTTTCGCTTGCTTTTTCCCTCTTCTTCCCTCCCGATATCCTCCCTCTCTCTCTCTCTGTTTTTTTTAATAATCGAATCGCAATTTAATAAATGAAATTATCTGCACGTAGTATATGCTTGCGAGTAGTTTTTTTGTCATTGCGAAGATTTCACTCGTTCTTCTGATGCAATTAAACATCAGAGGCGCGCTTCAACACGTAAAAATGCGATTCTCTTCGATTAATAATAATTGATGTAATTGTAATATCTGCGCTAATGATCGAGTCAATTAACCCAATAAAATACAATTCAATGTACACTATGTGTATAATTTTTTACGACTTTCCTCGGCAACTATCATTATTTCCTTTAAGTTTAATGAGTATTTCTTCTTGGTGCTTACGGTGTTGATGAGCGCAGTTACCGAAGTCACGTTCGAGAGCAAAGCATCTCTCTCTCTCTCTCTCTCTCTCTCTCTCTCTCTCTCTCTCTCGATTATTAAAAAATCTTTATTATTATTTTTTCGCCTCTCGAAAGGGTTGCCCGACGCACAAGAGCTTCTGCGTTTTTAACATCAGTTCCGCAATAACTGCTGATTAGCCTACTTGCGCAATGATCGCCTCGAAAATTTTGCACAAATAACAAAACATGCTTAGAGAATCAAGCTGAACCACATCGGCTCTATCCTCGTTACTTATTTGCTGTCATTTTTGTGTCATTGGAATATTGCCAGCGAATGGTTTGGCTTTTGCTACGGTGCATACGCCTGCGCCGTGTTAACTGTATTTCCTAATACTCCGAAACTTCTCTATAATACAAAATTTATATTTAATTCCAAGACACGAGTGCTCCGAAAGATTCGTAGAAAAATATGCATAGCTTAGCTCGTCGCTGCTGCTGCATTATTCCACGGTGAGGCCTAATAATTGCTGCTATTGCTTGAATACATATGCATACCTATATGTATATATGCAGCGCGTCCATACGAATTGCAAATCACGATCGAGCTTCGCTCCGTCCCGATATTTCATTGGAAATTATATGAATTAACGATATGCATAATTCACTCAAATATCAAGTTTTTTGCCTCGGGCATTTTTTCTCAAACCACAAATATACTGTTTACATTATCGGTTAAAGATTCCTGTCGTTATAACGCGTTAAAATTTTATTATCAATGCATTATTGTGCAACGCGCACAGGCTGCGCGTCGGGAAGACGCGATAAATCATTCTAGATTAAAACATATAGAAATCTGTACGCAAAAACTGCGTCATTGCCGACGTGAAATTTTATTTATGCCACAGGTCGCAGTCGGTGAAAGGAAAAGGCTACCAAAGGGCGTGTGCGTGTCTAGATCGATGCACCGATTCGCACGAGTTGCCTGGAGTTTCTAGTTTCGTTCCCCGTTACTTGGCAACTTTTCTCGCGAAAATCTGCGACGCGGCTCGACAAAATAAACCTAGCATCCGAGGACACTCGAGGCGTCGGCTTATTATTTGAAAAAGAGAAAAAAGAGAAAAGAAAAAACAAGAGCGAAGCAGGTTTCGGGCTTATCAGGAATCGGACCACGTGACAGACGGAATTATCCGAATCCTCGTTCGAACTGAAATTCCGCTGAAACCGAGGTACGCGCGCGCTTTTGTTTTCCTCCCCCGTCGATTTTTTAATCGCGCGCCGCGAGGCTCCGCAAAATGAGTCCTGACACTCGACTGCCTCGCGATTCTCACGCACACGCTTGCACACGCAAAGCACGCGTCCCGGGCACAATGAGGGACGATGCGCCAGCGCTGGTTCGCACGCCAGCCTCCGCGTGTGCGGGCAACGAGGACGCGAATACCGCGCGCTGCCAAGAGCGACCGAGAGAGAGAGAGAGAGAGAGAGACAAGATGTCGGAGATAAGACCTGCTCGCTCGCAGTGAGACGCTTAGCTCGGCGATTCAAAAGCTTAGCTTACGCTCTCTTTAGGCAGAGTTAAGCGATTTTGTCGAACCGAGAGCATCGGAACGCATCGCGCGCTCCGTTATTTGACTTTAAGCGGGGGCGAGTTCGTACCGCGAAGCTCTGGCTTCGAATTAGTAAATTGTTCCGCAGCCTTGCACGTAATTTATCGAGTGCAGATGTTGAAATCGTAAATACGCGAAACGACCTAAAATTATTTACATCCTTTCCTCGATATAAAAAAATAAAGTGAGGCAATGCAAGGCGGATATTATGGGTAAGCGGCGGTGACGAGAGGCGACGGCTGATGAAAAGCTGAAAGAAAACTTGCGTAAACTGCCGAGACAGTTTTTCCGACTCGCCGAGATTCCCCGCCGAGAGTGGAATTAGAGCGATTGTTCGGCCAAGCATTGCTAGGTCGCTTTTGATTTTTTCCGCGCGCACTCAGGCACGCGCACGCAAAAGTCCCGGGCCCCGAAGATTCAGGGAATATGGCTATTTCGAGGAAGATTATTATTGCTCGTTTTCGACACTTACTCTTCTATCGAATTGTCTTTCCTCGAAGCACGAGTAAACAGATTTCTTTGTGAAAAAATGAATCGCTGCTGGGTTTTTTCACCCTCCTGCGCGACCAACGATAAGAGGTTTTTATTTATTCAGCGCTGAGACGTTAGGCACTCCTTGTAGTTATCCTTTCATTCCTAATAAGAAAAGCGTGTAAACTGTTATGTTTCGCCTGTCAAACACTTGCCTTACCACGTTACGGACAAAAGCTCGCTCGTGTAATAATGCGTGTGATTTTTACCGAGCATGAAAATCGGTCTGACGAAATGAAAAACCTGATAAAAAACGACCACTTGAACGTTATTTACAATTGCGATTCTTTTTCCAACGGACTAATCCGCTTTAATTTTCAGCCGTTGGTTCGCTCCTTCCATTCCGTTGTTGACCAATATTGTCTCGTGTGCCGACCGTGCAAATAAAAAGTGCGGGTTAATAGTGCGCGTGCTGCAGTTGGATAAACCAATCGCGCGACAACTGCTCCCGCGCACTTCCCGAAAAAGTCCCGCAAAAGATAAAATTCCGAATAACAGCGTAATAAGAGTATCCGAATGAGAGAGCCGGTGATACGACGAGCACCATTTTTAAAATTACAATTCACAAAGGAAAGTGCAAGTGGTAGTACACCTACGTGCGCGATATCCCAAGCTCCTGCACATCGTATATTTATATTATGAAAATTGGTTGAGAAAAACAAAAAGAAATATTATCCGCACGTGTGAAGGTCTCCGGAGGTCTTGGAGCGCGAGCGAGTTTATATACGGCCGGAGTCGCATAACCGATCAGCAACGTCGGCGACGGCGACGGCGACGGCAGCTAAACGGCGAGTGACGTGTTCCGAGAACTTTGATTCCGCAATCCCAATTTAACCTTACGCCCACGCGAGGTCGCGCTAATTATCATACCGGTTATACAGGTCGCGCTCGCAGTCCGAGACAGTAAAAGTCGATCGAAAAATTACAGCCTTTTTCGGATTAATTTCGACGCTCTCCGCTTTTTTGCCCGAGAGGAGGAGCGCGGCGCCATGGACTCGAGCTGTCCGTTATGGGTTTTAGGAATAGAACCGTTGTCATTAAAATCGCAATCGGAAATTCGCGAATTACTTTATTCGCCGCGACGCAAGACCCCGGAATTGGGATTGCGTTCGCTGCCGATTAAACGACATTGCAATACTCTCGGAGAGGATGCACTTTATTATTATTATTATTATTATTTACCGCGTCGCAATTAATTTTAACGATTTTAGACTTCGATACCGGCGATAGCGACGAGGAGGATCTCCTCGCGTGTGTGTCTTCGCAGAACACCTGGCGACACGAAGCTCGCAAAATTATAGGATGTTCCGTAAAAAGGCATCTTCGCGTTTGAAAAATCGTCGACGAGGCCACTATTATTATTCATCCTGGGACCTTTGCATTTTTTACGGCTGCGCGTGTATGTAGAGCGCGTTTTTCGAAATTCATGCAAAATTATTTGCCGGGAAGTCGGGTACAGCTGAGAGAGCAGAGCGCGTTCGAGGAAGGCCCCGTTTTTCAATGGCTCGATGTTCGCGTCTCGAGAATGCGAGGAAAAACCCAAGAAAGCCCTCCTCGGGCGCGTATCGTAGAATCCTTGGCAACGCGCGCGAGGCGATCGCGCAGCGCTAAAAAAGAGAAGCGACTTTTCATCAAGCGATGTCCGATAGAGGGAATTGCGCCAAATAAGCCGGGAGTTACCCGTTGCATGGGCCCCGAGCGGAAAAAGCCGTGGCTCGAAAACGACAGCAGGAGGCGAAGGTGCGCTCTGGCCTCCGTCGCGCCTCGCGCTTTCCGGTGCGGGTTCGGGGTCGGGGGAAGAAACGCGCGAGGAGCAGCGCCGTCATGATCGTGCGTGCACGCGACGCCAAGGTCACGGAGCGTGAAGGGACACACGTCGTGCACGAGTGTGGCAGAGAAACGCAGAGAAAGAGAGACGGGAAACGAAATTACTAGTTTCGCGGCGCGTGCATTTGTTTGGGGACATTTTTCTCCTTCTCCTTCGTTACGCCGTCGGCGAGACGCTTTTTTCGAATTTCAGACGAGTTTCTGGGTCGTTATTCAGCCCCTCCCCCGGTCACTCGTGTCGTTGCGTAACATCGCGGCTTTCGATTCAAAGTCTATTTAGAAGCTCTTGCAGAGCCTTTGGGCTGGCGGCTTTTAATTGATTATAAATTTTCTACTACTGTTGGCGTCGTGCTTATTTTCATCAAGCAGCTGCTTCTTTTATTTTCTTCACGAGTAAGACCAGCGACGACGAATAAGATGTAAATGTCATGCTCATCACGACGCCCGTTTATTCCTAACCTCGATTTCTGGAATCGATTGTAGAGTCGTTACGTGCGAACGGCTTAAAGGAGAGAAAATTAATAAGAAACGCTTAGACCGCAACCAAAGCCGAGCGCGATGCGTTTGAAGCCGAGGCGGAGCGCAAACAGCCGAATTTCCGATGTGCTGCTGCTGCACCTCGACGAGGCTAATTGAGTTCGTTATACAGTAGTAAACTGGCGGCTGCGTTCACGAAACGAATCCGAACGAGAAAAATACGTTACGCTATTCCCGCAACAGGTTTAATAAATACCATTCTGCGAGTAATATGATTCCTTTCAATGGCAAACACATTCCTTCGTTCTTGGACTCCACGAGATTAAGAAGTAATTTTAACAAAATCGAGCGTTCGAGTTTGCCAGTCCGTTCGCATTAAATTAATAGGTCCGTGCTCGTATTTGCTAATCCAATCTAAAGCTCAAACACAAATCATAAACTGTCAAATTTAAACTGCCAATTAGAAATTAAGTTTCCTTCCGCGACGCGCGCGACGTTTTCCGAGCGCAAATCACGAGATTAGACTGCTGCAGCAGTGCTTTTACCCCATAAAGAAAGAGAAAAAATAGCACTTTTATCACAGCTATTAGCAGTTTATAAAAAAGGAGAAATAACCTGCGAGAGATTCGTAATTTCGGTGATTTTGGGGCACATTTTCGTGAGATTCGTTAAACAAAGAATTTCGTGAAAAACTTTCTCTCTCCCTCTCTGCCTCGCGCATTCTACAACTGGACTAATTAGAATAGGCCGATAAAAACGTACAGTTTACTTTGTTGAACTGGCCGAGCATCGGTTTTACAAAATCCTCTTTAATTCACGAGAATGCAAGCGCGAAAGATTTATCGTCGAAAGTGTTCCAGGGCGTCGGGGCTTCTCGCGTGACTTTAATTTCGTTTCCGAACGTGTCACAGCCGACGCAAGCGGAGAAGAATAAAAAGAGGCAGGTCAGCAAGCGTGCGAGGAGAGACAGGGAAACTCGTGATTAAAATTACATACAATTTTCACGTAATAGAAGACGTGGTTATTAATCAGCTTATAAATAAGAAAATTGTTCTCGGCGAGGCAGTCGTCCTTTACGTGACGGACGGCGGCGCGCGAGTCATCGACGAGCGCGTGTTCGCTCCACTTCCGACGCTTAGCGCCGCGACGCTCGGCTGAGCATCGCGCCGTCCGAGCGAGCACACGGTCCTCGCGCATACGCCCCCGCACAGTCGCAGCCTTGCCCCAGAAGCGACGCGACGCGCGTCATCCCCCGCGTTATTTATTGGCCGACGTCGTTTTTCCCCCGCACTTCCGAGGGAGAAAATATTCTCGGGGGAATTCGAGGGACTTGGGCCTTTATCGATTAGCGGCCCGAAAATTTCCCTTTCGAGCAGATGCGATTCGGTTCCTTAGAGTCAACGGTTCTTATCGCCGGCACGTTCCATCAGACGTGACTTCGTATTTGGGTCAAACGGAAAATGCTCGGAGCTACGGTTTATTAGGCAGAACGCGAGTTCCAGCTGATCGAAAATTTTCCAGGAAACCTAGCCACCGAAAAGTGGAATTGCCGATCGTGAAAACTGCCGGTTCCAAGTCCCTCGTGTAAATTCCAAACTTCGACTCCCAAGCCCGAGGAGGCGGATGATTAAATATCGGAAAATTATCCGACTGCTTGGCTCCGCGAACGTACGGCCGTTTAATAATAATAATGCTCGCCCTCGTAAAGGCGAGTTAATTTTGCGTCGCGAACCGGCAGCAGCAGCAGCCGCCGCCGCCAACGCCTCGGCTTTTTAAAAATCGAGGGAGATTTCTCGCGCGGTTCGGGCGCTGGTCTCGGCGGCGGAGGAGCCGCGATCAAACGCAGTTTTCGGTGACGGGAGATTTAATCGGGCGCGTGCTTATCGAGCGCGGAGATAAGCCCGAGTGACGCAAACGCGCGATGCAGCTCTCGTCGCGTGTGTGCGATTCCGATAATAAAAATAAGCGAACGGAGGTGGGCGCAGGTTACGGGAGCACCGCCGCCGTCGCCGCCGCCGCCGTCGCTTCCTCAAATAAATATACTGTAATTGTTTGAGTTAACGAGCGCGTTAGCCGCTTGTTTTAGTACAGTGTGAGTTAAGAGGATTTTAAAAAATCATCGGCTTGATTTATGGACGGCTATGTATCCGCCGCGAGACTGTCACGTATTTCTTCTATATAACTGTTAGCTAGTGTAACCGATATTATTTATGATGCGGAATGACTATGTTAAATTTATTTTTATCATAACGAAACTATCATTTATTTCCGAATTATCATTTTCTCAGTCTCAATTTTTGCACACTCGGATCGTGCATTGCACGTCCGAGGCTCGCTCTTCTTGCTTACGTGTAATATTTAATAATTGTTACAATATAGCTCTTACTCGCGAATCCGCAATTTACACGAGATGCGAGTCAAACGACTTGCAAATATTTCCTCAACCGTACATTCTATTGGTGAGACGTGGGTTATTGAGCACTCGCAAATACGAGTGAGTACATGTGCACAGCGCTTTTTAAGCAGATTTTCACTCCGAGTCTCGTCTCTCTCGCAGGCTGCGTTTGGTTGGGGGAAACCACGTCGTCTCAAATATTAACATGGACTCGCGCGCGTTTTCGCAATTCGCCAATAAGTCATCCCCCGATTCGTATCGAAACGCTGTTCGCGTCGCAGAAATTCCACTCGAAAGTTTAATTTACAATTAGCACTTTATCGAGCTGTAATCGTCAAAATTAGATCGAGTTATTTATATTTCGATTAAATTATCGACCTTTCAGGCGCACTTAATTTTTAAAAGGCGTTCGTCGCCTCGTTCGATAATTTTCAAAGAAATCGCAATTTTCCGAACGACTTGGAGAGCTCGAGCGCGAAAAGTCGCAGAATCGTCGCGAGGAACTCTGAATTTTACAAGAAAATTTTATAAGCTCGAGCGCGCAACGAGCGAGCAAAAAGAAATGCTTATCAATAATTTATTATTGACTTATGATTGAGTACACATGTATATTTTTCATATTCATAACAAGATTTCAACTGCTCTTGTAGATATTTACAAACTGATAACTCAGTCGTCAGTAAGTAGCCTTAACGTGTATTGTTTTAAAACGGTCCCAACATAAGTTAAAAAGTCTCGTTGGTGTGGATTACCATTTTATAACGACGCGGCGCGATTCTGAAATAATAATTATAAAAGACGATTTCGTGGCGGCTTTGACGGTTAGCGGGCAAAGTCAGATGACCGACATATCGGGACGAACGTCACAGTACCGGGAAACCTCGCACTATCATCGATGGGTCGTCGTGAGCAGCCGCGCACGCATACCCACCCACCCACCGCGGATAGTCGAGCCACCACCAACTTGGAGTTTTCGTCCTTCCCTCTTTACTAAATATCGCGCGCCAAGCGACGAAAATATTTTCAGCTCGCGTTCAACAATTTTCGTCGTTATCTTAGCAACATTGATAAAAGATATGCAAACAAGCGACGTACGTACTCTCGAATTAAACGGAAGACACGTAAAACGAGAAACGAAAAATTTCCCCCCAGCTCCCGTTTCTTTGGAAGGCGGCTGACGGCACGGATGAGTTTATCTCGCACTCGTGCTCGCGCCGATGATAAATTCGCAGGCGCGACTTCGTGGGTACGTCGGCCGTCGCCGCCGCCTCGATCCAACTCAATGCAATACAATTCCCCAAAGCAGCAACAAATCGCTTACCCAATGCTCTTTAAAGTGTCCGGCGCACAAGTCGCATCCGTCCGGCGCTCGGGGCTCGAATCCTTCCACCGCGAGACCCAGCGTAACTTGTCACGTCGGCTTGCAGCCGTCGACCGCCAAACAAGCACAACTTAAAAGCACCACTCGATCTTTACTCCTCGCTTGCACTCGAGTTCATTGGCTCGAGGGGTGGCTGTCCTCGTTGTCGTTGCTGCTGCTGCTGTGCGCTATCATCACATGGAGGAGCCTCGTGGCCAAGGTCACGGCTCGCGCACTCGCGGATGTAAACACCGGCAGGCTCCGAGCGCGCGTCCACTCTCGTCGGTCTGTCCCTCTTTTCCGGGATGGGGATCGAGTGGGTGCCGAGGAGACGAGCTCTGTTGCACTCGGGGGCTCAGAAGTTGAACGACGTGCGCACACGGGCGTTACGTGAATGGCCGTGCGGTTCGGTTACGACGCTCTCGGTAGCGCGGACTCGCGCCGACTGCGGCGCGCGCGACCAGCCAAGTGTCGTCCGTCGACGGCGGTGGCGGTGGCGGGCGGTTCACTGCCTCTTTCTCTCTCTCCCTCTCTCTCTCTCTTTCTCTCGCTCTTCCCCTCGCCCCACCCCGCGCAGAGCAGCCGCTCCAGCCCTCTCTCTCTTGCGCGCGCGTTCCGCTCCCCCTCCCCCGACGGCTGCAGTTTCTTAGCTCTTCCCCCTGCCGGTTGGGTTTTCAGAGAGAGGTTCAGAGGCTCGTCCGCCCTCGTACACCCCCTCCTAGTACTGTGGCGCCGCGCCACGGGAGAGGGGGTAGGCCTCCGCGCTCTCTCTCTCTCTCGCTCGGGTCGTGCCTCGAGTATTTTTTAGAGTGGGATCGAGAGAGAGAGAGAGATAGGCTGCGCGCGCGCGCGCATGTGTGCGTGCACGGAGAGCTACGCCTTTTTTCTCACTTTTTGGCGAGCGAGAGGGAGTAGCGAGTAGCGAGTTGAGTCTGGTGTAGTGTTGCTGCCGCTGTTGCAGCTACTGTGGTGATTTGTTTTTGTTTATCGTTCATCAGCGCTCCGCTCCGAAGAGGCACAATCATTTTTTTATCGGCTTTTTTTAATTTTCAATGTCGATAGTTATATTACAAGGACGCGCGCCACACGGGAATGGAATAACAATAATTTCTACGATTCTGCGCTCGGACACTTTTCAAGCGATCATCCATCATTTTTCTTTGATACTTCGCATCCCGTCCGCGTCCCGCCGACGCAGCAGCGCTCGTTCTTTATTTCTTCGTTTCTTCGTTTCTTCATTTCCACCACCCCCCGGCTCCTTCTCCTCCTCCTCCTCCCGAAAATAGTGCAAATTGTTTATACGAATACGAATCTGGCATCCGCGGTCTTTGGAACGAGCACTCGACGTCGTACGTAATTAACTCGGCAATAAACCAAGAGTTAGTCTAAACGTCGAGTTAGTCTATCATTAATTCAGCTGTTACTCCTATTCCTATTTCGTCGCGGGCCTTTTTGTCGACGACTCTACTTTATTTAGTTAGAACGCATTATAATTAAACTGATTAACACTTGACGCGACGAGGTTGCGAAAGTGCACCTCTATCGTTGACGTTTCCATTATACCGCCTTAATCGTGGGCCTTCTCTCTCTCTCTCTCTCTCTCTCTCTCTCTACCACCGATCTCGATCTTCGATGAAAACGAGGATTTGGAATTCTGTCATGGCAAAAAAGGAAAAAATGCTAAAGAAACCCAGCACTCCAACGATTTCCTTAGTTCGAACTTATCGAGGGAAATTCGCGTCGCCGAATGCTTGGACCTTTCCGCACCCTTGAAATGGGACGCAGCTGATTGATTAACCGTTGCGTTGCGAGGGACGGGACGACGTCGGTCCGACGGCGAAGATTCGTGACCGACGGCCGCTACACCGGTGCAGCCGATCAAATCCTCCTCCCTCTTCCCCCTCCATCGTAAAAAAGCTCCCGAGGAAAAGGGCCTGGGTGTGGGGGGAGGGAGTAGTACCGGAGCTCGCGGTAGGCGCGAGGTGGGCGCCCGTCGCTGCATGTGTCGGGGGCACACACCGGTTGCCCCCTTTCTTGTTCTACTCCCGTGCACTGCGAGGTAGCGAGACGCCGTACTATATATACGCGCGCGCGAGCTGAGGAAGCCGAACCACGCCTACCGGACCCCTTCTCGCTCTCTCTCTCGCTCGCTTTCTCGCATCTCCTTCTCGCGGAGGTAAGCGAGCGGTCGGCCGACCGTAGGAAGGAGCGAGAGAGAGACGGAGCGCTGACCGCGTAGATGCCTCTGTCTCCCTCTCGCGTGACTTCTTTTTCCGTGTAACGCTTGTAACTTGTTGATTCTCGCTACTCTCTAAATGCGATTGAGTAAAAAGTCACTCTCTGACAAGTTGAAAGTTAAGCCGAGCAACCGAGTCTTACCGCGCGAGAGCTTCGACATTCTGCTGGAGTTGAATGTCACTCGAAGCAAAGGAGCGACGTCGGAGAATACGAGGTCAGTTTCGCATCTTCTACTCCCTTCCTTCTTCTCCTTATCCCAATTGGCCGTAATTAAGATATAACGAATAAATTAGCCTGCAGCTGACGCGAGCAATTATCATTTCGACATTATTCCTAAATCTTACTCGAGTCGATCGACCGTTTCTTCCTGAAACGCTCGGCCGAACTGCTTTTTATTCAGATTAGTTCGTTTTCCTCTATTTTACGCGTGTCCTTACAGATTTGCAAAAAAATCAAAACTCGGGCTCTTCGCGGCTGCGGCTCAACGTTAACCGCCTGGCTGACGATTTTCTTCGCCACCTCGCAAAGAAATGTTTATCCGCATAACACACGCTCGACTTGCACTACGTCTAATATATGTACAATGCACTCGATGCATTTAGTAACGGGCAATAATTTCCATTAACTACGTTACGAAAATTTATGACACAATCGTACTTTATTCAGGAATTTGAATTATTAACTTTCATATTTTTGTCTCCTCTTAATTATTCACTCGGCTCGATACGAATATTTCCTTACACGAAAGGGGAATTTTAGCGCGTGTAAAAAATAACCGCTTTCAATAAAGCCATGATTTTTATGTTTCAAAACTTTTTTTGCGCCGATTTTGCACTGTTGCGAATGAAGAACAAGTGCATCCAGATAACGCGGCGTATCGTTATCGAAAAACTTTTTAATTTGTAATTACCGCGGATACTTATTAAATTAGCGTGCCGATAAGGACGCACGAGTTTATTCATTAAATGTCAAAGCAATTACGGAAGATTTAAATGCTCATCGTTGCCTCGAAGCTATTCGATTAAAGTTTTATACATTTCCTAATGTAACATATTATTTTTAAGCGCAATCAATTCATCCGAATGTTTTAATCCGCTGATTTAACTATCCAGTTACAGTGTAATCCAAGAGCTTGCAATTTAGTGGACTTGTCAAGTTTTTGTACCACTTCCTTTATTTGTAAACGATTTTTACGATAATAGAATAGCGGGCATTTGTAACTTATCGAATGTAAATGGTTCGCGTTTTGAAAAGATGCAATTTTGCAAAAGATTCGGTTTAAGGTTCGGTGGCTCGTGTAACTTGGTACGAATTATCAGACTTCTAGCCAACGGGTAGCGGTTGATCGTTAATTTTTTAAAATTAAAGCGACTACTTGCACAGATACGTAAACAATAACGCGCGAGAAAAACTCGATCGGGCGCCATTATTTGCGCTGTTTTCACGAATGCTCGTGAAAAAATTGGTCGACGATGTAAAGTTGGTTATACGCGCAACATTCGCGAAACTTCGAACTTACGAAATAGCGATGATCGGCAAAACTGCGACTCTCGTGACGTACCTGCAACAGAAAAAAGAGCAATTTAGACAGATCGAAATACCGAATGAAAGCGGCTAAGGTTAATTACAAGTGGGTTAAATAAAGTCGACCGATCGGGAAAAGGCTTTTCCCCAGCGCAGCGATTTCCCGGGGGAATCCAGGGGGCTTCCGCCGGTGTCAGAAGTCGCACTCGAAGCAGGGCAGCCGGGCGAATTCTTTAAGGACGATAGGAGCGCGCAAGGGACCGCAACTTTATCAAACGTAAGTCGACCGCAGTAGCCAGTCGGTGGGGCGCTCAGAGATAAGCGAATGTAAAAGATCTCCTGCCCCTCCTCCGAGACGAAGTTCTTCCGAGAAGAGGCTCGTCGTCGAGTGAACGCGTTGAAGGGGGTTGCGCGATCTCCCCTCCCCCGTCTCGAGCAGCCGGTTGCCCGGTCTTTTCCGCGAGGTGCCAGCGCTAGGGAACGGGTTCTCCCGGAGGAAGCTCGGCAAACGAGGAAAAAACGCGGTGGCTTTCGCGGAAACCGGCACTCGAACCGCGAACTTGGAAACCCGCGTCAAATCTTAAGCGATACTCCGCCCGACCTGGCGTGACTGGGCGCTTTCGGCTCTTTCTTTGCGTCGGCGCTCGGACGTTTGCTTAACGGGAAATTTCGGCGGCGCATTATCGCTTTTATCGCTTATCGCCCCGGCCGTTGTTGCACATTCAATTTGCGCGCACTTTTGTGCGTCCGGCTTGGTTTTTGTTGCGCCTGCGCGCCAACTCCTTATTGAATTTTCATTCGTCGCGCGACGGCCAATTTAAATTTCGATGACCTTGCACTTTGCGAGCAATCGTCCTATACCACCAGTCTTGTGTTAAGTTTACCTGCTCTCGTTAGGTATTGTCCGGCATGGCGCACGAGATCCGCGCCAAGAAAATTTCGTTCTCCGCGCGCCCTTTTTATTCGCGCTCCGATAAACAATGTACGTTGTCGACTGTAAAACTATCGAGCAACAACCAATTTGATAAACTAATTACCTTGAATACGGAATTTCATAAATGGGTTTATTGTGTTGGTCGCGCAGCAGTGACGCACGTTAATTCGAACGGTAAAACAAAATGTTTGTTCGCGAGATGCTATCGGTGAGTCAAACGACTTACAATACTTGTATAATTTTATTAAATAAATACACTCGAGCACTTTTACGAGGAGCATTAAGTAGTCTAATATAAGATTGTAGATTAGGAACGATAGAAATGGCTGAGTAGACTTTCGAGACTTATGCGTGTTATTCGCGATTAATTGAAAAAGAAATTAATTCGCGGTACAAAAAAGGTTAACGTGATTACAAAATCGAACAATCTGGCGTTTATCAGCGAGAAAAGAGAAAAGTTTGGCGGATCTATAAACGTAGTTGTGTTATACAATTTCTATGCCATTATCAACGAGTTGAAATCACCTCGTCCTCGAGTAGGCACCTGCACAAATTCCTTTAAGGACAACTTTTTTTCAGTGCAACAAAGGGAAGCAACGCTTCCTTAAATTTTCGAAGGAAAAGTAGTTCGAATGTGTCGAAGCTAAACTAAACGATAAAGCACTTCGATTAATGCAATATTGTGATATAATCGGCTATTGTGCATTTATTATTATTGTCAATTGCGACGAGTTCCAAGCGCTAATTCCTAATCAATTCTATTAAGTGTGAATGGACGCGTAAGCTTTTCCGACGGGGTCGTTAGAAATATTAAAATCTCGCAACTGCGTTAGATTACGCTGTAAATCACTGCTGCACGGACAACTGATTATTGCCAAGTATTCTCTTTAATTGCAGCGATTTATTTTATTTATGCGGGAAGACCACTTTTACTACTAGTGTGTTTGCATTGAATGTTAGAGACAAATGCTGCCCAGTGTTTTCTTAAAAGTTGCATCAGAGAGGATAGTATCGATAAATAAAAACATTGCAACGCGTATTAATAATGCAAATCGAAATTCGCACCGTGCAATTTTATTCGGCTCACAAGAGCTATAAATTTCGTTTTATCTACAATTACGATCGTCGTTTATTAAAATACTTAAAATATTCGATCGATCAAATTCTCACTCAACGTTCCAATTATAAACGCGGCAAAGCGCTAAACGTTGAAAGATTAATTTACAGGCGATTGTCGTGCAATTATTGTTAAACTTTGTTCGATTCCAGTTTAAAGCTAAAAACTGAAAGGCGGAGCTTTCACGTCGCGACAAAAGCCAAGGAAGAGCGCGTTTTCGTCGGAAAAAGTAAAAATGCTGGAGAAACAGGGAGAAAGTGAAAGACGTCGAAAGATAAACCGCGCGCACTCGGTGAGCAGCTCTCGAGAGGCAAAATTGTTAATCGCGATAGAGAAATTTATGATCTTTAATTCCTTAATAATGTCCAATCGTCTGCAACGAGTCTTGTCTTCTCCTTGTCTTTCTCATTCCTTGCTTTTCGAATGGAGCAAATTGGAACAGTCGCTCCGAGTCTTGGATGCGTTGGTCGACCAACGAGGATTTCTCGAGTCTTTACGCCTGTTTAACCAATACGAAGGCTTGCGTTGTTCTTTCTCTGGCATTGGCATTGGCAAAACTGAACTGCTCTCTTATTTTCAGTCGAAAAATCTAGTTTTATTTTAATCGTGACTAATACACTTACCAACGAATTAGTATCCGAGCCTAAGAAAACTTTTCGAATCTGTTGCGGATACTTGTTATTAATTGCGCGTCTTTTTACGTTTTGCGAGAATTCCGTCGTCGCGAACAATTTAAGTATTTAACGTGGCAATTCTCTTCATTACGAATATCAAAGGTGCGTTAAATTTGAACTTGATTTGTCACACGAATTTGGCAAGAGTCGGCTTTTCTAAAAACGACTTTATCCTGCGTTTGGCGAACTGTTTAGAGTCCGAATAAATCGAGCGCCGTTATATCTGGATTAATTTTTTGAATAACCGAGAGAAAGAGACTCGAGTCTGTTGCTGCCCTCGAGTGCAATTAGAATCTTTAGAAATTGCAACAACTGCGTATATATTAATTACAGTCAGGATGTGTTAAAAGTTACGTGTATTTATGAACAAAATTCGACGAAGTGCGCCGCGGTTGTGTACATCAACCGACACAAATGTCTAACTAGCCAACTTTACGTTCCACAACTTAGAAAGCTGTCAACATACATAAACATGACTATTGTGATTTGGTTCGGCACTGATATCGGTTATAAGAATGTACAGTAAAAGACGAAGGTTCTTATTTAAGAAAATCGATGCGAGTCGCGCGCTGAGTTACAATCGTTCCTTTTGCGCAAGATTTATTTTTGCCATTTAGCGAAAGTCTGAATACTGCGGATTTTTATCCGCGAGTCCTTTCAACGACGACTTTTCAAAAGCTAGTCGAGGAAGTTAAACTCTCAAAACCACATAATTAAGGAAACGAGAGTACGAGAGCCGAGGATCGGTTTGCAGTTTCTAAATAAGTAAAAAAGGACGATCGCGTGTGGGTAAACGCCGCGATAATGAATGCATCGACAAATTTGTATCGCGTCGACGAGACGCGACGGTCGCTCTGTTGTGGCACTCGGGATTTCACCTGGAATCGGTGACACTGCGCGACGGGAGCGATCGTCGACATTTTTGAGGAACGAGAATACGCGTGTGCATTAGCATCTGCCAGACGTAAACACTTTTCGTTCGCTAAAAAGACTCGATCACAGTCTACGTTTAACATTTAGGACGAGCTAATGGCTCGGCTCGCCGAGAGATGGTGACTCGAATTAATATAATAATAGGTGCCGTAACAGTGTAAACAAAGATCTGTTTTTCCTCCTCCTCCTCCTCCGTAACGCTCACTAATCGTCAGTTACACGAAGGAGGGACAAGAACTCCTCATTGTGTGCGCGTCGAGGACTCGTTCCCGGAACCTTTCACAAATGTATGCAGTGCTACGTTTCCTACGCACGGCTCGTGCTTACAGGTGACATAGCAAATAACGTTTCGGACGGTACATAACGCCTGCACCGGTTCGGCTAGTTCTTATACATGCGCGGACGTCTCAAAGAAAGCACCAGTTTTCTCGGTTCTTTTTTAAATTATCACTGCTGTGCCACGAGCCCGAGCCAATACTCCAGTGATTCGACTCCGTTTCCCTTTGCTTGTCTGCCTTCCTGCTTTTCAAGGCTTCGATCGTTACACGCGCCGATTAAAAAAGGTACCGCTACGCCGCAATTCTCAAACTGATTTTAAGGCAGTTTCCCAAGCGCGCTGCGCTTTTTAACGCAACCATTATCCTCGAGTCTTGCTATTAGCGAGCGAAATAATAAGAAGCAAAGGATAGCAGCTCCTAGGGGAGGCAGCGCTAGAGTCCCATTTTCCCCCGCGGCCTCTTTCGATTGTCTTCTCTTCGTTTCTTTCTTCTTGTTTCGGCTTTCCCGAATTCTTACTTCGCTTGCTCTGCACACACGATACTCTTTGTCTCTGTCTATTCCTCTCAACTCGAGCTATTATTGACACTTAGATTTACCTATCGCCACGAGGGGATCGTGAAGTGCCCGCTTTGTCGACGCGCGACCATTTTTTCTTTTCTCTTCCTGCGCACGCGCGCGCACTAGCTAATGCTATTATTATTACCGTTATTGTAGTATTGCACCGCTCTGCGACATTAGAACTATCGCTAACATTCGTTTTTATCTTGTTTATAACCGTTTACGGCAGCTATCAGTCGGTTTGGGAGATCGCCGATGGGACCGATGGGGAAATTTATCGCTCGGCAGTTTTCGATTTCTCCGCGCACGTGGCTGCAAAGTTCAAGAATCTAAGAATCTCTCGACTTTATCGAGGGAGCCGTCGAGCTACACGGGCTGTCAGCCTCTCTGTCCGTTTCACTTCGGAAGCTGCCGCTTCGCCAGTTCCTGATTTTCTCCTCGTTTCTTAAAAACAATTTCCTCTTTTCTCGCTCATTTTCACGTCGTCGAGCGCGCGACGAATGCGCCGAGAGAACCTTCAATGCTGTGCGAAAACTCGCAACTTCTGTCTTTGCTTTATTTCATTCCGCTCCATTGTTAATTATTTGTTTTATTGCCTCTTTTGCCTTTTTTGCTCTGCCGACTGTCGTCGAGGAAGGATGTGCCGGCTTCTGCGGAAATGGCCAACATCCCGTTAACTGTTAACACCTTACTTCGACATAATACGCGACGTTTTTCACATTAATAATTGCGTCGAATATTTATTTGCAGCCTATAACTATTGCCTCCTTGACGTTTAATCGTTAAATTAATCGATTACGATAAATTTCCGTTTAACGCAATTTTAGATTTTCGTAAAGAAGCTTCGATAAAAAGAACGAACACGAATTTCGCTTCTAAATTCCACGGAATTCAAATTAGCACGGACACGTGTAGACATTTCTCTTTTGGGAAAATTTTTGTCCCTTAACGTTTATTTCATTCTGTCGAACAAAATATGCAGCCGAGTGAGTGTCGATCGAGAAGGAGAAAAAGGTAACATCCCCGAGGAGAGTTTGCAAGTGTGTTGAATGGTCTCGCGGCTTTGTTTACACGAACCTACGAGGCGACATTACGTATCGGAATGCTAAATACCCGGCAAATGCTCATATTCGAAGCGAATTCTCGGAACCGAAATCGAATGTACTGTACTCGTGTCTGGACAACTCAATGCCGACGGAATTACACGAGAGTTTGATTTATTAAAGAATAGCGATCTCCGCAACGGGATAATGATCTTAAATACCAGAATAGTTTTTGCTCGGAGTTGAGAAGCGCTTTAGCATCGATCAGCTGCATCGATCTTCATAGGCACTTGGGGTTAGTAGTAGTAGTAGTAGTAGTACGTACGAAAGTGTTATTTATTTTGAGAGGTTTGTCGGTTCGGTAAAAGTCCGTGACGCACAAGTGCGCTGTCAGAACTAAGTAATTTAAAGACATTCGCTGATTACCGCTCGATGCCGCTGCTGATTGGACGTATTACAATAGCAACGACGGTACAGTTCTCGTTAAACGGATTAAAATGCACGCCATTATTCCCGCGAAAAACATTTGCTAATTCGTAATTTTGAAAATGCAGATCAGTCGAATTAATTGCGTTTTCACGGAGCGCACTAGGAGAGGTGAATCGATTCCTGTTGATTATTATTCGTTAAGGCTTTGTTTGTAAATTTACAATCGGGATTAAAAAATTTCGTCCGAGGCGCTTGGGAATAGGTCGAGTAATAAAGTTTACTTTTAACGCGCTTTTCAGTTTAGTCGAATAGTCCTTCGAAGGTAAATAGGGATTTCAGCATAAATAAATTTCATTTTCGTTTTTACGGCGCCTATTTATTCAACGTTGTATGTATCATCCAGCGGCGAATTAGGTAACGGAAACGTTAACAAATCCTTCTCGCTTGTACAAACTACGCGATCAATGTAAAATAAGCACCAAGACTTCCAAATAGACGCCTACATTGATGTGCACGCATCCTTTGAAGTATCTTAAAAAAGAATCTTTTTAAAGAGAGCGTAACTCATTTAGTTGGGCAGGAACGAGAGTCGGCGCATTTTGCTCGACGATAAGAAATCGAGCCCGAGTCTACGCCCGATAATTAACTCTACATTATCGCGCCGTTTCACCTCAGGAGCCATTTTTCTTGCGGATACGCGTACCGCGTGTATCTCTCGCGAGCATCTCAGTCGATGATCCTCGAGCTTAGACGAGATTTCGTAATGAACGCGCCACGCGGAACGAAATGTGCGCGCGCGCGCGCGATTAGCTGGTATAAACCGAGGATTTTCCAATGGGTTTTAACTCGAAACGGGGAAACGGCGAAATGGTATTCCGGGTCGGTTTCATTGATGCTCGCGGATAATCGTAATGCGTACGCAGCCAGCCTCTGATTAATGTTATTAAGCTCGTTGATTGGCGCAAATCAACAACTATCGAATAAACGCTGCCGCGTGAATTTTGCTCCAATTAATGCCGCGGAATTTTTATTCCCGATAATCTCGCTCCGAGTACACTAGACCAATGAGTGAAGTACAGTTTGAAGAGGCTCGTCATAAAAAACGTAAATGCACGGGTTAATTATGAGAATTTGTCCGAATGCGAGCTCGAGTCGTTTAACGCTACAAAGGCTCACATCCAGCGCGAGCATTAGAACAAGTGCTTTCGAGTTCTCTTGTAACGACGCGCTGACCTTTCAAGCCTTGTTTAACGCATTGAGCCGCACTTTTCTATTACCTTGTATTATTCGTAATTGAATTCATTACTTTCGACAGCTCCAATAAATAACTGTGTCGATAGAACACAACGAGTTCTTTGTCCATCGGCGCGATCCCACGCGATTCACAGCCGGTGGTGAGTTCATTCGGTGCTCCGCCGAATTTTCTAACGACGCGACGGACGGAACGCTTCCTCCCACGAGTCGTGTGTGGGGGGGAGGCATTCAGGGACGGGGCCAGGGCGAGGCTAATTCGATGCAAACCTTTGTGCGCTCGAGTGAAGAATACGAGGTCGATTATTGGACCACTGCATTGGCACATCTCCCGTTTCGAGCCGAAGCTGCGTCGGTTCACCTTTTGTTGCTTTTTGCACGCGCGCACGTTTACGCGAAAGGGAGATTAGGTGACGACGGGCGGTGGTCCTTCGTTGATTCGAGTTAATTTTTATGAAAAATTGAATCGCCAAGTTTGTAAAACTCTGAAAAGTTCGCGTCAGATGCAAATGCAAGATCGAAGGTTTACTTTAAAAGGCGTTTCGCGTAGTTCTTACGAATTAGAATCGTTGGTGCGCCGTATAAATAGAATTGAATTCTTCGGTGCGACTACCAGTCGGACAGTCGACGCAGACACTCGAATCACAGGCAACGCACACTCTCAATTACAACGGCAGCAATCAGCGATTAGATACTTTGCTAATTAAAACTACTACTACTACTTAATTATTAAATCTCCTCGTTCGAGAAAAATGTGTGCGCGCGTGCAAGACGTTAATCAGACGCAATCCGTTTTTTCCGCAGGAGATGCAGTTGTCGTAGTCACGCTTCCAGCGGACGCTAGTGCACATATTGGTGCACACGTACAATAGCTTCAGTCCCCTGCCTGCGCGCGACCCCCTTAATTATAACAAATTGATACGTTCGCAGTCGCAGTGCGCAGCGTCTCCCGAAATAATTGTGCCATCCGCATCATTAGCCTTAATGAGGCCCCTCGTGGAGCTCCTAGAGAACCGTGAGTTATCGTGGACTAACTTATGAAAGGGGCCTCCTTACTGACTTTCTCGGGTCCTCTTACGGCCCCTTATTTGTCACGAATCGTCGTCGTCGTCTCTCCTTCTGCTTCTCGGACGAGATCAGCAAAAAAGAATTTAAAAACCAAAAAGAGGTGGTACTTTTTTAGAAAATATTCAGGGACTATTTTTAGCGTCGCGCTTGAAATACGTTAACCAGAAACAACTACACCGAATTTCTCCGTGAGTTTTCTTCGATTGCCGAGCCCGAGAAGTGCAATTACGAAGATGCTTTCAATTTAACGGACCGATATCGTGCGCTGCAAATTATTACGGCAGGACCGATCCTTTATTGACAATTCAACAATTGATAAATTTCGCCGGGATAATTGGGCCCGCGCTCGAGCCGCTCTAACGAATACAAAATGAATTTGGTGGCTCGCCGACTGGCCTCGTTAATAAAGAGTTTTATCAAGGAAACGTTCTCGGAACGAAGCCGAATAATTTTCCGCTCCTCATCTCGGTCGGATCTCCGCAGCCGCTGTTCGCTTTTTTCCAGGGGACGCGCGATCGTTAGCCGCGTGCCCACGCACGTACCACCACCGAAAGATGCGTCGCTCGCTGACCCGTCCGTTGAAATTTAACTTAATTACACGGTGCTAATGCTCGCGTCGAGGCGCAAGTGCGAGCCCAGCGTTCGCACGACTGTTATTACGACGGCCATTGTTTTCGGTCCTCGCGGGTGCGCGTTTCGTAATCTCATTAATTTATATTACAGAGTTTCTTAAACTATTTTTAAGCGGCCGATGTGCCGGTGTCACGCTCCGAGCTCCCCGAGATCGAGATGAGGAAATTCGAGTTAAAAACAAACCTGTGATTATGGATGAGCGCGAGTGTCGCTGATTGCAGGCTGCGTTTTTGCCTATGGGGAGCTTCTTAGCGACTTAAAGATGCAAGTGATTTTCATTAGCAAGCAAAAGTAACGCGAAACCGCTGCTAATTAATACTTAGAATTTATAATGAAATCAACAACTCATTTCAATGTTGGCGATAAATTACCTCTTTATGGCGTTTATTATCATATGTCGGCTACTCGAAAAATATTGTAATTAACCTGGTCTTTCTCCTGACATATTTTCATTATTTCGGGATCGATTTCTACTCGGCGGAGTCTCCGATTTTTTATTGCATTCGTCCGTATTATTTTTTAACAAATTCGCTTCTCGTTGTGTGTTCAGCACAGATCTCAGCCGAGTCAAGCAGAAGCACCTCTAAAAGCCAAATTTGCAATCACAATTTAAATGTAAATATTACCTTTTTCATCAATAGCTTAGAATATTAAGCAGCTAATTGTGCAATGAATAAATTGCGAGTTTAAAATCTCGGCAAAACCTAAATTTTGGCTTTTCACGGGTGCCCCCACGCACGAGTATACATTCAGAAGCTTTCAGTTTTACGACTCCAACACTTTTACAGCTACTTTACGCGGATACAATCTCCCAAGTGTAAATTCACTTATGCATTCGATTACAAGACTTATTCTCCGCCTATTAATTACCAGTATTAAATACGTCCGCGTGATAACACATTTTTATAATTTCATTCAGTTTTCTTGGTAAAGTCGTTGGGACTGGGGGGGGGACGCTTTCCGACGCATTTGAAAATTAATTCGAAACAAATTTGAAGACTTTTTTTGTTACGTTTTGCTAATTACGAGTGTATATTACGTTGTGTTACGGTACCGTTCCGTAAGTGGAACTTTATTTTAATACGAAAATCGCAAGATGACGCGCGCAACTCGCACGCCTCGAAGGTACTTTCCGAGAAAATTAATATTCGCAAAATTTCATACAACGAGACGTTTACGGTCGCAATAAAAATACAATTAATATATATGTGTAACAATCTTAATTTTTACAGCCCAACACAGCGAGCGACAGTCGCAAAAGGGGAGAAGGGGTTATTGGGTGGAAACGGAGCTACCCGAGTCTCTCTCTCTCTCTCTCTCTCGCGTGCTAATCAATATGGTGCGTCAACAAATGGACCCACATAGAAGAGGCGCTTCAAAGTATGAAGCCTGAAAATGACAATCTCGACGCGTGTAACGCGATCGCTTTTGTAAAGATCTCGTTAAATTTACAGCTGCCCATATATCCTCGCTCTTAAAGTCGTCCTCATTTTAAACAACGACGACGACGACGACGACGACGGCACGCCGATAATGGACTTTTTACGGCGTTACGCGCTTAATTTTTTAATGGCGATCGCGGACCTCGCGTCCCGACTTAATTTCTCGAAGATGAATGAACCTCGGCGTCTCTCGAGGCCCCTGGGAGGCTGACGGAGAGGGAGAGAGCAAAAAGTGACCGATGATATCTGCTCGAGGCGGCACGTGAAATCCGGAAAGAAAACACTTTTTGTCACGGCGGCGGATCCGAAAACGCGAGGGTCCATCATTGTCACGGATTCTGCCTTATTTCCCTGGCATCTCCACTCGTTCTCTCGTTCTCATTATCTTTTTCTTTATCCCCTTGCCTCCTCCTTCTTCTGCCTTCCGACATTCTCCTCTTTTTCGCGCTCGATCTATTTTCGTCTTGTTGCCCCCGCCGACGAGTCGAACAAAGCAAGGAAAGAGATGCGAATTCGACACTCTTACGTCCTCGAGAAAAGTTCCGTTTAATACTTATTTATTGGAAATCGGGGCTCCCGGTGTTTTCCTCCGAAATGAGGATTCATTGCTCAATTCCGACTTTCGCTCCGACGAAGATGATTTTTGAAAAGGTCTTCGGAGGATAGAACGATAAATCATCTTCCGCGCCGATCTTTATACCCGTCGATCCGTCGTAGCTCAACTTCAATCAGCGCACAAAAGCCAGCGATCAATTCGGCACTCGTATTTTCACGAGCGGTCCGAAAACAGTTTTCACCCACGCGGAGGTCGACGATTGCCCGATCGTTCTAAAAATATGGCTACAAAGGTATCGAGAAGCGTTGCATCGCGATGAAAAGCAGAAAAAGGTCGTGTACAAGCCACCCTTAAAGAAAGTCAGCGGCATCTCGATCTTTGCGACTTTCTCTCTCTCTCTCTCTCTCTCTCTCTCTCTCGCTCTCGCTCTCGCAGTTCACGGGGACTGATGAAATCTTGTCGGGGGGACTCGAGGGGGCCCGAGGAATCGATCGATCTCCATAGAAAAAGAGAGAAGGGTGGCCAAGTGAGAGAGCGAGCTGGAGGTGGGGGAGAGAAAAAAACGGGAGAGAAACAAGCGCGCAACACCTACATAGACAGAGTCGTGCGCCGGACTCGTGTGCACTTAATCCCCGGCGACGAGTCTGCAGAAGGTAAGGAGCCGGGCGCAGATGCCGAAGGCGCACGAGTAGCGCGCGCGTGCACCTTCCTACTCCTCCTCCTCCTCTCCTTCGGCGGGCCGTCCTCTCTGTCGCTCGCGCATAAAGGGGCCCTACGTAGAGGAGCCGCAGCCAACACGTGGGTCGATCAAACAGCTGGATCATCTCGTGCGTGCCCGCAAGACCCGGGCGCGTGCCTTTGCTTACGGGGAGAGCTAACCTCGCTCTCTCTCTCTCTCTCTCGCGCGCGCGCGCGCGTTTTTTCCGTCCTTTTTTCCTTCGCTCCTTCTTGCTTGCCGTGCCGAGCTACTCCTTCGAGGCGAAGGTAAAAGGTGGAGAGACAGACCTCCAGGTGCCCCTCGACTTCTTTCACCGAGGATTTCACTACTCTCTCCCTCTCCTTTCATTACCGAGGGAGAGAAGTAAAGTGTAATAGAGGAGCACGTCTGCGGGATGAAAAAAGACGGGAGAAGATTCTTTGAGAGATTGTATGGTGCATAGGTTAGTTTACGATCGCGCTCGCAGTGGGTTATTGTACGGGGACAGTAGATTATGTAAATTATTTAAATTCGTACGGGCTATGACGGAAGTAATGAGGAATACATATTGATGGGATTTATATCTTCGGGTTTTACAATGCGGATATGAGACGTAGAAATTTTTCAGTAGCCACATGGCCGCTGCCGAGGACGACGCCGCCGCCATTGTCGCAGCTTCTACTAGTTATGTAAACGAGATGCGAAATACGTATACGCTCCTCTCCGTCCTTCCTTATGCCGCAACATTTGATTTCAATAATTCCGTTGGAGTTGCATTTTCCGTTTCGAGCTTTTTAAAAGTCTTTTTTCGCGAGTCGTATGCTAATCGCAGTCAGTGCAGCACGGATAAAGGTGCCCGGTTAGTTTTGATCAGCATCGGGTCGCGTTGTTTCACAACGAAAATCGACTCCTTCCTCGTCGCGTTGCCGATCATCCGAGCACTGGCCCTCTTTCGGCGGTAATCGCCTGTGTTTTTCTCGTATCCGCTCGATCGAGTCAGCACCGCCACACGACCGACCGGCCTATGCGCGCAAAACGTCCAGCGAACGCTAAAGTCTGGGGTTTTTTTTTTTTTTTTTATCTCGAAAGAGCCGTTGCCTTATCTCGCTGTAGATGGAAGAGCGGTACTCCCGTGGGAGGTCGGGGGTCGCCCACGTGCCCCCAGCACGAGCATTTCCAATTGAAAAGCTCGCGGCTGCTACGCTTACCGAAGAATGCGTTTGCGAAAAGGCAGGATGCGAGAGAAGGAAAGAGAGGGAGAGAGAGAGAGAGAGAGATCACCTTGAGAAGGCCTTTCCTCGGCGCGAGATCATCAACCCTGCGGGGTTGCATCGCGGAGCTTCGATGACCTTCGAATCGCACGCATTATTCTCCTGCGAGATGTCTGACGTGTCCCTTCTTCACGGGCGCACGAGTGCGAGGAAGAATGGCAATGCGCTTCTTTCAGCGGGTGATCCTCTTAAAGCTACTTGTTCGAGTTTATATATTGTAACAGGAGCTACTGCAGCCGTGCATGTGCCCGTGTGCGCGTGCGCGGTCTTTTTCGCTCTCTAGCGAATCGTCGTCAGTGTACACGTGCATCGCGCGATTCGCGTCGGGCTCTGTAATTTTGCGGAAAGCACTCGAGGGATAGAGAGAAAGGGAAAGCCAATAAGATAATGGGAAGGCCTGGTTAAAGGTGCAACAACGATTGCCACGAGCCCGCAGAGGTTTTTCTCTAAAAGACGCCTGAAAGCGAATTTATGATTCAAGCGACAATAATGAGCGAGCGGAGGAGCGCCGGTAGAGTCCGAAGGCCGGGCGTATAAAATTCGCGGAGCGCGAAAAATCGTGCCGGGCGAAGGACGCGTGTTGCGCGTCTGAGATATCGCCTTTGTGAATTTTCCATGCCACGTTCGATGCATCCGCCATCTTCCGCGCTGTTCCCCCTTTTACAATCTCCTGCGCATTGTGCCATTTGCAACAATAGATGTCATCCGCAGATCCTAGCGCGGTTCGAGTCGAGAGCAGGTCCGTTGCGGTGTTTTTATCGCGTGCCTAAGCTAAATGCTTCCGTCACTGACCCCTTTAGCTAATATCAGTCATTGAAAATGGTCACTTATTTAAGGTTATGTATACGTATAATGGAGAAAGGACATTACATCCATGTCCCACTTTTAACAATGAGACGCGAAATGGCGACGCCGCGAAGAATCCGTTGACTCGCGGCATTTTTTCCTTTTTTTTTTTTTATTTTAAGACTCCCGGGTAATACAATGGCTCGAAAGGACACGCCTTCTCTGTTACGAGCGCGCGCGAGAGCCTCTGATTATAGAGCTTTGCATAATTTCATTAGCCAGTCAAAATACAACGAACGGACTTGCATGCGTGAAAATTTTGTGAAATTGATTGGTAATAGAAGGGAGGAGGGTTGATGCCTCGGCCGAGCGAGTGACGGACCGACAGGCCTATTATTGTACCAACTGCAACATTGTTCCTTGTTTTATAAATTTCGCGTTTAAGATTCGCACGCTCTTGGAGCGCAATGTCAGCCAGCGTCGTGGCAGGATAATAGTTTCGATGACAACCGTTATTTGCCTTTGATTTTATTCGAGGAAGTCGCGGACGCGGCGACTCGCGCGACGATAATAAAATTTTGCGAATAATAGAGTCGAGCAAAATATTTGTTTAATACAATTTCTAAACATATATTTAAAGCTAATTTACGTTGTCGATGCGTTTGTTTATCCTCAACCTTTCAGGCACATGCGCGCGCGTTTTTTACGAGCCGAACCGCGCGTTAACAAGGCAAAAATGTGCGCATCTACCTCATCTTTGGCGATCGCTATTTTAATCTAAATATTTATCTCCAGCGCGGCTTTTATCGATGAATGCTCAAACATTTTCACTGGTATTCGCATGAAGTATCTATGACAGCCAATCTAATTGATCGATGCTAAATCGCTACTTCCTTTCAGTGTAGAATCTATTCTGTTATTTAAGATGATTATCTTCTCGGAAAAGTAATTTTTCCTCGATAAATCAAACTTGGTAAACAGTTTAACCCCGGCGTCCGCGAATAAATACAGTGCAGCCGACGGCCGCTCTGGGAAATAGATTCTAACACGTTTGCGCTGCTCGCCGCGTAATTAACAACCCAATCCATTGCACAGCATATTACGGGCTGGGATGGAAAAATTCGTAAAACAATTCAACGAATACAACTACGACAAGCCACTCTCGCTTTCCCGAATGAATCGTATTTTCACGTGTTTTTTGACAACGACGGCGATTTGCCCTGTCATTTTGGATTACAAGCACGAAGATCGTATCGAGCACCTCCACCGAGGATATCGGAGCGTTTCTTTTCTCATCTGCTTGTCTTCTATCCAACGACTCGACGCCTTTCCTCGAGGCTGCACCAGCTAGTCCGTCTCTTCGACATCGAGGCATCGAAAGTTTTGACCTCTTCTCGCGCTGCTATTTATTGCTCAACGACCGATTTTGAAACATTTTAACTTCTCGGAGCGTTTTCGTACGAATAACGGCACGCGAGTCATTGGAAATCTTTCAAAGTTTATCGAAGCGACGCCGGATAATTGCGTCGATTGCTTCTGCGCGATATTTCGAAGAGAGACGCGCACCCCTGGTAGTTTGAAAACGTAACGGATATATTTATTCGTTGGGCAAGTTGCGTCAGCCGCTGACGAGGCATTTACCCGAGCCTCCGGCAAATTTGAGAAATTCGTAAAACTTTATCTTTTCCAGCCGTTACGAAAGCGCAGGCGCAGTCTGTTTTTCCGACAAACTCGAGTAAATTATTCCGAATAACGACGGCGGCGTATAAGTAATAACAAGCCTTAATAATAAATTATCAGGTTACCCTGGGTTAGGTTGGGTTTAAAAGTTGGTTGGCCTGGAGGAGCAAAAAAATAGTTACGAATGCGGTCGACAAGTACGTGCGGTAGACGTTGAATCACGATTGATGGTCTATTGGTTACCGTAAAAAACAAATTATTCTCAATATCAGCCGCAAAGCAAAGAGCATGTGTGCGTGTCAGTCAGGGGAAAGTCGACGCACGCGAGCGGAGCGGTTTAAGGTTATATGAATGGACCGAGTCCAGGTGCCACAGCTGATGTCGCTCACCCACTCAGGGCTTTTCCGGCGGCTCAATTTGTGCCCAATCGCCGAGACTAATGCCAGTCACTTCGCGTCTCGTTTCCGTCTCGTTTCCGTCTCCTTTCGCTCTTCCTCCCTCGCGGGCTCCTTCCCGCACACTTTACGAGCTTGGAAACTTTCCGAGCCAGCAATTTCGGACGACTCGCGCGAATACAAATCGCGAGTTTAACGCGCGCGTTTGCATTCTTACGCCCGGCATTTTCATACAAATTAATGCCGCTTTTTACGAAAATTAACGCTTCGAGCTGGCTGTTGCTGCCGGATTTGAATTTTGGAATTAGAATGTCGGCGAAGTTGGAAATTTCGCTGCCATTACCTATGCGCGATGCTTGCGTTTAAAAAACGACACTCGAGCCGCGCAACGGAATAATGTTGCTTCGGGGAGACGAAGCATCGATGCGTTTAAGAATAATCGAGACTTTACAAGATTGACTCTCGCGTGCCTTTATCCGGAGATTGGAAAAATTGCTCCAACAGTTTTGACGCTGATGTATTAATGCCAAAGTTAAAACTCGCGGAATAACAAGACGCCTTCGCCATTAAATAAACAAAGCCTTTTTAAAGGAGGAATAAGACGATAGCCGTCGTGGCTCGCACGAATTGCCCATCGAAAAATATAAAATGGTTGTAATTGAATCGAAAGAAAAGGAATGAGAGGCACATCTCATTAGGACATATTGACATACGAGAGGCGTTTTGTTACAGTCAATTTGCGCGATTATTATCTGAGCTGCTCGATCTCGCGTACGCGCACGAGGATAAGCAGATAGGCGTACAGTCCCACACGTCGCGCAACATAATGACTATCGAATCTCTCTAATATATCTTTCAAGCGTATTTATAGGTGCGTAGACGGGCGCATAGGGACGACGTATCTTCAGCAATCGACGTTACAAGTATGTGCTAAAGGTCGATGCCTATCATCCTCGAGAAACTCTCTTGAGTCCTCGCGGCCTCCGACGCCAGTACACGTGTGTGCGAATGAAACGCGACCGATTAACTTTTGTCGGGCCGTACGTACCCGTGCACCGCTGCATTCAAACTGCACACGTGTGACGCTAAATCGATAAAAAAGTGCGCGCTGAATCCGCGATAGTTAATAAGTCGCTATTGTTGCGCCTGAAAGCTGAGATTCCGTGGGTCGTGTGCCGCTTGATTTTGCGCAACGATTAAAAATAATCGTCCCGATGATCTCGCGCGCACGTATGCATTATTGCTCGATTTAATCACAAGCAATAACTGAGTAAATATCAAAATTCACAAATACGTAATGCCGCGCTTTCTGCAGCGAAACTTGGAAAAATCACGATTGTGCGTTATTAGAAAGTATTTTTAAAATCTTGATCGCTTAAAGCAGCGAAGAAATTATGTTCCTTTTCATTTTTTCGTTTGATCGAAGCATTAAAATTCAGTCTTACGGTCTGCCGAGCCGAATATTTTAATAGAAAATGCTTTAATAATGGCAGCGCTTATCGTCGCATTTTTATCGACACGATTGCCCCCATTAATATTAACGTTAACTATCAAATGCTTGTAACATTTAATCGAATTATATCTTAATTTGGTTGGAAACTTACACAACTGCAACGAGACAAGCTTCAAAAGTACGAATATCGACGCAATACTGCACCCAAATTGGCAGTTGTCGTATAAAAATTGAAAATTTCGTACAATTTGCTCGAATCGCGTTGTTTCCGAGGAGCGCAGGTAGTGGCGGATTAATCAGTCGCGATAAAAGCGCCTGATTGAGTGATTCGAAACAATAGCGCGCGTGGCGTTTACTTTGGACCCTCGGGAGGCGCGAGAGAATCTTTTAAATTGAGATTGCGGAACAGAACGAGGGGGTGCGCGCGCACCTCCGGTGAAATTTGCCCGCCGATCGCGTATCGTGACAAGAGGACGGTTGAGCAACATTAGCTCACACGTGCTTGACTCTCGTGTTGCCGTCGAGACCATTAGCTTTCCGTCTTCTGGCAAATCACGTGCGAGACTCCACTACTCGGCTGAATACAAAAATTTCTGCGCGGCTGTGTACCCAAATACTTAGTTTCTGTGCGTGAGCTGACAAGGTGTGTACACGCTCGCGCACACACGCGCTCGATCGGAGGAGCGCAATTTTTGTTTCTCGCGTTTGAAAACTTTTCGCGCGTGTGCTTTCTCACGTCTGGGAATGCAACTTTTTCCTCTTGGAACACCGTAATAATGCGCGAGAGAAAGACAAATAACTCCTCGCGGATTATCGAGCGCGAATTCAATGGCCCTGGCATTTGCTTTGCGAATAAAAGTGCAGGGCGAGAACAGTTTTAACAGATGTTATCTGTTAAAAACGGATTCGACGGCTCTTTGTCTATTGATATGGCCAATATATATTTACCTTTTTATAAGAATCGACACGCCTTTGTTTATTAATTTAACGGATGGCGCGCTGCTCTGTTGACAGACGAAAATTAGTTTGCACGCGTCTCGCGCACCTCTTCGTAAGCATGAAAAAGTGCTAGCCTGCGCGCGTGCACACAGCGAAATTAGCGTTGCTCGAGGTAAATTGAACTTACATTTTATTCGACTTGAAACGTTTAAGTCAGCGCTTACGCTGCCCTGTAAATCTGCTCGACGCGGCGGCATTAAATTAGCGCGCGATTTAAATTTGTCTTTTTTACCGATTAGCTCGAATCTCAATATCTAGTTACAAGGGCATCGATACGCGTTTTGCAGAAAATGAAAAGAAAAACGACCGCTGCGTCGGCTTATAATCGATCAAAATTCTAGATCACCAACAAGAACCTTTATTAAGACGCGCTATACGCTGCAAGTATCGCGAGATGGTTATTTATAATATTTTCGTTTCTTAAACTAGCCTAATCTCTTGGGTTTCCGCTTTCGGAGTAAATAGTAAGAAATGTATCCGACGTTCGTTAACGCGTAATCTGCACTCGCTGCGGTAAATAAGATTGCGAGTGTAAGAGCAGTTTCCTGGGAAAATGCATTTATTCGCGCGTGCGAAGGAGTTCGGGGAAGCGTTTAATGCGCGTATCGCACGCGCATCGAGATCAAGCCGAACGCGTTGATATCGGCTGCTGCGCGGGAGGGGGGAATTTCATTGTCGTTCGCTCGCAACCCTGGAAAGATGAAACGAAAGACTTTCGCTCCTCGACTCGACAGCACTCGAATTTTCGAAGCGGAGCCTCGTCGAGTCCTTCTGGAATCGAAGCCGGAAAAGGGCAAGAGCAATTTAATAAGACACGTCGGAGTTATTGGCTCCGTTTCCAGTGGAGCGGCAATAAGGCGGAATATTAACCGGAGCTGAGAGCGAAATCGCGGCCTAAAAATGCTCGGGCTCTAAATTTTTCAGACTAAAAATAAAGGACGTAAGTATGGCACTTACTTAGCATAATCGGCGCGTCAAGCTTGCAAATTACCCCCGAAGGAATTTATTCGCAGAAGAGCAGCGCACGACCCACGCCTGTAACGATCTTATTAAGCCGACGTAAAACTCCTCGGGCCCAATTTTGCATAGAGCTTCTTTCGTTACGCCGACGGACGGCGGAGAGCTGCTGCTGCTGCTGCTGCTGCTGCTTTAAACTTTAACAATGCGCGGCCTCAACACCTACGGTGATTTACGAGACGCGAATGCGCGCTCGAGCAAAAAGAGAGAAAAGTCCCGAGCCGGCGTACGTACGTGTGCACGTACGCGTACAGGTGTACGTAGAAGGGCCTTGGGAGGAAAGCAGCGTTATGGCTCGCAGCGGTTTCTCTTTTTTCGATTTGCTCGACTTCTACTTGTGAAAGGTAAAAATCGAAAAATCTACATCCAAAAGGATTAGACGATCGCCTCGCCTCGCCTCTGGATATCGCCACACCAAACTCAATTGATTTTAATAAGACCGTTCCAGCCTCGAGATTTCGAAAAAAGTTAACGAAATTTTTGCCGATCATTAACGAGGCCCTGCAATTTACGGTGGCAGTAACTTACACGCGTGCAATTATGCTCCTTTCTAGGACTTCTTTAGTTCAGGTTACGCTAATCGCTAAAATCGCAAATAGAACTTATATTTCTGCAAACTCGGATATCTATCGTCCACTCGAGCGCTCGTTACATCCACGTTTATCAATTTAAATACACGCTAATTTCGCGGCAGCGAGGAATCGGTAGCTTCCAAGAGAAATCATTCGCGAATTAAAGCACGTGGGGGAAAACTAATCGATAAGCCTGTAGAAAATCAATCTCGTAACCTTTTTCTCTCGACGCGAGATTAAAGAGCTGGAAAAACAATTTATAATCACGGCGCCGAGCAAAGTGGTGAAAAAATTAAATTTACGCCCAATACTGGTAAATAATGTATTAGAGCGGATGATTAATAGCGCGAGGAACTTGATAAATCGCATAAACTCCGTCTGGTACAATGGGGAAGTTTGTAGTAAAAAGTGAAAAAGTTGTAGACTCACTCGCGGCCGAACCCTTGGACCTTCGCTTACGCTGCTCTCGCGAAAATAATTTCGCAACGTTACAAGCGCACGACAAAGAAAGTGCTTTCGCATCCACGAGAATGCAAGACACTTTTTATCAGGCTTAGAACAATAAAAGGTCGTCCTTGGTAACGCGCGCTTTGTAGGTTTGCTGGTGATTGATAAAGACAATAATTGATCGGCGTGTCAGCCGGAGAGCGGAAAAAAGAAGGTCCGCCAACAGAAAGACCACCCGAAGAAGCGCGTGCGCGCGAGCGGGAAAAGCTGTGCGCGCGTAAGAAAGCGAGTAGTCAAGCCCCGGCCGTATAAAGGAGGAGAGGGAGAAAATCGGAAGATAAAAGAAAAGCGAGAGAGAGCCTTCGCTTGGCCGATGGAGGGGTTCGGGAGCCGTAAGGAGTATTAACCGCAGTCACCCTCCTGGGCGTGCGCGCGCGCCTTCAGGGGTCCGCTAAAGAAAGACGGTAAAAGGGGGTTTGGAAGAGGGGAGGGGGAGGCAGCAGACTTGGCGAAGGACCCCAGGTAAGATCTTACATAAAGATCGCTACTGCACAATGTAATGGGACGCATGGGTCCTATCCTATCGCACCCTTATGTACAGCTCTCTCTCTCTCTCTTACTCTTTCCCTCCCCGGCTCGCTCGGATCTTTCTCTTTCTCTTTCTTTATACACGCGCGCACGATAGTACACGCGCGTTTTTAACGAGTCGAAACGACGATGATTTAGACGACGACCGTTATGACGAGACGCTTTTCGTCGTGCCTGTGTTAGCGCGCACGTGTGTCTTTGGGCCATTGATGCTGCGCGTAATTTTTTTCTATCCGTGTCCATCTACTCTGTTACTTCCTTTTTCTCCGTTTCTTTATAGCTGTTTTCCTCCCTTCGCCGTGTCTACAAGCGGGAAACTACGCGCCGCTTCTGTTTGAGTTTGTCATAAGACTAAGTATAATTTATAGTCCGTTTCGTCTTTCCCGTTCGATTGCGACGCTTGTCCGAACACCGATTGTCGAGGGCCCAAAATTAGCGGGTGGCTGCTGCTTGTGGTGCAGCGGAAAAATTGAGTTCTCAGAGCCAATAAAAATGTTGAATTAAATACGCGCAATGCCTAGGACTGCTGCGGAGAATATTCGTATTTTTCAGTTTACAACTGCATCGCGACGCTCGCACGGCATTCGTAAGCTAAAGACTGCACGAGTGCGTTTGCGTCTCGTTAATATTTTAGTTAATATAGTCTCGTTAGTCGTCGCTCAAAAACTCGCTGATAAAATTTCCAATTTAAAAACTTTGGAAGCCCAGGCCATCATTATCCAAAAAGGACGCGAGTGCGATTAGAGGCGAATCGTCGTCCTTAATTTGACAAACCAGATACGCGCGTCGATCTGATTTCAGTTTTCCCACGAAACCTCGCAGATGCTCCAACGACACTTGCAACGAACAAAGAATGGAAAGACTCTTCGAGGAAGGAACTTATTATAAAACTCGCAGCGCCGCACCGTCTCCTCGTTCGCACGATTTCGCGTACATCATTTCTCCCTCTCCACCCCGGCAGCTCTCCGATCGCTGCTGCCTCCTCCTTTCTTCTCCCCGGCACCGAGGCTGCGCGCCAGGATTACGAGTCTCCGGCCGCGCAAACCAGTAGTCGACGGAGGGAAGCTCGTAATTTTTAAGAACTTCGATAGCTACATTGTAATTGCCGCCGCGTGGATGCGCGCACGCGCGAGCTACTGTCCCTTTTGATAGCCGCGCCATTGCCGACCACGAGTCCCGCGATGAGAAATGACACGCGACATTGTCATGGTACTTTACGACAATTTTTTCCTCTCCCGAACTGCGTCGCACGGCTCGCCGATCGACTCCAGCCCACGGTTATTTATAGTCTTTTTGTAATCGCGTAGTGAGAAAGTGAACAATTGCTACTTCGGGTGCATCGTGATTCTTAAGACGTGACTCCTCGGCTGCTTTTTCACTCTTCCCTTATTCCCTTGTTAGCAATGATAAGTGCTTTTAACCCGGTGGACGCCGTTCGGAGTTTCGAGGGCTTCCTCCGAGCGAACCCTCTCGAGCTTAAATTTAACCATTGCCGTGACGAACCTCGTCGCGGATGCATCGACGCTCGATCAAACGAGCGTGTTTTAACAGCTTCGCCTTTTTCATTCTACGGTGGAAGGATTTTCCGTGAAGATTTTCCTAAAAGCCCCCGAGAGCAGCGACAAAGGCGGAGTTCTTACGAATTTGAATGCGTCCGAAAGATGAAATTGATTTCTACGCGTAAGTCAAAGTTGAATCGCATCCGCTGGGGCTGAAGAAAGGAAAAGCCCCCGTCGAACGAAAAGTAATATGCGCGAGTCGCAACAAGTTAGATTTCCCCGTCGCTCATAAAGGAAAGTCCGAGGGTCGGAAAGCGCAGCGTCCCCGGTTGTTCTCTCCCCCGGTAGCCGGTACCGGTAGCCGCCTTCCTCGCGATCCCACCCCGCCGCCTCTGGCGCAACTTAAGTACACACGCAGCGCCTGGGCTTGCGCTCGCGATTACCCGAACTCGCGCCGCGACTCCCATGTTAATGCCGATGTTAATGCGCTCCAGGTGCAGGAGCGCTCACGGTTCGGTGGACGCGTTCCCGCGCAATGGACGTCGCGTTCCGATCCGCACAATGACCTGCCGCCGATTTTGATTCCTCCGGACGGAATCAGTCCTAATTTATAGTCGCTCCAGTTTTCGCTCTCGCTTTCAAAGGATCGGAAATTTACGAGCGGCACAAGCAGCACTGGAGTAGCGCGACTCGCTCGAACGACTTTTTCGGAATCTTTGTAGGTCAGGACCACGGGGGCTGCCTTTTACGATCGGTTTAGGGACTTTGATTATCGTCCGATGAATAGAAGGCTTTCGCAGTAATGCTTTTTTAATAACATTCGCATGCGGCTGCGGTTAGTCTCTTCTTTGTTTGCTGGACCGTCTGCGGTTAAACAGCAGATCATTGTGCCGTAAAAACAGCGAGTAAATGTTAGTCCAATAAAAATTTCCACATTGTGTTTTTGACGTAAGACGATTTTAATCGGTGAAAAAGTATCTGTTTTCCGAAGCTATTCGCTAAAGAGTTTCTTCAACTTTCTTTGATCTGCGCGGCCTTTTTCTTGCGCCCGTCAGCTGATTATCGCTTAAGCCTCCGAGGTATTAAACGCACTTTTCCTCGATCGACTATTAGATTGTTGAATATAAAGATTCGCGCGCGTGCCGTTGAAGGGCATTTTTCGGTTATTACCGATTCTTTTCGATAATCCTAGTGGGAACGAATAAATTTTTCAAATTTTGCAAATAATTACTCGACGAAAAAGATAACTACTAAGTAACGCAATGTTACGTTAATGCGCGTAAAATTACGCACGATAAACAAATCAATTAGCAATTTCTTTATTTGTTATAAGTCTTTGGAGAAAGAAACTAGTTTGTATATTTTTCATCTACTTCATTTTGCATACAATTTTTCGGGATAATTGGTTTAATCGCTTTACGAAGGTATTTTTATACGAACAAAATAAAAGTGTCAATTTTAAGTGTTTGTGCGTAAAAAAATATACTGGAATACGCTCGTTACTGACAAAAATACCAACGTTCCAAATTGTTCAATTATTAAAATTAAAATTAGTCGCAGGACTCTAGGCAATAAACGATAATGCGGTAGTATCTTAACACTTGTGTACTTTTTTAAATAGAAAACTAGGCATTAATTTTAAAGGTAGCCAACCTTTTTTCCACTCTCAATAGGCAACGGACCTTTTTAAGGTCCTATTTTTGTTGTGATACAAACCTTTCTTAAACGTGAAAATCGAACCTTCGTTCGACGGCAAGGAAAGTTGTGCTCTTTATGAATGATTTATTATTCGATCAATGAGAAATATGACTCGAGGTGAAAGGCTGATAAGTGAGTGAAAAGGCGAGATTATGTTTTTGGTATTGCGTGACACTATTGTGAGCCAATGAAATAACTAACCAGTTGTCGACTCGAGAAGATGCGACGACGTCTTACTCCTTCGATTTTAGAAAGTGCGACTTTAAGAAACGAGGAACAACGTAAAGCCGAGTTAGTTTGCGCGCTGCATAAAGAAAGAGCCGCCACTCGGCCCGTGTTAAAGCACAAAGAGAATCAATGATCTCGAGAGGTACAAAGGCAATTAATTGATTATGGTATAAAAGTGCAGGCCGCAATCAGGTAGAGGATTTATGGAGCGAGTGTTTGTCAACGCGGAAGGAGGCGCGGGTGCGGGCGCGTGTCGCCCTCGCAAACATCGTCGACGGGTGGTCGGAACGTCTGCGCACCCCAGGCGCTGTGTAGGGGGAAGAAAGGCCAAGACACGACGCGCGCGATTGCCTCCTCCTTGTTCGGGAGACCTCGTAGATGCGGCTATTGTAGGGCCCCGACGTCTTGTAGGAAGTTTGTGCCTTCGGTCCCGTGCCCCACAGCCTTTGTCCCGCGGATAATGCGGATGAGTTACGATTTATTTAATGGGCACGGGACATTATTAAGGTACGCGCCGATTCTGGTAATTATCCAAGAGCGCCAGCGCCATTTTCCTTGCCCGCTTTCCTGCTCTTAATGCTCGGCTTTTGCTCGATAATTCAGACATTTTAATGATCGTTTGCGACGAATGCGCAGCTTGGAAATCCGACAGACGCGGCTCTTCTTCTTTCCTTTTCTTTTTGTCCAATCGCGCGACGTTTATCCTAATAAAAATTAAAATTCGCCTTTTTAAACGTCGGCTCGCTTCTGACGATGCGCGGCCAACTACTTGGCAAGTGTCGAATATATTTATTATCGAGCTCTTAAACATTCGAGGCTTATTTGTAAATGTTTTGATCGGGCGATAAAAAAATATTAAAAATAAGACGTCTCCTCGTTAGCTTACGGCCGCTTAACGCAATAGTTTTTTGCTCATAACCGCGCTCTAGCCTATTATTACACTTATAAAAAAGCGCATTTCAGCATTATTGCTCGAGTTGTTTGCTCAAGCCACATTGTAAATTTGAATAAGTATTGATGGGAGCGTCATCGAGGGTATTAAATCACGTATTTTAGGACAATAACGGCTGTAAATCGCGACAATTACACGCCTCCAAGTCGGAAATCGATTTCTAAGTCACACAGCAATTGTGTTCCGTGGCGCTGCTCGAGGGCGGTTTTTCGCAGTCGGTTTTTCGAGCGAACAAGAGTCGCCCGTTTTCTTGGGCTCTAACCCCTCTCTCCCCCGCTCAACAAGGCGTGTAAACTGGCCCTCTTGTGTCGCGCCCGAGTCCAGGATTTATGTACGTGGGCGGCATTGTAGCTCACGCTTGTTGTACATCTGCGTCCCGCTGACAAATTGGCCCCGAGTCTGGTCTCCTTTGATTTTCTACGACGAAAATCGGATATCGCCCTTTTCCTCCCCAAGCTGGGCTTCCGGTAGTCAACGAGCTCCAATGCGTTATTTTGTTGGGTCTCTTTATTAAGCCGCGGCCCGGTGATTAATCGATTTTATTCCGTCTAGCTATTGGTTTTATTGCCGTAATGTATTAATAAATACCACCAATACTGCGCTCGCGTGCAGCTGAGCCTCTGGGGACAAATTGATAACGACGATTATTGGCGAGCAACGGTCATATTGACGCCGACTCTCGCGCTCTCGAAACTGGAAAATTATTATCGCGAGTGCAGCTGCCGAGGGAACGTTCGTGTGGGTGCTGTTGACGCGATAAGAAAGCGCACGGGTTACGGTAATACTCGCGAGCACGTCAAATCCGCGTTCACACGCTCGTAATTAAAGTAACGTTTGTCGAGCGCGTGAAATATGAGAGGGCAGCATCGACTCGTTGTTCGGCGGGAGGTTTTTCGTTTAAAAAATTGGCCTTCTTTAACCGTCGCTCTAATGATGGATGACGATAAGGCGGAGGAGGGAGAGCGGCGATTGAGCGCTCAAGGAAGGAGCGAATCCTAAAATGTCAAAATGTAAATTACACGCTGGCTGTAAAAGCGTGAAGCCTCGATCCTCGGAAACGGAGACAATAGCGTAGATAAGGCAATAACCCATTACTGCCGGTAAATCATGTCAGTCACATGCGTTATCCCCCGAAAAAGACTATTCAAGCGCTCTGGTATACGCGAGCCGCGCACGCGTCTGTCACGATTCAGAGATCAAATCCCCGTGTCTCTCCTTCCCTCGAGTGCGCGAGCGGAGAGACAAAAGGAGAAGACGGAGGAGCGTCTCCGAAGGGCCCGATGGCCTTCTTGAATGCAAGCTCTTGGCAAGGATTTGAGAGGAAGACCGGCCCGGAGATTTAGGAGCGCGCATTGAAGGGAGCGAGGGTGGCTCCGATGAATCGGGGCACGCGCCGCCGCCGCAATAGTCTTCTCCCTGCCCTGGCCTACTATAATGTTTCTTTCACGTCTAGTAGGTATAGTAGCCTAACCAGAGTCTTTTCAATCCTCCGTAAGACGCGATCCCTCGGCGCCTTTCGACTTCTTCGAACTTCAGCTTCCTCCTCTTTTTTTCTTCTCCGCTGGCAGACTCCTGGATCGACTTACTTTGACGTGGCACTGATTTCTTTCTTTTTTATTCTTCTTTCTGCTTCATTTGCGCTGCATTATTGTTTCTTTTTTTTCTTTTTTTTTCCTTTTTTTTTATTGAACTCTCGAAAATCGTGTTTTACGAAAGCTGAAAACGCGGATCTCGGGCAGTAAGTCGGATTCGGCATGTGTGAGAAACATTTTCCGAGCTCTTTATTGCTTTGACAGTTTTTTTTTTTTTTTTATTAATGGAATCAAACTTACGACATCGACCGCCTTTGCGTAATAGGCGGAGTCGACTATTTGTTACTTTAAATTTATACTAATTCTTGTCCTCACTTTTTATGAAAATTAGGTATCTTATATAAAATTTACCTTAAGTAAAACATCGACGCTATTATCCGAGTGTCCCTCGTGCAATCATCTTACTGTTGCGATATAAAATTTTTACCAGTTAATCATTACGCACTTGTGCTCGAGCAATTACTTTCATACACATCCATCTCTTGGTCCATTGCTATATTGCCACAACAAAGTTATTCGAGTCTTTTTTAAACGATACGTGTTTTAAAAAAAGCCTATTCTTCGTCATCTTCTTCGGTACTTCAGCTTACCGATGTTCAATCGATTAGTTTTGTCAAAATTTCAACATTACCTACGAAACCATAAACAGCGCTCAAGTGTTACATAAAACAAATTATTCTAATGCCAGTTTCTCGTTAAGATGGATTCTGTGGAAAGGCATTTGTATTTCGTAAGACCATTGGCATTTATTGTAGGATGAGCGAACGGTGTTAATCTTAAAGCAAATAAAAGTATTCTTTTGCTTCTTTCTGCCCGATTACACTGGCTCAATACCTTTAGACTTTTATTCGGTAAGTAGTTGCGTTGCTTTTCTATCTCTCTCATTCGCATCCCGTTCTAATTCGCTTTTATTTCAAACTCGACTCGTTCGCCGATTTTGTTTGTCTAGCTCCGCAGTATATTATTCGTTAGACGGGTTCCTTTTCCATCTTATCTTCTCTTCCCACACGCGATCGACGAATCCTGTACGTCAGTCCCCCCGGCTCTCGCCATCCGCATTTCTTGGCGAGAAGGCCAAGGCTGATCACATACAGTTTACGTTCGAAAAATTGCAGATTAGTTGTTAATCCACAATAGTGTGCACGCGACAAAAAATGACGTTTTTCAATAATTGAGGAAGGGCCAACAGCTGATCTCGATAGTTCGCAATACGCTCGACTCGAACTACAAATTCGAGTTAATAGTTGTTTTTGAATTTGATAAAAGTGTTCTTTCGAATGCAAGCAGAGAGCGAAGTGTAGGAGTTTGAGATATTCGATGTGATTTACTTTGGCTCTTAAACGCACTTTTGTTTCTTAAGTGCTGGTCGACGCAGCAGCCGCTCAAGTTCGATACAATTAATCAAGGTAACAGCGGATCGTTAGTCCCATTAGAATCATGTCGAAGGGTTGTCTGTTGAATCAATTAAAGAGACTAAAAGGCCACCATTCGTTTTCCAAATTCATTTCATCAACAAGTTGTTATTAAAAAATGACTTACACGTACGAGGGAACAGGGAGGAGTAAGTCTTTGCTCCTGCAATGTTTACGAATGTCACATTGTCGGCTTGTTATTCGCGCGTAGCCTCCAATTATCAATTCCCCTTGACGTTCCTGTATTTTTCTGTTTCCTTTTTATCCTCGGACTGTGCGCGCCGAGTTACGCTCGTCACGGAAACTAGGCCTAAGAGAGGCAAAGAGAGAAGAGGACGGGGCAAAATCGTCGGTGTACTAGGAGACCAAAAGAAATCGCAAGAATCGAAGGAGCAGCTGCTAGTCGCGAAGAAGTCGTGAATTTGCAATTCATTCGCACTGCTTGATCGTGCGACGGTCTCCCCCTTGCCCCTTTCTCTTCCTCTCAGTCAGTGGCTACGGTATTATGTCAGTTGCCCGTGTGTGCTCTGTGCTCGCGCGTCCGTGTGTTTGGGGAATGCGAGTGTGAGTCGGAGCGCTCGTCTGACGAGGCACGAGCTTCTGCCGCTCAAGTTCGACGATTGCACGCACAAGTCCTCGCTGCTCGGAACAGCTTCGCTCGAGCTTTCAAAGATCCATTTTATGGCTGGACAGACGATACTGTCGCTGTCTGTCGCTCCCGTCGCTGCTGCTGATGCTGCATTGGTGTTAAGTTCGAGTTATTTCACTTTTAATTATTAAGTTGTTGAATCTCGTTTCATAGGAACCTACAGGTTTGTTTCATCCTTTAGTTCTTCTACTTGTTCATCAATTTCCTCTTCATCATTATCTTCTTCTTATTTTGGAAGCTTGTTTAACGGTACTTCAACGGCTTGTTCAACTTTATTTTCTTTACTTAAAAAGTATTCGATTCCACGTGAACTTTGCGTTAAAAGTCTACCGCGAGAATCTATTAAATTTTCTTGTTTATACAATGATCTATAAATTGGCCATTCGTTTTTATGTAATTAATAAATCGCCTGTTCGTATCTCAAATAGAAAAAACTGTCGCTTTATTCTCCACTCGGATGAATGACACAATACGTATGGATCCTTATAAAATTAGGGACGAGTTTCATAATTACATTATACGCGTGTACACTTGCAACCAAACATTTCTTAAATATCATCCAGCTATAATGGCGATAAATTATAAATGATAATGCTTTTGATGAGTAAATGTAAATATTAAGTTGTCATCGATAGCTCTAATTTTTGATATATTATAGTGAATAATTGCAAATGCCTTTATCACAATCGAGTAAGTCGACGATTGCTTAAAGCGTAATTTTAATAATTAGCAGGATGCGTTAAAGTATGTACTAGAATTTTACACAATCGGTTGCTATCGCATTGCTTAAAATATACGACGATTTGCATTATTAACGAGGCAGATTTTGGTCTTAATCTTTTTTAATAGGTCGCGTTTCTATTTCCATTTAAACATACGAAGGTACTTAAATTATTTAAGTTTTTTTTCAAATAACAATGCACTTATCCTTAGCGTTACATTGTACAATATTGCACGTAAAATTTATTGTTTATTAAAACCGCGAATGATAATTATGAAAATTTATATTCCGTTATAACTTTGCGCAAACTCGCGCTATTTAATTCTGAAACTTGCATTATACGACGAACGATAAAATATTTAAAAATCCTTTCGATTAACGTAAGAAACAAGCATTTCCCGATAACAGAAATTTATCATTAATTTATTAAAATTCTTTGGTAAGTTGCTTGAACAAACGTCAACGTAAGAGACGGCGATATGAAAAATCACTTTTTAGACGCGGTGTTTATATAATGTAGTAATTTGAACAAAAATGTATGGTAGAATAAATAATTAAATACAAATTTGAATCGAGAGTGTAACACGGATAAGCGATTTCATAAATTCAAATGGATTTAATTGAAATGATAGAAACTTAATGACTTCACATAATGTATGGTGTAATATTTTTAAACATATTCATATTTAGGAATTGCGCAATGGCGATCTTTAGCGTAAGATCGAGCGATATCGATCAATGCTCCAAATTATAAAAATTTCTTGATTTATGTGGAATCAAAACACCCGTCATGATTTATAACTGTGCGTAATTACAAAAAAATCGCGCTTTAAGCTTGAATCCAAGTCGTAGAGATCGTTACCACGTGGACAGCAATGTTACTATAATTTTGTATAAATTCGCGTAAAACTTTTTTAACATTTAGTATTCACGGATGAGTGGTCGAGCGACGCAAACACAGGCACAAGCGAACGCAAGTATTGCGTATATAAACTACCACGCGAAATATAAATATTTTACTATCATTTTTGCGCGAAAAATAATGTTTATTACTTTGTACAGGATTAAGGCAAAGTTCGAAAACTTTTTTTACTTTCGACCGATAAACGTCCTTCCCGCTATTGATAAAAGCTGCACGCTTATAAATAGAAAGAGAACTCGATAAATCGCGTACACGTGCATGCGCGTGTGCGTGTATACATTTTGTAGGCCCGCGTATAAAGTAATTCAGCGATATAAGTAAACAGTCGAATCAAGATGATGTTATCTTGTTATCCGTTTTATTATTTAGATTTTGTGTTTATAGCCGAGGCAAGACTACACGGGGGACTATTAGCTTTAACCGAGCCTGTGTTGATGTCAACGAAGGACGGTAAATAAGTGTTGTGGGCGTCGTGTATCGAAACAATGTTGACCCGAGACGACGGCTTAGGTTACTCGCGCAACTTAAATATTGTCTTTTTAACCGCGACATAAGATTCGCTGTATCAAAAATTGCCGCGCCGAACAAAGTACTTCCATTATCTTCGCAAATATAGTCGCTGGAATTTCTTTGTTTTAAGCGATCGTCGCCATTCAAAGAAATTTTTACGACTCCTTCCGTGTAATAAGAGACTCTTTGTTGTCAGCGAGGACCTCGAAGCGTCAAACGCCCAAGGGAGTCGCTTCAAAAAACTAATTTCGCGTGCTAGGTGTGATTATTACTTCATTGCACAATTAGCAATGCCATACAAGCGAATCGTTATTGGCGCAGCGACACTTTTCGCGGCAAGATTTTCCAATTTTCAGTTATCACAATAACATTTATCGGCGCATTCCAGGGCCCATGCATTATTCATGCGGCGAACGCTGGGAATTATCATTATACGCCGGCAGAAGCCCAGACGAGGACCGCAGCGCGTCGCCAACCAGCTTACGACGCTCATTTCATAAGAATTAATTTAAAAAAGGTAATTTCGCCAAAGTGTCAGTTGAAGGTAATGCGGCCATTATCTCGTGCTCCCCCGAACGATACAGTGGCAAGACACGCGAGTGGTCCACGATAAAGGGGGTGGGCTATTGCAAAAATCACGGGCTGGCCCGAAAACGCTTCCTTTTTTGTCCCCTTTGCCAAAGATGGCCGCCGTGGACGCAGGCTTAGGAATTATCCGAGTGCTTACGGCGGCTCGTCACGAATCGCGCGAGGGACTTGCGCGCTTATTAGTGCCGTCGCTTCCATTAATGGGGCCCACTTACAAGGCGAGATGCGCCGGCAATTTGGCGCGCGGCCGAGGTCGTTACTTTTCCATTTTCCGGAGACCGCTGACGTCCGCTCGTTCATCTGCCCCAGGGATGATTATTATTCGAGAGAGCGTCCGCCCAATCGGCTATCGCTTGAATTAATGATCTTTTTATTGTTCTGGTCGTCGTATCGCGTTGCGTTGCTTCACCTTCCGCGCAATTTTATAGTGGAATTAGTTTAATCGCGCGCCGCTTCGTTTCCCGCTTTCTCGGCATTTCCCTCGGATCGCTCGCTGGGGATGGATCCGCCATTTTTGGTGCCTGCCAGTCCATCGATTCGTCCGCTGAAACGTTTGCGAAAATTGCGAATCCATTTGGGATTCGCAAAAAGACGCTTGCCGCCTTTAATCGCACCGTCCTTCTGTCGATACGATACCTGCGATTCAATTGCTTCGAGAAATTATTATTCCTTCTTGTATTCGAAAACTTTATTCGGTAGGCCTTGAGAGATTTATTGCTGCTTATGTTGGAAACTCGTTGTTTCGTGCCGATCAAAAATCACCAAAACAAATTATATTCCCTCGAATAGTTCGAGATGTACGCGTCGCTTCTTTCACAACAAGAAGCGATATTTTGCAAAGTATTTTGCAAATACAAACGTATAGACTGTTTGGATTAGTTCTTTGAGCATTTCACGATATTGGTTAAAAGTATTTCTTTTAATCGATTAATCTTTTAATCGAAACTGTATCTTTGCGCAAAAGTCGAATAATACAGAGTAGATAATATTTCCAATCGTTGATCCGTGACATGTGCCATAAAATTTTAATTCTTTGTCATTGCATCAACATTTATGCCCAGGCGGACTTTTCTCTTTTACCGAGCGCAAAATGCACACCACGATCTTCGAACTTGGCGATCTCTACGTCCAAAATCGTTTGTATTTATTAAAACTGTCGTAGGATTTGCGATTGGTATTTTAAAACTATTCGACTAAGCTAAGACTAAAAATTACGTAAAAAATCACTTAGCTCGGTATTATTGGTAAGTATTCGCGTTTTGTTCTCAAAATACTTACAGCACTTTTTTCACGTTGTTATAAATATTCGAAAAACTAAGAAAAACTAAGAAGGCTTAACTTGTCCGGGTGGAAGCTTTAGCGGCAACACTATTTCGCGCTTAATTAAGAATAAAACTTAAAGGATTAAGAGCTGAATTTCTCTCTGTTATTCAATATTTGTATACATTTGCATTGTTTGATAAGAACAAGTGTAATACAGCCAACGGCTATTGAGCACAACGGAAATTCTTGTTACTAATTGCAACGGATTGTTGTCAAAGTGGACTTGCCACTCGAGGAGAGTGAATTCGGGTTCTAATTGGCGTCTCGCTCGAAATTACATTGACCTCTCGGAAAGACAAATGTGCATAACCTCATTCGCGTATCTTACACGTACGCGAATGTTTACCTTTTAAGTTGGTACAAGGAAATTCGAGTTGAGCTCCGCGTAGAGGCGGATAATACGATAACTGGAAAACTAGACGATTTGGAAGAGAGCGGCGGGAGATTTATCGCTTATCAAAGAGCTTCGATAGGGAGGGTGAAAAAGCAAGAGAGGAAGAAGAGGAAGCGGAGGAAGAAGAGAAGTTGGTCGACTGAGACGAGACGACATTCCGCCGGGACAGATTAACCGTGCAGTTGGTTTGATCGGTGTCAGTCTGCCGGGAGCGAGCGATTCCACGGCCGATAATTCGCCTTTCTTCCGCGCGAGTAGCGCGTGTCCAGCGTCGATCGGGCCGATCGCGACCTGTTTACATCGATACGACGCTGCCGTTGCGGCGGCGACTGCTGCTGCTGCTCTTACCTTGGCTAAAGACGGCAGCGTGAACGTCTGCGGTAACGGCTGAAGCTGAATCGTGACTGGGGCCTCCCGGGGCTCGACGCCGTCGTCACAGTGCGCACTGCAGGAAGCGTCGCCGTCGGTCGACCGTCCGCATCGATGGAGGCCGTCAGGGGAGTCACACAATGTCACTCAACACAGAACAAGTCGGGCAAAATTTTCACTGCTCGAGGTCGCGAGCCCGGGCATGTCGTTGTCGTTGTCGTCGTCGTCGTCGTCGTCGTCGGCGGTGCGCCAGATAGACGGATACGGACACGGGACAGAGAGATGCGACGTGTGCGTGCTTGGCGCTCGCGGATGCGAAAACGTCGCGAAACTAGTCGCACCGTTGCTTCGGGGTCCAGCAGCAACAGGTGAGGAGGCGTCCCTCGTCGGCGGCGGCGGCGGCGGCGGCGGCAGCGGCGGCGCTCGGACCCGCGTGCGCGTGTGCGTGTATGCGTAAGCTAGGATGTGTCCGCGCGTAGTAGCGGACAGTCGACGACTAAACCGGTGAGGGATCTTGCCTCTCTCTCGCTCTCGCTAAGCTCCCCTAACGTGTATAGGTGAGCACGCACTCACGCATGGGCGTTCTCCTCCTTTTGTTCGGCGTCTCACTCGCGCGCGTACGCGGAGCCTTGGTGCGTGTGCGTGAGTGCGCGCGTTCTGGTAGGTGGAGTGGGAGGTGGGACACGCGACACGAACCAGCCTGGTGGGGGGAACGAGCCGAGATTCGTGGTGGGGATACGGTATGTACGCGAACTTCCCCCTTGTACAGTAGGATTCCCGCGGTTGCTTCAGCCTCCCCCTCCCGCTCTCCCCCGTCGCCTACCCCACGTCCCTCGTTCCTCGTCCCACCATCCCTCTCTGTCGCTCCTCTTCTCTGCCCGCAACCACTTTCGTTATTCGCGATCCCTTACGCACTGACTCCTCCAAGTGCGTTACTCGTGTCGGAACTAAACTGCAAGGGGAAGGAGAAATATCGTCTATTTACACTTTTCTTACACTTTTCGTTTGGTTTTTTTTGTATCCGTTTATTTGTATCCACTATTTTGGGATAACTAACTCAGGTATGGATAATGTACCTGCGACGAGCTTATTTTGTTCGCTCCTCGCTGTCGGATGTTGGATGTTGGATGCCGTCATTGTGCTCTTTTAATGGGAATTAGGCGTTGCCACTCGTTGATCGCCACGAATGAATAAGTAGTTTGCGCGAGCTTTTTTTCACCATCGAAGACGGATTTTACAAGTGTCGAGGGTTCTTTCGAAATTATCGAGTGTACGCATCTTCGTTATCTTATTGATGCATTAAACATTCGGCCCGGGCTATTAAAATATTGCTTAAAAAAGCTTTCGGTGGCGCATCTGGCATTTAAAGTTACCCGCTCGGCTAAATGTTCTTAATTGCACAGCACATTAGAAGGCTGGTATTATTTCAAAAATTGACGGCGGATAGACTCGTGACCCGTACCTCCTTCGATACTCTGCGCGCGTAATTTTCTCGTCAGCTGCTGTAAAATTAAAATGTTTACGCACTGTATTGTACAAATGTATAGTTAAGAGGACAGTTGGACAAATCGGCTCTCGAAATAAAGTTCGAATCCTACGCTGCGTCGCAGAAGCCGAAGAACGTCGAAGGCATCTTCGCGAGTGCGCGCACCAGCTGCTTATCGGGGCATTGTTGGGCCGCAGAGGCTGAATAATCCGGTGGTAACTCGTTGGCGCTCGCGTGGACGAGAGTCGTAGAGCCGAGCGCTAATCACACGTTTCTCCTTCGGGAGCATTCGCATCGCGTGGATAAAAAGCGAAAGCTGAAAAGGGCAGCGGCACCGAATTCGGGAAGAAGAAAGAGCGTTCGAAGCCCACCTTCTCGCTCTATACCGGTAATCTTTTATCAAGATAGATACACGCGCACAGAAGATGATTTAAACAAACATTATGGAAATGGCGCGCCGGCTCTCGCAAATAATTATACGTTTTCTGTCATCCGGAACACTGGCTCTCAAAGCTGCGACGCAAAAAGCCGAGCCGCGGTCGCACCACGACGGCGTGTTTTCCCTTTTACCCGGAGCACTCTTGCGTACCCTTTTCCATCTCCTTCGTCCTTCCTCTTTTTTGTCCCGACGTAAACATCGGCCTCGCCATCGCGCGACGCTGGACCAGTTTCTCCTATTCTCTTCACGTCTTCGTCACGACTCTCGATCCTCATTTTGTCAGGCACGAACACCTCGAGGATAATCGCCGCCGCTTGAGTGACACGTGTCCTCTCCGTTTCGGATCGACGCCTTTAACGCGCGCCAAATCTTGCGGACCTATCGACAATGCTATTAATGCGATAATTGGCTGGCATTGGCATCGACGCTTTCTTCTCTGCGCTCGTCCGTCGATATTTCTGCAGTTGCCGCCAAAGCTTATCGCGATCTCGCCTCGACTCGCTGACGCGCCTGCGAGTCGGTGCTCTCCTCCTCTCTTGATCGCTCTATTGCTCGCTAATTCCGCTCCTCCAATTTTCTCGCTGCGATAAACTGGACATTTTAAATCGGCGACGAGGGTGAGATTCTCGAAAGCGACCCCAACTAATTTCTCGTGAAGATCGCGTTAATATTAAAACATTAAGCGCATCTGTTGGTCGAGCGTCAATATTAATCCTTAAAAGTTAAAAACCGTCACGGAGATGGAGAAGCACAATAAGCGTCGGCCAATAAATCTACGCTTTTAAACTCTCCAACGTCCTGTTAAGTAAACGAAACGCACGAATTGCGAGTTTCTGACCGTTTCACACGCGAATCAAAAGTTTCAGCGTGTTTACGCACAAGTCCTCTAGAAGTGACGAAGCCAAAGTACATTAGTTTCACAGCATGCGGAATCAGAAGTGCGGGCCGCGCCAAGTACCTTCGGCCTTCACAATTGATGGATATCCGTATAATTCTCAGCACGGACCAATCGGCCGAAATGAAAATTCAGGGAGACTCTGATTTTATTCTCTCTCTGTCGTCGGGATGACATCGGGAGGAGTGCGAAAGAGAAGCATCCTTTACGTAGTTTCCCACGCGCATTCCCCATCCCAGTTGCCTAAAGTAATGTCTCCTCTGTGCGAAGGTATTTTCTCATCTCCACCCTTATATTCCACCCCTCTGCAATCGAAATTACGACACATTGCAAAGAGTCGACAAGGGGTGGTGGGGAGCTCCGTATTTTCCCACCCCGCTGCACCAGGTGCTGAAAATTCATACCTGGGGTATGAAGCCTCGCTCCTTCTCAATCAATAAAATCACGGAAATTTGGGGGAGGGGGAAGCCACTGACGATGCTTTTATCGGAAGTGCGGGACATTTCGCTGACAAGGACTCGTTCCTAATAATAATAATAATAGCTTTTCGTGGCTCGAGCTTTACGATGGGAAAAGCCTCGTCCATGGATTTTCGCTTAAATTATTTAAACACCGCGCAGCACGGGATTAGCGGATCCTTTCTTTTCCTAACGCCGCGTATCGCGACGCTCGCCGCTGTTTTAAAGTATACAAATACAATTTATCATTTAATCGTCTATTCTGCTGAGGCCTGCGGGACCTATAAATAAATTTCTTTTGAATTTATCTGGCGAACGCAAACAGCGACTCTATTAAGCGATAAAACGATCCTCTCCTCAAAAGCTCCCCGGTTTCCTGGACCCGCTAAGTGTATTTGCATGCCCGAAAATTTTGGCTCGTACCGAGAGAACTTTCTGGTCGGTGGACATCCGATGCGACCTTATTTCTTTGTCCCACTGCCAAGTTCGTGAAGTAAGGGCTTAATAAAAGTGTTACATCTGCCTGCGATGTGAATTGAAATATATATTTACACTTCAAGGGGAGGTGTACTTCGACCTTCACCGCAGGATCAACTATAGAAATGTAACGTTAATAAGTGGCCTCTGCAAGACTGCGGACCAACTTCACTCGCTTTTTGTGCGCAAAAATTACATGCAATTAAAGAAGCTTCGAGAGGAATTATTTTTAAATACTATAAAACGGAAAATCAGCCGGATTTTTCTTCTCGGTGCAGCAATTTTATTTGCGCAGCTATCGATTTGTTGTGACATTGTATTTATATCTTATACTAAATTAACGTCAACATCGCGAATTTTTATTTTTTGCGAGACGAACTAGCATTTACCAAGATTGAGAAACAGTCTCGCGCATCTTTTGCGGATCTTCTATATTATTAGAAGAGGATTATTTTTATCGAATGCCATTAGATTCTTAGAGGATAAAATTTAATTGAAAACACAGTGTGGACAGGTATGCGTAAGTGCACAATTTCTATGCAATTAAAATCGTTTCTTGATACGCGCGTAACTAAAAAGTGCAATGTGTCTGCCGCGCATTTTAAATGGCGTAGGAAATAATTAAGCGTTTTATATTTTATTTGCGTAAATTTTTTGCGCGCGCACACCAGTAATAAGTGTATTGTATTATTAGTATTCCAATAGTACGCACACCGAGATGAAATGAGATAAAATGCATCGGGGGCTCGGCAAGTCGTGTTGTGCGTGTATTCCGGATCGCCGCTCGCTTGCCTATTTAATCAAACTCCTTTTTTTGCGTACTCACTTTGAGATACGCCATTTATTGAGCGAAATTTATTATTCCCAGCATCGGGGATTTTCCTCCGGCTCGTCGATAATTCAAGAACCTTAAGAGCTCGAAAATATGAAAAAAGCCGACTATTGAGTCGACGGGCTGCGTAAAATATTAATTTAGAAAACGCAAACAGGTTTGAGATAATGTCGGTCACACTGTTAATGTATCGGCAGTTGTCAAAAAGTGAGATTGCGTCAGTGCCGCGTTACGTTTGTGGACGCCGGCGTCCACCTTCCGGATTAATTTTGCGTTTAACCGTTAATTCATAGCTCTACTTTACAACGTGAGAAGAAAAATAACGAGCTCGCGCGATTTATTTATACTTTATTATCATTCATTATCGCGGTTTTTTTGTCTCTGGAAATTATTAGTCCTTCCAATGGCTGAATCCGTCCGCTCGCCGATACTCCGACTTCATTATTTTATATTTGAATATCCAAGCTCCTTTTATTAACGCTATTAACGCTTGTAAACGCGGCTGAAAAAATTCAATCAATTTCCTCTAAAACGCTGAACCTAATTGGTGAATGCACCGTTGGGCCGCTGCAGTTGCGAACGAGTGCTATTAATTAGAACTCTCGCGTATTAAAAGACGAAACATCGTTTTTTTTTTTGAAATATTCACGCGGAGCAAAAAGAGCTTGGATTTAAATTTATTTAGCCGGTTAATGACATTGGATAATTTATTAAGAAAAGCGATCCGAGGAATTCACAACAATTCCCGACTAGACTCGGATCGAGAGAACCTAGTTTATTAAGTAATATGATTTAATACTTGGTAGTAAGCTGTCACTTAATCTCTTAAAAAAGTAGTGAAATCATTCCGAAAGTTATTACTGAATTTACTGCAATTATTTAACACTAAAAATAATGAAGGAAATCATTAATTAAGCAATGTAAATTAGGTGAAAATAAAACGCCTGAAATAATTAAAATTTTTATCGATTCAATTAATTACATAATTTATATTAAATTTATTATTGATATGACGTTTGTAATATCTCGCGGTCCACGATCGATATCACAGCCCATAGATCGCTAAAAATGTATGATTAAAGATGGCAATTAAAATACTTTTTTGCGCGTAGCAACTTTTAATTGTTTTTAAAGCGCGGACATTTTATTTTTGTTTCGAGCGGTAACTTGTTCTCGCTTGTAACACAGCTGATAAAAGAAGTTGCGACCTTACGAAGTTAAATTGAAATTTAACGATTTTGGTCAAAATTAGGTAGACGCTTCCATTCAAGCGTTTGAATAATTAATTTATCAACGAGAAGAAAAAGTTGAAAGTTAAAGCGGAGAAATATCTCGCGGTGGCGTCAATAATCGCCACACGCGGTCGACGCCAGCATTACGCGCTTCTAGTTTGCACGGCGCACGGTAATTGACATTTCACTTACGCATCTAACGCACAATTCATTGTCATAAATATGAAGACGAGAGTCTCTCGCTCGCCTTTAAATCAATGCTCGTATTGTTTTGCGCATCGAAGCGAGGTTTGAGAATCCGCAAATATTTCACCCCACAGGTTCTCCAAGTATTGACCGAAACAAGGTTATTCCCAGAATTGCGTCTACTGCGGTAGCGACAAATAATTATACAGTATTGATTAAACGCACTCTGTACGGATTTCCAGTTCTGGAAATCATATCTTTCCACCGGGAGACACAGTCGTGCTGGAGGTACAGTTCCAGTGCACGGCGCAAGAAAATCAGCGGATCAGCGCTCAAAGTAAGATGTCTGGTCTACCGTCCTAGACGTCGCCCATGACGTATATAAATGTTCTTTATCTATCCCAATTTATTAGATGACGGCGAGAAATGCTCCCGGACCCGTTACCAGTTCTTCTCTTTGTGCATACAATAATGACTTAACTAGGCTGATCAACAGTTAACAAACTGGCTAATAACACGTTAGAACTGAAAATAAAAGTACGACTGGGATGTTCCTATGCGAATGAAAAATTTCTTTGGAACATCGCGATAGCGGGACGTGCAATGTAGAGCACCTTTTCTCGATTTACCGTCACAGTGCCGTCGTTACCTGGTCAGCCGTTGGTGGGGCACCGAGCGCATAAAAATTACCTCGTGTGGCCTTATACGTTGAATTCGGTGCTCTCGTCTCGAGCGCGTGCTGCGTTTTTCCAAACTGTCGTCAACCTTCGCGCGAACTGCGTATCGATAGTTTAGCTTATCTACAGCTCGAACTGCATCACTTTTTAACTCGATTTAATTTATTTTCCTTTACACGTATTATTTTCATTGCTCAAGCTCGTACGCGTGAACCGAAATCCGGTTATGCGTAACTTTTTTGTCCTTTTCAACTATTTAAATAAATTATTCATTGCGATAAGCAAGTACAAGATTTAGCGTCATTGAAGCATTTTAAGTGTTCACGGTTCAGTGGAAAAGACATGAAATGTCCACCAGAACATCCAAGACTCGGAGTGGCGGTTCAGGAACGATCTCTTCCGGGGATGATTAGGACACGGTGTCTCGTCAGTTGAACAACCGTTTGACATTGCGAGTGAATCACTGCGCCTGGATCGAACAACGAAATCGAGCGCTTAAAGTGCATTGGCTCTCACCTTCTTCGCGGAGACGATGACTCTGTCCAACACTGCACTGATTGATTTAAAGCAACGCAATCTCGTGATCAGCAACGGCGTTAAATGAAATGCGAGCCAATTTTATCTTTTACACAACACAAAGATTTTAGAAAAACAACGGCGCATTCCCTGCGCAGCGACTTTTATTTCTCGTCTTTATTTGTAAAGTTTATTTGCAAAGCCAACAGCAGACCAAGTTTAGGTATCCACTGCGCATGTTCGATTTCGGTGTTCCGTTTTACCACACCGATGCGCATGATCGTGTACTGGCATCACGCGTGCGCGCGTCTGGGATTATGCTACGGTCGTCGTGTCCCAGCTTGTTAACTAAATTACAGTTCGCCGTTTTTTAGAGTCTTTTTTTATTCGTCAAAAGAGGAATTAATGGCTGAGATGGGATAATTTAAGGAGAAAATTTATAAACTGGAAGAGCATTAGTTTAGTTCGATGTATGTTATTTTTATCTAGGGTAAAAGAGTGCAACGGAACCTTACTAATTAATGCCTTAAATACGCGACGCTTAACGTTCGATATATTTCGTTAATACAAAATTATTCTCTGCGAATGAAAGTTAAACTGGATAATAATTTTTAAATTTAACCGTAGTTTAGTTCGAATTTTTAAATTTTCAAAAGACGTTGTAAATTTTTAGTACACGTACATTTTAAAGACTTAGTATAGTTAGGAGCACAAAACATGCGAATTAAATTATTAAAATAAACAAACGTGCACGCGCTGATTTTCGTAGACGAGGAGGTTTCAATTCCGTCGGTCATCAGCTGACAATTGGAAAGTCTACACTCGATTCCTAGATAATTTACTATTTTTTTGAGAAAATTTTTATGCGATGACTTCGGATCTTACACCAAGTCGACACGCCCTTAATAAGATATTTTTGTAAGCAATTTTCACTCGTCATTGATCAAATTCAATTTAATGCTCCGCGTGTATTATAATGAGCTTATAATTACACGAATTCGAGGACGAAATATTCATGGGAACGGATCCTTGGCTGAAAAACGTTTGAATAGCGGAATTAACGGACAGAACCATTTAAAAGTTTGAGGGCGACGCGTCGCCGGGAGAAAGAAAAGGGAGGCAGGAATAAGAGTTCTCGCAAAAAGAAGGAGAGGAGAAACCGCATTTCGGTCGATCAAGTCTGGGCGTGAGCGGCCTGTCAGGCGGGGAACGGGCCCGAGATGTTTTAATTAATATATCGATAGTAGCCTTCCTCGATTTACCGAAGCATTAAGACGAGCCCAAGAATCCGTGTCCACGTGGGCCGACGCGATAATAATTAGGTCCGAGTCCAGCTTTGACGATTAATAAAGCTCGAGAGCAATGCAGGACGTGAAAGCTGAGCGCGATAAACAAACACGTCGAATCGTCTTTTTCTACTTATCGCTCGTCCAAAGGGTGGTCCCAATGTTCCCAAAAGCCGGCCCCAGCCAAATTTTAATTGCCCGAATAAAATGTGAAATAAAAGTCGGATCGTCTCAAATCAGAAATGTCTCACTGCGCGAACGAGCGCTGCGTCAAAAGTCAAATTATTTATTAGCAATAGATTTTTAGGGCATTAACTTAGAACTGCATTTTTAATGCGTTAAACGGGTACATGTCGTGATTTACGACTTTCCATTGGTAACGTTTTACTTTTACTTCGTTAAAACTCGATTGGGAATTTTGTTTAACCGTTGTATTCTCTAAAACGATCAATTTCGCCTTAAATTCTACATTATAATGTTGTTCACGAAAATACACGAAATCAATTGTTTTTTAGAGAACACATTGACTTTTGTGCTCGATACAATTTACACATTAAAATAAGCAGTGCAACATATTTTTTAAAGTTGCACACTAATAAATTCGTTTATCAATGCCGGAAATTCACTCGGTAATTTAATAAAAATAGTTTTAAATTTTTAATATTAAAAGTCACAACGTTTCCACGCTCTTTTTGCGATGGATCACACGCGCGCGTAAAATAAAATTTAAACAATGCATGTGCGTGAGTTTAAAAGTAATGCAAGAGTTAATAATGGCAAAATTTTATTAAGCGATTTAAACGAATAATAAATGTAATCCATTTGTATTATTTACTGGTTTACTATTTTTCAAAGATTCGAGACACGCGTTTCGCAAATTACAAATGCACATTGTAATTGACTTGCATCGAAATTCGTTTTCTTCGTACAAAGAATCGTTTGTTAATTGCGACTCCGCGATCGCGCCCTTCATCCCACAATCAATATAAATTTTAATTCGCTTAAATATACTTTCATCTGCATTTATTTAAAAATTCTGCATATTGCCGAAGCAAGTATATGCAATCAATGAGTAATTCATAAAGAGTTGTGTTTTTCCAGCGGATCCTTCTTCTGCATCGCGACTGTCTATTTAATTAAGTAAGGCGCAAGCAAAGATTAATTTGCAGTGCTCAATTAGGTGGCAGGCTATTTTACTTATTTAAACGTTGTTTTATCGATTAATTTTTCGACTTTCGTTTTTAGCTCAATTATCGAGCTATCGCTTGTCGAGTCGCGCGGTCGGCGCGACGTTAACTCGCCGAGGAAAAAAGTAGCGGCAGCGAAGAAGAAGCCACTCGACAGAGAGAGAGAGAGAGAGAGAGAGAGAGAAAAGGGCCGCGCAAAGAAATCTCTCGTACGGCGCTTATAAATAGAGGCGGCGATAAGTGGATCGTCGTTGGTGGGTTTGCGTAACAAACGCGACGCTTATGACATGTGCATGTGGAGGCCGCGTGTGTCGTCGCTTGATCGATCGCGCCGTTTCACCAAAACTGGATAATGCGCATTGCTTTTGTAAGCGCATTAGTTTGGCCAGGACTAGTTTGGACTCCTCGAGCGAGCCGATAACGGCGCAGCTTCGGCTCTCGCGCTCCCTTTCGGAGCTATTTTCTTCCCTCGGCGCGATTAATAGCATGCAAATTGAAAATATTGTAAACGAGTCGCAATGCCTTGCACTCGACAATCGAAGCCTTTTTCGCAATTTATCATTTTCCCGCAAAAGATAAATTTTTTTTCGGAACAGCTCGGCGGCTCGAGGCTAATTTGCAAGCCTAAAAACCGTACGCGACTCAACTCAGATTTTAGTGTTACCCTGAACGTTGCTCGCAATTATGTTGCGTCATTTGCGATTAAACAACGAGAGCTGATTTACGATCAGACGCAGCTCTCGCAACGAATGTGTTTTACGATGGTTAACGTATATTTCACCGCGCTCTTCTTCCTGTCGCCTGAACAAACTCGCGCTTTATTATGGAGATTTTCGTTAGAAGAAGCCAGCCGGGAAAAGTGTCGGAATCATCATCCGAGTTTTACCGATTTCGGACGCTCGCGACATCCAAAGGTCTCTCCAGCAGCTTTTGCGAAAGGAGGGGGATAAACGACTCGGGAAGTGTTGGCTTCTCGTCGACGAGCAAAAAACTTGTGTCGCGCGATTCCGACTCCAATGCCCCAAAGTCAAAGCGCGACAGATGCAATAGTTCGTAATAGTTGATGATGCGGTTTGCGAATTGCTCGCTTCGCGGTGTCGTTACGCGATGATCGCCGATATCGGCTTTGAATTGCCGTTTAAAGCCACCCACGGCACGTTTTTATCGGCACTGATTGGCCGCAATTGATCAGGCGCGTCACGGCCGACTCTCTTCCCATGCTCGCCGCTCTTTCTGTTTAAGATGCCATTGTGGTATCGCAATGAGAACAACGCGGAGGAAAAAATTTATCGGCAGTTTAATGCTGCTCTTCGCTGCAGGCCGTTACAGAAATTTCTTTCGATCGAATAATCTCGTCGACTTGTCAGGAAACGCTTTTTGCCGCCGTTTTGTTTATCTTACGAAGTTATGGTTTTATGATGGGATGATTCATCTCTTTCTCTCTGCGGCGTGTCGGTATTGAGATTTGAGTACTTAACCTCTCATCGGTGTGCGTACACAAATGCCTTATAATTAATTAATAGTCGCTGGCTTTGGAATTCAACCCAAAAAAAAAATGTCTTTTTTCGCGAATGTCTTTTATTTTCAATTTGTGTACGTTTATCGTGTACGAAAATGCCGTTGGCCAACAGTAGACGGTGCGCGTGCAAATTTCTGCATATTTTTATTGTTTCAAGCTTCCAATTGCATCAAACTTTGTTTACCCGGATGAATTTGTACGACTTTCTAACTGGCGAAGAGACATTTTTTATCCACCAATGCTCGTGGCGAAAAAAAATTGAATACGTTGCTCGCGTGTAATATTGTTATTATCAGCGGTTATTAAGCGACCCGACATTATTCGTAACGTTATAAAGTTACGTTGCAACGAAAAAGAAGTATATCGACGTAATTTCTACGGCGTTATCGAAGAAAAATGTACGACGAGCCAAAGTATTTTTTTTATAGGTTTATAATCTGCTACAACTGGACCGAAAAGAAACTGCTCTCAACTGGAGAATTACAAGATTGTTTCTTCGACATCGTCCATCCCAGGATTATCACGTGTAGGCGTAACGAAAGTCAAAGAGATAAGAAAGATCCCACGCGAGTCGAACTCAGCCAGAGATTAAGCACATACTTGCGCGCAGCGTCGATACACGAAAAGTTTTTGAATAAAATATTCATTTCAAGAGTCATATATTTATTCGGCTCCGCACGTACGAGAAAAACGCCGAGTTTATTTAAAAATACGTTTCTCCCTTCCTCGTGGCATTGCTGCTAATGTTATTTAAAGTTAATATTAATTCGACGCGAATTTTAGGCGCGCGGATAACAATTTAAGAGCGGAATATCTCGGACGCAACGCCGATCATCGCGAGCAGAGAGACATTCCAGTTTTGCAAACGACTTGGATTCCCACCAGAATTTTCGTTAAATATTTCTTCTCGTATTTATAAAACACTCGCCGATCGGGAAGAGAGACGCGCTCACAATAACTAAAGAATTTATCGATAGCCAGATACGTCGAAGCCAAGTAAACATTTCCTCGTACACGCGCGCTCGATCGCACGCACACACGCGCCCGCCCATTCGACTTCGATAAGAACGTTATAAAGGTCGAAGCGAGCGGGCGGGTATTTACAAAAAATCCGCAAAACCAAACGGAGGTTGAGCAAAGAGAGCGCTTGCGTCGAAACAAAAGAAACCGACTCGTGGGTTATTCCGCTGCGTTCGTTTGGCGGGGGGTGGGGGTTTTTTTCAGCTCTTTTTTTCGTCAGCTTTTTCAGATTTTTTCAGCTCTTTTCCACGACGTCCGCCAATTAAAGTCTGAGCCTTGAGCACCGATGCGCGCCGGCTCCGAGTCGATATTATTCTCCTCGGGGGCGAGTGGCTCTCCTTGTAATTGGGCCCCCAAAAGCCCACGAGCGACGCGCGGCCCATCGTCTCGGTCCGGCCGAGGAGGGGTTGGCGCGCTTTCACGAATTTGATAATGATCGTGATTAGCGCGGCAAAAATAACATGGAATCTAACGATCGGCGCCGCTCCCCTCGCCACTCCGGGGGAGACGCGACGCGCCCGCGCACCGCCGATAATTACTGGCTTGGGCGCGAGCGTCAGCCGGGCATTGGAATTTGGCCGCTCGCGTACCCGCTCATGTATATTGTCGGCTCTGGCCGCGAGCGAATTGGGCGAAATCATTGCTGGCGCGCGCACCTGCGAGAAGAGCTCGGGGACCTTGTGGGAAAATCGTCGTCCCGCAATTCGAGCTCTCGCGGCTCCTTAAACTCAGGGCAATGCTTTCGTTCTCGTTGCGCTGCTCTAAACTCTATTTGGCCCGCGACTGGATTTCAATCTCGGAATTTTAAGCGCAGCTGTCGTGCAGTTTCACCGAATGCAGTGTTGGCGGCGATCGTTATCGTCGGGATCTCGTGTTAGTGCGTCGCGCGCGGAGGACCGACAAAAAACGCGGCTCTAATTTTCAGCGCAGTTTTCAAGCCGCGTTTCAGACGAGGAAAGGGAGTTTTTACAAAAGGGAATTACCGTTGATTAATCCGATCAGCATATCGCGAGGCAGGAGAGCGCGCGACACCGCAAGTGCGTAAATTCTCCTTGTCGTAAATACGGCGACTTTTATTTCTATCGACGTCAGTGCTACGCGTGTAAGTTAGATAATGACTTACAATCGTCCGATACGAGTAGCCGGCGCGCGAAGCCAAAAGGAAAAGTGCAGGCTAGTGTCCGCTCACGAGTGCTGCCGCTTTAACGTACGCACGCGCTTTTATCCGAGGATAAAAAGACCTCGAGAAGCGTAACGAGTCCAGTCACGTGGGTCATGCCGTTTCTTTTCACCTCCAGCCGCACTATCGTACTAAAAGGAGAAATCCGTCTGTAATCAGGCAGGCGGCGGCGATACGTCATCCTCGAAATTACGCGAGAGCAAGGCGGTTGAAAGAAAAGCAGCCCCCCGGCAATTACAAAAGAACTCGCTGCTGCCGCTCCTCGAGGATCATCAGGATGGGTTCGATCCGCGAGACTCGGACTACCAGGCGGAGCCAGAGCGGATCAGTGCGTGACGGGAAGGTGGAATTTCTGTCGCTCCCGAGGTTACGCAACGCCCGCGCGCGGTTTGGCTTTGGGGACGCGATTTTAACGTACGTGGACTGCGAGCCAACGCGAGAAAAAATTCGAGCGAGAAGTAGGGCAAGACGAACGCGGCCGTTCAAGAATGTTGAGCAGTCTGTTCGCGAGTGACGTTTCAATGCGCCTGCGCTTGGCTCGATCGCCGCCGAAGGAAAGTTAGACAATTAAACACTTAGCATTCAAGGCGATTTTTAATTAGCCGAGTCTCTAATAACGCACGGCGTGAAAATATTGCGAGCGCCTTTGCACAATTTCGATTTATTAAGTGAGCCGCGCGTGTTTGCTGCTCTCCCCCCGCGCCCACCCGCGAGCACTCGATTCCGACGAGACGCGCTTAATGATTTCGTTCGCGGAGAAAAAATTGTTATCGTAGTTGTCGCAGTTGTTGCAGGCGGGCCTGAAAATACACGAGTGCGTCGCCGCGCAAAAAAGCAATAAAACAAGTGTCTATCTGCGCGGTGGCGATTACTTTATCGCTCGGAACAACAATGTTTTACACGGTATTTTCTCCGCGAATTTTATGAGGAATTCGATGGAAAAGAAGTTGTGTCGCTCGATAATAGCGCGGCTCCAACGACGTCTGCGAGTTTTACGGTATCGGCTTTGCGCAATGTTACAACACAATTACACTCGGTTTTAAAACTAATAAAAGATCGAGGCGTTGATGGGCTCGTCGATACCATTTGACGACTCGGCGACGTCTGGGGATATTTCATAGATTCCTCGCTCGCTGCGTAATTTATTCAGCGAAATGTATCGAATCGGTGTAGCGCCGTTACTTAACGCGCACGCACGCACGCACGCACGCACGCACGCACTCGGCGCCTGATTTACACGAGTCTTTCGAAAGGTTATAAAAGATTCATTGCAAGTCTAATTTTATCGTCTATTATGAGCGCCGCCGAGTGGAAAAACGAAAATTGAAAGTCGAGGAACGCGCCGGAGAAGCCCGAGAGTATTAGCAGCAGCAGCAGCAGCAGCAGCAGCGCGAAAAATGCTCGCATGAAGTTGTTAAGTCCGGGGACACGAGTTGCGCCGGTGACAGCCGCATCGATCGGCCCACGTTTCCAGATAATCGCCCGAACGTCCAGGAGAGTCCAGTCCGTTTCGCTCGTGTTTCGCGTCCCCGGGAAGCAGCTGACTACACGTGTTAGAAAAGAGCGCGGACGTGTCTCTCGCTCTCTCGCTCCGAGTTCGCAGCCGTAAACTACCGTAGCGCCCCCATAGAAACGTCAGGCTTACACGCCACCTGCGACGCTCCCGGAATATTAATTTCCCGGCGTCGCTCGTGGAGCGCGAGGGCATTGTGAGGTCGCGCTCTTCTTCCTCCTTTTTCGCCGGCTCCATTATTCCGACTCTCACTCGTGTTTTCGCACTTTGGATCCGCTGGTGCTCCGATTCTGTTTCGTAACGCTGGTAATTTGCTTCCCCGGACTCGAAAGCTAATTACACCGCGCGACATTGTAAAGTTCTCGCTGGACTCGTGCGCGCCTTTTTTCCACAAAACTAAAATGAATTTCTCAACTTTTTGGATTTTTGCGGCGCGGATTTTCAATAAACGCGAATAGCGACTGGCGAGTGGCTGCTTCTACGTGCAACGCACGTTCCCGAGTAATTGCACAGCTACATAATTCTCTGCTTGAAAATTGATGTATTTTACCTATTGACTTAGCGGATAAGATATTTATAGATGTAATTCAACCGTAATGATATTTCTAATCACGTCTGTTGGTGCATATAAATTAATACGATTGTAGCCACATAATGTAAAATGATTTTAAATTTTAATTCCATGCCCATTCGTTTCAGTACAAATTCAAGAAACTTGTCGCGCGCCTAAGTATAAAAAGTATTTCTGTAATAATTTAATCGTACGAAATAAATTCCTTAAGCCGAACAACGTCAATTACTCACACGTATAGCGTTTTTATCAATTTGAAGTATGAACAAAAAATAAAAAATAATCGAGTAAAGATCGCACCCGTAAATTTAATATGAATTTATCGTTAAAATGCTATTTATACAGTAAGCTCATCCTGGATTTTTATTTAAACATCGAATCACAATTTAATCTCACCGAAAGCGTGCTATTAAATTAAAAATACAATTTCTTTACGTTTTTAATTGTTTTTTAGAACATTTTCGTACATTAGCTAATACGATTAAACGCAAGGTTTTTAATTGAAATTGATTTTTCTCCGGCTTAGAATATATTATTAAATTATTAATATTTAATACTTGTGACATTGCATTATTCTCGTGCATGAAGAAATAAGCTTATTTAAAAATTACGAAATCTCTGGTACTCAGTGTCTCTGATTTTTTGTTGTTGATTGTATCACACTTGACCTTGATAATGCGAAACTTAAAGATAAGGTGGCGGTTGTCCGCGCGACATATTTTCTTACCAAAGTAGCGGTACAAACTGCCAGAAGATTGTATTTTCAAATCGAATCAATTATTAAACAGTAGTAATTCAAAGACAATGTAAACACATTTATCTTCACATATTGATAGTTGACTCTATTCCTCATTTTATTCCTCTCGTAATACTATCTCGAGTAATAAAATAAACATTGAAGTTTGGGTCGTAAAATTGCAGCCACAAGAAGCAGACGAATCGTCAGACATTCAAGGACCCACATTGAATGGTAAATCAGGAGGTTCGAAAGGTCATTGCATTCTGCTCAAGCGTAGCGTAGCATCAAGTCATTCGGTAGATATGTGTCCCTGAGTTTTAGATAAAAACTTATTTCAGCGTAATTGATATCGGTTAATTTTTTAAATTCAAGAGTCCGTTACAAATGTGTGGCATTGATTAGCTAAGATTCGTTTAAAAAATATATTTCGTTTCGTATGTGGGAAATATAACGGAACGGCGACAAATCTATTTCTATCTAAAAATTGAAAGCTCCAAATGAATTTTGAAAATAAGAACATAAACGTAATTCAGTTTTGGCATTGCCCGTTCAATTATAGGCGCGCGATAAAATAAGAAAAGGGAAATAACGTTTGTATCAAGATTTCGCGGCATTTAGAAATTACGCTCGCGCTCGGTTTAATCAATGAAGCGAATTAATCGTCAACCGCTGCTTTCCAAACAACAATTCATTTTTGATCGCGACTAAATATAAGAGACGGTGACCGAAAAAACGCGAATAAAAATCCCGCCAATGCCTATAAAATAAAAAGCCGATGAGGCTGTTATTAAAAGAAGGATGTCGGGGGCTCGTGATTAAATCCCGAGGCGCAGCTCGTGTCCGGTGAGATCGAAATGCCGCGAAACAATGAATCCTGAAAATACGCTTAAGCCCGATTTCTTCATCAAAAGACTATCGCGGTCTCGCTCGCGCCCATCATCAATTCACGTCGTCATTAAAGATTCTATTAAGCCCTACGCCCGCGAACGCCAAATTGATTGGCCGCGCAGAGGCTCGCGCCGATAACAAAGGATCCCCCCCTCCTCCCCTCCCTGACTTTTGTCAGTGCACTTTTTGTTATTCGGCGGAATACATCGAGTCCGAGGAGGAGGAGGAGGAGGAGGAGAAAAGAGGTCGGGGCCACGCACAGTGTAACACGCGGAGAGTCATCGCACGCCCTTCCGCAAGTCATTAATGAAATGCCCGTCTGTCGCGGCGCTGATTGATCGCCGTCTTATCCCCGCGCTATCTCGCTTTAATTTAATTGCGGCCCTCCGCGCGAGTGATAGGAATTCGCTCGGTGGCGAAAATAACGTTCGCCGTCCGAGTGCTGTTAGGCTTCCGATCGGTGAATGGGAACCGGGAACCGAGTCCAGCGGCGTCGGCTCGATTTTGTTCCAGGTGAGTGCCGTGTGTCACTCGAGCGGGTCACACGTTTAAACGAAAATTTGTTACTCGGGATAAAACCTCGTCGCCGCAAACGATGTAACCGATCAAATTATTTAATCGCGCCCGGAGATTCGCTCGTTCGGTGTTTTCTTTCATCTTACATTGCAAGCCAACGAAGGGGACCGGCGCGAGCACGTGATAACAAGCAATTATTTCGCGCCGTTTTATTTGTAAAAAATTGTCGCTAACTCGCGTGTGCGTGCACAGGGACAGTTGCTCACGCATCGACGTCCTGTTAAATTTGCATAAATTCGCTCGCAAAGCGCGTCTTGTTGCATTTTCGTTGGTTTATCGCTCGTCGATGTGGCCAATCGATATCACTCCCAATTCCCTTATCAAAGCTTCAATCGCCGTGGCTTTTAAATACCCGAGTTTACTTACGCGCAACCAACGGTCGTCGCTGGGCGTTCGCTTTCACGAGACTCCGTTGCACTTGTTCAGTAATTTCGTCTGTGCTTAATATCTCCAAAATCGAAGGTTTTTAGAGCGGCTTAATGTATTCGCGATAGCGTGGAGCCGTCAAATTATATTTGCCGAATACTTAGGAATTGCCAGACTGAAACCTGTACTAACCAACTTAACTTAATGGCGCGGATTTCGCAGACCGATCTAACTGTTTTTAAACTATGAAGCTATCGATTACTTTTTTTTTCATTTAAATAAAGCACTATGCAAACGAGTTTGTAAAGGTCAGCGTGTGAGTAAAAAAAAACTTTCATACGCGTGCACTCGTTTGAAAATATCTTTCTGCTTTTCTTGAAACTTATCTTAATTTTAATAATCATATTTTATTGAAACAAAAATTTAACTTCCGAAGTAATTTTCATGTTCCAAGGATAAACTTTCAAGCAATTAACTTATTATTCGATCGTTTAATTGTGGTTGATTCAAATATGTCACTTGACCGAGACAAAAGTTTTTTAAACTTTAATCGACTACTCGAATGAATATTTTAAAAAAATAAAACAATTTTTATATTCCTGAAAAGTCGAAAGCAGTTATATTGTTGGGAATTCAATATCGACAACGAATATTGCCTGTAATTTTAAGGAATTTAACAAATAATACAAAAATATTATAAAATAAAGCGAATAAATTTATAGAATCAAAATCAAAATGGAATATATGTGAAAAATATTTTTTAATACTCGCACCGAAGGGCGTAAGTTTTTTTGCGGTTTTAAAAATCGAAATTTCCTTACCTTATAAATAAAACAATAAATTTTACCAACAACAAATTAAATTAGATTTGCAACTATTTGGACTCTTGCCAAAATTTAACTATAAGCTACATTATATTTGCCTGCCGATTTTCTACGAAACATATGTTCTGGTGTAGAAGTGCTTGTATCATTTATTAAACTAATTTTCAGAGTCCACTCGAGTTGAAACTCTTTCTCCCACACTTTTCCACTTGTCATTTTCACTAAGTTTACCTGATAAGGAAGGAGAGTTACGGCTCCAAACGAGAGCATCGCTCTAATGAAAATTTTAAATGAACGAAAAACAATTTAAAAGAAAGCGCGATGCTCGTCCTTTTACTTATCTAATTAAAAGTAAGAGCAATGATTTCTGATAAGGCAAACGACGCTTTTTAAGAGTCGTCCCATCTTATCCGCAGAGTCAAGTTTTATTTACAATACAAGCGCACAAGATCTGTAAGAGTATTTTTATTAATCACACCATTTCAAAAAAGATCTGAAAATCGTGGGCGAGCCTTGTTTCCAATTGTTTTTAACAGGCCGTCGAAATTTAAAAAGAGTTATCAAAGGAAATTAGGTCGAAATCGCAGGCAGATCTCTCTGGGTTTAAAACCAACGCAACTCGCAACACCAAGTCGCTTAAGGTAAACAAAAAAATTAAACCTGGTCATTTTTGTTAAACAACATTGTTTATTTTAACACGCGGAATAGAGTTGATATATTTTAATCGTTAAGAGCACAGGTTTATTTTCATCAGATGGAAGTTTAAATGCCATGCTGGTCTTTGGCAATATATTAAGTCCACTACGAGGACTGATGCAACTGTAATATTCGTAGTCCGCTGCCACCGGTTGAGGGCTTTAGTTTTACTGCACGACAAAAACGGATCCTTAAATCATCCATTATAAACCGTGACTTTTATGTTTTGTATTTTTTACGTCAATTTCTTTGTATTCGCGACTTAAATCATCTATGAAAATTTGAATAATGATCGTAAATTTGCGTACGAAAGCAATTTTCTTGCGTCGTTCTAGTTTAGAACCGCCACGAATAAAAAATGAAAACGACGCGACGCAGTAATTAAATGTGCCTACCGGAGTTGCAGGATTAATCGATTCATAAAGGATCTACAACGTTTCGTGCACAATAAAACAGCAGCGGCGGCAGTTAGTTTGAATAACGTTTAATGTAACGTAAAAGTATTTTAACCATCGGCTACAATTTAATCTTCCAATTTTAACGCAATCAAGTCATCGAGATTAAACAGATCGCTGTTATTTGTCAAACGGCTTGAAAAAACGTGCACCAACTTGTAAGCGGCATTATCTAATTTTATTCTCGACCTGTCCCTAATAAAATTTTCCGCTCGAAATCAGCAGCTGTTAAAATTAGCATTCCTAAAAAGTAAAAAACACCGACTTCGATACGACAGATTTTTTTCGCGAGCAGCCGTTGCACATACCGCGCAGGCAATAAAAGATTTCCTTATTCTGCTCTCGAGCCTCGTGTCATTGAGTGCGTTTTTTACGCTTGACACAACTTTTTCGTAAACGCTTTTTTCGCGACGCATTCCGAGCGCAGTTTCATCTCTTTCGCGAGTGCCGCGGGTTAATTGAGCGGAGGCTGGGCGCGGAAAATCAGCGCGAATGGCTGTCCTCGCTGACGTCGCACAACAGCCATCGGTATTTTTATCCACTCGCGGCAACAGCTGCTGCGTGTTAGTCCTTTCCGATCTATCGAGGGCAAGACACTTGGAATTGTCGCGCAGGTGGAGCCGGAGTTTTTTCTTTTTTCTTGGCGCGGCAAGGATTTTCTCTTTCAAATCTCGATTGCGACTGGACGTTGGAAATTTTTTCAGATCTTCCAATGGCAATGTTGGTTAATTAGCGATCGCCGTTAATTTCGTAAAGAAGATGCACACCGTTACTCCTATTAGCTGTAAGCTTAAGGACGGAAAACTAAAGGCGACGGAAAGTAATTCTACAGCTGATTATAGATTGGCTTCGAAATTATTTATAAAAATAGGTCGGAACTAATATTGCACGACAAAAATTTGGTCGTTGAATACAAAGTTTTCAAGATTTCTGCGCGTCCATTAGCAAATTCGTCACAACCTATAATGCAATGATGCGTAGAAACTAGTTTCACTCTAAATTAGACGTACTCTTTTCAATTTGAATGCAAAATATAATATATAAAAAAGTGTGACGTCATAATTTTATACTGCAAATATAATTTTTTAGAATTTACGGTTGAATTAAAAAAATATATAATACAAGTCGCTGAGATAAAGTTTTGGTTCGAGAATCAACAATTAATAAAATTACTCTTAATTCAGAAGAGTCTCCTCCTTTCTTAGGGACTTTTAAATGAAAATTCGCGTAACAGTTAGTTTTCATTACCAGTCTGCTCGAAATATTCCGCATGTAGATAAAACTAAATTTAAGAATACGATATTCGTTATTTTGTTGAATTTAAATAAAAGTACGAATTCATAAGAAAAACTTAAGGAATAACCGAAGGATAAAAATACAATTTTAATTCCAAGATAGCAGCACCTCGTTACACGCGCAAATTACGACAGTAAGGAATTTTAACCGAGATCGACGTCAATTATCTCATTGCTGACGCCACAAACAAAATCTTCAAATGGCTTGACAAAATTAAGCGCGCGTACAGATGGAAAGTCGCAATTACGCGAGCAAATATTTTAAATGTAGAAAAGTTATGCTTTATTTTGACTTTGTGTCATTCGTTTAATAATGCAGATTTTAAGTCCTGCCTTAAATTTTATTAATAAACCGAACGGGAACTTACGGATTATTCCGAAGGTTATATTATCCTTAGGAATCTGAAAATTCGTTATATCTGATAAAATGAATCTGCGGTTGTGATCAACGATATTCGCCGAGTAAAAGTTAGATAATTAATACGAAAAACCGATATTGCGTAGAAGCGAGTTTATCGTGTGCGGAAACATTTTCTACGGCTTTAATTTATTTTTGACTCGTCTTATGCCGATACAAGCACTTGCAACAAAGTGCATATCGGCTGTTAAATATCGATTTCGTTTATTAGTCGTGAAGGACGTGCACCGAAGGCAACCAACGCCTGCAGTCTTTTTATTCAATCGAAGTGCAAGTCCAATATCCCTTAATCTAAAGAGACGACGCAGTAATTTTAGTTTTACTAAAACTCTGGCTTGTACTCGCCTTTCCTTATTATTCATCCTCTGATTTAGCCTTCGGCGTACTGTTGTGTTGGCGCAACGACGGCAAATGCCCTGCCAAAAATTTGCAAGTAACCGATTTTCAGTTATTCTCCGCTTCTACCGTTACTTCTTTTATTTCAGTCGAGTCCTCGCAATCCTGAATTCGACGAGCCCGCAGATATCAATCAACGAGTCGGAAACAAAAGGAGCCTCGGCATAATTCGAGAGTCGAGAGTCGGTTACCAGGCGAGAAGACGAAAAAAAACTAGGTCCGGCTAGTTTCGAAGCTCGTCTAGATGCACTCCTCGAGAGAGAGAGAGAGGGAGTGAGAGAGCGCGAGCGACAGGACCGCGGAGAGGTGGAAGAGGCCAACGCAATCGGCATTCATTTATTCGACGCGCCGCAGTCTCGTTGACGTTTCGTCTCTGTACATCGAGGAATGCAAATCTGGCAATTGCCTCCCACTCCTGGCGCGGCCTCGAAACTCAAGACTCGATCGCAGGGCAGGAAGAGAAGAATCCTGGCGCCTGTGACGCGAAACTCCCTGCCTGCAGATATGGATTTTATGCGATTTTTGACAATGTGGTTAAGCGGAGAACTAGTTTCCAATCGCCGCTACCGCTGATACGAGACGAGCGCTTTCTTTCTATTTAACGGCTAATAAATTACACATTGTCTCGCGGTTAACAAGAGCAGTAAATACTCTGGCGAATGAAGTTATTTATGCTCGGCGCTCGTATAATTAAATACGAAATTAGGATCATGCCCGGCTCTTCCAATTAAATCTCCGATACAAATGCGTCGGATTTTTCATGCGCTAAGAAGATGCGTTATTTTGGCAGCTTCGTCAGCGGAGCCTGTAAAAAACGCTTTCACTTTATTCGCTACCATTGTTCGTAACAATAGTGCGCCGAGTAACAATAGTCACCAGTATTCGCAACGAATGCGCTTTTTTGTTTTCGAAAATTTTTCCAGTAATATTTCGGCGGCACAAGATCGTTTTGGGATTTTTGCTCGCGTTGATACTTTGCATTGCGAGATCTTGTGCTGAAAGGCAATCAACGCCAGACGCCGCTCGTGCCCATTTATATTTATACCAACATTTTACATTTATTTTACTGCTAGATTTATGATGTTGCAATAAAGAAAATTGATTATCCGCAGTATAATATTGATGCTGAACGCTGTTTGTTATTTAGCGATAAAGACTGCATTATATCGGTGCATTAGTGATTAATAAAAAAGCAAGATACGTTTCGCGTGTTTGGGCCGATGCAAAGTTCATAGGATTTGAATATCTGAAGTTTTGTAAACTTGATCTTTGTAAAATAAAATAGCTGTACGTGTTATTTAAATGACAGAATTTCTCAGTGATAAGATATTGCTAGGTTGTTGCCATTTTAAAGATCGAAACACGTTTAAAATATTTGTGATTTGCATCGCGAAAATAAACTTTTATAATTTATGCAATTAATATTAATATCTTATAAGTCGACGGGGATAAAATATGCGTTTGTTTACTAAGAGCTATGGATTTTACAATTTAACGAATTTTATTTATTATTGTATAATATTTTTTTAAATCAATTTTCTTTATGATTTGTGTAAGACGTTTGTAGCAGATGTGCCGAGATGAAAGAAATTCTTTTACAAACGGACGATTAGCGCAGCTCGAAAGTTTCCCAAAATACAAATGTGTGATATCTCTCGTTGCTGTAACTATTCTTATTTCTCGTAACGAATTTTGCGTTTCAAAAATGATTTTGGTTCCACGGTAGTTGTAAAATAATTTTACTAATAAAAATTCACATAAGAAATGCGCAAAAGAGTATGCAAAGCTCAGAGGGCGATCGCTTAAAAACTTTTGATTGTTTTTTGCATCAATAGAATTAGAATCTTAGAATAAGTGTATTCAGGGTTTTAATCGCTCAATGATTATAGTCATACTTATTTAGCAGTTTGAATTACTCCAATCACAGTTTAATTAATTTTAAATATAACCAACTAACGAGATTTATTTTTTTGGCGCGTGTAGAATTTAACAATTGTTTATAAACAGTTAAAGACATATTTTTATCGAGGCTAAATCTTTGCGTCATACGTCACTATTACAATTCGTGATTCGATTAAAATGTATCGCTGCTTAGGAGGTAACAATTTATCTCATAATTTAACGTTCCCACACAAATTCCATTCAACACTTTGATTTCCACTTCGAGAATTACATATCGTATTTTATTGATTTTAATGAAAAAGGTAGAGCTCAGCTTAATTGTACAAAACTACAGTTCGTTTAAAATACGAGCATTCACGTTGAAGCCGACGTTAAGACGTTTTTTCCGTTTCCTTAAAGTGAAAAATTTGTATCTTTAATTGTGGATTATTGATTTTCTTTAAATTTCTCGGTTATCCGGAGCTTTTCTCGCATCTTTGTATTATTGCTTTTTAAAACGCAGCATCTCTGGAAAATGAAATTCTACCGGTTTCCCGGCTTAAATCAAGATTTACTTATCTCGTATTTACTTATAAACGGAATGATACGTTCGTTCGAGCAGTTGCCTAAAAGTAATAACACGAACATTGGTTCAAGTTAAAATCAATGTACAAAAAAAAGTACAAGAAACTTCGGATTTGTTCGCTGGCTGTGAAAGCAGGAAACAAACGTCACGCGATTCGATAAATGCTGCAGTGCAGTTGCAATCCGATCCATTCTAAAACCATTGGTAAATCACGCAGCGATGGCTTAATTACGCATTGCACTTATCAATGATAACTCAACCGAGTACAGCGATACAAATTAAGTAACACTTGGCTCTCTTAAAATGTCATCTTTATATCGCGTAGTTTGGAGTCGGTGCTGGTGTGCCGTCCGCGTTCTTATATGCCCCGTTCGTTTTTAACGAACTTTCATTAGCCGAAATTTACTCTCGTCTTCTATAAGCTTATCTCGCTAATACGCGACGGCGAATCGCGCGGTAGCACTGCATTATTAAATTTGCGAAGAAAGCGAAAAATGGCAGCGCGTGCACGGGGAAAAAGGCCGAAGGAATCAATTAGATCGAGAATGTCCTCGTTTACGGCTACTTTATAAATACTGTAAAATACGGCTGACATAAAATCCAGGATCAGGATCCTTAACCGGCGATATGTGTGCGAGCGTAACTTTTATCGGCTCGTGCCGATCTCCAGACGATTCGCTCGCGTCCGTCGCGGTCGTCGTCTCGGCCGTCCTCCTAGTCCCGGTCGCTTAACATATTCAAGCAGGAATCGAGAAGAGATAGTAGGGAAAGGTGGAATAGACAGGATTTTAATTTGATTAAATTTGCTAATGTCCGTTGCATCACCGACAAATTTTCATACTGATCGAAATGTGTGTTGTAAGTGTTGTTTGCGTACGGGAATTTACGGCCGAGACATTTGAACCGCGTAACTCGCACATTAACATTAACGTCTTTGTATCTCTGCAGCTGCAGATGTGGAAATACGTATAACGTGTATAATACACGCGTATACGTGCGTACGCGTACGCGATATCGGGAACGAATTTGCTATTTATACTTTTGCGCGGTGGCTTCTGCATTTAATTCGTTATACTCCTAGATTTAGAAATAATTAACTCGAAACGATAGAAAGTGCGCGACAAGTCAGCGCGTTAGGAGAACTTTGTAATGGTGCTTCTTGGCAATAAATTATCCAATGCGAGAAATTATCCGGAGATTGGGCTCTTATCGATTTACGCGCACGCGCGCCTTCGCTCGCAAAAATTCGCGCGCAAATTAACATTTTCTTTAAGTGCACGAACAAACAGATTCGCGAAACAGTTTCGACTCGAAATTATTTTATTCGGTTGCTTAGCCTCCGGCATTTGCAAGAATAAGCATAGAAATAAGTAGCTAATTAGCCATAAATCACTATCATACGCGCGCGCGCGCGCGCTTTTTTTAATTAATTGATCTCGTTCGACACGTTTGGTTTAGGAATTACAAGACACCTAATTTGCAAATGAAATTGCACGATTACAGTTTCCAATCGGCCTCACAACTTTTGCGCACTTTTACTTTAAATAAGTCCACAGAATTGGCGTTTCCGAGATCACAAAGCCAGGGTCGATGATAACTGGCGAATTAGCTAAAAATATTTTCCAAAAATAGATTCGGAATAACGGTTTTTTAGGCGCTGGAGCAGAGGGAAGAGCAGAGGAACGTTGTAGCCCCAGGGATGGCATTTAAACTACGAGCTCCGATGCGCGCGGATTGCAGGTCAGCGTGTAATCCTAGACTCGAAGGAGGTCGTGTGCGCGTATCCTTAAAATGAGAAAGAGGAGGAGGTGGAGGCCCGGGAACTTTCGTTTCGCGCACTGCGAGGCGCTGCGACTCTTATCAAGATCGCTCGGGCAACATGAATTTTGGGACTTTACGATAATACGAGCGACCGGAGCCTTTTTACGAGCTCCTGATGAGCTGCTTCTGCTGCTTTTTGGCCTATAATAGCCTTTGCACTATCCTTGGCACGTCCTTATCCGTGTATCTGCCAGCTTTTTTGCTTTTAATCGAGATTTTTGTCGAGGAAATGCATGCCGAACGTCTTATCAGGGCTTTGCATCTCCATAGTATTGAAATTTGTTCCGAGCAATGAACGCCGAGGATGAGAAGCTACAATTCTACAATTCGAGATAGAGATACTGAGATCGGCGCGGACTGGACTCCCGTCAAGCATTTCTCGTCCGAAGCATCATTCGACGCTAACTGTGAAACCGTTTCCTTCAGAAAATACAAACAACAGGGAAAATATAGGCCTCGTCGTTGCGACTGCATATTGCTAAAGCACGACGTTTTTACAGGGAGGGCAGGATTTTTATCGTCACAACTCGATGCTTTGGGGATTAAATGAAAAATGTGCGACGAGTGCGAATATTTTTCGAGAGTGGAAAAAATAAGGACTTGCTTATTAAAGAGTAAAAAGGTCGAGTCCTTTGACAAAACTGTACGAGTTAATAAACCCAAGTTTCCTGTTTCTACTAAAGATTTTTTAGGTATTCATTATTTTAAGATACAATCAAAATAAAGTATTCCTTTTTGTAGTTAAATACGAATAAATTTACTGATTTTTAAAGTCAAGCACCTCTTCGTGGATGAATCGGTACGATAAATGCAATCTATGCCCGAGGCTTCCAAGTTTATTAAATCTTAGATGCAAGTAGTAAAATTTGAACTCTTTGACATTTTATTTCCGGTAATGTGAATTTAATAATACTGCAGTTTAAAGCGATAGAATACGTACGACGGACAAATAAATATTGTACAATTGCCACTAATCCTGATTCTCGCTTTGTAAAAAAATATATTTTTTTAAGCGAACCCTAAAAATGAGATGCAACAGGTTTAACATGCGTTCCCCGTGCAACCGAAAAATCCATCGATATCACATTCTGACAACTTTGTCTCAGTTGCTGATTGATGACTTTTCAGTTCTCATTTGTAATTCAAGTTTAGATCTTTGTTTGTGGAAATTTTCGAGAAAAAGTACGTATATCGATAAATCGAAATAATAATCTGAAATTTCATAATAACTATAAATGTCACACGATCAATTAAACAAGTCAGATCAAATGTATTTAAAATTCCGATAACTGCATTTTTATTTCTTTTTTAAAAACGTCTGTCTAAAAAAAATGTCAGTTTCTAGTTATCGATCTGATTTTAAGATAGACAGTCGTTTCAGGCACAATTAATGTCGGTTAGTTTTTCTTGGAGATGCAAAAAGCAAAAATTAAGTTAGTCAATATTTTTAACGTTATTATCGGAATTGACTTTTTTAGATTTTAACAAAATTTTTGATTACATTTACTGACATTTCTTTTCAATTTCGATAAAATGAAATAGATTTATAAGCTTTAAAATAATATTGAATAATTATTAAATGAATTGAATTAAATCTAATTACTTAAATTTTTAATTACAACAAGCAAATGTAAAGATACATTTTATCTAATGGTTATTACATTGTTATAAACTACATGCTTTTAATAATGTTTTCACAGGTATAAGTTGTAGAAGTTATCTTAAAAATCAGTAAAAAACAGTAAATATTGATTTGAAAAAAATAATTTCAAGGAGAGTAAAAATAAGTTCAAGGCTCGCGTACTTTTCAGAATTTAATTATCAAGATAACGTAAGCAAATAATTAAACGTTAACAGTAGTTAACTCCCAGGTGGGGAAATAGTTCGTATAATCTACATATAGAAATGCACGTTACAGGGTTGAGTCCCCATCACTTGAAAAATCTATGCGAAACTTATTATAAATACGATTAGGTACAGGGTCAGTATACGTGTTTAGGCAGGGAAACGAGGAGAGGCGCGTCGCTCAAATTAAAAACACCAAAGTGCCGAAATAGCGGCAAATGTAAATATCCAAATGGTCGGAGGTTTAAAAGTCTTTTTAACAATTCGAGCAAAAATCGCGCGTAAAAGATACAATTGGTGGGTAAGAAACGGGCCTGAAAGTAAAGTGCGACTCGAGGCGAGGAGGAATCGAGACGCCGAGGCGGACCGTTAATTTACTGTAAATTCACACTTTGGGCCAGAAAGCGGCGACTCTCGTTCTTGGGCGCGAGTATCTAGTCGCCGCGGATTCGCAAATCGCAAAGCACATTCCCATAGGCGACAATCGGCATGTTTAGCCGTGCGCACAATGAATCCCCGCGCACACAATCACGGGCCCGAGCACAATCGGGGAATCGGCGTAAGGCGCACGCGAGAAGGAGAAGTGCAGCGCGGAAGGAGAGCCGAGCGCATTGTCGCTCGGGCCTGACTTAATAATAATATTTCCATTGGGCTCCTTAATGAAATTCAAGCTTGCAACTCGAAAAATCCTCGGCCGCCCAATGCGACGTGCAGAATCGTGGGTAGCGATACTCCGCGACATCGCGGGCACAATGCCGGTGACGCCCATAGCGGCGTCGGGACGCGGCTAGACCGGACGCTAGTTAAACCCGAGCCTGAGCACGAGCACGAGGTGTTCCTGTGCTTTCGCCTTGCCTGCCTCTCACTCTGCCCCCTCAGCCGTTCCTCGCCCTCTGCCCCTTTCTCATTTCATTTTCGGAATCAAGTTCAATTGTCCTACGGCCTGGCTTTTGGACGCGTGAGAAAATCTCTGGCTAGTAAGCAGCTGTGTGTTGCGGCTTTTAAATAGTCGACTCTCTCTCTCTCTCTCTCTATCATTCGCTCTCTCCGTGTGCAAGGCGCATGTTTATACCCAAGCACTCTCCGCGCGTACGGTTAATGCGTGTGCTGAGCGTTGCGTCGCGTTACGCTGCGTCGCGACGCGTAGCTTTTGAGAGAGCCGGTCAATGGAGAGTGGGATTAAATTTGCGAGCGAGCAAAAGAGTGTGCGAGAGAGAGGGGGAGAACGCGTGCTTTCGTGTAGCGAAAAGAAAAAAGATCGTTAGGCTTGGGAGCGGGAGGGTGAAAGAATGAAAGATGGAGGAAGGGAGGTATGGAAAGAAAGCAGTAGAAAAACATGCACAACTAACAGAAAAAGAGCGAAAGAGATACCGCCAACCGAAATAAAAGAAGAGCGAGTGAGCGAACGGCGGCGAGCGCGGGGGGGAGGAGGAGAGAATCGGTAACGGAAGAAAACGTTGGGAGGAAGGCAGAAAGAGAGTATAAGACACTATATCAAAGGGAAAAAGAGGTTGAAACATAAACAGGTAAAGGGAATAAGGGAGGGAAGTAGAAAGAGAGAGAGAGAGAGAGAAAGAGAGAGAGACAAAGTTCGATGATGCGAAGGAAAAAAGGTGAGTTTGCAGAAGGGAAAGGCAAAATGCGAGAAGAGCCCTTGTCGAATCATAATGGCAAGTGAGTTAATGCCTTCATTTAATTTTGAAGCGATTCAAATTTACGGAAGACTTCATAATTTTCCTCAAATTTTAACTTATTTTGAGTATTGTACTTTTGTACGTTCCATCTTGTAAAGGAATCTTATGTACCAGCACGTCAGGCTATTTTGATTTTAATGATCATAATTATGCGTGCATCAGCTTTTGTCTGGTTTAAATTCGCAAAATAAAGAGAGAGAGAGAGAGAGGAGAGAAACTGATATGAAAAGAGAGAGCGAGCGAGCTTTTGTAGATGCAAATTAAAACTTTTCGAGGGTCAGCAGGAAATAAATGTGCAAAAGAAGCTGGAGCATAATGTCACAGTAGTTGGTGCGAGGGTTGGTGGTAGGTAGCGGTCCTAATGTTTCTAAAGAAACCCGCGACTGAGTTTTTGTTGATTCTAAAGACGATTAATTGAAAGACGAAGCTGTCGGACAGAAGAAACGTGGAAACGCGCGCTCAATTTATTTTATAGTTATCGAGAGCTACGCCACGGGATTCATAACGAGATATCAACTCGATGCGCGCCGCGTTGCAGTATCTAATATTGTCTTTACAATTAGTAGTGGTGGTTTACTTTTGCTTTCAAAACAAGAGAGAGGGAGAGTGCCAAGTGCAAGTGATGCCATTTAGAATAGAGTCGAGAGCCAATTTTATCGAGGAGAGATGCGGCTCTCCATAAATCATGTAAATATAGAATCGCCAGTTCATAAAAGGTCTCGTTGGAAAATGCATTAAAAGCCATTTCCACGCAAACTGGAAAAAGCAAGAGCGAGAAACATGTGCGCTTTTCAGTTGGGGTGCAGTCGCGCGCGCCACAAAGAAGAGCAGCGATCCTCAGGGTGGCAAGTTGAATGCCGCTACGCATCCCCAAAAGTTGGCGATGAAACCGGGACACAAGTCCGAATATTCGGCAAAAGCAGCAGCAGCAAGACGCCGCGCCGCATTCCCGCATACACGCCGCGCCTCGTTCGCCCCGAGTCCACCACCCCTCCGCAACTCGGTCGAGGGCAAGAAACGTCCACGTGTTGCTCTATCGCAGCATCCCCCGGATTCCGGCGAAACCCCCTCGAAATCCCCGCTGCAGGGCCCGGGAATGGCATCGCCCCTCGCTGTCGGTGCACTTCCGTTAACCTGTTTGGCGGCAGTGCCTTCAACGAACGCCGCCAGCCAGGCACGAGGAGAAAGGGAGTAAGAGAGCAAGGGAGAAACGGAGAAACGGAGAAAGGGGCGCGCTGAGAAAGAGAAAGAAAGCCGGAGGGAGGCTGGTGGGGTAGAGGAATACGCACCGCAGCAAGCATCCCGAGGGGTGGCATAGGCGTAGGGCTCCCACGATTACGCAAGCCTCGCGCGCACGCCAGGTGCCATGCCTTGCAGCTCACCCTCCCTCCACCCCTCCCGCTGTCTTTATCTTGGCAGTCGCGCGCACAACACGCGCGCCCGAGCGCTTTCTTACGAGGGAGACGACGGGGCCCGTTGCCATTGTACCGCGTCATTAGCGAGGGCTGCGGACTCCGAGCCGAGCCGATGGGAATCGTTCGGCTGATTCTCTCTCTCTCTCTCCTCCCGAGGAGAGTAACGTTGGCGGCTACTCGGTCAACCGAACGAACGCGAGGCGAGGCAAGGCCGGGGAGACGCGAAGAAAGCAACAGTGACGCGACCTTACGACACGCACATGGATACGCGCGCGCGTCCGTGTACGCGAGCCAACACCAAGGGACAAAGATAGCGTAATATTCGCGTGACTGGGAGCCGTAATGAATTTATTTAGCGAATCGTGATTTTAACGATTCAAGAACAAGGAAATCCTAATATGTTATTTTTAAAATATTGCACCTACCGCCCCGACGGTTGCGTATCGTAATTTTGCAAGTAAATTGATACTGCGAATATTCATTATGCATCAATAAATTCATTAAAAGCGTTGCGAAATGAAAAATAAGCCCAAGCTGGTATTATTTCATCCGAGTGGAATTTAAGGTTATCTTTAATTACGCTGTTTTTCGCATTCTTTTTGCATTTGCGGACACTTGTTTTATCCGAGGCTACTTTACCGTAACTTTTTAATTTCCACGGCGTTGGAGGTGCGCGGAGTAGTAAGTGCCACTAGCGCAAGATTATCAAGAACCTCGTATGTTTTAAACGGGCGAAGGGGAAATTTCACAGTTGCAATGCGGTCGACCAATATTTTCTAGTAAAATATAGATGACCCGAAGAAAAGTTTCGTCAGTCGTAGCTGTTGATCAAGTTTTCATTCGCCTACGACTGACGATCTTCCCAGTTATTCATTTTTGTCGTCGAGTATACGTCGAGTCGGACAAGATGTGATCCAGTTGTTAGAGTTCGCACTGTTGGAGGCGGACAAACATTTAGCAACATTGCGATCGCCCGCTTGGCGAGATGAAATTTTCGAACGGTATAATCCGCAGTGCAAAGCCTTCGCATAGAAAAAATGTGGCATGGAATATCCTCCCATTGTAGCTTTTATTTATACTCCAAAAGCAAAGCTCCAGTTTAAAAAAAGCAATCAAATCTTGTTCGACTCTCGATCTGGCTTTCAGCTCGAATCGGGGGTTGGTATCTAAATTGATTCGGTTTCACTGCAACATTCGATGACACCCCAGCTCTAAGTATTCAGTTTTACCCCGCGCAAAACTTTAGGGTGGCAACAATAACAAAGGGATCGTCGAATCTCGCGCATCAGTGCCGAGGAGATCTGGATTTTCTGGTAATAATGAATTTGGAGATTGCGTTCTCCTCTTTTTTCTCTCGCTGGAACGCGATACCGTTCCGTCTTATTGATGTAGAGGCGAATCGGCCTCGCGAGGGAAGTATATTCTCGGTGCTTTGAAACGTTTCGCGCAACGAAGCTCCAAGCGTTTGTCAAACGATCATCGATTTGTAAGACCAGAGAATGACGCTGCATTAAATTATATCCATAGTTGGTTCCCTTGGTTCTCTTTTATTCGCAAAGTAGGTAAGCAGCTCTATTGAGAAATCAGTTTGTTTGCGTTGTTACGTCCGATATTCTAATAATATTTATGCGCACCGCGTAACAAAAATCCCTTTTAATTTTGAAACACTTGCACCGATAAAAATAGCCCTGCGTTCCGTATCGGTGACTTTTCCTTCTTTCCCCGATTAAGCGGTGAAAGTTAATTTGCGGTTATCGATCACTGATCGACCATTTTTTTCCCCGCACAAATTCTGCAGACACTGTACAAAACGCGCGCTTATTGGACGAATACGCGATTAGTCGCAGTTGGAGCCAGAATTATTCACTTTGCGATAACAAAAATACATACCGAGAACGATTAAACATATTCGTACGTCGGGGATCGTTTATTCATTCCAGGCGCACCAATATTTTACATTTATCTAGTTGTTATTCTTTACGACGCCTTCCTAGAAGAGCGACGGTCTGCAAAATTATTCGCTCGTGCGTCCGAGCGGTACGTCGAGCCGAGGGACATTAAAAGACCATCAGCTTACATTGTGCAAAATCGCTGGCACAAAGTGCCTAAAAGTTTAAACAATTGAAATTATGCGAGAAGCTTGGAGAGAACTTTTCGTCGTCGATTGAAAAATGCGTTTCTTTTAATTATCTTGGCACGAGGAAGGAAGGAAAAGGCGAGGCGAGAAAAAGGCCGGTCATTCAGATTTTACGCTTCACGAGTAAGAACAAAAAAGGTCGCTACAAAAACTGCATACGGAGCGAGCTTAACTTCAATTTTTCGTAGACAAGAAATGAGATTTTGCCGAGTGCCAGGTGAGTAGCCGTAGTAGCCATCTGCATTCTTCGCTCTTTGTCCTTTTGATACGCGGGTCTAGGGTCGTTGACATTGCTCTATGCATATACATATAAAGTAGCAAAGTGTGAATACAAAATTTTTCAAAGGCAATACTCGTGCTCGTAAAACTGGCGTAACCACAAGGGAACGAAGTATTGTATGGAGGACTCTACTCGTGCTTTCGTTTACCACAAAGGAATTGAACTTGAGTGTACATTTTTATCGCGCATCATCGTCTTGTGCCAAGATTTTTCATTTTGACTCCGCGAAAGAGTTACTTTTAGCGCGAATTCGTAATTCGGCTGATTATAGATACGCGAACGCTGCCTTTGTTGCAAAAATGTGCGTCTCGAGCTCCGTCAATCGAACCATTATTCAATACTATTAAGCAAATATTCAGCTACGGTAAATAACACCGTCGAGCTTTAATGGTGTCTTTGCTTTTGTAAAGTTGCATCGCTCCGCTGATTCTAGAGGCCTAATGAGCAGCGATCTTCTTTTTATCTCGAGCTTCGGCTATTAAAATATTGCAAAAAGCAACGGTTGCTCGAAATACGCGATTGGCTATTTTTTTCAAAGACATTTGCCACTGTCATCTTACAATGGCTTCCCATTGTATTGTTCTCAAATGCATTGGGATACTCGCTATATTCGTGTGTTGTAATTGAAAATAAAATTTACATCCATTATATGCTATTCGTATAAATTTCGATATATGTTGTAAATTACCCTTTGCCGTAAATTACTTATTAAATTTAACTTGGTCTTTACGTAAATTGTTAAATACCGAAAAAGGAAACAGTCCTAGTAAAAATAACAGCAACGACACCAACGACAACGACAATAACTATAGTAATATTAGTCATCGCGCACTACAGACGCGTGTCATCGAGGCCTACGATTAATACAAATGATGTTGGTTAGGCGTGTGTTGATACGACATAAGTTTGAATGTTTTATACAGGCCTGCAATTATTTTTTTATAATATTAACCCAAATCTTATCGACAGATGGTATTTGCAAAATATAATATTATTTTCGCACCGCGTTGAGCGTTTTTTTTTTTTTTTACTAGCGAGTAATAAAAGAAATTAATGGGAAACGCAGTAATCATTCGGCGAAGTATATTTCAATAAAATAAATACAAGACACGTAATAATTGAGAATACTCCAGATAATTTGTCACAAGGCTCTAATATCTAAAAGGCAGCTCTGCCTCGCAAACTATTAAGTCCTTATCAGGCATGACATCAAATTCCTTATTACTTCTCAGTGGGTCTCGCAAGATAGATGACAATCCTTACAAGGCCTCGCTAATAAGGTGGATTTGACAGTTAATGAACGAGAGTTAGACGTCAAACAACATGGTTATAGTTCGTTTGCCGTGCACAACACTTTAATTGAATTTATAATCGTTGCAAGCCCCAGCTACTTATATAAATTTTATAATTTACAATTACACATCAAATGCATTTACAGACTGAAATTTCGATAAGATTTAAAAGAAGTTGTTGAAAATATGTTAGATTAAATATCAAGCGCAATGGTATATTGTAACTTCGTCATTTCCTGGTATTATCGAAAGTAATAATTATTTCGATATTTTATTATCACGTCGATCGAAGAATGTCGAGGAAAAGTACGTTATGCAAGAATAACTAATATTCTTTAAAGATGGTTTTGAAAAGCTTCCAGTATTTTATCATCGTCGTTTAAAGACATTTGATAAGGGCGTTTTCTTTTGTTTATGTTGATATTATCACTCGATAAGATTATTCGTGGGCGCGGAGAAATCGAGGTAATCCAAGTTTTTTAAAGTTTTCTTTCGTTTATACTTCATCAACTGAATTTTTATAAATCAAGTACTACTTAAAACGAAAATATTTGAATTATTTCATGGAATTCTACGTCGTGCTATTATTTGTTACTTAAATCTCGCGGGTACAGTATTTATAAGGACTATTTTTTAATTCGTTTATAAAAAGTTGAAAATTAAGAGTTAATGTTGTAAACGTAGACTGAATGTCTCGAGGAGACAACTCGTCTCTGTCAAAAATTCAACCTAAAATATTTCGTCGGAAATAATAATTGCAGTGATTTATTTGAATATACAGTAGAACGCGGAAAGTTCACAGCTGTAGATAATATATAAAAACTTGCATCTATAGATTTCGATGAAATTACAAATACAAAGATTAATAATGTAGCTATCGTTTATAACAAGCTGTTTATTAAGTCATACTTCCAAGATCCATGGATGAAACAATAGTCTTTGTTTTTGGATTGAAAAGTGTCGAAGGAAAGGTGTTTGCGCCATAAACTGCAAGAGCCGTTCAAACTCTAGAGATACTGTAAGTATAGCAGAAATAAAAGCGGCGACAGTTTAACGAAAGCGCAGCTTAGGCCAAGGAATTGTCGAGCGCAAAACGTATTCGTCTAAAAGAGCGACGAGCCAACCGAAGCGAAATCGGAGCATCAGACGTGGAACGGCGCCGGCCGTAGAAGTGGCGTCGAGCTCGAGCACCGATAGACACGACAGACGCAACAGACGCACCTCGGCGGGCTTATAAACTACGGCTGACTGAAAGTGCGCGCCAGGTCGTGAAATGATTGAACGAGGAGGAAACAAAAGCGAAAATTGCGACGACCGCGAAATACGCGGCCCTCGCACGCATCCTGCGAACAATGCGAGCCACCACCCGGGCTGTAAAGCTACGGGCGAGTCGTTCCGAAGGCCTTCTTCGATGGCGCAACGGCGACGAACCGCAGATAGTTTTCTTCGGCGCGGCTAATAATCTCGCGGGTGTGAGCGCGACGCGTCGTGGGTGTTGTTGCGCGAGACCGCACGTATAACGCGCCCGGAAAAATGTGATGCCCACATGCCGGTCGCGCCGGCGGCAAGACGCTCGTCGTCCCGGAGGCGACGACGACGACCGCGACAGCATTTATAGGCTCTGCTATATTGCGAAACACGGCGTCGAGCCTTGTGGTAACCCTTTGCAATGGAAACTCGCGCTGAAAAATGCTGCCGCCGTCTTTTCTGACTCGGCCTCGCCTCTTTGTTTTTTAGTTCGCGCGCGCGCGTAGCTGGGCCCGATGTGGCTTCGCCGCTGTCGACTGTCGTTAAGGCCCTGCGGAGCCCGATGGCCCGCGTTTGTGGGTCCGCGCTCGGTATCGCTGCAGGCCCAACCTTCGAGTTTATTATTCCGAAGAAAGCGGGCGCAGCGGCCCGAGGATGTAGCGTCGACACCGCGAGCCCGTGGAAACGATTCCCTCGGGGCGGAACGACGAGAAATTCGTCCGATAAACACAAGGCCCGTGTGCGCGACATCGCGGCGCTGTTAACGAAACGTTCGATGAAACGAAAGATCGAGGATTGCATCCTTCGCACGCCGCCTTCCGTTTACACTTTCGCTTCGCGTCGGCAAGTCCTGGTCCACTGGTTACACGCCCAAGAGGCGCTTTCGCGTGCAATCGCCGCCGAATATTTCTCCCCGCGTGCATCGGCTCGCAACGTTTCGGCGGGCAAAATCTCGTCAACCGCAAAAGTTATGCGAAGCCTTAGCTGCGGGTGATTTTCGGCACGCGATCCATTTCCGAAGCGCCCGGCTTTCTCATGTCTCTCCGGCCCTGCGAGTTTCCGCGGATCCTTGTATAAATCGTGTCAGATCTTCATATTCAGGGCTGCACGATAACATCCAATTCCTTTGAGCGAAATTTCACGGGCAGACCCTCGTGGACGAGGTACTCGTTATTTATGTTGCTTTGGACGTGTGCCGCTACACGTAGACTACGTTTATCCGTCCGATTTTTCATTTTTGGAGGTGAATAATGGCAGGCTCGAAAACTAAGACTGTACGTGTTGCTTTTGTCATCCTTTTTATAAGCAAACGGAAATCCACGATTCTTTTTCATGCCATTGTAAAAGCTAACAGTCGACGCGGTAATATTTCGCGTCCTATTAGTTATGTAAATTTTTGGCCATTATTATTTTCGAAACTGTGATTTCTTTTTAAAAAATGTGTTCCTAGCTTTTCGACACAGTTCGAATGTATACGCTCCTATTAATATTTATTGCAATAGTCACCTAAAAAATTTACATATTGCGAGCGACTGCTCTCCCGAGCAATTAAATCTTTTGATATTTTCGAGCGAAAATACGTTTTATGCACGCGCGCACGTGATAACGAATGCGCAAGCAACTTTCATTTATATTAAAATTTATAAATTCGATAAAAAGGCCAAATACAATATGCTAAATGCAAAAACTAACGATTTGTAAAACGCAATTTTATGTTCCTGCAATACGAGACCGGCGCGTTACAATTACAACAACAACAACAACAACAACAACAACAACAAATATGCATCGGTGCCCGTGTCACGAAAATAATGACAATGATTTAATTATTTTTATAATTAAAGCTATCGCCTGAATCTAAAGAAAGTATTAATTGTTTAGACTAAATAATTAATCGTTGAAAGACCAGCAGCTTCGGTATTTGTCTTAATCGCAAAGTGAAGAACGAGAAATATCAATGTCTATGATTTGCAATGAAAACGAATTTGCAGCTCAACGCAAAATTCAAGTTCGAATAAGTTTGGAGTGGCTGTTATTAATTTAAATTTTCTTGACGTCACAGCCGCGCGCGCGCGGTTACACAACTTTGTCCTGTTTTTAAATAAATTTCTGGTTTTATCCGTGTTCGTGTTGCGCGCGAAAATATTGGTTCGACCAACGAAAATGCCACTGCTGCAAAAGCAGCGTGGGACGGAAAACGAAAAACAATCCATAATTACGAGTAGCGTTTGGAAGTTTTCAGATTCGCAAGCATTGCTTTCGTTAATAATATTGTAATATCTCAATTGTACGCGCGAGAATAATTGCTTCCGGTGCCCGATTGTTCAACTGCAATTGCAGCAAAAATCTCACAAAGGCGTACCGAAAGGCTTGCGAATCGTGAAAATGCGCGTGAATTTGAAGTTGGACCGATCTTTGCATAGCCCAAGAGCAGATCAAAAGCAGAAAGAGTCGAACTCTGGCTGCATTCCCAGCAAGCGAACATCGCAACGCGAGATAGTGTTTTCGCGACTTACGTCTCTGCGAACAGGACTTCTCCGTCTCCCTCCGAGTCAACGAGTCAACAGCCCCCAACCTCGTGCTTTAATTGCGTGTCTCCGCGTTTATCGCGCGCAATAACATCTCGCTTCCTCCGCGTTGGTGCATCCTTTCATTGTGTCGCGGCTATCGGACGCAGCCCACGCGACCGATTTGATTCGAGGCGATCGACGACAGGTCAATCCAGTTCCCAAGGGCCGATCGACGCAGGTCCAAAATTCTTGGGAGGTCTGCGAATATACGCAGCTATACACGGGCCCGATAGCCGGCCGCTTTTAAATTCGAAGAGTGTGGGCCGTGTAAAACTGTCCGCGCGGCGGAGAGGCGAATTATTTACACGCGTGCGCGACAGGACCTGAGATACTGTCGTCGGCTCACGCAGCTCGCGATAAACGCGAGGTTAGCTAATGCTAATAATTGGGCGCAGTTGCGATTCCGGCTGGATGCTGCGGTTTTGCGGGACGACTCTCGTCCTCTGACATTCGCCTCTCTTCGAACGAATTTCACTCGATAAGAGGGAGTGCGGAGATAAGCGCCGAGCGAAACTTGGCCAAAGTCAGAATCGGAATTCTCCGCTGCTTCGAGGCGCTTTGACTTTCGCGCAATCGTTGCGAGAGCCGAGTGACGACGCTGACAGTTTTGGACGCAATGGCGTGTACTCCGCACGTCCTGTCTGTATTCCCGCGGTCGAGACTGGCTTCCGTCCCGCAATTAAAAACTGAAAACCTAACGCGAGGCTTGTTTGGTTCGAGAGGTAAAATCCGTCGAGCGCGTTTGGCTTACAAGTTGGGCGAAACGCAATCGCACTTTGCGCAGATACGATCAAAATAATTTTTTTGCAAATCTCACAGCACTAGCGTTTAAATCGTCTATTTTTACACGAGTTCGATAGAGGCGATATTGCGAAAACAAACAATAATCGTATCTTAATTTTATTGTTTCATTTTAGCGAGCGGCGTAGCTTTAAAAGTTATTACTCGGTTATGAGATAAAAGAAAATGCGGGTTCCGCGTTTCCGCGTGATATTTCAAAGGGATTCAGCACTCGCAAGTACAAGTGCCTACCTTTTTGAAATTAAGATTACGCGGCGACTTGAATTTATTATTGTATTTAATATTTTGTTAACTGTTGAGGAATAAAACGATAATGCGCGCGCGCGCAATCCAGAACTTAGTATTATGAAAATGTAATTTAAGCATCGCAAGATTCGCAAGAAAGATATTTTTTAATTAGGCCGATAAAATTTAATAAAATATATCGAAAAAAGAGTTTAATTAATGGACGTGTAATGTAAAATGCACGCGACATAATTATATCGTTTTCAAAAGGTCAATTTCAATTATCGCAAATGTCTACGAGTCGAAGGATGATCATTGAACTAATAATCACAATGAGTCTAATCGATGTAAAAGTGTTCCGCGCGTAAAAGAAACTAATCAAGGGAGATTTTCAGCTGTCGTCCGAGGAGCGAAAGCTCACGGATAATTTGAAAAAAATTGGAAACTCGCGCATTGGGAGAAGCATTAGTTTTCGAACGTATTTATTTAAAATGTGTATTCAAGAGACCGTTTGAAAAAAGTAAAGGCCGCGATCGAGCGGCTACACTTATCTAAACGACCAAAATTCGAAACTCGGGTGCGTGGTCTGCGTTCGAAAGAAAAGCAAAACATTATGTAGATTATGGAAATCAGTGGAAATTTATACAGATGCGGGGCATTGATTTTGGCTTAAGTAGCACAATAACGTCTGAAAGAACCGAGAAATCCGAACTCCCGTGTTCCGTTAGAAAATCACAATATGAAGTGTAATAACTCGGGCACGTGCAATCGAGGCGAGGCGGCGCTCTCTCCCTCCCTCTCTCGCACAAGAGAGCGCGCACGCGTAATATAAACGCCGTATAAGACCACATGAATGAAAATACGAGCGTTTCATATTTTCCCTATAATTTATGCGCGTCACCTAAGTTTAACGGGCATGAAAATGGAGACGACAAGAGAGCGAACGAGGGAGTAATTGAGGAGCGAGAAACGGGAGGACAGCGAGAAGGAGAGACAAAGCGAACGCACGCGCGGGCGTCGAGTACGACGTTGACGACGACGACGACTACGACGACGACCACTACGACGACGACCACGACCACGGACACTCGTAATATTTTCGTCGCCTAAGGGGCCCTCACAATGCCGAGGGTGAATAAGCCATTTCGCGCATTTGTGCTCGACGCTATCGAATCCCTCGGCCGAGCGCCCGTTTACGACAAAGCCTAGCTCATAATGTAGCGATCATTTTAATAAAAACGCGCTATAAAGAGTGCGAGCCGAGTTGCGATTTACTGGCTTTGAAATTTGTTAAATGATACGTCGTTTGGGGAGCTAACGAGTGGGCGTTTGTAAAAGCAGTCTACCCCCCGTGCCCCAGGGGAGTCAGCGCAGATTTTATAAAACGCGAATTTCCGGACAGAAGGTCAGCACCACCAGGAGCGAGCGATCGAAAAAGCTGCGCTCGGGTCATTTTCGGCAACACCTTTGCCGCCGCACGCAGCACAAAGAAATCAAGCGTATCATTTATCTCACCTGTTGCGACAAAGGAAAAGAGAGGCCCCGGCCCGTTCCCCGCTTTCCTCGTTCCAGAAACATTATTAATTTCCCGGCGGCTCCGGTCCGAGCACGAGTTTGGCGGAAAAAGGAAGGGGAGGGGACGAATGTATCGAGGCGACGCTGTATTTCACGAGCTAAGTAGGATGAAAAGTGTCTGCTCCGGCGGTTAAACAAAAGCCCGCGGCACTTGACCGAGGGCCGCACAAAAGCGCCGCGCTCGCCGTGTTTGCCCGCGGCGCCATTGTGAGCGCTCCCTAATTCTCGCGCTCAGGAACAGCGACGAACAAAGCGCCAAAGAGACAGCGAGCAGCGGAGGTACGCCGGCGCTCGTTAATGCGCGTCCACGCGAAACATAATGCCCTCATCGCGCGCGCGCGCTAATAGTCGTTCGGCGACGCGACGACAAGCCTTCGCTCTCTCTCTCTCTCTCTGTGTTTCGCGAGCTCGTAAAGTCCGCGGGCAGAACACCCACGCGAACCCAACGCCGAGTATGATTCATTCGCTCGGCGCGACGATGGATCTTCACCTACACTAAATCACCGAGAGCGCGGTACGCGTTGTTCGTGCGCGTCTCCCCTTCCGAGAATACGAGCCCATTTGTCTCCCATCGAATTTATGCTTTATTACATTTGTCACATTTAGGTGCTGCGTTTGTCCTCTCCTCGTCTCCTCGGCGCTGCTGCTGTTCCCATCGCGCCCGTCGCGCGAGATCCTCGATTGCCGTTCCCGCTGTCACGTGGAGTGCGAAAACATCCCACCCTGGCGAGCTTTTTCCAGCACTTGGCTTCGCCGATTATTGCCACTATTAATAACCACTTAACCTCTTTCGTTTTCTACATAGACTTATATGAATAGTGCTGTTCTCGAACGCGATGACTCCACATTTTCACTACAAAGCGCATCGAGATGTAGGTGCAAATTTTTTTTTTTTTTTTCAATTCACGTGTAATCCCCGATCCCAAATATCGAAGACGTCAGCGGAAAAATACGCGTGTGCGTATCTTTGTATTATTGGCTGTTAAAATTAATTTACTCGACGCGATTGCATTATAAACTACAGATTACTCCTGTCGAGCAATCAACGAAATTATAGGATTATAAAATATTATATTATTCTTTTAATACTGCAAAGCTTTTAGATGCGCGTAAATGCAAACGTAGTTTACAAAGAAATGCTATTGGGAAGCTTAAGCCCATTACCAGCGTCATTAGCGGAGAATATGGTTATGTTGCAGCTGCGTAAAGATTTCTTCTTTATCTTTTGGATTTGCAAAAAGATTCGTTTATCTTGAAACTTTTTCTATAAAAAACAAGTCGACGTTTTGAACAATATCAGCGGTTTAATTTCCGGAAAGGACGTCATTTTATTGCGCATCTGTTGCGCGATAGTGGGCCGAGGAGCAATTTATCGCGAGGAGTTTAAAAAATATCTGCACTGGCCCTTGAGCGACCCTTTACATTTATTGGGTAATAGTATTAAATTCGAGGCGAATAATAATAAAGTTAAAAAAGAGAAAAATAAAAGGTAGCGCGCTTTAGTTACGCACTCGCGGCTCGGAATTAATTGAATTTTAACTTGATATTAATTCAGTTTAACGAAGAAAAGTCTCGAATTCAGCGATTTAATCCTTAATTAATTTTCGTCGAAATTACGATCTATTGGAGTTTTTTCTCGTACTATACGCTAATGCTGGTTTTTTATTTCCCGAATGCGAATGCGACGCGGCGATAAAAGCTCACTTAACTTAAGCTGCAGCATATAATCAAGGTATTCGTCTCGGCGGCGGTGATTATTGCGTTTCCACATCCTCGACTGTTTTCAGAAGATATCAGCGCGGCCGAGGACCACAAGGAACGCGCACACGTACCGTCGAGACACCCCGTTGAGCATCGGGTGAGGAGGAGGAGGAGGAGGAGGAGAGCCAGCGACTATCAACAGCACTTACACGAAAAACGCCGAGAGACGAAGGAGTCGAGCGAATCCCGGAGCATTGCCGTCGAACAAGCAAGAGTCTGCCAAGTGCCGTAAAAAGGAGAGCGAGAGAGAGAGAGAGAGGAAGAGGCATCCCGAGGCAACGCAGAACACGACAAGCAGTTGACGCATGCGGGGACGTTCAGAATTTCGAGAATACGCTGTTTTGAGATGCGCGTGTGACGTATGGAGGTGCCCAATAGGGTGAGAGGAAGGAAGTTCCATTGTGGCCCGGAACCCGGATCCTGCCCAAGGACTGCTTGTTTCCAGACTTTTCGATTCCTGTAAAGTGGCCAACAAATACTGTTAATCATCCGCTCTTTTCACTTGGCTCTGGGTTTTGGAGAAAATACTTTTATACGGCTCCCGATGATGCCTGTTTATACTCGCGTTCTCGTTACGACGCTATTTTTAGAAGAGCGATTCTCGTATCATTGATTCGGCGCTCGGCCGTATTAATCGGATTCCCATCGGCCGTTAGATATCAATTAGCCGAATTAAAGCGAGTCGAGCCAGCGCTGGAAAATCGCGAGTCGAGGTGTAATTGGCACTCGGCGCGTTTATAATTTACGCGCCGCCCGAGGAACGAAGCTATTCTCAGTTTAACGTATTGCCGTAATGCGAAAATCAGTTTTGCCGTATTTCAAGAAACGAGGAGAGATTCGCGGCTGCGGGGTTAACGCCACTCCCGGTCCTGCGTTCAAGTCTGAGCGAGGATTTTCAAATTCGAAAATCCGCAGAGAAATTTATGGAGGCCGATAGCGATTAAAATTTTTTGAGCATAAGGTCGCATCGCATTCGCGCACGAGGTTCGAATATTTTGCAACGATTTCGATTATTTTTTCAAATTGACCTTAAAACATATGTATAACGATGTCGATAAAACCTTTTTACGCCGACTACTTGCCTGCCTGGGTGTAAACTCTTAATTAATTAAATCTTATCTTAATTAAATATGAATTTTAATATTATACCTCGGAGGCTAATTCACGATTTCTGGTCATTACCGATATGAAAATTTATTTCCGACTCGTGATTCCATTAAGTAAACGCAATACGGTAACGCGGCGCATCGAGCCGTTCTCTATTTTATAATGTAATAAATAAGCACAATAAATAATATTTATTGCGCTGCGAATAATCGAGGAAAACTATTCGCTAGCTTCCTTTTTTATCAGTAAACGTTAAACGCTTTTAGAAAATTATCGGGCGGTTGCGTCGGTTGCGTTCGTGCAAAAGCGGAACATCCGTCGGAACGGTTTTATCGAGCGATACAATCGCCGCCGTTAATATTGCCGAGATTATTGAAAAGGAATATTTGTCTCGGGTAGCGGCGGATCGCCGTCAGATTTCCAGGCCTCGGAAAAGCGCGTTTCTAAAAGAATAATTCTCGCTTATATTGATCGCGGAAACGTGTGGCGGCTGGATTTTAGAAACGCGGGCATCGGCATTTGGTGTTTCCTTTTAAACGCAGAATTGCCGCTCGAAGCGGGTTTCTTTTAGCTCGTCTATGCCGCATAATAACCGGCGTAATTGTGCAAAACGTCGGTGCATACCACGCGATGCACGAGCGGTTCTCCCGCGACATCCGGTCTTCCATGTATATACATTTCAGTTCCCAGCTCCTCTCCTCTTTTTTCTTCTCTTTTAATTTCTCCAAAAGAGTTAAGAAGCAAGGGCGACTCGATTTACGTGGGCTCGTCGTAAACGCACACACGCATAAATGAAAGGCGAAATCAAAGAGCCGAGAGTCGGGAGTGAAAGTTAAGTGCAAGGACATGTGCATATAGAAATCGAATAAAAAAAGAAGAGGAGGAGAAACAAAGAGAGCAAAGGAATGAACAACAAGAAGAGTGTTTTTATTCTCCAGCGAGGTATTAAGAGGAAAGAGAAAGGAAGTCATGTGCAGGAGGAGATTTTTGAATAACTTGAATACAAATTTATAAATGCTGTTAGCTTAGTTGTTCCGCCACTGCTCCCATGTTTTATTGATTTTGCGAATACGTTTTTTGCCGAATATTACACGCCGCGTTTTGTATTTTCGGTTTATCCTCGTGAAAATAAAGCATCTTGTTTTATATCAACAACGAAAACACGTCACGGACTGCAGCAGCACGGGCATTATTATTAGATCTTGATGTCGTCGTGCGGTTTTCTCGCACGAGTGCCCGGATTGTTTGAAAAAGTGAAGAATAAAAACAATTTTTTTATCCCTGAATCAGCGCATATTCGCACAATTTGTCGAGCGCAAGCTAAGCGTTTAGCAATGATGCGAAGGATACCGAATAAAAATGGTAAATGTTAGGTTTGTAATGCGGTTTATATAATTTATTTAATGAAGCAGTCGATAGTTTCAATTTACATAAATTTATATTGATTTTAATAATAACTTTCTAACGTTTTTAAAGTTAGCAATGGCTTTGCTGCTTAATGCCACGTCTCATAAATATAAGCGGTTGCACATCTTGGTTTAAATCATTTAAAAAGTGGGTCAGTATCCTCTGTAATTGTTAATTATTATTCGCTACTTGAATGATAATTCTCGTGTCGTAGATTGGTTTGATTGAAAATAAAATAAAATAAAAATAAAAGCGTGAGAATGTCTGAAAAATCTTAAACGTAAAATTTTTCTAAAAGTTGTTATATACTATTATTAAAAATTGGTGAAGTACTAATAGGGGTTGGATAAATTGCAGCAACTTTTATGCAATCGCTCTTGAAGATTGACGACGTGCAACTCAAGAAGAATCACGAGGAAGAGAGAGAGAGAGAGAGAGAGAGAGAGAGACCGAGAGGGAGAAATTCATGCACAAAGTAGAGTACAAAGTGGTGCGCTCGTGCGGGGACCTACTTTGGAGGTCCCAAGTCGATGGGACAATGGCTCCTTATACAAGGGGGTTTGACTCCCCATCGGTTTGTTTATAAATACGCAGGCTTACGGCAGATCCGGAGAGCGCACAGTGAGAGTGAACGAGGGTGGGAGAGACGAGGAGACCCAGAGCCGAAAAGAAAAAAGGACACCTGGTCCATCCCCTCTTCCAGCGTCAACTGACGTCACGCGTGGGGACCGTCCGGGGCTCCGTTACTCGACGCCACGTCACCTCGTGTCACGTTATGTGAGATCACGCGTATCCACATAAAAATTATCGCCCATCAAAGTTTTTAACGTCGTGTGAAATTTTTTTGATTTGCAAACTAATGGGTTTGCAACAAATATATATATATATATGTACAAACACATATATCGGGCGCGTATGCGATATCGCGCGTCTTTTTATGAGAATTTTTGCGAATTCTCGTTATTGGGGCTTGCAAAATCGACAGCCGTTGTAAAATTCTCGTACCTTCACAGCTACCACATCGAGATTTCAATGAATCGAACGCAGAATTTTCCGCCAGGAAAAGGTTTTATCGATTCGTCTGAAAACGGTCGCTTTAATTATGTTTTGTGAAACGTCATTATTGCTTCGTCGCAAATTAGCCGCTTTAAACTTGTCTCTGCGAAATAAATTTTGCTTTCGATTGACCCGTACGCAACGAATGCAGGTATTAAATTTAGTGCCGCAACCGGCGCTCGTACAATTTTTTCTCTCCTCTCAAACACTTGATACGATTTGTATAATTAATTATTACAAAATACACATTAGCCGGCCAAAACGAAGAAAATTGCCCCGAGTGTTGTGATATTTTTTACCCAGTTTCAGTATTTACCTACTGCGTATTGATTATATAAAATTGTACACGTGTTTTTGTAATAATTACAGCAACTCGAACTCTGTATTTATGCGTTAAAGATTCTACTCCACAAATACACGGTAGCATGTTATTTATAATAACGTTTATAAGTGTCTTGTAAGCATATTCTTAAAGGATAATTACCTACTTGTTAATTATGACACGGATCTTAATATTTGCCATCATATACAAAGTACTCGTACAGCTCAACTGCGTCTATATTTTCATAATCATACTGTTGTGGATGCCGTATCGCAACAACTTGTACATTAGTTTGCGTTTGCCATCATCATAGCCTTGAATAGTACGAAAGAACATACATTCTAATAATAGTTTAGCCGCGAGATTTGTAACGTACAATTCGTTCTTAGTCCGGTGTTGCTCCCCTGCAAAATATCAAGACCTTAAGCAAAACTACTTTATTATAAAACTGAAATAGATTTCTGCCCCATTCTATAGTCAAATTGGAATTTTTACAAAGTTGGTGCGACTGCAGCTGAAATTTGCCACTTGGGAACGGCTTCGGACCGACTGATTTCGGTCAATTAGACGGAAAAAATAAAACTACTTTTTTCGGCCATTATTTTGACAAGAAGCGCGCGAGTATAAGTAATTATTACAAAGAATTAAAGGAGAGCGAATTCCCAGCGGAGTTTCGAGTTTAATTTCGCCTGATGGAGACAAAACCAAGTGTGTTTACTCTGATTTCTGCGTTTAATGTATACGACACACACACACACGCGCGTTAATTCGTTTAAATCATAACGATGACAATGGTCGAGAGGGAAGCAGCGGATTTAAAAAACCCTCGTGTCGGTATGTAGCAGAGGAAGAATTCAAATAATTACAAAGAAACCGTTATTCCTAACGCCTCGAGGTCCCACTGATGGAAAATACAGATTAATCGTAATGAGCCTTCCCGCCTCATAACCTTGAAAGCTTTGTAAGATCCCGTTCCACCGTGTCTCATACTTTGAATCCCTTCGTGCCTATAAGTTTCGCATTGTCAATGTGACGACAGCTTGTTCAAGTGGATGGATGTTCTCTTCTGACCCCTAACCGTCTAACACTCGTTTGGCGAACCTCTCTCTCTCTCTCGTTGCCCTTAACGTAAGCAGAAATAAGAGCCAATAGGCACGGACAGTTGAAAAAACGCGCGGTCGCATCGCTCTCTAGAAACGAGGGCTGGTTTTGTCCTCCTTGGCACGACTCCGCGTGGCAACGGCCCTCCAGTATTCTAGTTGCCCCGAGGGAGCTGGACGCGGCCGCAAAAAAGGGGATCGCGAGGTCACGGGACCATCGCACCTGCGCGCAAACAGATCTCGAGTGAAAATCGGGCAAACTTGGCCGAATTCGTTTCCACGTAACCAGAATCGTTTGAATTTCCCTTTGTCCAATTTAACGATATATTTCATCGGCTTCTTCTGTATACGCAATATTTTACATTCCTATTGTCTCGTCTCGCATCTTGAATTATTAAGCTTTCCAACTGCGCCCAACATTCATAAACAAAGTAATTTTCTTTCTCTAATTCGTAGTGCAGCTTTAACTCAACAATTATATTTTTGCCCGAACTACTTGCAAAAAAATGTTCGATTGAAAATTGTTACTTTGGCATGAGACATTAATCTTTACACCGTACGTTTTAAATATTCAACGAAATTCGACACTTATTACGTGAAAGAATATTCTAAGCTATTATTGTGGGAATTTTCAAACGCAAAATTTCATTTCCTCGTCAAGGTACATACGAAACCTTGATGAAAGGTCACATATACATTAGCAGGGGGCGCAATTCTTTCAACCGGATACTCTCCAGTGTCTTGTTAGTAAAACTGTAGGTATTTGTACCTCGTATTTGCATCGAATGCCATCATTAACGAATTGGACACTTGGTAAAAAGGGGGCAATAAGCGATGGTAAAACATTTATAAATTATTCTTGTGCAAAGTGCCAATATTGTTTTCCGAATGAATTACAAAATACCGTTTTCTCCGCTTCTTTTTATAAATAATCCTACTGTATTTTTGTCCCCGTCAGAATTGTTAAAAACGGTAATAGCTTAGACTTCGTTAGCAATAACACTTGAAATGCGCGAAAAATTGTAATACTCCAACGCGACTAACATTTAAACGATAAAAAATGTTTTTTTAATAAATTCGCAAAATGCTTCGATTATTATTGCGAAGTGTGTAAATATTTTAATACCCTTTTCACGATAAAAGAAAACACTTATGGTTTACGTCTCTGTTCCACACACCAGGTCCTGCACATTGAGTTACAATGCACAAACATGAATAAGAGCCGAGAATGGCTCAATACGTACCTGTCACACGCGTAATTCACACTTGATTAAGTCGTTGAATTTAATTCGTAAGGATTCTTTGAAATCGATAAGGAAAGGAGAGGCAGTAGGTTTATTCGCAGTCGGGGCCGGCACTTCTCGTATTTCCACGCGATCAAAGCCTTCGGAACTGAAAACCCCACAGCCAATGCCGGGCATTTTCGGGAAAATTTAATAAAACTCCGTCGGTCTAACGTTGATAAACTGCCGCCAATGCACTTATCAATATTATTCATTACGTGCTCGAGCATAATGCAGGGGGCGCAGGGGAGCATCTGTTGGGTCGGGCAGGGCCAGGACGAATACTTCCCTCGAGCGGATCTCGACAAAGTGACCCAGGAGCAAAGACTGCGCCAAAAGCACTCACCCCTCGTGAATCTTCCACCTTGCCGAGGACGGGTGAAGGAGAGAGAGAGAGAGAGAGAGGGAGCGGAGGGCGGCGCACCCTCCTGGGCCGGTTTCTTATCTCGCAGCCTGCGCAAACCACCCCGTTTGACGCGCAACCGCTGTGGGAACGCGCGACAACAGCTGACTGGCGAAAGTAACGGAGCGGCTCCTCCGGATCCGTTTTGTCGACGCTCGGCTCTTCTTCTTGATTGCTTTGTCTTCCCGCCGTTTTAAAGAGCGGATCTTTCCCCGTTCGCCGCAGGTACAGGTGGAGATTCCGACGGTGCCAGGGGGCGACGGGGAGGCGAGGCGAGGCGGGGTCGGACAGCGTTATTTAAATGAAATGCACGTTTTTCTACTTTTTCCATTCACATTCAAATGCACGCGCATCGATTCATTTAAATAATTCCCGCGCAACGAGTTAAAGCCAGTGATTCCCTTTTATTTAAATCGAGCACCGAGGACTGGCGAGATGGAGATGGACCGCAGCCGATAAGCGTCCCATCCGTACATTTTCCATCGGTCTATTAGCAAAGACATGCGAGAGTCTCGAGATGCGATCGTTTCGTCTTTATCGTTCGCTTTTTACTCTTCGGATGCTGTTCGATCGACGTTACACGTGAGCTTCTGCGAACCCGAGAGTGAGAAATTCGTTCGCTCCACTTTTCGTCGCAGCTGGAGGGGGAGGCCAGTGCCACTCGTTTACCCGCAGTAATAAGTGCGATTCATTATTGTTCTCGTTCAACTTGTTTTAACTTGTTTTCTTCTTTCTGTTTTTGTAATTGTATCAATTTTTTTAATATTCAACGGCAAGTGAACCATAAGCGAGATGACGCAAAAATTCACGAGGGGCGACATTTTTTTTTTTTATCATATTTAACCTATTGCTGCCGCAATTACTCTTTATATGTAGAGTTAAAACGACGACACTAGTCGAGCAGCATTTTCTCTCACACGTGAAATGAAATTTTCTACGCATGCCTACGGTCTATTTTAATTAAAAATAACGAATAAATCATCATGAGCATTAAATCGAAAAAATAACTTTCGAATAATGAAACTAGCGAATCTAACGTGCAAATTTTTCATTCCTTATGTAATGCATTCGATGACTTGCAAATTATTACGTATCTATCCGTAATTTTCTTATTTGTGTTTGTTGCATTCGAGCATTCAAAATATGCGAAGATTCATAATCGAAAACCAAGGCATCAAATTTACGAAAAAGAAAATTTTCGAAAAAAATCAATTGTTCTTATCAGGATCTTGTTTTACGATTTTTTAATGAAAACCGGTAAATTAGGTTGAGGCGGAAACACAATTCCGTGTGCCAAATAAAACTTATTCCATTCAAATGTGAAACGAATATTTATCAAATCTATGACATACGTAGATTTAATAGCGAGTCGAAGGTTTTTGAGGGCAAAAGAGAATTCACAAATACGCGAATCTGGAAAATTTGTACGAAAAACTTGAAAAGGAAATTTCGGTTGCGATTGAATTCGAAAGGATTGCGTCGTATTTTTGATGCACACGTGGATACGAGGATACGAATATAAAGTAGAAGATAGTTAGAAAAAACAGGTTTACAATTTATGATTTATTTATTTGGTATTGCAAACCTGATTAGAAAAATCTAATACTTTCTCAGTTTTATAACGAGAACTCGCTCCGATAATCTGATACGCTCCGTGCGACAGATGTAAATAATTATCTAAATATTGCTAAAATAATTTGTCTCGGCGCGTATCGAGGCATTATTTGTTAGTGTCCGCCGTAATCAGCTCTCGTATCAAATTTCACTTTTGATTTTTCCGCTGCTCCTTGCCAAGCGAATTACTCAATAACTACGCTAAGCGAGTCTCGGGGAAAAGCCGCTCCAATTCCCAATCAGTTTCGTGCCCCCGTACAATGAATCTCTTTAAAAACTAATTATCCACCAGAAGCAATAATTTACCGGGTATGCTGAAAGCGATAAAACCATTTTTCCAGGGAGGAAACGCGGTTTCCCGCAAAAAGTTTAAGGAGCGAGCGGAGGGGCATTAAAAAGCCCAGGTATATGACGTGTATCAGAGGATTGTACGAGCCACGTATAGTTCATATATCTCCTAACGAGCAAAACAACGAAATATATCGCTGATTTATGAGCCGCGGTTCTACGGATGCTGCCACGCGTTGATGCCTGACACGTGATGAGCGACGGCGCCTTTTGATCCGGCCTCTTGCACAGCGCTTACGTCGAATCAGCAAAAACTTCCGCTGTCACTCAAAAGGACTATCAAAATCTAAAAATAATCGCTTTCCCTACTGTCATTTTATGCCGCTTAAACGCGAACGACCGCGAGGCTTTCGAAAATTTTTAAGCCTAGCGCTCGCTCGAACGGTCCGATAATGTTCCGAGCCCGCGCTTGGCTAGCGACTGCAGTTGGTGCTGCAATGCCGCGCCCATTGAAATTCGTCAACCGTTTCGACCGCCAAACTGGAGGAGTTTTAGCGATACTTCGATGAATTTTGTCGAACAATCCGTCGCACTTTAAAGGACCCGAGCGTCTCGTACAGAGACAGAACTTGGAGTAAGTCCGTCGCGCTTGTTCGAGCGCCTTTGCTCTCAGGAGAATCGCGACGCTGGAAGGTATCGTTTCTTAAAGAAAGGCGCTGGAGGATAGGAGTCGCGTTCGCAACTAGGATGTTTACGATGCCCCGGTGAGAGGCAGAGAAACGTTCTCATCAAGGTGAATGTGCTGCTGAATTCGCACACATTGTAACTTCTCCTGCGCGCTCGCGCTCTTCGACAATTTTTCAAACGCTCAAGGGCGCGACGAAAGAGATTAGAAGATTTTCTCCTTCAAACGTGCATAAGTCACGGGCTCGTAAAAAATGAAAACCGGTCAAATTTCCCATGCACAATTGCACTCGAGTGCGCGCGACGGAGCTTTGACCGATTCAACAATTTGTCGCTACACTCGTTACGAGTACAAGAACCATTTTGCAATTATCGGTGTATATTTATTAAAAGCTTTGCCACTAAAATTTCAATTATCAAGATGAATTGGTGTTTGTCGGGTAATTACCAGCTTGATTGTACAGCTTATCGCGAACTTGCCGCCGTATTCAGACGCAATAATAGCCGAGAGTTGGCATTATATTAGTCAACAATGTCTTGCAAATGAAAAGGAATTCGTCTGTAAAGCTTCAAGAGCTTGAGCGCTGCTGCGCGCATTCAGATTCGAGGGACGCAGAGCGAGCGAAGCGGAAATACAGAGCCAATACGAGGCGTCACGGCGCTGCAAATTGGCGAGCTATCAATGACACGCCTCTGCTGGACGCGGAGCGGCTCTGCGCGCCCGAGGAAGCCGAGTGGGAAAAGAGATACAAATGAGCGGAGTAATTAGAACCTCGTCGCTAAAAAGATACTGAAATATTCCGCGCGAACGGCCCGCCAACGCGTTCGCTTTGTAATGTACTCGCGGCCAGCATTGAGCGCCGCACGTACCTGTACGTACGTTCGTGGAATTTCTTATTTAAACGCGCGTCGGGCTCTAGCTCTCGAGAACGGGGAATCGACAAATTGGCAAACAGATGTGTTGCGGGCTCGCAATTTAGAGGACAAGACGTAATTCATTCTTATTATGTAATTTGCGAATTCATGAGATTCAAGGAAGAGTGAAGGGAGCGAAGACAGGCAGAGAGAGAGAGAGAGAGAGAGAGAGAGAGAGCGCGCGGAAAAATTGCTATTTTTAGCCGCAGCTCGACAAGTGTTGAGTGATTACAAGATTTAAAAACGAATTTCAAGCTCCTACTCGAATATTTATGATCCCGAGCGACGGCTGCTGTAGCGCCTGCCTGGATTTTTCAAGCATTCGCAGTAAAATTTCATAACCGCAATTGAATATATCGCAGTGCGGCCGCGTTGAAAGTATTTTCATAAGCTCCATAGTAAAATTTGATAGCCATAATATTGAATGCGCGCGCGCGGCTATGGTTCGGTGTATCACCTGTTGAAAAGCAGCAGTCGCCTCGCGCCTTCCACACAGGTACGCGGCCCGCACGCACACGTGGATAAAATTAGTTTTAAATTTGTAACATTCGAAGCAGGATTTCCGAGATATTATCAGGAGCGCAATTTCAAATGCGATTCGAGAGATCAATTGATATTGCAACGCTAATGCATCACAATTCGCTTTTTCGTTTTTCCGTTTCACGTTCCCGCGCACTCCACTTCTAACCATTATTTTTAATTAAATATGCTACATGTACGTTAAATTTGATACACGCTGCTAAAATTTAATTGCCTGCGTAGACTATGGCGCTGCTAGCACGCCATTATTTATCATGTCAACATAGTAAATTCTAGTTGAAAAATCGCAATCATTATCCTTTCCTTTTTGTCAATGTTCTAAACAGCCATAATTATAAATTTGCGTGCTGCGTTTGCGCCTTTCGAGCAATAATTACCTCGGCTTTGTTCAATAATTTACGCGTGCGAAGAAAGCCATTCGATTTATTTATTTTTGATAAACGAATTTTCACTTTCAGCCCGTCACGCGCGGCATTTTCAGTGCGTTTAAAGCTAAATTCCACTTATAACGTCGATGATATAAAATTTAGCGCGTAAATCTCTTTTAATACCTTACAACTTTGACGTTTTCATTTTGAAACTCGTCATGAACACGTTTGCTGACGTTCCTCGAAAACAAAGAAAGAAATTAGTAGAAAAATTTACGTCCGACTCTGCAAGCGCGTGTATTCCGATTTGACGAGTAAATCAGTTTTCTTAGAAAACCGTTAATTGTCACTTAATTTTAGAGGCAAAAGGCTTTCCCACTCGTCCGAATGTCGAGACGAGTTAAAATAGTAGCTGAGACGTTTTCTAGCTTGTTGTTCGTTCGTTCGTCCGTTCGTTGCACAAAATTCGATGTCATCCAAGATACGCGTTCCTCGAATAAAAGCGCAGAGTGCATTAGACCATAAAAGGGCTTTGCAAAAATCGCCAAACGAGTCGGAGGCGAATTTTTACTCTTTTTCCGAAAACGCAATTAAATAATTCGCGGATCGAACGAATAACGAAGCCTAGACGTCGCCGAAAGGTGTCGAGTTCGGTTTACACGAGTCCCTCCTCGCCTTATCAGCTGAATGCGCGAGTTATTGCGGCGCATCGACTCTCCTCCAAATTATATCTCGCGACAAAGGAAGTCTCGGCAGCCAGCGAAACGAGCGCAGAGTCCGAGCTCGGGGATATCAACAGGTGTTGGTTTATGACGCGCGCACATGCCGAGGAGGGGGCAGCCCTGGATGTTCGACGACATCGATCTCGATGCAATTTAGATAACCGAAAGCGATTCGAAGATCTCTCGCGCGACTAACTGGCGCAGCACCGTCGCAGTAAATATCGGACCTCGTAGACGCGTCACCGACTCGTAATACGTACACGAAAACTTAATGAAACTCGTCCGAGGATAAGCCAGCACCCGTGTTCGTAGGCGCCCGCCGCACCCGATCGTGTAGACGATTTAATGGCGCAGTATATAAGCGGCCTTTTTGCTCGGAGACTCGCTCGAACGCTCCTGTCGATGTCGTCCAGATGGGAGCCGCGGCTGCGGCGTTCGATCCCCGATGCGATTTTCTCGTCTAATGACAGGCGAATCGCTTTATAATTGAGAAGCGGCGGCCCTAAGACGCGAGAGTCTAAGTTATTACGCGCTCGGGCTCGACGCGAAAGCTCGACCGCTTCCTTCTTCCCTCGCTCGCTCGTTTTTTTACTTAACGACCCGAGGCCTGGACGCGTTTCTTCGCGCGCGCGCGCGAGCGCACCAGAGGAAAGCTTGCGCGCGAGTCCTCCGAGCTTTTCCATTACTCTTGGAGAAGCGCTAGCGTTAATTGGATAACAGTGTTGAAGAGTTTCGCAGCGCAGCCTTATATCTCACTCCTGTTACTCTACGTAATTCGCTTTGAGGCGTCAATTTATACGGAGATACCGTCTTTTCTTTATTTGCTCGCTCCGTTTTACCAATTGATCGATCGATATAATATCAAAAACATCGACGCCTGTGTTCCGAATTAATCAAACAAACTCGTACAATTTAATCAACTCTTTCTTGTACCGCAATTTCATAATAATTTTCTCGATATTTTATGGACAGTGAATTGGCACTCACACCGGCAACATTCCCAGGCTTTTGCCGCACTCCTTTGTATTTTTGACGCTTGTAAATAAATTGTACCGAGACAGGATCAATGTCTCGCGGTTCGGTCCTGGCGACCGAGAGCGAAATCATAGACAATCGCAGCAATATGTTTTTGGTCGGTTTTTACCAAGTCCAGGGTGGCTGTTCGGCGACATCTCTTCCAACTCCAGCGGGTAAAATTAAGCTGTTGGTCCGGGGCGCAAAATTGCGCCTATACCGTGATTTTTTCCACGGTGCGATCCAATAAACTTGTTGAGGCGACGACGACAAAATCACGCCGGTGCTTTGTTTGGCCACGCCAAGATTAATCGGAGGTTTATCCGTCGCTGGTTATCGCATTTTATGCGAAACAAGGGATACGCCAACGCGAGATCATTGGTTTTCGCTGAAGGAAAAATATTTCTGGGCGTTTTGCGTGGCTGCCTCGATAGCTTCGACAACATCAACATAACTCGGATTGCTTTTGAAGAAGAGCTGAGCCGTAGATCGATCGATTATTCGCCGCCGCTTATTGTTTATACGCATTATTATATAAAACTTAAAAATGCGATATTGCAAATACTCAATTTCAAATTTCGCAGCTATTATTACACTGTTTCTGTATTTCCATAGTTTTTAAACTGTCGTTAATGTATCAAGATTATTACACTCGTTTCATTTGTGCTCCAAAATTGCGCGAACAATCAACGGATCGTTTTTATATTAATTTATTGCTAGTTGTGTGTGTGTGTGTGTGGCACTTGTGAAACGCGAGTTATGTAAGCCGCTTGAGTCAGAGATACACGTAGTTGCTAATATTCAAATAACTGAGCTTAGGTTAATGACTTACTCTTAACGACGCTAAAGAAAGCAATTAATTCAAGTTTGAAATTATAACAGTTAATTAGAAACTAAATAAAGTTTAATAAAAGTCTTGTTCGGGGAAAATGTAATTTAATACGAAAATAAATAAGTTGAGGTAAGAAAGCCAATTTCATCGGTATTTTCTAATTCGCTTTTAAGATTTCGTATCGCACTCGGTGTCAGTTTTAAGGTTGAGATTACTCTTTTTTATAAATTACGACACATACACGTGACCTAAAACTGATCGGGAATTTTCATCACTTAACTATTGCAAAGAAGAGATTAAATCTGTAGATGTACATATGCTTAAAATATTTTAACAAAATTTATATATTTTTTATTTTATCATTCGGTAACTGCAGTGTAACGAATGAGACAATTTCTATAGAAACATATTACAAAAATGGAAGGGATATTCTTGTATTGTACATTGAATTCTACAATTGGTTTTTCAAAAATTTATATGGATATTAGATATCGAAGTAGTCTGACAGTATTAGTATGAAAAAAGTTAAGATTATTCGCTAATTATTAAAATAAACAGTTGTTGATACCTTTATATGCGTTTTATCAAGATTATCATCGAGGCTTTGTTTTTCTGTATTGAAAAGTGATCGTTGCTTTTTTGGTGAAACGATTAGCTTAAAATAGCACTATTTTTTGTAAATGCAGGTCGAATACTACTAAAACAGCGTTGTACACGAAAATGGTGTATAAATTAGAAAAACCGATGATACAAGGTATTCATTTTTTATTATTTGGCATTTTTAGTATTTGAATTTTAATGTTATTGCAATTTTAATCGACCCTGTGGCTTTCATCACGCCATTTTTTAGAAGCTAGAAGTTGTGGAATATACATCGTAAATTAATTATTATTTGTAAAAGGATACGTGTACGAATGCGCTTTGCCATCTAATATTTATCTGTAATCTTAAGTGGTGTTGACCGTTAAGTTTACACGCACATTAAAAAAATATAATGCGCAGACCTATCACTTATCTTTATATACAGAAGGCTATTTTAGATTTCAAACTAATACAAACTGTAAAAGAAAGAAATTCCCTTTTTTAGGTAAATAATATTAGCTCGAGATCGAGCAAGTGAATTTGCTTTCTCACTTGGCAGTTATGGCTTTAAGAGAAGGAAGTTGCTGCCACTTTAACGTTGTCAGTGTAATGCAAGTTTAACCCGTAAAAAAGACAAGTTAAACGAGGAATGGCTTCGGTCTATCCGTTACTTTCCGTTTACAACTTTTCAATATTTACAATACATTATCTCATAATATTAATTGAACTGCCGCAAACTTAAATTATCACTTTTAATTGTATCTGTTTATTCGACGTTATAATTATCTCGATCACTTCTGCCTTTTAATTAATTTCTAGTTAGCCTTAAATAAATAAAAATTTTTCTTAATAAAATGTATTATATTATTACTGTATTCAAGACACAAATGCTAAATTCAAAATAATTTAGAAACGCCTTTAAATTACAACTAAACGAGTGAAATCACATAAAAAAATTTCAAACAGTTTCAAATGGTACAAACATCACAGGAAAATTATCCGAATAATATTCTTCTGCAAATATTATCCTCATTTTTTAATTAAAATACAAATTTACATATAAATTATCCTGGAAAATCGTTTTGAACGGAAACTGAACAATTATTCAGTATATTTAAAAAAAATTTTTGATATTTATCGAGTGACCTAAATGTATTTAAGAAAAATCCACTCTTATAATTGAGATTTACACGATAAATTGTCGGTAAAAATAATAATATCTGCATTATAATAGATATTTTTTTAACAATTTCTACGTAAATTTCAATAATATAATTAAATACAGATAAAAAGGTCAGTCTCGAATTGAGATCATAAATTATGCTTAATATTTTCACACTTAAACGGTTCGTGTTGATTGAGATTTCATAAATAAATGTATAATATCATTCTCGAGTTGTTGTTTTCGAAACAAGTCGAAAAGATGCAAAAGCAACGAAGAATCGCGTTCTCTTTGGTTGTCATCCGAATTCAGTCCTGTTATTTAAAAGCGCTTTTTTGCAAGTAATTAGCATCGTTGCATAATCATGAAATCTTAAACACTGTTAAACGATTATTAATTCACATCACGAAGTTGGTAAATACGTATTTTTCGATGTTACACACATTTATACCTTGCAAATTATTCCTTCTGAAAACATTTTTTTTTTTTATAAAATTAATACAGCGATGTTTTTTCTGAAAACGAACTATGAATGACGAAACGAAAAGCGTCAGACCCGGTTGGCGAACTTAAGGACGAGGCCTGAAATGATTTAGTAGATTTTACCGTCATTTATAGACGAAGTTACTTAATTAGGAATCATCCTTCGCACATAGTCCAGCAGAATCTGAAATTTCAAAATAAGCGAGATTAATGAAAGGAAGGAAAAGAAATCACGCGATTGTGCGGGCGCAGGCGCAGGGACGGCCGGTATTTTAAAATACATTCCAGTGACATTATCATCCGAAAAGCGTGTTGCCCGTTTCCCCGTCACGACCCAAATTCATCGCTCGCGCTCAATTACAAAAGCAAATTTGCGATAATCGCGGGGCCCGCGTAGGTGGATCGAATTGTCACCCACGCGCTCGAGTCGCGCCCGCATAAATAAGCCTGCGGTCCCGATACGAGAAGCGCGCGCACGATTTATGTGCGTTATTGGGATGGTGGGTAGGTGAACGCGCCTCGCGATGGATAGGAACTTGTACCAGGAATTTACGAAGATCGCGGCAACACGTGGGTGTAGCCGGTGAGCCGCGCGCTTCGTGGAAATCGTGCTTAAGCGAAATTACAGCTTCTACTTTGGCGCTTTGCTCGTTATCGCGTCGTCGAGCTTTTCCAAGACCATTGCATACCTACTGTTAACGATTAGAGGGTTTTCAACGTCTTTAACAAGTTCGGAAAATGGCATTGGTCGCGAGATTTCAACGTTGCGTCTTCTCTCTGTGTCCGCAGCATTACTCGGCCGATAATTTTTTATAGACTTGTGTTTCGCTTCGTTAGCTAATCATTTATGCCAACAATGGCTCATCGATATAGTTTCGATACATTTAATCGCTCGACCCCTTACCTGTTTAGGTAAACGACGATTGCTCTTGTACCAAAGCAGATAGAAGCAAAAATCGAAACGACACATTTAAAATCGGACTGGTAGTTGATCGAATTATCGCGTGTATTAGAGTATCGCATTGCGCATCCGGAGTTCGTCAACTAATAGTTTCGTCTCTGCTACAAATAATAATGCTAAACAGGGGTAGATAACACATTGAGTAGATACAGTACGCGTGTAAATTTACGACGCTACTAAACGATTTATCATAAATTAAGTAATCGCATTTTTGAGTGGCGTTATGAATTAATTTAACGAATAAAACTAAAATCAATTCTGATCGAACGATTTTAAGTATTTTTCGTCCAAGTGTCGGAGGCAGCTCATTTAACTGGGTGTTTTGTAAGATTAGTTCGTTTTGCACATCTGGCTGTAGTAATAATATTTGCCTAATACAGAGTAATCGTTGCGGGAAAGGCTCTCAGGAGGAAAGAAATAGGAAAAATAGGAAAATATTATCGGCGAGGGAAAGGTTTTTCGAGTAATGAAAGGAAGGAATCGATCATTTGCTGCGCGATCATATCGTCGCGTCTCCACGATCAACATAATCGCACTAATGACTTATAAGGCTTTCGCAGCAAAATGATGATTTGAAGAAAAGTTTTGTTAATGGGATGCGTATTATCGGACTATAAATAACATGGGAATATTCATAGTCGGCGTAAATTCAACTCCAATAATTTACATAAGTAAATAAGTTAAACGGCTTCGGAAAATTATAAATTACAATAAGTCGACATCTGCTCGCGAAAAGCAGGGATACGCATACAGGCAAAGTCGTAGACGGAGGCACCCGTGTATGCACGCACGCACGCACGCACGCACGCACGAGTCGGTGGTTTTTCAGAGATAGTTCCAGAAGTTTATTGAAATTACGGCTGCCCGGAAGAATAATTTTAAGCGACAGTTCAGCTCGCACACAGGCGCACGCGTGCACGAGCAATGCCGGGAACCCACACACACGCGCCCGGCATGACATTAAAACGAAACGAAAAACCGACGCGAGGTTCGCGCTGGTGGTCACGTATACGCGCTCAATGCATGCTCGCAACGTCCGCGATGTCCCACTTAGTCCCCGAGGTGTAGGAGGATTTGACCTTTCGAAGAAACGCTTAGAAAATATCCTTACTTTTAGCGCTTGTATATGGATATATTTTTAGTCGACGCTGAATGGTCGGTTCGAAAGTTCTTTGAAAGGCCGTCGCGAGTTCACCGTTAATCCCCAGCTCTTGCCTCGGATATTTTACTTTCGGAATATGAATTTTCGCTTTGATTTTTACGCTGCCTACCTCCGCTGCATCTTCCCGTGGCTTACGCTTGCCGTGCGAGGAATTTAAAATTTAATTGTGATTTATTGCTTTTTAATCGATGATTTTTAATGCCAAGGCCACATAATGGCTTCCCTCTCGTATTCTGCCTCTTGTAAGTTTTCTCCTTTAAAATCACTTAGGCGCGCGGAAAATGGCCGATAAATATTGTGTCGCCATCGCCAGTAAAACTTACAGTGTATTTGAAACGATAATGTAAAAAACGTTCCCCGCATCACACCGAGTAATATTTATCCGTCACATTAGTTCCTTAATCTGAGTTAGTGAAATTCGAATTGATATGGCGGTAAGCGTATCGCTCGTTGAATTAGAAACGTATTTATAACTGCGAGCCACGGAATTATCACTTATTTGTGGTCGAAACTACGCGGCTTTGCCTCGTTTAATTAAAAGACTACACAATTATAAAAATACACTGCAAATCACTGCGAGCTGAAGCTTTTTATCTAAAATTCGTTTTGCCACTGATATTTACATTTTCTGCGTTTCATTTTTATTTACGTGCATTCTGCGAAAAAAACTAAATCATGTTCGTATTTGAAAATAAGCAGAAAGATCTCACAATTCCAATGAACTATAATTACGATATATGTATAATACATTCGCGAATGCATTCATTAGTTTAGTTCAAAATTTTAGTAAAAATTAAGTAAAAATTATATAAATATTAACCTAATTTTATCGAATATATTTCACGTGACTTGCAAAAATTATAAGCTATTCGTGAATATTTGAAGATATAGTTGCTCGAGTAGCAGCAATTAGTTTATGAATTAACTAAATCATTTTCATATTAATTTTTATTCGTGTAAAACATATTTTTAAATAATACCAATCGTACTTAAACGTCGTAATGTGATGCCAATTTGATGTATAATTTGATCTTTAAACCTGCAATCTTTAAACTTCTTTGTTAAAAACTTAATTTTAATAAATTAAAATAATAAAATTAAGTAATGCGAAGAAAGTTTAACATTATAAGTAAATAAACAGTTTTCCATTATAAAGAGTATAAAGTGAGTAAACAATTGTTTAGCGATCCCTTCTGAATTTGTTTTAATTAATGTAATTTCTGTTTATTTTTGTAATTAATTTAAATTTAATGGATATTTAAACTTGCTGTAGTCAGTTAATTATTTTACACGTTAGAAAAAATTTAAACATTAAGAAAAACATTTAAGTTTTAGTAATTCAAAAATAAAAGATAATAGGAAGTGGATAAAACATAATTAAACGATTGTTAATACATATTATTGATATCTGATTATTTCTTTTTTTTAGAATCTGTAATTGTATTTTTCAAATAAAATATTTGAAAAATATTCATATATTAAAATATTGAAATATTCGGTAAAAATTTAATGTAATTATTAAATTTTTATTAAAAAATATTTTTTATCCACATAAATTTAACCGAACGTACATTCGAAAAGTTTGTAGATAATTTTTTAGAATAATAATCATTTCGCAAAACAATCTTATCAATGAATTATAATAATTATAATATAGAAATCTTTTGTACTGAAATATAAAAATGTATTTTAAAAAACAACCATATCGCCCTCTACGGGCTTTCACTTAAAGCGATAACGTTTAAATGAATAATGAAAAGGCATTGACTTTAATTTTGGAAAATATAATTGAATTACTAGTTCAAAGTTTGCTTAAATCTCATGTTGTCATACAAAATTCAAATTTTTCCAAATAAATTTACTTTAATATTAAGAAGAATTTTTATTCTGCTACTAATATCGTATCGTGTAGATACGATTGCATTTAAACAATTTTTGCACACTTTGGCACATAAGTTTGTAAATTTAATTTATATTCTATTATTTACTAAAATTTTATAATATTCCAATAATTTTTTAATAATAAGTATTTCAAATCAGGGTAGTGATAATGTGATAACCTCTGCATCTTAGTGTGATGAATCATTAAAATATCGTTAGATACGTGAAATCAATATTCTTTAGATTTTTCAGCAATCGATGCTTTTTAAATTACACTGTGAAAAGAAAAAAGTTCCGTATTTTAATTTTTTAATAGAACCATTGTAATTTGAACCAAGTTTTCGATGAAACTGTCATTATCGTATTTTAAAAATTTAGTTTTAATAATTTAATATCTTATCTTGGAAATGGGATTTTTATAATAAAAGGTAATAAAGATGCATAATAGTTGGGCAGATAATATATCGAAAAGTAACGCTCTTTATCTCAATAACAATGGGAGAAATAGAGAAGTAGAAAAAGGCATAACGAGCTACCCAGTAGATACCGGCTCTATTTTGTTCGCCAAAAGTTTTGAGCAGGAAATTATATTCAAAGAACCTGATTCATACAACTGTAAGGCATTCGCAAACTTAATGCAGAAAAAAAGAAATACGGCAAAGGTCATAAAGTTGAAACTTTTAAGCTTTTTCGTAGCGGCGTTTTAGACTCTTATTTTTTCTCTCTCATAAATTGTTAAGAAATTATTTTGGCGCTCATTTACTCTTCGAAATTTTTTTTACCAAACTGAGACCTTAATTTTCTCAGATTACAAGACTATCAAATGAAAGATTAAAGGTAATAAAATCGAATTGAAATTTTGCAGAACAATGCCTAACGTCAAGCTTACGAATACAAGTTCAAACGTCAGGTAAGTATTACTTGAAAATTAAGCTGTTGCACGTGACACTTGAATTTTATTCAACGCTAACAGTCGACTTGAATAATAAGAAACGTAATCGCTGCATAAATGACTTTATCCAACGAAGAAATAATCGAATCTGTTATATAAAGCGATTATTTATAAACAGCGAGCATTGATAGTCAAAAGTGCCACTGCAGTAAGTCGATAATGTAGTACTTAATATTAATTTTGAACATAAAATAACGAGGCGATGGTACTACTTTCTTCGTACCAAAGCTTTTGTTCAGTCTTTATTCCAACTCCACTTAATCTTATTTTATACCTGTAAAATTTACGAGTACCGATTTTTTCACCTTCCACCTTACCTTTATCGACATTTCGATTAAAATATTCGCGGTGGCTTTTCGGTTAGAAGAGAAATAACATCCGAGTGAAATAAATTTCGCGTTGTCAAATACGGCCTTGCAAAAGTACTAAAAACTACGAGATAACATTAATACTTGCCCCCGCTTTTTCCCTTTTTCGTAAGTGAATTTTATTTTCGCACACACCCGAGAGGTTTATTTCCACGCCTTTTTTTCTCCTCGAGCAAACAAAGTCGGGGTTCCGCGTGCGGTCGTCCCGGTTGTTTTCTTATAGACTTTTGCGCTCCCACTTTTCGGTTCTTACGTTCACCTGATTTCAATTACTATGCACATATGTGACGTGGTCATCAACGCATGTTTGGGTACTCGAGCGCCTTATTCTCCGGACGGATGAGACGGTTGCTCGTAACTTCCCCAGCCTCTCCGTAAATTTCAGGCTTACGTATTTCTTTCTCGGCTATTTCCACTGGCAATGCACGCGTGAACGCAGCGCTTGTCATCGTTATTATTTTATTATTCTTTCGCGCGGCTGATTAATTACAAATTAGGACTGAAGAGGGCAAATTTAACGCCGGCATCCCGACCGATATGATTTTAAATATAAATATATAATTGCTTGGATACGCTAATGTGTAAATTATATCGCAATATAGTAGCAAGTACCTGCAGACGGACTCGTACGTCTGAATAGAGTGCACGAGCGTATATTTTCATGCTCTCAATGTCCAATTATCTAATATTATTTTCACCAAACGAACAAAAATACAGCAAAAATTTCTTTTACATCGCAGCACAAATTGTTTAATTGTACATTACACACGCACGCAAAATAAATACAAACCACATCGTGTGCTGTATTAATTTTGAAACGGATTATAAATCAGCTTTCGATTAAATGATTCAATAATTCATGAGTTTATTTAATAAACTTGGAAATAAACTGGGGTACATTTTACTAGCGCTCGCGTAGATCGATTTTTCTTCGGATCCCTTCCCTTCGAGACTTCATCCAGGTTATCATAATATTAATGCTATTCATTAATAACGCAATGCGGTATTAAACACAGTAATACTATTTACGCTTTTTGCCCCGTTGTAACTACATTATTTATGCACTTGTTTAATATTCCAATTATTGAGTTACGAACGGACAGGCTTGATTTACAAGATGGACGTTATTACAATTGAACGACAGTGTAACGGAGATAATACATTTCAACGGATGAACAATAAAGTATCGACAATTGCAGGATTCCAGGTTTCTTTTAAAATAATTCGAGGCGAGTAAGATTTTAAAAGTATCTTAGATAATTTCAGCTCAGTAAGGGAAAATTACATTTTACAAGTTGCAGTTGCTTCGTTCATATTTTAATTTTCTCCACGTAAAAAGCTCATTTGAAATACTCGTTTACAAACTAACGACATTCGCGCTAAACTCAGTAATTTATGCGCATCGCTCGATTGGAAATCAAGAGGCTTATTTCTAAATCGCCATTTCATTATCGCAAGAAATAACAATTCATCTTTTGGAATAGATGCGAGCTTTATAATTACAATGGGCCCGGAATAAGAGCTCATTACTGTAATCAACTTATTTTGCGCAGCAATAAAAGCGGGCCAGGAGAATTAAACGGGCAGCAGTAAAAGGAAGTAATAATAAAGGAGATAAAATATTAGGTAACTAAAAGAGGCAGAAGCGAGGGCGCAGGAGTGAGCGAAGCAAATTCTAGTCGATGCGCGCGATGAAGAGACGAAGCCTGCCGCGGCTTATTTGCATATAATGATTCATTCGCGATCGAAGCGAGCGCCGGCCGGTTATCCAGGACACGGCGCACGAGCGTATAATCGCGAATACCCTGCAATTTCCCAATCCCCGGAAAATAACCTCGAATTCGGCTATCGGGGCAGCAGCAGCAGCAGCCGTTATTTCGTTTCACGGATTCGGGTTGCATGGGAGCCCATTAAAGGACGGCCGAGCGAGGGTTGCATTATCTTTCGCCGAAGTGAAATTAAATTTTATACCCATGGGGCATGTAACAAGCGGCCCGGCACCGCTCGCGCTCGGCCCGCCGGTAATCCTTTAAGCGTCGGCCGCGGGCGATGCGAAAAAATTATCCGGCATACTCCCGCCCTCCCCGGCGGAAAACAATTATTCGGACTTCCGCGCAAAAACGCGCTCTCGATTTTTATAACGCGGCCGGGCAGCGCGGGCAAAAAACCGCCCCTTGCGCGCGGCTGCGAGGAGTGCCGTGGCGTGTGTACACAATATTCGGCGATCCCCGGCGAACGGCATTATACTTTTATGATTTTTACTGCGAGCGGCCCCGAAGGCGGAAAAAAGGAGCGGATTTTCGTTTACGATTCGAGGCGCCCGCCGCGGGCATTAAAAACCCGAGGAGGTTCGATGAATTAATAGGAAAGCCGGGGGCCCTCGCGAACCGAAACAACCGCACGGCGAATCATCGGGCCTTTGTTGCCCCCAGCTTCCTCGGCGTTTATAAATATGTGCGGGCCTTTATCAGTTGCAGTTGGCGCTTTTTGCGTTAACGCGGCTCGCGGCCGCCGTTTATGACGCTCCGCGAATTCGATGCCGAAATCTCCGATTGGCCTCCTCGCTTTCGTCGGATTCCGTCCGCATTAAATATGCGCGCGTGATCTCACTGGCACGTGATCGATGCACCAATCGCGGCTTCGCGCACGACTCCGGGGAATCGTCGAGCCGCCTTATCGTCTCGTTCTGTATCGCGCGAGTCTCACTTTTTCCTCGTCCCAAATATTTGCCGTGTGTCCAGATTCGGCCCTATAGTTTTTTCTATTTTGCCGATTCGTTTCGATAAAGCGGACACCTAAGCTTTTCGTTCGGAACGACTGCTTTCCGCTCGTCGCTCGCTCGTTTTATCATTTAAACATTTTACGTTCTTTAACCGAATATTGCTCGAAACAAAGTAATTCCAGGGCAGGGATGTTTTTTAATCGCAAGGAATAAGCCTGTGAGCTTTCATTCTTCAAGAGCCGAGTCTACGCTCGAAATGCTTCGTTAGATTTCAAATCGAAGCGGAATTTCTGGAAAAGTCAAAATCTTCGAGTCTTTATTTTATTTTAATAAACACATTAGAGTTGGCACGACCGCATCGACGTTTCAGGTAACAATTACATTTTTTACAGCTTGACATGTACTTATTTTTAAAAACTCGGATATTCGGAAAATTTTGCGAGTGCACTCGATGCACAGTTTTCCATTTTTGCGGCCATTTCATTTTGAAGCCGAAAATGGAGCTTTCAGAAAATGGAGAACTTTGCGGAAATACCTCGACGTAAAATCGGTGGAGCGCGCGAGACTCGCGTTGTCCAATATTAGGCGATACAACGATGCGAATAAACAATCAATTAGGAGCGATGCAAATGACAACAATCAAAATGCAAAGGCTGCAAATTCCGAACGCATTAATCGGTGGCCGCAAATTTTTCAAAGAGATGCTCCCCCTCTTCAATTACCCGAGAGAGAGAGAGAAGTGCATTAACTCGAGCATTGCACCGGGCCTTAATTAAAAGCCGAGCCTCGGAGATTCGCGCGCGAGGCCTCTACGATTCATTTGGGCCGCGACCGCCTCTGCCTCGAGTGCGCGCGGCAGTCGAGAGGCCCACCGTTTTTCTCGGCGTCAGAGCGCGCGCACCGGGCCCGTCGCACGTGGGACACCCTTCGGGGACTCGAGGGCCTTGGCCAACTCTGATATATCACCGCACGTCATCGGGCTTAACGTCGCGTCGTATCATTTGACTTTTTGATCGATGGACGAACGCCATAGTCTCTACTCGCCAACTTTTCCGTGGGAATTCCTTCGGATTGCCCGCCGACATTATTCATCTACTCGGTAAATATACGCTCGTTTTAAATAATTATTCGACGAGCTTAAGTGGTTTGCGCTGTTTTCGACGTTTTATTACGGCCATTCGATGCGGCCCAGACGATAGGAGGGCGAGAGCCGATTTCCGTCTCTGAAAAATGACTCGCGAAATTGGAATAATAGTAACAGTCCTGGTGCGCGTGCGTGCCAGCTGCTGGAACGCAGGAGGGCGCTTTTGGAGGTTTGCTGCCGGTGTCGATATTGTAATTAGTGCGGATCGGGCGCGTGATCGCCCGTTTAATGCTCGTTGGGGAGCGACGGCGGCGCATTCCTCGAAACGGCATCTAATTCCTGGCAGCGAGTGCAGCGGCTCGGCCGGGACAAGTATTTGCCATCCATTATTCGCCTCTCCGGCGAAGGAGGAATAAAAAGGCGCAAAGCCGAGTAGACGCAAAGTCGAGAAAGCTTGTGCTCACAAAGAACCGGCAATTGACTTGTAAAGCTCGGAAAGGCTTTCTCCTCGCGCGCTCCCGATCTCTTTGTCCCGGGCCCCGAGACGGAGCAAAAAGAATTCAGCATATCGCATTTATGCTGATTGACCAGGAAACCCAGATACCTCGTACACGACGTAGGCGGCTCAGCAACCTTTATCTTCTCCCTCTGCTTGTTAAAACTTTAGTTAATCAGGCGGCAGGACATCGATCACACTGATTCCCCTTCACTTAATTCCCGTCTCTCTCTTCGGCCGCGCATTTAGCCTATCTCCCTTTCCTACACATCCTCCTCTCTCTCTCCCGCTGGCCCTTGCGATCCATTTGTGTCTTTTTTACCATCGGCTGCGCTCCTTGTCCCCGGGCTTTTGTATCGTGTTCGACGGCTTTCGCTTGCTCCTTTTGCGCGCTCGTACTTTTTCAGTGGCGTGCGCGCGCGCGCGCGCGTATCTGCTTCACTTCTATACCGCTCCGACGACTACACGAGGTAAGGTGTGTATCTCGACCCGTGTATCGCCGGAGCTGAAAACTCAATTACAGCTTAATGAATTGGCGACTCTCGAGGGGGCGCGGGGCGAGACTCGGCGAGAAAAGGGCGGGGGCGCCGCCGCCGCCGCCGCTTCAGTCTCACGCGCGACTATCTGCGCGTGCACATTAATGACCCGCGCGGGCATGCGCACACGCACCGCGCCCCCGTCGGGCGCAACAGTGCACCCAGAATTTGCGCAGCGCGTGTAGGAGCGTGTGATTTTACGGGCGAACTCGCGCGCGATAACATCCGCGCCTGCTCTCCTTGGAGATTACGAGCTTTTCCGCGCAATCCCCCTCGTTGCGAGAAACTGTTGCGAGGCCGCGGCAGCCGCTTTTCCGCACTTTGGCGGGGAATCTTAATTCTCTTGAGAGAATCGGCTGGCGCTGGGTTTTGTCCAGCTGCTAAGGGCTCGACTCGGCCCGAGATAAAAATTCGCTTAATTATTCGCGTCTTATTTTAAAGGATTTTTTTACCATTGCGAAAAAATGATCATAGCGTAATGTACAAGTGCAGCCGCGCGTATTTGCATATTTGAATATATTTTTGAGCACACAGCCACGGTCACCAACACGCGCCCCGGCATTTATTGAGGAGCACACGGGCGCGCATGCGCGTGCACGTGAATCCATTTGCATACACGTATAGTTATTTTAAATAACGCACACAATAAGTCTTGTACGTTTTATCTTCTATTATTTGCACAGAAGTCCATTTGCAGTTTCAGATAAAATATGCATGCAAACTTACGCGAAGCAGCGCAGCGGAAAAATCATCTAATATTAGAAACTTTAAGTTTTTCGAGTATAAAAGCTACTTATAAACACACGGCTTATTAAATATTCAAACAACTTTTTTTATCGACTCATTACAAAGAAATCTTTGTTTTTCCTCACTTATTATGTTAATGCTGCTAATTGTATATGTTTATTATAAGAAGACTAATAAATTAGGAGTCCTACTAAGCCGAGAAGTAAACACGAGTTACGCAGCTGAAGTAACGACATTTTTATAAAATATTTAGTTTACTTCGGTCAGAACACGCGTTTGTTGTTGTGTTATTCGAGGACGTAATTTTCATTTAATATGCGGAAAAAACTACCAGTTAAATTTACTGCTTTCGTTAGATAAGCTTTTCTGAAATCATGGTTTAGTAAAATCAGCGCTGCTGCTGCTACTGCTGAGTAAATTTTGCTTAATAGCCAACAAATTTTACCCAATGCACTAGGCCTGTACTTGAAAAAACTCCAGCTTGAATAAACAGTTATTATATTCTGCGGCAGCGTCATCTTGATAATTAAAAGTTAGCTTCTTGCGCTTAACAAAGTCAAGCATTAAAGCGACGAAGAAAAATAGCATTTTAATATTTTAAACACTAATGATGTGCGCGTTGTTAAAGTCCATTGAATAACGTTTATTCTCATTTGCGGCATAAAGGCTTTATACGTGAACGTTTGCAGAAAAAATTGCAAGGGGCGTCGTCGCTGAAATCGTTGCGGGAGATTTAATTTCTTTTATCTCAGGGGTAATTTTTTGAACGGAAGCTTGGCTTGACGAAACGAAGCGAACGTATTTTGCTCTTCTAGCTGAAACGTGAAAAAGCAAATTGCGTAATTGGCCAGGTTTCAATGTAGCAAAGAGTAATTACACTTAATGGCTTTACCTCTAATTCTAAACACATCCATTGAAAATCAAACTCGAAATAACTTCATCCCTTTTTCCCATATTCTGTAAACGATTAAATTTTAAGATGATCTTAGATCTAAAGATTAATTAATTACGTTAGATATTTTCAGCTACTGAACAATTACGCACTTTAAGAATTAACGCAGCACAGTCCTGTTTGCTTTAGATAGAACGTGTTATTCGAAGCCCAAGCTGATTAAAAATAAGAAATTCGTAATAATACATCGTTTAGTATATTTTAGACTTTACATTGCTGTTGAAAATCTTTCTTTTATATTTGCAAACGCTTGTTTCAGGGTTTTAGAGGTGCGTGAAATTATTTTAAAATTATGCAACATCGATGGAATGGAAACAAACACGCGTATCCGCTGAAAAATAGATTTTGAAAATTTATAAAACAAAACGGATAATTTAATGAACGATACAACTATGAATATAACGCCGGAGACGTTACGGGTCCTGTGATATTCAAATAAGGACAAATGCGTCAATGTCATATGAAAACGCAACGATAAATTTATAGTAAAAAACTGCATCGGAGCGAAGAAAAGGAAGAGTGCGAATATAAGAAAAGTGGCAGAATGTGCGGCTAAAATCAAGGAAGAAGAAAATTGTGCGGAAGCGACCTTTGAACGTTTATTTTTATACACGGGAAATGTTCGAAAGTCGTGTGGCGTTTGTTGCAACGACGGATAGTAACGAACAATCCGCGATAACTCCAAGATCTCAATGGGCTTTTCGTTATTAGTCATGGAATCACTTGAAATGCAAACGTCGTGCACGCAGCTGGTCAATTAATAGAGTTTAATTAAATTTCGCTTTGAGCTCATTGCGTATCGCAGTAGCGTTGCCCTCATTTCCGTGCAATGGGTTTTCCAATGTGCGCAGATTCGTTATTGGCAGGAGACGAGCAATTTCTACCCGCGCACAGGCGCGCTTACGCGAAAAAAAGCTCATTTTCCGAGGAGCGATTATTGGTGCCGTGTTTCGTTTTACCCTCAAAAAAGACAGCTATTAGCAGCTTCTTAAAGACACGTCTAAAATACGCGATCGGAGGCGCTCTTCAAGGCTTGTAAATCAATTTAGCGGAGCTCCTTATAAAGCGGATGAATCATTTCCATGTTAAGCGCGAGCCTAGTTAAATGCTCGGTATATAGAGTACATTTAGAGAGGCTCGTCGTTGCTTTTTATGGAAAAGTTACACACCCAAACGATTACGAGCGCGAGCCGGCGAGCGGTAATTTGACAATGTTTTCGCAATCCCACGCGATTCGCAATCGAGCGGAGGAAGCAAAGCAAAAAAGCAGAATTCGATTCGAGGTTTTACTGGTCGCAGACGTCGAGCGCGCGATTTCAAAGTCGCGCTTCGTCTCGCCGCCGCCGCCGCCGTTTGGTTTATCTCGCGGATCGAGGAAGAGCGCATAATAAGTGGCCGAGTGTCGCGGCGCACGGCATAACGAGTCGAGCACGCTATCGCCGTTAATGTCCTGAGCCCCGGCCGCGAGACTCTTTATTTCTCCTCCCGGTCGGCGCGCACTTAATTACGATAAATTCTTCACAATTATTCCGCGCGGCTCGTGATTACGGAATCGTTTTTTCGAGGGCCCCCACCTCGTTCTAAGAACGCCCGGCGCTTGAAGTGGGGGCGTGGCAAGGGGCTTTTCGCGAAGGACGGGGGCCACGTAATTGCGGAGCCGCGCAAACCGTTCCCCTCTCTGCACCTCGTGATTGCAGGCGTTAAACTTATTTCATTAAAGACCTTTTTCCCTGGCTTCTTCGAGGGCCTTTGTTTTTTAGCGTTGCCAAGGGCCCGGTCCGAAGGCCAGCAGTCGTTGCGCCTCGATTTTGCAACCAAACGGGTGTCGCGCAATTTTATATCGGGCTTAGACAGGGCGGAGGTGGAGGCGGCGGCGGCGGCGGCACACGCAGTACAATGTTACTCCGGCTATTTTTATTTTCGCTTGGCTTCACTTCACTTCACTTTATTTGCGAGAAAACCGGTTCCCTTTGACGCGTCAATTAAATATTCCCTTAGTTCTTTTTTCAGTAGAGAGAAGCTAAACTACTTTTGGCGGAGTTTTTTTAAATTCTCGGCAGTACTTATCCCGGGGATAAAAATTCTATAGAGATTTATTAAATCGGCGCAATTTTATCGATATTAATTATCGACTGTATCTCGGGCTTTATCCGTTTGGGAATCGGCAACTTCTTTCAAAGCCGCGCGTGCGAAATCAGAACTTTATAAATCATGCGGAGACAAGGTGACCGAAACGCGAATGCGAAAATGACTGCTGGTAAGGTGGGGTGGGGTAACTTCAAACTGGGCTCGCGCGATAATTCAATTTGAGAACGGAGAATTGGCTCGGCTCGTATAATGGCACCGAAGGATGTCTGGCCGCTCGCTCGCTCGCTCGGCCGGCAGACGTAATAAAATTAAAGATACAAGACTTGAAGATTTTTATTAAAATATTTTCAATCAGCTCGAGTTAAGCTCGGGGGCCCGGCCGGGCGTGAAACGTACACCGCGTAAACACGATGTGTACTCGAAACCGCGCGAGCCAGTCCGGCGGAGATTTTAACGCGAGAACAAGAAGCGACACGGCATTCCACGGGAGACTTCAACGTGGTGGCAGCGTCCAAATTCATTTCTTCAATCCCGGGAATTGGCAATTGTTGCAGCCCGAGTCCCGACGGCCCCCGCGAGCTCATTTTAATTCGAACTCGGGACTCTGGGCCGCGCGACGCTGCTCCTCCGACAGCCGGACAAGTGGTTTCGCAGGTAGTTTCCGGACGGCTCTGACACACCCTCGCCCGCTCGGTAGCAATTTCGTTTTTGTCGCACTTCGTTCTGACTTACGCGCTCCACAGCTCGAGGAAATACCGGGCCTCTCTCTCTCTCTCTGTGCATGCTTGTGCGCGAGCGCGAATGCTAATGGCCGTCGATGGGAACGAGAATACGAAACGACGACGGATCGGCCAAGCAAGTGACCTTCGGGTTGCTGCGCTCATGGGAAACTCTTGCACCGGTCGGACCAACGATCGCCAGCCGATGTGTCGAGATAATTTTCGCATAATTCGAGCTATTCGCGTCAAGATGAGCCGACGCGTCAAATCGCTTGCGAGCTTATTTCGACTGCGTCGCTCGACTATTTCTAAACGCACACAGCTCGAGCTTTTTGGAACAATTGCTAGCTTTAACCGAATGTTAAACGTTCGAACTGATGTCAGACGTCGTAAGAAACGGCAGACGAACAACAAATTTAGACCAAGTTTGACATTTTTATCCAACGTGTCACTAATTTCGAGTAAAAGAAGTAAACGAAACAGTTATTACTGCTTAAAAAATATACAATCACGCATATTATTGACGAAATTAAAAAGAATCGATTATATAAATCAATTTATGAGTCCTTTGCTTTTCATTAGAACAAGCTAATTTAGTGCATTCGAAATGCAGTCGTTTAGCTCAGCTTGCTTTCGTACTTTTTAAACGGATCGTTTGAAATATAAGTTTCACCAATCGAACATAAACTAAAGGACTTAATTAAAGAGTAAAAACGAATTATTTCATTAATAATTAACTATAAACTATATTGTTAATTTGGCATTAATTTTTGTTTTATCGATAATAATGATTATTCACGTTGTTTTTAAAAGATGACGCGCTGCGGGGAAATTAAAATTCGTTTACTCTAAATTTGTAAAGTAGGGCGCGTTTAATTCTTCCTCGATGATCTAAAATTTTGTAAGAATTTACTTGAAATTGAGATATTAAAGTCATTAGACTTGAAAAAAAAGAAGATAATAAAAATCACAAAAATTATTGGTTAGGATGTGTACCAATGATCTTATAAACATGTGTGTAACAGGTGTACCTGTGCGTAACAAGCTCATTAAAAATCCGTCTATAATTCGTAAAAGCAGCACACATTCTCATATCCATGCGTCATATCCGTTCGTGTCGCTTTTTGTACAGTAAATCCGTCGAATCACTGTTTTACCCTCGCTTGTCCTCTTAAGTGACAAAATCTCACTGGATTATATTAGGCACTGACCTGCATGTAAGCATGCGCATCTTTACACGTATCCAAGCTTATCTATATACATTAGTAAAATATATATCGAGCTAATTATTCCATATTTTATTTGCTAGTTATTTGTAAAAATTTTTAATTCGCTATTAAGTAACAGCGAATATATTTTAGTTTCGTTAAAATGGCGAAAATTTAAGGTATCTTATTACAAATAATTTAAAAAAAAATTTTGTATTCGACTAAAAAATCAATTTTCCCGTAATGGTTCAAGTATTTTATAAAATTACATATAACAATATCCTCAGAGTATATTTGTATGATGTATCTCAATTACTTTGGTATTTTCAATAATTATGTTTTTCACAATAAACCATGTATTATTGAGATTATGACTATTTAAATCCAATTTTACTGATTAGATTAGTAATTAAAATTTTTTAAATTTTAACTGTTATTTAGTTGCTTTATCTTTCAATCTTAAAAATATATTAAGAAATACACTTTCGAACAACTTCAGCAAAAGTATTTTAACATAAAAAGATAGAAACGTTAAATAATCTATTGTTAAATTCTGATTAGCAATTGTTGTTAAAATAAATATTCCTATAATAATAATACCTGATTTCGGTTAAATTAAAAATTTGGCCAAAAAAGGTAAGGATATTTTTTGTTAATTGACTAATTATTTGAAAAACTCATTGTAAACGCGAACGTATAAGAAAAGGTTTCCGTACTAGAATTGATTTATAATCTTGTACGTAATTTTATTTTCGAGTAATAAAAATTCTCCATGTTTTTTGTAAATTGCCTTTTTGGGCATTTAAAAAATTCAATAAATTTTTTTTATTGTGTGTGCAAGATGAACATTTTTACGCAAAGTCGTTCGTGTAATTGAATATAAGATAAGTATATCTATCAATTATATTTGATATATATTTTTTCGCAAGTCGTGGTTGTGAAATATACAAAACTTACTTGGGCATCTAATTTGAATGTGTATATATATATTAATTTGGTAATGAGCTTATTAATCTTGAAATTAACAGCGAATCGCTAAAAATTCTCCAATTTACTTAATAATCGTAAAAATTCATAAAGCTTTTCTGAACGCTATATTCGTTTTTATTCATGCGATATTGTTTCAATTGAATCTTAAAATATCTTTTAACGTCAGGTAGTAACGTTGATGGACGCAGTATACACATAAAAATTATTACGCTAGTGTTGTGCTAATGATCAAATATTTTACGATTTATCGCGGAAGTAATAAACATTTATTATAATTGTATTATTTATTAAATCGGGAGTGTAAATAAAAACGGTACATTCATGGAGTTTGGGCCATGAGTCCAGTTAATCGTAATTACTATATGTGCTCGAAAAATAGTAATAAAAATTAAAAAATTTATAAAAATTAAAATTTCATTCTTCCTGCGATATATTTATATAAAGGAAAAGGAAGAAGAAGGTGAAGAAAGAAGAAGAGGCAGCGAATCCGTTCAACCATAACTATATTTTGATAGTGCGACTTAAACGTATATTCTTTATGATATTTTGATTGCTTTCTTTTCGTGCATTTTTAATTTGACCATCTTGCGCTTTATTTACGCCGGAAAAATTTATACGTTTTCGGTGATTCGCGATCGCATTTTAGTTCGTGGGCGTGTTATTCTTTTGAGCCCGAATGCGCTCGGCCAAATTTTATACGAATTCACGGGAATTTATTGCTTAATCAGCATCGAGGTTCAGCCTCGCAATTAAAGTGCCATTATTTGCTATCGTAAAAGTTCCAAAAATAAATTCGAAATTCGGCCGCGATATCAAGTTTCCCTTCGTTCTCTTCTTTCTATGCAACCCTCGTCGCGCAACCGCCGATTTACGTCTCAGCAGTTTTGCGAGCTTTGCTTATCAGAGCCTGATCTCCGGAATCCTCCTTTAAGGGGGTGTGAATTATCGTCCTATTCGCAAAAAAGTACCGTGTTGGTCGCTGGCATTTCTTCCAATTTTTCAACGCTAAACATGCACTCGCTACCTACGCGCTATCGATTTATATTCTGCAAAGTCCAAAGAAAAACTCACAACAACAACAACAACAACAACAATACCACCACTTTGTGTCAAGAGAACGTTTGCTTGGTAAAGTTGAGATTGCGATTCTGACTTCAAAAAAGGCATTTTGATCGCTGCAATGTACTGCCAACAAATCGCTCGTTGCCAATAGTTATCCATTGTACATTAGGAACTTTTAGTCCAAGTTCGCTAAAAAATGTGCTTCAGCCCAATTCGTTGCTTGCAACGGAAAGAATGGAGTTTGTTGCACGCGTCTGTTTTGTGTAAACGCGAGGATCCATTCGTTTCGAAGGAAGGTGATCGAGTAAACAAGATCGACGAGCTTATGTATTAAATTATTCTTTACTCTTAAAATACATTTTCGATATTTTAGGCTAAGCGTAGACTGTTTCGCATCGATCTCGAGGCTCGAGAGGAGATCTTGCACGTCTATCGCTATAGTTTCTCCGTTAGTCCGCACTTAAATTGCCGATTATTTATAGCAAACGACTATAAAAGGTAGAAAAGGAATATTATAAAGTGTCACGTGCATTACTCAGCAGTGCGAATTTGCGAATTTGCAAATGGATTTTTCGAGGTTGCTTTGGTAGTTCGGTCGAGGTGCGAGAAGCAAAAAGCGGACGGCGATACGTTCTTTAATTTTTTAAGTGCATCCGCGATTTTATGAAAGACAAATGAAACCGATAGTGGGATTCTGATATTTTTATATAATTAATGCTATGCAATAACAAGGTGGTGCCCTTCTTAAAAATATATATATTATTTTATACATTTTAAATAAAACGCGCAACAGACCGTTGCTGATGAATGCCGCGACCGGTCAAAAACGCGATAAAATTTTTTACGTTTCTCGAGATAAGACAGCTTTAATGCAAACTGCTTCTTTTTGTTCGGGAGTAGTTTTAATCGCTTCGGGCTTTGAGCGAAGGCTTAGACAAAGAAAAAGATGATAGGAGAGATACCGAGTAAGGTGAGAAAGAAGAAAAAAGTGCGCACGAGCACTTCTTTGAGTCCCGGTCTCTTTAAAAATACGTAGGCGCGCATCGTAACATAAACAAATAGCACTTCCGCGTGGAATTTACAAAAAAAGGATAGGACGGCTTTTTTCGAGGCCGTGCAGGCGTACAGAGAAATGCAGATGCGCATGCTCTGGCATCGGGCTCGGAAAAAGAGAGAAGGACAGCGGCGCGGTGTCGTCGCGTCGTGCCAAATTAGGTAAGCGCAACCCGCGCGCGATTAGAAGAACTGCGCCCCGCGGACGCATTTACATTCTAAAGCGGAGCAGCGTTTCGCGCGGCGAGCGAGAGAAGCCCATAAGTGTGAGGGAAGTGGCTTATCGTGTGCCGGCGCGCCGTTTTCATGGAAAGCCGTCGAAGGAAGAAACGGCGCGTGTTCGGTATAACGCGATGCGTCGCGCCCACCTCCGTTGGTGGGAAGCTTCTCTCCCTCTCTCTCTCTCTCTCTCTCTCTCGAACCCGTCCCGAGAGTGTCTTTTTTCTCCTCTCCCCTGTCTCGCGTTATTTTCTCTCCGTCCGGATGGTAAAAATCCCGTACGCATCGGGCCTTTTCTTCAGGTAGATAAGGCGATCCCAAACGGCGAGCGACACCGTAAAATTAGGCGCTGCCCATAAAGCCGTCCGATGTTTTTCGTCCTCCGACACGGCCTTTTCTTTTCCGCGGCTTGATGATTATCAAGGCTCGCGCAAGTGTCGGAGTTGTCTCGAGATCGCGAGATCGCATTTCCGCGGATCGATCCTATCGATTGATCGAGGCGACAAAGCGACTTTGAAATTCCAGCGCGCCGAGGCTAAGAGTCCGCAAGCTCCTTCTCTCCTTAATTTTCGCGACTTCTCCAAGTAATGCGTGTAATAGCAATTAAATATGCGTGTAATGTTTGCGATTAATTTAAGTTTTTTATGGGAATCGGTACCGGTACACGCAGCTTAACACTAAAAATATGTTAATACAATTAACTGTATAAGAAACTGTAAATTTTTAAATAACATACTCAACTCTTGTAGTTTTGGGCAGCGTAATTTATTATTATCACTTTCGAGATAAATTCATTTATAACGCGTAATGTTTGCCGCTTGTCGCGCGTTTCGCAATTCGGTCCAGTTTTTATTTTCTTCCTCCTCGAGCCGCCGCCGCCGCCGCCGCCGCCGCCGCACAATGATCGAACTTAAAAATTAAGCGATAAAACGAACGCAGCGACTTTGAATCTCGTCTTCTTACTTGTTGCTGTAAACGCTTTCTCTTTTATTGCAAGCGAGAAAGGGCTTTTGGGGCACTAAAGCCGATCGAAACCGAGCGAAAACGTCAACGAAATTGAGAATGTTTTCAGGACTTCGCGTCGCGAGTGTAAATCTTGGCGCACTTGTAAAACTTTCCGTGATTTATGCATTAATTCTACAGGCCGAGGCTCGAATAATTATTTCCTCGGCGCTCAAAATAATTTTCTATTTTACCAACTATATTACTCGGCGGGAGCTTCGTTTTGTAATTTGTGATGGCGATTAACATAAACAAGAATAAAAATATAAATATACGTTGGTGGCGCCATATGGTTTATTATCACTTTATGCCAGTTCAGCGTAAAATCTATCACCGTTTCTTACTCGGTGGCGATGCTTACGGGATCCCGTCGCAGGAAATATTAAAAGGTGATTTTCCATCGCGACCGTTGGCGTTCCGTTTGGCGTCCGCAGCCGCTGACCAAGAGGGACACCCGGAAGGAAAAAATAATGAAGATGGCGATGTTGAAGACGGCGCTGACACGTCGTCGATCGCCGTTAATGCCACTGGGAGGTCGCCGAGGCCGCCACCGTGGCTCGATTGAGTTGTCTCCGCGTGATTCCGCGCCGTTTAGAATCTGTTCAATTATCAATTACGAGAGTCGACGACTGCTTTTACCGAAAGGCGCTCCTCGACTTCCTGGAAATCGTTGGGCTTGCTTCGGCTCCGCTTTCCGTTTTCCGTTCCGAAACACTTCCGAGGAAAGTAATTCGACGAGGGACGATGATTTTTTGCTACGCGTGCTTCTGAAACGCACAATCTTCGTCTATTCGCCGCTGGCGGTCGATCGGGATCCGATTCCACGTTCCCCCCGTTCATTAATCGACGCCACTTCTTAGAGAACTGATTCGGAAAGCCGCGCGAAATAAACTGCTCGTGCATCGCGACGTTCCAAACTTGGATTTCGTTTTCCCGGATGGAGATGCGCGTCGGCTGCCGCGAGGAGTTTCGTTTCGTTCGTCATCCGACAGCGAAAGGACGAGTGTTGCGCGTAGTAATGGAATTAAGTTCGTTCGCCGCGCGCCCGGGAAGGAAAGAAAAGAAGCGTTAATTTTCAAGTGGATACTTTAAGGAGACGCGCGAGTTCTATTTTAGCTCTATAAACACCTTAAAAATCAATGATTAGTCACTGGCTCCAATAGTGTTTCTCTAGGCTCGTTCCCGTTCGCGGTAACCAGCTGCTTGTGTCCGATTCTCGGGACCTGCTTCGCTGCCTATTATACGTATTGCAGGTACGGAAGAGTGGAAAGTGGAAGAAAAAAGAGGAGTGGAGGAACGTAAAGTCACGACACGGAGTCGGAGGCGTTCGCTTCTTCCTTTCATCTCGCCTTTAATTCTTGACTCTCCGTCTCTCTCTCTCTCTCTCTCTCTCCATTTCTTCCGACTCGCGTCCTTTTCTTTTACAAGTCCAAGCTGTTGCACGGACGCGCCGCGAGATAGAAGAAGGAGAAGAAAAGGGAAAAAGAAGAATAGACGCTGCGTCCGCGTTTCCTTATGTACGTGCGTCGTACGCGTTGCTGCTTGTGTGGAGGGACGTGTTTTACGAGTTTGCCCGTGTGGCGGTGCGCGAATTGTGTCGGGCGCGTGTGTGCGTGATTGTGTTCCGGTGTGCACGTGCGATCGGGCCCGCGAGAGAGTGAGTAATAGGGCCGCGCGGAGGGAGGAGGCAAAGAATCTCGCTATTCATTAGAGCTGCTCGCGCTATTAAGATAATCGCATCTCGCGCGCACTCGCTCGTGCGCAAGTGGATCCTCGCGAGAGCAGAGCCAGATGGTTTTCGTTTAGACGGCGCAACGGGGAGGCGCGCGGAGCCGCGAAAAGGCCTCGCGCGCTCTTACGCTTGACAACGCGCTCGTTTAGCCCGGGATATTTAGTTATTATTTACGGCGCATTAATCATCCGAGGTTCTCTCTTCGCCGCCGCCGCCGCGGCTCTTTTAATTAGGGTCGCGCTACGCGATTTGCGCGCAACGTGCGCCAGCGGAGCAATTTTCATCGCGACTCTCTCCCTCCTTCTCTTCTCTATCTCTGTCCCTCGAGCACGAATAAAAGCACTTGTACGTGCTTGAAAGTGATTTCCTCGAGTGTACGCTGCCGCGATGATGCGCGATTATGACCCCTTATCGTGAACTCTTATTCTGAACTTTCCGTTGCCGTTATTGCACGGATTATTTTTTCCTCCGAGGCAGATCTGTGTTGCGATTAGGCTACAAATACTACAAACTCTAGGAAAATGCTCTTCTAACGAGCGCCCGTTTTTCATCCTTTTTCACAATTAGAGATTAGGCGACAAATCAAAAGCCTTATCCTCCCTTTTTCTTTTTTCCGGCTTAGATCAATTAGCAGATGATGTAGTACCATAACAATCGATTGCACCACTCGTTGTCAGAGCGGCGTTTTTACTCTCTCGACGGGTGTAACGCACGCTTACATTTTTGCGCGCATGCGCACGTATGTGCAACGCGAGAGCGAGGCTTTTATTCGGACCAAGTGTGCGAAGATCGCGGGATGCGCATTAACGATTAGAAGCTACTTTCCCATAATATCAATCTGCTTAGCCAAAGAGATATTTTTTAGCAATTGTTGAGAGTCGTTTTCAGACAGCCAAGCTACTTTACTAGGGCGTGCAGTTCGAAACGCGCACGGGACGTCTTGAAGTCGCAAGATTAATAAATATGGGCTTTTAATGTTCAGTAAGCTCGCGTTGTTTTTATTCCGAAATCGAATCAATTCTAATCGAGATAATTGTTTGAAAGGAAATCGTTAGAAAAAGGAAAAGGAAAATTATTTAATCGCTGATACAGGCTGGTTTGGACTGCGCGTTCACGGTAACGGTAATCGCACGATTAACTATGGCTAATTCGACCATAATTCTTATCGAATTAGATATCATTTGGCGAAAAGCGCTCGAGTAGTGATATAATGATTTTCTTAGGTTTTTCACCTCCCATCATCCGGGCCAACTTTCCACATAAATGAATTTTGAATCCCCCCTTGCGCAGCTCTTGTCGACAGGCTGTCGATTTAAGGCGAGTCCATGGCTCGCTATTGAAATTGGGAGAACGATTACAATTTTCACGGGGTCGCCTCGATTTCAGGTACGCGCTTCCTCGAACTGCGCTCTATTACATTATTTATATCGTTAAAAAAAAAGATCAAGAACAGGCGGATGATAACTTCGAAATTCGCATGCGCGCGATCTCGGAATTTATTGCGACAACAATATAAATCCGGCGTATCTGAAGTTAAGCTGAGAATCAAGTTGGCTTTGTGAAAGTAAACCAGCATGAAATTATGCCCATATTTATTGCTGGACAATCGTAAAAACTACGAGTTTGAGCTTCTTTTCTGCGTTTGCTCAAATCAAAACAATGGAAATGGAGTAAATTCGCGTGCGACAATACGTGGCCAGAAAAAAACTGCTCGAACGTCGCATCTCATTACGTGAAAAAACGTCCCCAACTTCCTTTGCGAATCTCTCGCAAACTCTTCCATATCCTGGTTGCGCGCAGCTTCCCCTGAAGGTGCCGATCGACGCGCAAAAAGTATCGGATCGCATATATAAAAGAACACCGTTCGTGCTTTCGGCCGCGATACACGTCGTGCACGACAAATTGCGAAAAAAATATAGTCTCCGCAGTACGTCTTCATTGATTAGCATTTTTTGAGCCTATGCTTCTTTCGTTGACAGAAAGTCCTGCGCATGCGACGTTCGCGCATGAGTGTCAACGTCAGCCTGGAGATGAATCGTAAGCCGGATGCTGACGAAAAATACTTTACTGCACTGGCTGCATTTTATGAAAATAGTTCGTATTGGAGAGAGAAGATGACGAATGTAAATGACGCTCGAGAAATATAGAGATTAGACAAATTAGTTTTTATTTATTTTAGTCTGTTGCATTTCTACTTCGATGTTAATTCAATAATAAATCCAGGGGAGCTCATCAGTATTAATCGATTCAAATAATATTAATTGTGATTGAATTTACTTTTCACTACAATATTAATTAAAATTTCTGATCAATTACATACGTGACGGTATACAAAGACTTCCCTCGTATCTCAACCCAAATTTAGAACACTACTTATACCGGACCAATTTCTTAATTTTCTGTTGTAAACATCGTAAAGTAAAATAAAAAATAGTTTTCTTGACAGCGGATGAGAAAAGAAAAACAAATTGTACCGTTTGTAGTTTGTAATTTTTATTTTATACGATTAATCGAATATCTGTACTCAAGCACGTGAATTATACGTATTAATTGTAAGTAAACATTGAACTATTTCATCAACAATAGGTCAGCGTTATATTTTTTTTTATAGAGGATATCGTAATATTTAAAAATTTGTTTTGCTTGGAAGGGTTGATTTTTATATAAATCATTTTACTGCACATGTAATGAAATTTCATCAATTTATTTAACTTTTACAATCGACGATTCTTCATATTTACATAATTTTAAATTAAAAAGATTCTTAAAATTTAGGATTTAAAAATTACGATTTTATAATTACTTTTGGTTGTTCAACTTGGATTTTTTACGTTTATTTGTAGAATTCGATAGCTAAATTTTGTTTTTGAAAAATGCTTTGACTGCTTCGCGCATGTAAAGAATTCCTGGAATTTCATCGAGATTTATAACTAATATCCCTAACACTTTTCTCGTAAATTTTTGAGGAAAGAAATGAAGGCGAGAAAATTCTAAAATCGCATAATAATGAGCTACACTTTACAAAGAAGAATAGGCGAATAAAGAAAGCAGAATTTTAAAAACAGAAGCTTTTGAATTATCAGGTTATACCAAGTGAATTCTTGTATTGCAAATCTCGTTCATCGAATATAATTAAGTGCGCGATGTTTGAGAAAATAACAGAGCAGACAATCTGTCTTATAAACTTACAGAATGGTATTCTATAATTTTGCTAAAGTTCAGTACATCATTTTACCGCGAAGACTTTCATAAATGCGTAAACAAATAGATTGCATTGGTGTAACATGGACGTTGGAAAAGCTCCGGATGAAAACAGTCATACCCTCCACAGATTTCTCTTTTCTAAAATAGAAATACTTAATCGACGAAAAAAGTTTCGTTTAATTAACGTTTAAGCATTTATTTTTATCACCAATAAAAGCAAAGTTTTCTTTAGAGATTTTTTTCTGCCCACCGTACGAAGCTAATGGGCACGCTGATGCATTTCACGGAGGGTCTATTTGCATGTGAATGCCGTTATGATAAAGCCGATGCTGTTACTTCATTGAAATTCGTTATACAGAATTGACTGCCAATCGATTGGTGCACCTGTTTCGTCAGAACTCAACGAAAGGGTTTAGCAAAAAATTTTATTGCGCCGCAACTTGGGCTGCGTATAAAAAATCCTGCACATAATTCACACGGATGCTCCTACGGTGTTTCACTTAACATCTTCGCAATGAAGATAATTATAAATGTCTGTAAACGCGATTTTCTAAAGACAAGATAGCATATATTACGTGGTTTACCTAGTTTTACGCGGAGCTTGGTAATCTTGAAATTACTCGAAAGTTTATTACGAAAATATAATGATTTTTTATTCGCGTATTTATATGAAAAAATCCGTAAATCAGTTAGCAACTGTCACCGACACTTTTGAATACGCTTAACAAAGATTTTTTAACCAGTAGCTTACATCAAATACTAGCGTCGGCTTGGTTATACGCACCAGAACACACCTTTCTACTTTCTCAAAGCAGAATGATTCGTTTAATTCACCGATGGAAGCTGCATAAATTTCAAAAACTTTTTGCACTGTTTGTAATTTGCAATTGTTACCGCAGTGTCGATCTGCTCGAAGTAAGTTCGAAAGAGCAATTTCTAATCAATAGATTGGTCTTTTTGGCGCTCGCGGCAGGATATTTTTATCTAACTGAAACAGGTCGACGTATTTTGGGACTCGAATAATTGAAGGACTTGGAAAGAATTTAACAGATTTAACGTGTAAAACTGGTCTTGTTGGCGATTAATTTTTCAGTTCTATCCGAAATATCTTTTCCGCCGCACATCGAACTACGCACGATTTGAAATATGATAATTGAAACTTAATTAATGTCCGCTCCAAGGACTAAATAATAAATAAGCCGAGGTATTTGGGATATCGGTAAAAATCTAGGCCCCAGCGCATATTTGCAAATCCTCGGGGGGACATTAAAATTCGTACTAGTTAGTGCGGTATGCCCCGGCATACGTCGCTTCTTTTATTACAAATGAATATAGTAATTTAAACCCAGTAAGACGTCTCGAGGGCAAAAGTACATTTGCGTTTGAAAAAGGTAAGTGTAATTAAAAGAGAAAGCCATTAATCGGGCGATTCCGACGAGTGCATTCGCGATACTATAGGAATAATAAAAAAAGAGTAAAATCCTCAATAATGGTCGTCCGAAGCGATCGGCCGTGTCAGCACGTCAGTGCAATTACGGATCTTGTATTATTAGTCCACCGGCTACTTATTAGTATCGTCAACTTTACGAGGCTCCGGTGGCCGTTGCAATTATTCGCGACTAGTCCCCGGCCCCGGCCCGTTCGCCCATTCCGCGCCCCCCCCCCCTTCGTCCGCTGGGCCGCGCGCCGCTCCAACGCGTTTTACGCGCGCGCTTTTTGATTCACGAGCAGAAAATTATTTAGCGTCGCGTCGCGGCCGCGGCATTAAGAGCCCCGCTGCCGCACACGTCCATCGAGCTTTTCTACGCTTTACGATTTGCAGTAGCGCGAGCGGGACTTAAGAATGGGTCTCGTTTGATTCTTCCTGGGCTATTAAGGATGTATCACGAGTGCGGATGCGCATTTGAATGCCCGAGCCTCGTAGTCTATACCAGGCTCGGTTAACTTCTTGTCGAAAGATCGGGATTTGGTCGTTTGTAATTTCGCGAATTCCCCTCGAGTGCCGCGCGCCGAGAGTAATTGCGATTATGATTGATTTACAAAGGAGGATTTTCAGTTCTTTCCATTCTGCAACCTTTTGTTTTTATAGTTTTCTCAGAGTTATTTTGTATTTTTACGCACGAGCGAATAATGTGGATCTAATTATTCGTACGCTACCGAATAATAATAGCGCGTTATTTATTTATAAATAAGCGAAAACGCTTCGTTTTACGAGCAAAAGCTCAAGGAGTGATTTATCTTTCTTTCCAGTAATAATTTCGCTTTATATGTAATTCTACAATAAATACGTGCCTCTAACAGCAGTCGTAACTCAATACTTTTAAGCCGCGCTCGCTGTTCGCGCACTCCATTCTACGTTGAATTTATCAAACACTTATAAATTAATCAAATGCCTCGATACGAAGTTGAGCCTCTATTGTATCATCGCGGCTATTGTCGAGTCGAACGTTGTCGTTGTTAAATCGCTCGGCCGTAAGGATATCGCGCAAATAAAGACGGTGTAATAGCAACTGTCGCTTCCAACTTTGCGAGACGGCTAATTTTGTTTCAATGTAATTAAAGCAGCAAAAAGTGCGGCTAATTTATTATTATACAAAATTATACATCCTGTTCTTTGCCGAACGTCTTATTTTCTTTGGGTAATGATTAGCTAACAATTTTTTCTGGAGCAGTAGGAAAAACGCATGGCCGAGTCTTTATTAGAGAAGTTGCAAAGATCTTCTTGATGTGTAATTGTACGTAGAGCTGATCAGAGCAGTAATTTCATCGTCTGTTTTTCTCATGCTTGAGAAAAAAAAGTTTCTTAAATAATATTTCATTTCCAAGTTTTGCAACGTAACGAGTCAATAAAGACGCTTCTGCTTTCGTTTCCTCGCGGGAAAAGTGGCCACGGCTTTAATCAAACGGCTCGTATTCGCATTTTAAGAAAAAGTCTAACAAGCCGTGATACATTTTGGAATTGATAGTCACCCGTGCGAAGACACGTGACTTCGGGTACACGCAGGGGCTTAGGTCAGTGGAGTCTATAAAAATAAGGGTGAGGATTTTTATCGATATGAAACCTGTAAATTAAAGTGGCCGGGCTATTTTTGCTCTCTTCTCGTCTACCGATTGCTCTGAACGCAGCGAATGGAATATTATTTTTCACGAGCGCGGTATGAAGAGATTTACGGAAAAGTGGATGTTAATTTACGGGATACCATAATTCATTTGGGTCTGGGGCGTAAACGTCCACCTTAACCTCGCTACCACGCGGCACTGCTCTCGCTTTCTCTCCCCCCCCTCTCTCTCTCCTTGCCTGCGTTAAAGTCGATTCGTTATTGGCGGGCCATTATAGGATTTGCCGATTTTTTCACTCTCGGCCGAAACTCGGTTGGTTCATTGATACGTGGCTAATTACGCGCCGACTTTTTTTTTATTTCAGCGAGCGTCTTTGCGCTTTTACGAGCCAAATATCGTAAAGCACGCACGGGGGGGGGGCTGTGTTTTAAAAATCAATTTACGCCCCTACGTAGTATAGAGTCATGAGAAAACCAGTTTTCTCGGAATTTTTCTGATATTTTACGCGGCCGCGCAAGCGCGACTTTTTTCTACTCCTCCGAGGCTATGCGCACATGCGCGCGCGCGAGCGAGTTTAAAATTCACAAGCCTGCGTATAAAGTATTTTAATAATCGATTACACTTTGATTACCCTGGCGTCGTCTACCTTGTACTTTCGAGACTTTTCGGTAGTGTGTAAAATATTTTAAGCTCCAGAGTTAATTACGATCGCATTATCATAGTGAAAGTTATGCACACAAGCTTTCCTGGACTGGTCAGCCCTGCCTCATAGGGATTATCTCATCATACGGAGCTGGAATTAATGCAAACTAAAAATCGTTTCGTGCTATTACAGCAATCTTTCCTGATTCTTACAATAAATTATTAATAATGACCAAACTGCGCACATTTGACCTAATAAAAAGGAGCGCAAGCGTGATTGCGCGCAAAAACATGTCCGCACATTAACGCAACACCACCGTGTAAAAGAACTGAAAATCAACGAAGTAATAATAAATCTAGTTTTTACTTTGAAGATGATGGTTCCTTTTGTCAGTGTTTTACCGCAAAATTGCATAGCGACCAGATTACTCAACGCAGTTTTTCTCTGGCTAATGTTTAATAACGAAACTCCCCGTACCTTCAAATTAGCGTATTGTTATTTTGGAAAGCCGAAAAAACTGCTTCAAGTGCTGATGGTCGGCCGCTAATCTGCTGGTGGTAACATCCACTTGACAAATGTCGAAAGCTATAATTTCAGACGCATTGGCTCGCGTTACGTTACATTCGGCCGGAATTTAACGATATTAATTATCGATAAAATAACGCAGAGAACGGAACAATCGTTAACAATAATCCTCGTAAATGTCGCTGAAAAGCTACGCTCGCTCCCTCTAATTATACACTCGGGAAGAATAGCAGCAGGTGATATCAACGCCGATCGATCGAACAATGCGCTCGAATCATCAAATTTTCATCGGCCAAATCAAAAAGTATCATTTATCGTCGACTGCATTATATTTTTTCTCGTGCCGATGCCGGAGATTCATATCTTAGACGGACGCGAACACAAATGATTCATTCATTTTCCTCGCTTACGAATTCAGCAAGAAATGCGCGCGCGCTTTTTTCGCCGCTGAAAAAGGCGTATCGTTAAACTTTCGAGTACATCTGTAATACACCCAAAAGACTCTCACAGCGGAGAATAAGCAATCGCTGCCTTTTTGCGGTCCGTTAGTCCTCTTGTGTTTGCTTTAAAAGTTTAAAGAGATTCGTCAAGGGGCATACTCTTGGGAGAAAATGCCCGAGCACGCGTTCGCTCTTTCACATGAACCTCTTTTTTCGCGAGAGAGAGAGAGAGAGAGATAAACGATCTATCGAGGTCTTTGAGTTCTTTCCGTCTTTTCTCTTAGTCTTTATCTCGTTTTTGCTCCTTTTTTGCATTTCTACTCCAACTTTTTTCATTTCTTTCCTTTCTCAACCTTTTAATAATAATACAAAATTTAATAAAAATTCAATAAGAAGCTTACGTATTTAATAAGATGAAAATGTCATCGATATTTGCAGTGTCTACGCCCGCGTCTTTGTTAGTCTCAGTTTTATTTTAATCAATTTATAATCGATGCAAAAAATCAGTAAAACATTTAGATCGCGAGCAAAAATGTGTGATGAAAATAATCAATCTTTCCACGCTTTTTATTAATAATACAAATATTGATGAAAATATACACAATTCCCTATGACATAATTGCACACTCATTAAAAGCTAGACTGTTTCTCTAACAGAGTCAGCACAAGTTCAATATTTTTATTCAACTCGAGACATTTATATGCTTCTAAGCATTTAATATTCTCAGACTTCAGAAGCAACTTTTATTTATATCAATGATTTTGAACATTTCACGAGGCAGGAGACACATTATTTGTGTTCGAAAAAATTATACACCCCGTAGATTATTTCGATTAGCAACTCGTTTAACGATAATAAGCAAATATTAGTTAAAGATATCGTCTACGTCGCGAGACTCGCAATATTTAATATTTTTCACATATTTTCCAAAAGAAGTTAATCTCTCCTAGACTTGCAACTTAATGCAGCATATATCATTCTTCTAAAGTAACCATTTTAACGAAACTCAGAATTCGCGTAAAAGGACGAGTTGGGCCCGTACATCGGATAATTCGCGTAAGCTCGTATCGCAAAGTACTTAATTCACACAGGCCCGGAAAGTGCATTATCAAGCTTTAGGAAGAGGTGCGCTAGGGAAGACCGGGGAATCTCCTCTTCGTCTTTTATCTCTCGGGCGTCGGTCTCTCGCTTGTCAGGCGCCGTGTGAATCGAGACTTTCGCAAGCAGCTCGTCCGGGTCTCGTCTTCTCTTTCTCCTGTTTGCGAGCGCTCGTTATCGGTTGTCCCTTTCGAGTTCTGCGGTGACCGCGACGCGAAGCCGAGCTGTGCCAAATATTGAAACAATCCCGTTCATATCTGGCGGTGGTGCCGGGGAGTGGAGGGGGGGGCGCTATGGGACCGACGCACGCGAAGATCCAATTTTCGATATCGGGCTCGTGACTCGTGTAGCAACATTATTGACTCAACTTCTGTACACGAAAGATTTCCGGTGGTCCGGGTATGACGCGATGCGTGCTCGTCTTCGTTTTCCTTATGCCCGAGATTTTTAATCGATTCTCACGAAGCCGGTGCACCATAATGAGTTGGTTCTGGGTGGTAAACACTCGGAAGAACACTCGCTAGGAGTTTTTGTTCTTTCGACTGGGCGTTTTGTCACACAACATGTCTCCGATGGAAACTCAGTTTTCTCGATAACAATGCTGATCGAACTAAGCACGTGGAATGCATTTTTTAATCATTGCTAGCTGAGATGAACAAATACTTTAATTACAGTGTCGGCAATGGAAACTTCGCCCTCTAATTTTCAACGCGATAATGTAATAAAGCACTCCAAGTACCGGGAATCACTTCTGGTGCTGTTTCAAGAAGTTTTGAAAAAGTTACAAAATCTGTAAATCGAGCAGATACGAAGCAAAGAAGATCGTGGACTCTAATTATGCATCGACGCACAATCGCAATGGCCCCGTTCTGGGTTCAGCCCTGACTGACGAAACCGATTTGAGCCTGGAATTCGAGGACGCAGCCTCGGGCCGCGAATGCAAACAAGATGGGTCGCTAAGAAGGCACAGTTACGGCTAATAGCCGCTCTAGCCTCGTTCGGCAAATCCGCGAATCGATGCAAACCCGAGGAACAATGACGACGCGAGAATCACGCGAATTAGCATAGAACGCGGAGGAGCGGTCGCGCCTCGAGCAATTAGAAGGGGCGCCGGCGCGTGAATTTGCAAGGGAAAGAACTCGACACGATCCCTCGATCTGCATGAGAATAACGAGAGGGGGGACCAGCCGATATAACGAGGCGACGTGTTGGTACGCCCACGCGGCCCGTCTTTGCGCAAGCGCCGCCGCGCGGCAGTCTTTTTTCCCTTCGGCCACGTGATCGATCCTGAAGGAGGTCGAAGCTCGCGCGGTTAGTCGCGGCGATTTTCGGCTCGTCTGCCTTTCTTTTGAACTCACCGAGCGACAATTCGCGCAGTTTTGCGAAGGAGACCGGAGATCGGGAAGAGCTTTAAAGAGCGCGAGACGCGCAGGCCAAAGGCTTTTAGCTTTGAGAAATGCGGATGTTGGAGCGATTCGCGATTCCCGGGTGACACTTGGAATATTTCGAGCGACTTATCGCCGACAACCGATTTCTAGTCTTGCCGCTTCGAATCGAACGTTTAAGAGGTTTTCCTAATAATAGGTTACTCGAGAAAGATGGTCGGCAAAGTATTGCCACTATTCGTAAAACACGAGGCACTAGTGGCACTGGAAATCTAAATATTCGTTACCAGATACTTCGAGCGTCGCGTATTATTGCGAATGGAAGTATTTGGCTGTTATTATGAATAATAATAAAATGGCGACTTAGAACACGAAGAACATTTATTGAGATCTGAGCGGCAGCGGACAGTTGGCATTGGAACACTAACACCTGACGATTCGGTTGCTTTAGATGCAGAAAACAGAGTGCAAACCAAATTGAAATCTCTATTTAATCAAGAGTCGTCGAGCATTCGTTTGCAAGAGTTGATCTTGATGAATATAGTTTTAGCGAAGGTTTTAAAAAATGGTCATTTGTTGGTTGTTGTATAAGAGGCAACGAGTTATCATTTTTGCAATTGGAATGATAAATTGAGGCTAAAAGTGATGCTTGAATGATGATTTTGTTGGAAAATGAGATATTGATGTATTATTGGTTAATTGATGGCATCGGCAGGTTAGTCGAAGCTTTTTACGTTCGATGAAATGTGCAAAACGTTATTAAGAATTATCGTCAAAGTTTTTGTCACATCCTTACTCCTACTTTTACTGTTGATAGAAAAAATATTTGTCAGTACGAAATTAAAAAGTCGCCTGTACGTAAATTCTGAAATAAACGTTAAAATTTTGTTAACTATTTGTAAATAATGTTTTACGAGGCGGTATTATTTTTTCATTAAATTTATACACATTCTATAAAATCGATAAACTTGATACGTATTTTTATAAGCTGATTGATGGAATGGAGAAGTTTTATGTTTAATTTCAAGTTGTAGAGTTAAAATTTATAAGTTGGCGAGTTTGCATTAAAAGCTAATCGTTGAAAACAATCGATGCAAACGTTAAAATATTGTATTTTGGTCGCACTGCCAAATGCAGAAGTGCCTTCCGTTGCGTTTCTCGGTTCAACGCTCTTTTATTCCTGACGCACACGTAAGCGCGTCGAAATTATCAGCTGTGCATCAATTCAATAACCTTGGAATCAAAAGTATTTTATCAAAGAGTACCGTTGCGGCAGGCAATATCGGAAACTTTCCAATGCTATCTCTCGCGTTTTTATTTCCATTTAAAATTATTATGCATTTTCCGTCTATTATCGTTTGTATTCTAGGAATAAGAATTATTCGGATTCTAATGGGAACGTTAGCGAACGGTTCTTTTAGCGTTCCCTTTACCGCCGGTCCGCGTTACTCTTGCTCACGGCCATTATTTGTAAATATATAGGTTGGGAGGACGAACGCGCAGGCGTGTGCGCGTCGACGCGCGGCTATCGGGAAAAATGAAAAAGTCCGCGCGTTTAATGCAGCTTTAAAATTAATTACATTAGCCGAGGAGCTTAAAAAGTAAAGTCGGTTTCCGTTCGCTTGGAAGGTCGCTCGAGCTTTCGTCTCTCGCAGCAAAACTATAAAACAAGAGATTAAATGGACTTTTCGCGCAGCGTAATTATTCCGCAGAAAACGAAGACCAAAGAGCAGAGCTAACCAGAATATTTATGCGCGATTACCGCGAGTTTAATGTCCTACAAATATGCTTTCAACGTGCCAGAGATTCATCCGGTGTATTTGCAAAACTGTGTTCGTGGGTGTGTTGAGGCCCGAGACAATGCTAAATGATAAAGAGGCGCTCGTTGCGGCGCGCGCGCAGGCAAGCGAGAAGCGCTGAATTTTAACGAGAATTGCGCTCTGCAAAGAGGGAAAGGAGCGGAGGAGAGCGAGAGCGCGCGCTCGATTTATGTCGGCCGTTTATCAATCCGCGCCCGACCACTTCGCGGATGAAAATGTAAGTAAGAGAAGAAACCTTGCAAGGGGCGAGGCGCTACTGCTTCTTTTAACTCCGGATTTGCATATGTTGCAACCTTTTAACAACTACTGCGCTCTCTCGCTGCTACTGCAGCCGCAGTTTTCGAGACATATGAGCCTCGATTATTATTAGTCCGAGCTCTCGGGCACCAGCTCCGGCCGGTGTCTTTTATTTTCCACTGGCCTCCCGACGATTATCATCTTTATGAGTTTGTTTGCAACGTTGAAATACACGATAGGAGGCGCACACTTTGCCGCCAGTTACTCCGGAATCCAACGCAGATTAATGGGCCAACCGGATTATTCTCTATTAATTCAGAGTCTTTCGGCGGTCACACTTTGTTTAGAGCTCGAATTCCTTTAATTGGATATCCGCTTTTAATTGCAGATTATTCATCTCTTTAGGCTGGTACGGAGATGCGCTTGCGCAATGATCGCCGGCAATAATTAGCAGCTCGGACGTTCGCTCGCGAGTAAGACAAGTATATTGCAACGACGCTTCGGCAGCATTTTTAAAAGCTCGAATGTGTTTTGCCTTTTGCATTATTTTTGAATTTCGCCAGCCGCACGCTACCCTTTCGTATTAATTGCGATTCTGCAAAGATATCGAGGTTAAGAATCAAGTAATTATAAGGGAAAACGCGCGACAGGAGTTCGAAGGAAGAACTGCAAGAGCTCGCGCGAATTCATTCGGTCGGGCTGAAATTATGTTGTAAAATACGAAATGCCGACAATGTTTTTCGAGAGATCGACGAAGCCAATGCTTACGGACAAATTTCGCAAGACGCCGTCCGCATTCGCAGAGCCGAGTTCTCCGAGTTGCCGCTTGCAAATTTGGCGCGATAAGATCGCGAAATTGCAAAGGCCCGAATAAAGTATTGTTCTCATGGGGTGCGAGAGACCGATGCCCGGCGCTCGGTGGGATGCGCACAACTTGCAATTTCAATCTGCCACCGATAAGTTTTCAGTCGCTGGTGCGCACGCGCAACTGGGCAGATAATTGCGCGGACGGGCTCGTGCAGCTTCTGCCGAACCCGCGGGATTTCGCGTTCGCCGCGTGGGAACCCAAGCACCGCGGGCGCATCCTTGACCTCGAGCGCAGGCGAACATTATCACGAAATGATATGTGCGAGCTTCGTGCGTTTCTCGCGATTTCATCCTTCCACGATGAAGATGAAGGATGCACTGTGCTTTGATGGATTTTTCGAGTTCGCACGACCTTCCGATGGTTAATTAAAATTTCCCCGGGAAAAAAGAAGGGGAGAGCCAAGCTTTTTTCAAAAGCAGAATGAGTGATCGATTTATGAAGTTCATCGTAAAATACGATCTCTGGAAAGACTTTCGTTCTCGAAAGCATCCCCGGTATTTAACGCTGCTCTTGTTGCGGACGGGTGTATTCCTTACGCGTTGCTGGATCCAAGAGCCTTGAGGAGCGCATTTTTGCCGAGTGCGAGTGCAAGCTGTTTTGACTCATTGTATCCCGATCGATTACCGATAATCCAATATTTAGAGAAGAATTTTCAATCTGCGCGTTAAAGAATTGCTCGATCGATTACCTCTCGGCTCGACTCTAATTTTAAACGAATTTGTACTTTGCGAAGGAAGATTGATTGCCCGTGTATCAATACCAAAAGTATTAGTCAATATTGTTTAATGATACTTTTTGGAATTAATTATATCTCGGCAGGGCCAATAATTTATGTGGAAAACGCCCGTGCCGAGCGATACTTTATAAAAGCGAACAAGCAAGGCAGAAAAGTAATTATTAAGCTTTTAATAATCAAATACTCGAGGCGTTAATTTATTCAAATGCGTGTTTGTATTTCTCGCCCATTGTTGCCGAAGTGAAAGTTCGACCGTTGAAGCGAACCAGCCTCTTTATTATTCGTTGCAAAATATCGCGATATTAATCGCGACACTCGCCGATGTTATAATTAATTACATTAATGCGCGATTCGAGTCAAATCCGCGCTCTGCTTTTATTCGCCGAAGCTCGCGACTCTGCTCGAGTTTCCAAGTTCAGCGGATTAACCGCGAATGAAATAAATTAATAAAGATTTAATTATTCGAAAAACGTGCGAAAAGTGCTGGTAACAAAGGGGAGGAGGGGAGGACGAGAAACCGGTCGCGAAATGCAGCTCGACAATCTCACAAGTCTTATCGAGAGCCAACAAAGCGAAAAACTCCATTAAATTAAATCTAATATCCGTGATTGAAAAAGGAGGAAAAGAAGGGAGAAACAAATAAAATGCAGCTGGCGGAGAGAAGCCCCGCGGCGTCTTTACTTTGATCCTACTTTTTATAATGCCTCGAGTCTCGCAACATCGAGAAAGCAACAGGTCTCTACTCCCAAAGTCTCATTTGGCTTCTCTCGCTCGTTACGTCTCATCTTCCTTGAGAGGGAGGCCTCCGCAAGCATTCTGTCCTTATCTTGGCTATCCGGTCACCTTCTCTCTGCTCCCCCTCCCCCGTACCGCTCCAACTCCCTTTCCCCTCCCCCTCCCCTTCCGCCCCGGGAGGCGACTGCGACGACGACGGCGGCGGCGGGGGCAGTCCGGAGGGATGTGGGGGAGCCGAGGCCGAGTAGAGAAGGACAAGGTGCGCTGCCACTGCGCGGGCGTGGGAATATTATCGCTTGCGGGGGCCGCTGACCAGAGAGCCCGGAGCGGATCGTGCAAGGTGTGGTGTGTCCGCGTGCGCCAGTCCGTGTGCGTGCGTGCGAGTGGGCGGGGGGACGGGGGGCACGGACAAGGAGACGAGAGCGCAGAGATTGTTCGGAGAAGGTGAAGCGAGGCTGATGCTTCGTTATGCTCTGTGTGCACACAGAGATGAAATATGCTGCACGAGAGAGAGAGAGAGAGCGCGATGATGGCTGAAATTGTTATGTCTTTTGTTAATTTTATCGCAGACGCCAAAGGGTACTTCTACTCGAAAATTGTATTTCATTACAATCCTCTATATTTCGGAATTTTTATTTTCAAAGCTTTTCGAGATATTTCACGATTTGCTCGACAATATTTATATGAGTAATGAATCAAACCCCAGTCGAGACAACTAAAAATCAAGGCCCAATACGTTTATTTTCTCCCGCACACGACCTTTTTTCATTTAAACGAGCTTAGAAAATATTTAGTATCTTACCTCCTCCGAATTTCATTCTCAACTTTCATTATTCATGCGCGCAATTTAATTAAATTATCTAATTAAAAATCTCTTAGTAAATTTTTAGAATTCGAAAATGTACCTTACGCGTGCTTTTTTTTACTTGGAACGCGAAATGAAATTGCATTAAAACGTAAGTTTGTTAAAAAAAGTTCGAGTATTACAATAAATATCGTGTAATTTTAAAACGAAATTCAGCTTTTAATTTTTAATGAATAAAATTTTAATTTTATGAATTTTGTAGGTTTCTTTGTTAAGATGCAAAATAGTAACTGGCGAATATTTTTTGCAAGTTTTTTCTTAAATGAAGTTTTAAGTGAAATCTTATTTTCTCCATACATTTAAATATTTTTTTCAGTACTAATATCTTTCATTTTTATTCTATTTAAAGTTTTTGGAATATAAATAATGCACTTTACATCTTTTAAAACTAAAATAGTCTATTTATAAAATTGCGCAAATAAATATAATATTTTGCTGTATATTTCAAGAACTCCAATAATTTGTTCTCAAATTTAGTTCATTTGAGAAATAATATAAGAATTTTGATATTTTATATTATAATTTTTAGCTTCGAGAGACAACGAGATATTTGATATTAAATATCACATTATATAAATTTTGAAGCGAACATAGCTTATGATATAAAATTTTTGATCACCTTATTAATATGTTTTTATAATATAAATACATACGCAAATTTATACAAAGTTACGAATGAAGGGATTATTTTCATTACGCATATTTAACAATTAAAATGTACTAGCACAAACATGGTCAAGACTAATAAATATTTGTTTTTTTTTATTAATTTAACGCTCACTTAAATATTCCATATTATTATCAAATTTCAAAACATAATAAATTTCTAAATATTTCACTTTTATCGATTAAAATATTGAACACAAATTTATGTGATAAAAATAAAACGTAAATAAAGGAAGGAGTGAATACATACGTATTTTTTCCATTTATAACCAATAAATTAAGATTACGAAGGACTTTATACCGTAAAATATTTTATATAATACGAAGTAATATATACTTAAAAAATATAATTAAAATTACAAACTGCAATTTTAGTTAAGTGTTGCAGCAAATACCCATCCACGTTGAAATGACCACAAATTTTCCAATGCAAGTCACTGTTTATAATAATTGAAAGTCTCAGTATCACACGCGCATAATGATGTCTTACCTTTCTCTAACTTTATCTTATACTTGGATTATTTCAACACGAAATAACCACTTGCTTGTTTAATTTATTACAATATTTGTCAGATATTTTTGAATTTTCCACTTTAGGCAAGTATTGTAGTCACCGACAGTAATTGTTGTTAAGACAATAAAATTTGATTATATATCGTAATGGTGTCTGTAGGGAAAAACAATCTTCCACCGGTTATTTGTTGACGTTGCGTACATCACGAGTCGAATGCACTTGGGCATTTTTAAATTAATTTTTACAGCTGGAAAAGCTGTTTGCGCACTTAAATGGCACGATTGAAAATGCCTGAAAACGCGTGTCGAAACCTGGCATTTATCGAAAATGTGACCTATACTTTTCATTACAACTGCAGAAAGGCAAAAAGGTCGTGTTGCCGATAGAAGTAATTTGAACTTTTATTCGAGTAATAGCTTGAATAATCATTGTAATGAGCCTTGTCCCAATAATCAGATTATTAAGGATAATTATGGATAGTGCATTGAATTTTTAATACGAGGATGCACGTTGTTAACCTTGATTAAAATCCATGATCGATCGGTAATCATACTCTTTATGTAAAGTGCAGTTATAAATGAAGCTATTCATTTGGTTATACTATTTGAATAAGTGAAAAGCAATAACAATGAAACATTACAATACATTATCTTGCACTCGAGCGCGTATCGTTTACAAAATCACATTAATTAAATTTGATTATCGAATGATAAGATCTGAAACGGGCGATCACTGGCTGGCGTCTGATACTATGAAGCTTCGCATATTATAGAACCGCGTACCTGACTTTTCTTAGCGAGTAACGGTAACAATGGCGAGAAAATGACTGTAATGCTTACCTACGTAACCTTAATCCCTTTTGATTATAGGTTTTCGCACTCGGTGAGAGAACGTTTCTCGTACACAACCCAGGCTCGTTGATCGATGATCCATAACGTAATACAAAATATTTAGAGATCTATCGGCCGCAGCGCGTAGCCCCTTTCGACAAAACCAACAATCTCAAGTGCAAATGTTGAAACTGAGCCGTGAAAGCGTGACTCTCTTTCTGTCGCCGGAGAAACGCGCGCGGCGTTTCGAGCTTTTTTCTCTCTCTCTCTCTCTCTCTCTCGGAAACAACTCGGAATCTCGGAATCTCAGGCGGGTGTATTAAATTAGGCTCGTTCCGAATGAAGACAAAGGAGACGACCAGAAGGAAGAGCTCGCGTTGCTTCCGAACGATCCAACGTGTATTTTTCAAATTCTTGCTCGCGTTTTCTTTTCCATTTTCATAATTCTTCTGAAATCGCTCGCATGTGGTGTGAAAACATCGACCAATTCTGTTGCGGGAAAGTCACTTTTCCACAGAGCAACGGAGCAGACGAGAAAAACAACGGTATCCACTATTACAGTTAAATGTGTGCACGATGCAAGCAGTGTTTGACAATATTTTCTAAATTTTAACATTTTTTGCTCGCAAATGTGCTATTACTATGCTGTGTAACATTATCTGTAACCACGCAAAGCTTAGAGTTCAAAATCGTGCGATTTTCCGACAGTGGTATTCAAATTTTACAACTATTCTATGATAAATAAATTACGTAAATATCAACGCGCAGCTGGTTTCTTGCAAAGAAAGATTATTAAAACACTTTCATTTCGATGAATTATTATGAATCGACACATTACTTTACTTGGATATGAAGTGGACAAATGGTAAAGATCATTTTTTGGTTCTGCATCTGCAGTTTTTAAAAATGTAAATGTTAAAAAATGTTTCCATTTTAATAAACATGAATGCAGTGCTATTACAAACTGTATTACAATAAAAAGTCTGCATTCATATTTCTTAGCGTTTTATGATGTTTTATAACTTCTTTTTTGTTTACATTCTTAAAATTATATCCCTAATATATTGTATGCATACGCCCGAGCTTTTTATCTTTACTATATTTAAATCTTAATTTATAAGGTATTGAAATATCATGTTACATAGTTCTACGTGAAAATTTAAATTTAAATTTAAAATTGATGGAAATGTCAAACATTTAAGTGTACTTGGCATTGTAGAGGTCTTGTATAATGAATTTTTAGAAGTAAAACATTATAAATTTCGAAATTTATATTTAAATACTGTAAAAACGAGAATATATGTTTAGCTTCAAAGATAATAATGAAACATAAATACTAATTTGCCGTAATGGCATCTGAAACGATTTTAATAATTTGCCTATTTTACACGCTTTTACAAATATTTAAATAATTATTCTAATAAATTTCATGTTCTAATGAGTATTTTTGATAATATTCTTTTTTAAACATTAAATTATTTAACAGTGTTTGCTCGTGTTTGGTCTAGTTACTTTGATAATAACAACTGCAATTGTATTAAATTGTGGTCAATACAATAAGTTAATTTATAGTTATGGCCCGTTTCTAAAATTCGAGATTAAGACATCGAAGTTAAATAGTTATTTAAAAAAATGTTAGTTAAACGTAGAATATTACTTTGTAATGTTTTCATAGCTTTTTCAAAAAATAATATTGCGATTGCGAAACGAGTAAAAAATAATCATTATATTAATTATTTCGATGGTTAGTTTAAATTAGAAAATATTAATTAATTAAATATATTTATGCAACGAAGTGTTTATTTGAAGAATTAGTGTTTTTAAACTTCTAGAATAACTGCACATTGTGAAAACTGAAGGAAAACTCTTTATTACTCATTATAAAATACATTATTCTATCCGTGAAATTATTATCATTAAAACACAATCATTTACGTGTAAAATTTAGATGATGATAAAACCGTTTGACAGATGAATCATTATTTAAGCTAGTTATTGGATATCCTTTATATTTGGTAAAATTATTTTCAGTTATTAAAACGTATTGACGTTCGGCGATATTTTAACAGATCGATTGAAACTCGTGACGCTCGAGATTTCGTCGAGGGTTATTTCATAGTTAATCGCGCTATTAAACAAACTTAATCATCCTTTTTTCTTTAGATGACAGATTCACGCGTAATTATTCATTTGAGGTGCACGTTATTTTGCAAAACAGTGCTTTTATTCGGAATATTTTGCAAGCGAACTGGCACGTGGGCTGAATTTAGTCGGATGGCGGAAATTGCGTGTTCGAGCTTAAAGGCATTGCTTTGAATGAAGTTGACGAGCAAAAAGATGGTAATGAGGTTCGCAACTATGTCTCAAAGAATGGACTTATTAAGGCCAAATAATAATAACAAGCGAAAAAAGCCAACTGAAAAATCGAAGCTCGGGTCAGTGGCGTGCAAAGGCTTTAACACACACGTTCGCGAGCGAGAGTAAACGACTGCCGCGAGTAGATTCGAGCCCACGAACCTCGAACCTCCGACGGTCATTACCGCGTCAAGACCGTCAAAGAAGGGACCAAAAAGTCACGCGAGCACCGACCGGGTCATCGCCGTAGTGGGCGAGCGAGCTTTCCTCGGGATTAATAGGTCGCATGCGCGCGTGCGCGTCCGAGCAGTTGCGTCGAGCGGCCTCGGGAGCCGCGGGCGGCCGACATTCCGAAACGACCGGGTCCGGTAATGTATTCGGATCGGCGGCCACATTAACCGATACTTTATCGCCCGGCCGGGGCATTTGGCATCTCGCCTCTCGCGCTCTGAGCAACAGCGAAATTACGGGGGGCGACGCCCACTACTCGATGGTTGGCCCACGGGGACGAGGTTCGTGGCCGCCGCGACGATACGCGGGGAGCCGAGGCCGGGGAGCGGAACGCGAGCTTAATTAAAACGTCAATCGGCGCGGATGGCGAGATCGCGATGCCGCGGTGAGTTATTGCGTCGTGAGGGAAATCCCTGCGCTCCGAGGGAAATGGAATTATCGGCGATTGTGTGCTAATGGCGCCGAGCCGATGGGAACTGATTCTCGTTCGCGAATCCGTCGATATTTAGTTTATGGTTTTCGCTGGGTGCGATAGCATTATGTGTTGTCGGCTCCAACACCGTGAGATTTTGATTGAAATTCGAAAGCTTGATGACTTGGATCAATCCTCGCGCACAGGAGGAATGCCGATTCATATTCCCGCACTTTTGATTTATATCGATTTATCTCGATTTATTTCGACTCGTGTAAGGCTCGTTGTTTGCGCAATCGACGAATCAACGCGAGCCAACATAAATGTCCGAGACAATGATGATTCCGATTTCGTGCTTTTTATTACTCGTACTAATAATATCTACCGCAATTTCAATTTTATTATGTACAATTAAACGGCGCTTTCAATCAGTCTAGTTATATTTAATCAATAATTTTAAAAAGTATTATAAACATTCCATAATTCTTTGGATATTTTTGACCGAATAAATGATCTACTCGTACCGTAAAAATACTTTATTTAATTGCAGTTTAATATAAAAAATCCAACATATATATATTCGTTATTGGTGTTCAGTATTTGAAGTGATTTTTTATTACAAGGTAATAATTTTATAAAAAAGCAAACATTACGGAGAGAAAATTTTTTCTTACTGTACTGCTCATCTTTTCTTGTAATACAATCTTTTTCTAAGCATTCAAAATTATAATATTTAAACCTATAAATTATATTTTTATATAACCATGATAAGATATCGAAGTTAGATTTAAATTTTATGTTTTAAAAATTTTTAAATTTATTATTTAAAAAATTATCCCGTAAATAAGTTTTGCAGTAAATTTAACGAATATATTATCACCCGTTTTCATTAGATATTTATAAATTTTAGAGTATAGTATTACCCAGTCAAAAATAGACGTGTAATTTATATTATTGAGTAATGAATATATCATAATATTAAATTTATAACGTTGCTAAAACGATTTCTTACAATAACTTATCAAACGGCGTGTAATGTTTCGAGGTTAAATATTTAGTTTGTTACAATTTAGCAATTTGAGTTTTTACCTATTTTAAACTTACTAACACGAAGCTGCATCAAATTGTTTAAATGCATGCATAAGTGAATAGCATTTCTTTTAGAAATATTTTTACGCTTATTAATAAAACAAAGTATGCGAACAATTTAATTTCAATGTTGTAGCAAGTGCTATTCTTCAAAAATCAAAGTCATTTCTCAGTTGACGTAATCACAATGTAAGTGATTTATCGATTGTTCTTGTGAGTAGTAGAAATTAATAACATCAAAATTGAAAGTACGTGCTTATCTTTAAATATTAAATGCTTATTTAAATATTGGAAATTAATAAAAAATTATTTAAAAATGGTAATAAAGAGAGTGTTTAAAAATATTATACTATTTTTTAACCATTTGAGCAAAATTTTATTATCTAATCTTTTATAAGACAAGAAACATATCAGCGACATTAAATAGTTTAAGTAATATAAACAACAGTTTTCAATGGTTCTCAGTCCGAGAGCAAGTTTAAATATATCAATACTTAAGAAAAAGTGTAAATTTACAATTAGATATTGAGAGTTTAAACTGTTCCTAAGAAAAAACCATTGATCCAGAACACTGGCGGTCCAGCACTTTAAAAGCAATTACATCGTCTTTAAAATGAGTTTTTTCCACAGGATTATTTTTTAATGGAGGTATTAAACTTTTTGTGCTTTTGGCCCCCCGCCCCTCTGCTCAGGAGTGGGTAATACGCGACCCGAGTCGTGTACAAAGAAACTCGATTTCTCAAAAATACGCGCGAATATGATATCTGCAGGGAGCGGACAAAGCTGCGCGGAATTTCCACGTCGAAAAAAGTGAATTTTAAACGAACTCGTGTTTACCGTATCGTTAGCGGCAGGATTTAGAGTACCGATAATAAGGAGGTAATGATAATCATTAATAACGTCACTGACAGAGCAAAAGCAGCCGATCGAACGGCGCGGGGCCTCCCCGAGCGAAAACAGTTGCGATTCAAAACAAATCGGACTACCGGCCGCGACGGCATCCCCAGGGCTTAGGAGAAATAAGTAGTTGGCTCATTGTGCGAGCCACTGTGATAGCCAAGAGTGATTCGAGTGACGAAGCGTGACTATCTAAAGTGCGTCCGTAAATCGAGCGGCTTTAATGCAGGAGATACGCGAGTGGACGGGAGGCAGGACAGCCGACATACCATAGCTGCGAGTCTTTTGACGCGGACGTCATTCCCTTGCAGCGCTTACGAGCTGCAATTCGAGCGCGTAATAGACGCGGCCGAGGCCAAGTCACGCGATCCCGATCTTCCCGTTTTTACGCGAAAACGAAAGCCGGTGCGCGCGGAGGCGTGGCGCGCGCCCGACGGCCTCTGGGCTACCGGAAGTGGGTGGCGCGCACCCGCAACCACTACTCGGGCGCACGCGAGCCGCTATTTTCAACTTTTCAATGAGCAAGCGCACGGCCGAAAGGGCTGCCGTCCCCCTCGCCCTCGTCCTTATTGTCCGGGGCGCACACCCCGGACGCGGACTGCCGAGTCCTTCATTCAGAAATGACCAATTGAAGCCCTCCAGCCGGGCGGGGGGCGCCTCGATTTCGATTGATCGTGTGCGTCGATATTAAAACGGAGGCGTTCCCTTTTGAGATTCAACGCCGGATGCTAGTGCTGTCGGGTGGGAGGGACCGATCGGATTCGCAGTTTTTGCGCCGCACTGTTTCGGTGTACGCGAATGCACTACCTTCTGATTTAACGGTTGACTCGCTGCGCTTTAGGAACGCCTGATTAACGGCCGGACGATCGGGAAGACAGTTTTTGGCGTGACATCTGCTGCTTTCGCGCCGTTCGTTAATAATGTTATTGGCTGGCGGTTCGGGGCAATAAATGTGAATAAATTAAAAAGCCCCGGAGGATTCCTTAAGGAGGTCGCGTTTGAACGCAACGCCGATAAAAATTAGAGAATTATAGAAGGATACGAGGAGCTATGCTAATTTTATTATGCCTTTTTACAGCACAGCGTAAAAAATATCTCACACGCCGGAGCCGAATGGCTTTCGTAACTACTAACAAAGAGCCTCGGTCTCGTGGAAGTTTGAGAAAATTTCCGTTCCCGAAACTTTCGGTGTAATTTCACGTCTCGCGATCGAGAGGAGAAGAACTACTCGGATGGAAAAGTGGCGACAGCCTAGTCGAGCGAGCCAAGAATTTCCACCGGATCCATCCGATCATTCGTATCTATCTTGGAAATCTCGAAATTAAAAAGAAGCACTAAACGAAATATTTACAGCCGCGATGAGAAACGGCCGCCGAGTCGAGGCGAGGAGGCGAGCGTCTGCCCGGTTGAGCCGCAGCGCGAGCTAATCTCGAAACGTCAGCGCGCACAGAGATAAGCTTTCACCCGCGATAATAAACCCCACAGTAAATACCAACAATTACGGCCGGAGACGACATGAAAAGGAGGAAGGGAGAGGAGGGGCTGAAAAGTGAAAAGGGAAAAATCACGAAAGCTTGGTCGCGCGCTCGGAAAGCTGGCGACGACAACGACTTCGCCGCTTAATGCATACCGGGAACGGAGCTGTAAATTTATCGACCGAAGGCCCATCAGGACTCGCGGGGCCTCTCTTAAGCAGCAGATAATGCCCGTACGCCTCGCGCGCACCGGGCGTTAAAGTGTCGTGCTGTCTCGCGGCCACCACAGACGTCGTCGGCTTTCAGCAAGATGCGCGCGAACACCATCCGGATTTCCCATCAATCTCTCGCGTTCCGTGACTAGCGATTCCTGGACCTGGTCTTTTCAAGGATCCGAGCGAGGCGAGCCTCCGCGTCGATCGCCGTTAAGAGACATCAGCCGAGCACGGGATGTTCTTTTTTCCCGCGAGCCCTCGGAACTTCGCCAACTGGGCCAAAGTTCTTCCCTTTGGCTTCGTTGCTGCTCCTCTCGCTATTGCGGAAGACTGTCGGCGTCCTTGTTTTTTACTTTTTTGCCACGAGAATTGCAATTACTATCCATCGTTTGGGACATTAAAATCGCGTTTTTTCAACAAGAGATTTATTGTATCGCGCTAAGAGTTTTTATCATTTTCGGATTTTTATTAATGGAAATGTTCGATAACGTTAAGTTGCCCTGGACGTCCGAGTAGACGCGGAAATTATTTTTCAAATTATAGAAGATACTGTATTAATTTAGCGATTACGATCCCTATCGTAAAAGTCTCTAGCGATAAAGAAAGTACTAAAACTATAATAAATACGTGGCCCTGCAATGATTGACATTTTAATGGCATTATATCTACAATCTATAATGATTTATCAAATTAAAAATCTTATTAATTTTACCAGAAAGATAAAGGAGCTTGGCTTTCAGAGAAATCGATATATTTTGATATTGAAAATTAGCAATTTAATATTCGCAAATTGAAAAACTACTTGTTTTTCGAGTGCTCGATAGAATCTTAAAGACGTTTTCTTACTTCAAAGACGTTCTCGGAATGTAGACGCTGCATTAGTTGCTACCTCGTACAATAATTTTTCCCATTTTCTTCATCGAGTCGCGTTACGAAGTCGGAGATTCTCAGCGCAGAGAAGAAAATAAATTAAAGCGTCCTACGAGTGAATTAGAAATCACTCAAAGTTAAATAATAGAAAGAATCGCCCGAGATTCGCTTTTGCAACGGAATTCCACGATTAACGGACGGCGCGCCGATGAATATCTTTGCACTTTATCACGGGGAAGAGGCTCGAGAACTTTTTCTAACGGAGGCCTTCAGTTATTAAATGCAGATGTTAATTTGGGGGTTCGCGAGTGTCGCCGCCGTTTCGCTGATCGACGCTGATATTTGCAGAAGAGCGATCCCATTTGGTTAATTGGGTTTCTTTCCAATCAACGCAATGCGAGCGACACACCAACAGCTGTTTATCACGACTTAGAGAAGTGTGATTACGCGTAAAGCTGATTTACGCACTTTTACAGCTTTCAGTTAAATCTAAGCCTCGATTCTCGTTCGCGTTCTCGGCTGCTTAATATTATATTATGTTCGAAAGGCGCGGATGCATTTTTCGACATTAGGGAAGAGAAGTTGGTAGAATCCTGGGATCGGACATTTTTTGCAAACAGAGAGAGAGAGAGAGAGGGAGAGAGAGAGAGTCGCGTGTTGCGGGACAAAGCAGAGACGCTCGTCGACCGGAAGAAGCGATATTCGCAGAAGGCACGCGGCTTGATTACTATGATTGGGCGGCGTCGCGCGAGAGGCCCGTCGCGTCAAAATAGAGAAGAGCGCGTGCCTTTGCATATGCAGACTCGGCCGTGATTGCAACTCGCGCGCGCTGGAAAATTGCAAGAGCCGGGAGTGCCCCGAGCGCTCAGAGGGAGGAGGAGGAGGAGGACGTTCAAGGCCGCTCGGGCACAGACGGAAGTCGCCGCGAACGAAAGAGACGCCCAGACGAGTTTTCCTATCGGTCGCGTCGATCCGCTACGTAAGCGCTGAGTGGTTACGCCTAGACGAGACCACCTGCCAAAGCCGGACGGCGCGCGTGTCCCTACCTGCTAGGGCGTGGGCGGGGATTTGCATGTCCTGATGGAATTCCAGCTTCGCGTACTTCTATTTTGTTCGTTAGCCAATCTGTCCGAGGGGATTGCGATCCAGTGCCCTCGAGTTAATTGACGGTTAAGCGCGGCCGCTCTCTTTTCTCCTCTTTCCCGTGACATGCTCTCTCGTAGTTTTCGAGATTAACAATTCGACGTGCGCTCGCTCGTTCGTTACGGATCCCGATGAGAATTCCTATCTCCGACTGGCGCTGACAAATTTCGAGCGCATGATTTATCACCGCCTCGTGATTTGCCGCTTTTCATTTTTATCTTCCCCTCGGGACTTTATCTTCGCCTGAGATTCGAGTCGCGCGTCAAACTCCAGGACTATTGTTTTAAAGAGAATGTTAAGAGCGCGTTATGAGATCTCGGATTCAATTTAAGCAATTGTAGAAAGTGTTTTTAGATTGAGCAACGCGCGAGTGACCGACTCGGCGCGTGCTATAGATAATTTTCAAATTTAAAATGCAATCGCCCAAAGCTAATTTACGTAATGAGCGTTGATTCGGCCTTTACATTCCTTGTTCCCATTTCGACCTTCGCTATTAACGTGGAGAAACGAACAGCATTTGTTATCCGATCGCCTATTATTATTGCCGATATCAATTTTACGTTTTCCCTTTTATTTAAACTTTGAACAACTTTAGACTTTTTGTTTTTGAGAGAAAAAAATTAACGCCTGACTCGTTCCAAGTTATTACTTAACGAGTAATTATTATTTTCATATTATTGTGTAGTTGTCACATTATACGAGGGCTATAAAAAATTTTAATATTTTCTCGAAGCGACGATCTCTATAAATAATAAGTAAATTTATCGATAATATCGTTTTTATTGATTGACATTATACAGCCTCGTGTGTGTGTGTAAATTTACATATTTTTACGCACTTTGATCAACTTGATAAGTTGTTTTGATATTAAATTACTGATTATTACGAACAAATGTGAAAAGTTAAATTTCCTATGTCTAAAAACTGAGCGCATAATTATTGCAAAAATTAGTTTATTATAATTCATGTCGAAAAAAATTATAACAAAATTAATTGACTCGAGAAACTTAATTTAATGCAAAGACTAAGGCACAGCTACGGCTTTGAAAAATATATTTTACCGTCATCTTAAGGAGCAGAAATCGCCTCTTTTTATTTTGTATAATAATTGCAAGCGCTTTTAATGACTTTCAGAGGAATAATATTAATTTTGATGATTGATCGTAAGGACGTAGTTCTCTCAATCAATAATCACAAGTTTAAGCCATTGCGAGTGAAATTATAATTGAATCGATCGAGCGAGGGAAAAGCCGAGAGTAAACATTAACCTCTACAATTTAAATAACGCCTTTTTCCATGTTTTCAAAGGATTTTTCCGTAGGTGCTCGTATCTTGATTCGCTTAAATATTATGCGAAGCAAGCAGAGACGTTTGGAAAAGTTTCGAGTCCCTTTTTGCTGTTGTTGCAAGTCCGACAACTTGTGCAAAACTCACAATTAGTCGGATGGTTATGTTTCTTCCTCACATGCACGCGCACGGAATATTTCTAGAAAACAACCAAACTGTCATAACATTATGATAATCAGAGGAGGAGACACCGGACGGAGGAAAAAGTCCGCCTTTTCCCAGCCGCGCCTATTCCTCTGATTACTAGGAGATGATCCCCGGGTAATCCTCGGGAGCGCGTTGCCGCCTCGTAATAATTTGCGTCAAAAAAAAGTGGCTCTGCCGCGGGAAGCAAATTGCGCTTTTAATCAGCAGCCCGTCCTTTTCCATCTCATCGCGGCGAAAGAACAAACGGCCAAATGGCCTTCCTCTCGACGCTCCTCCCGCACCGAGTCGGCGAACGACACCGATAGCGACGTGTGCGATGCGCCGGAATTTTTTCGCCAGACGCGCTAAGCGCCGGGTTCTTCTCCGTTGCCGTTAACATCCGCGTCGCTGTAGGTACGAGGCGAGTACCGGTAACTGCAGCGCGCGAACGAACTGTTCTTGATGGCCCATAGCGTAATATCTTTCGGGAAATTACTTCCCTTCGTCACGCGTCTCTCTTTTAGCGCTCGGTTCTTCCCTCCTTACTTCTGTTGCGCTTTTTCCACTCCTTCTGCGTTTTTCTGAAATTTTCCTCGCTTATTATTCTCGTCTGAGCGCGTGGAAGAAACCAACGCCGCCACCAGCTTTTAATAACAGCAACTCACATCTAGTTTGCCTTAAAATTAGCTCGAATAACTGAAAGGTGTTTAAGATAAATGTTGGACTCCTCGATCGATCGTCCTTTTTAGATTTAGAATTTTATCTTTTTTCAAAACTTTCACCTTCTCATTTTTGTAGATTCACATTTACTCAATTAACTTGGAGTTGTGTCTATTTATATGGATTTTCATTAGCTTCTGCAAAATTTACAATAGCTTTATTATGCTTTCTAAGTAGTTTATAATTAATTTAACAAAACTAGTTTTATGTCAATATACCAAGAGAAATTTGTTTTAGAGAAGGCACTATTAATTTTATAGAAGAAATTCTTTCTTTTAATTAAAATTGTTGTTTTTTTTATCAATATTTCATTCATTTTATCAAATTGATTTTGATATACAATGAAATCTTTGATTTATCGTTTAAATAAAAGTTATTGCTGTATATTTTAACAATTTTTTAAATAGAAAATGTAAAAACAATCCGATAACTTAATATTGGAGGAAATTTTATATAGTGTATAGTTGTGTTATAAAAAAGATATTTATAATTATTTATTATGTGGGTTTTTTCTAATTTTGTTCGAAATATTATGTAATTAATTTTGAAATGGGACTGAAGTAAACAATATTTAAAGACATTCGTTAAATTATTGTTAAATCATTTTTTTATTTCGTCTTTAAAATTATAATAATTTTTTTTTGCTGCTATGAAAAAGAAGAAAAGAAAATTGTTAAAAATAAAAATATAATTTATCAACTCATTCAGAAAAATCTGTGTTAATGAACGAGAATGCAATGAATATTATAATATAAGCTTTTATATAAGAGATGTAAGTGTTAAAAAAAGTAATAAAAAAGTATTTACATAAATAATATCATTCAATTGGTTAAAACAGAAAATCATATACAAATGTATGTAACTGCAAGGTGAAATTCAAGCTTTAATTTTTAGAAAATTTGACGTTGGAATAACTTTTATTTAAATAGAAATATTTATTTTATTATGATACATCTTTAATGCCATACCACGATTATTATTTTTAAAAAACAACTAATGCAATTTTATAAGAAAATTACTATAAATGTTTGAGACAGTAATGATTTTACGGTATTTCAATGACTGTGAAACTTTTATAAAATGTACATACTGTTTTCGTCCTCGGAGTAAAAAAGTTAAAAAGTACAATAAAATATTACTTAAATTTAAATAATATATGTTTTATAACGAATCGTAATTAAGATTTGTAACGGTAATTACTTTTATGAGAAAATTTCATTTATACAGAAATAAATTTTAACGTTAAATCCTTTCGAAGACGTTGCAAGTTTCATTTTCTTACAATTAAATATTAAAAAATAGGAAATTTGATGGCTGACTAGGAATTTGTTTTTAAAAGACATTGAATTTCGTTTGATGTCCAAAGCGATTGCAAACTGCAAACTGCGGGACAATATAGTAATACATTGAAGCACATATGTATTAGGTATAATTATAAACTCACAAATTGAAATTAAGGGTGTCGTAAGATAATAAATTAATCTAATGCGTCTTAACAAGAGTTTGGCACTTTGGAAATCTGTCAGTTTAGCGTCACTGGGGACACATCGGTGGAAAAGGTTGAATGTCATTAGTCGAAGTCACTAAATTCTCTCTCATCAATAGTGTAACTGTGCATCCCTTTTTTAGTTTTACAGGTAGTATCGATCGTTTTCAGGAATTCGATCCATTGCCTCGCCGGTGAGGAGTACGATAAATTAAAATTACAAGGGCGTATTGCGAACCCGTTCAACAATAAACACGCGGGCCCAATATCGTCAACATTATTTACAATGCATTTGGATTTTATCGATGCGCAGTAATCTCCTCGCGATGCAACTCTTCACAATTAACATGAATCACTTGCATCTTTGTCAAGCCGCAGCTTCGGCGCAGCCCAGCCGAGCCAAAATAAAGCAAAACCCCGACGAATCGAGAGAATCATTACGGCCTCGGCATCATCGGCTGTGCGATACGAACCGCGAGCCGAGCATCGGACCGCACATCCATTACCTTATACACCGCGTCGCTCCTTCTCTCTCTCCCGCGCACGTCTGGCGGCCTTCCGCGGCAAGACGTTACAGCCGCCACGGAACTCGGCGTCGGCGTCCTTTCCCGGTAGGTAGCGCGCGCCTTAAGGCCCATCATAGCACAGAAACGCGAGGTCAGAAAGTAAGAGGCCCTTTAAAGGTTTTATCCCGCTCTCGCTCGCTCTCTCGTTGGCGGGCGCGCCCCATTGTTCTATAATTAGGCAGTTGTTGAGAGCTGCTGCCGCGCGAGAGGATCGTGCGGGTGCTACCGCCGCGGTTGCTGTTGCTGCCGTTGCTGTAATAAAGGTGTTGCGGGCCTATCATTACGTGTAATACGGACGTAATGCGGCGTCCGGCGTAAAATGCTCGCTCTTTCGGGAAAGGCACACCACCGCCGCCGACGCCACCAAGGCTCTCCGGTGGACACGTGGGAGCTTCCGCAAGCTGCGCGGCTTCTGCGATCTCGCGCTCGGGGGGCTTTCCGGGAAAGTTTACCGCCCGTGGAGCAGCGCCATTATCATTACCATTCATTGCCGAGCAAAGTTGCGCGGCGCCGGATTTCATCTGGCCTCCGACGAGGAAGGAGGAAGTCGGGCCCAGCCAGTCCCAGCCACTGCGCTACTTTGAAATATCGTTACCGTTTCGCGCGCCGCGTTGCACGTGCTGCCGATGCCGCGATTACGGACAGCTCCGGACTCCGAGCCAACCCTGGCCAGCTTTTCCGGATTTTCCAGCCCAATACCCAGGAGCAGCAGTCGCGTTGCGGCCGATTCCGGCGATCCACCTCCGAGAGAGATAAGCGTCCGCCGCTCAGATTTTCACCTGCTTGCTGCTCGTTTTGAGCCTCCGCTCTTGGATGGAAATGTGCAATGCATTAGGTTTTTAAATTACTCCGCTCCGATAGCCGCGCACCGTTATTTTTTACGAAAATAAGTAACCGTTAGCGTTAGAGTATGGGAAACGCGAGGTGAAACCCAAGCGCGGAATTTTATATTTTTTGTCCTGTCTCAATAACATTTTCGATCGTCAACTTTTTCCCAACAGTTTTTACTCGAGTTGCAACTCGAACGCGGTCTAACGAATGTAAGTCTTTATGTTGGCAGAGCAGCGGAGCAACGACTGCTGATATTAAGAAACAGCTTATCATTATTCGGACAAAAATCGCTTGTTGCAGGCGAGAGGAAACGCAGCAGTTTAGAGCTGCGCGTTTCCTGATCGAATTTTCGTTAATTATTCCGCGGATGGATCGACTCGGGCACTCCGGCGTACCGACCTCTCCTTTGCTCCAGATTTCGAGGGAACGAGTTCGAGTCGTGCCCATCGAGGGACCTGGCCGAAAAGGTCGCGCCTCGATCGCGATCGGGATGTGTGCAGAGGAGAGGAGGCGGCGCGTCCCATTGTTCGGGCCCTGAGGCGGCGGATCGACTCGACGCTGATCACTTTAAATAATGCGACTCGACGCGTCTATCCTGTTACGGCGAGCTGCAATTACGGCTTAATGATATCGCAGGCGTGAAGAGCCACCACCGGTAAAACGCGCGGCGCGTTCCACTCGAACGAACTCATTCTGACTCGGCGGCGCTCGGTTGTTCCTTTTTTTCCACGCGGTATGCGCGACACGATGAAATTCATGATCTACGATAGAGATATGGATCGCGCTCGATCTTGATCTGCCTCGTCGATCACGTTTTGCACGAGGCTAACATGATGCAAGCAGAAATCGCTCTTGATAACGTATGCGTTCGTTAATAGCGGCTGATGTCACGCTGGGAAATATAGAGAATTTATTGGACGGCGCGATGCTCGAGTTGCTTCTTATTCGAGTTTGCTTGCACTTGCTGTTTTCGTCGCTACTTGTCTCAATGGATCAGTACAATTCCGCCGTCGCGCGAGGATCGTAAAATTTCGCAAACCTTGTAAGGCGCATCTCGCCTGGCATACTTTACGAGGCCGGCGCTCGTACGTAGAGAGGACGAAATCGATTGTTTCGACGAAAATCCGTGGCTAGCGATCAGCTGCAAACAGAATCTGGGAGTTAAAAATTTTGGCGAGGTTGCCGTCGATCGCCGTCGGCGAACTCAAAGTCGATACTTTGATAACGGGCTAATAAGAAAAGCCATCGACTCGTAAGAACTTTCAATTCGTATAAATTTCAATTATGAAAACTTAGTTCGTAATCGAGCACTTGCCTTTGAAGGGAACGAATACTCAGAAATTCTAGTTAGATCGACGATAGTCTTGGAATTATGGCCTCCTATCGATCATATTTCCAGCGCACATATTGCGCATTCTCGAATCGCAATTCTAATTTCGCGAGAGTGCGTTTCCAGATGCTTTCAGTCCAAGTATTTAGCAAAAGTCTGCACTAAGCGCGATTAAAAACGAAATCCACGAGTGGCTACGCTTGCCATCGAGAGCAGGAAGATACGAAATAAACGATGCTGCCTTAGACACGAGAGAGTAAAAAAATCTGTTCCTACGTCCAAACGAGGAATTTCATTACAATCGGCGCTCTCGCTTTATTTTTCTTCGACGCGTTGTTGTTAATCATCGTTCTAGTTACTCGCTACACGCGTTTCGTTATTACGTCTACGGTGCGTTAATGCCGCGCATGCGTATGCGTCGGACTCGATCCTGCTGCTGGAGCGATCAATCAAAGCTTGTAATTAACGAGATTGCGAGGTATTGTGCAATAGTGTACGATGACAATGACACGAGATACGGTAGTTGCTCTCGTGCGTCCACCTGTCCTCGCGAAATTGCAACCGGTACGAAACGTTTAGATGAGTTGTAGCGATTTGTATTTCGCGACAAGTGCGCCAATAAGAATCTATAAATAAATCAATGCGATTGGATAGGAGGGAAAAAATGAAATGAGCCTACGGTGAATTTTCTTTTATTTGTAACGAGTGCATCGTCGAGCGGCAATTTTCAGTTTGGCACGTACATGTTTTAAAATACAAACAACGCCTGGTAATAATAGCAACTGCAGAGTTAATGCAGCGATTACAAGGAGTCTCATTGTAAGTCAGGGACTGGAGTTTTGCAACGATACTCGAAATGCTAGTTAAAACAAATGTATTGACAGACAACTTCTTAAGCGACTAAGAAAATGCGCGTTCGAATCCGTAGGTTACGAGCTTTTGACTTTCAATCGTCTGTTGACCCTTTCTGCTAGCGTAGACTGTAAACACACAGCCAGACACAAAATATCATGGACAAATATAAATCCAATAGCTGATGAATTATGGATCCGTTCAATGTAAATGATAAAATACTTATATAATGGCTTGCGATGCTTTTTCGTTTACGTTATCGTTTCATTTCGTTTCAATCGCATTGATTCGATTAAAAAACTCAATTCAGCCAATGATTTATATTTATTCAGGCGTAAGAAATTTTAACGCTTTAGCTAATTTTCTGCTTTTCCTTGATCATAATCGATATTTGTTATCAAGGAAGCGCTAATTTTAAAAAAATCAAATTTTTCAAGAATTATTATTGCATCATTACGAACAGTAGGACAATTTGTCGTTTGTGCGCAAACATCATATTTCATTTCCTGATACGTTTAACTAAAGAGTGCTAGACAATTAATCAATCGATAAAAGCCTTGTTGAAACATTCCGAGAAAGGAAGATGTTTAAATCGTGCCGTGTATTTTATTTTCCAACAGTTAAATTTAGTTCATATTTTATTCGACGGAAATTTTAATTAACAGAAAATTTATTTCCTAGATACTTATTACTTACTCCTTTACTCGGCACATAACTTTTTCCTTAAAAAAATATTGCATTTTTGTCTTTTAGGACCGAGTACCTATAAATTACGCATAGTTTTCGTTTTTAAGATTTATATCGACAAAATCCTCGTTTAGCGTGTCTTGCATATCTCGACATTTTCTCCTTAAAGTAGATACATAGTCGTCGTATTAGTTAGTAGAAGTTCGTAAAAATAACTGTCAAATAAAGATAAGGTGTAATTTATGTTTTTCTTCAGCTTTTCAGCGATGAAGCTTTCGCGCGCTCTTGTTCAATACTTCCCCCTCCTCACGGGCCGCTGAAAAAATGAAATAAATGTAAAAATTGACCAGCGCGCGACCAATTAAACTATCCGCGACGTTCCAGCCGTATCTCTTCGTTAAAATCGATAAATTTTCAATAAAGCCAATGTGAACTATCCGAAGTTTTATCGCGGCCGTTCCTTCCGAGTCCGAACTCTCGCGCGATTTGCCCCGATTGGCTAATGTAATAATTCGCTCGAAGGGGGGGGGGCCGCGTGAATTACAGGACTGTAATCGCGTTCGCACCTCGGCGGGGAGAGCAGCACCGGCACCGAGCACCGCCTCCGCGGGGCTAAATTATAAAATCAGGAGCAGAAATAATGCAGCGACCGGGTGCGGGTTACGGACGGCGCAGACGCGATCGTGTATCGCTCGCTTGCCGGTAGCCGTTTTCATTAAACCGTAAGCCTCTGCGCGCCCTCGATGTTTCAAACGGTTAATTAATCAATGTTTATATTATTGCGAGCGCTCGGACGGAGCCCCCGGCGATGCTACCGCGATGCTTTCCTCTCTCCTTTCGCTTTCCTCGTCCGGCCGCTCCTCCGCTCCTAGCCAAGATCCTTACTTATGCTCTTGTTATGCTCTCACGTATCCCTTCGTAATAGCCCCTCGATTTTTTATTCTCCCTCGTTCTTTATCACTTTCATTTCGATATTTAGCTCCCGCTCCTCGTTATTCATTAGCCTAGTTTCTTCTCAACTATCCTGCGAGACGAAATCGCGATTAATCCGGGCAATACTGTTTTAAGATCTCGTTTTAAATCTTATCTCTCGAGCGATTTTGCACGTCCGTTGACATTGTTTTAACAAATGGTTCTCGCATTCAAGCGATTTCATTAACGAATTAACGAGCGCTGAATAACGATCTTTGGAAAGCACCGAGTCTGATCAACGAGTCGGGCATTGAAGTAGCATTTTGCGAGGCTCGCGACGCATAGAGCCATTTGAGTTTCTACAAATTTTTCAAGCATTCGGCAGTTTTGCTCGAGAGAATATACGGTTATGGATTGTCGATCGCGCGCATTTCGCATTATTCAATCGGTAGCGCCTTAATCGAAGCATTGCAAATTTATGGAGTTTGCAGATTAGCTGCTCTAAACTGCATCGAGTAATTAATTACTTTGATAAACGCACCGAGGTAATGAAAATTTTGTCAACACCTCCGCAATTACGGAGTCTTGTTTTTCAACTCTCGCTCGCTCCACCACAGGAGCGCGTCCTTTTAATTAATTTCAGCCGCAATTACTGCCGCCTTTGTTTGTTTCGCCCGTTTCCGACGATTCGCGCGACTGCCTCCTCACCTTTAATATTCCGCTCGTGTGTGATCCCGTAGCGTTGCGGGAGCGGGTGCGTGTGTAGGTACGTACACGTCTTGCGCCATATATCGACTCGTTACCCCCGCGCCCTACGTACACGTCGCGCACGTCTTTATCGCAGTGCTCCTGGCCGTTATTGGGGCGCTTGGCGGGATCGTTTTTTCTCTTTCTTGGCGGTGCGCGGGCGCAGTGGTGCTCCTATTATGGAGCTGCAAAATTAATTCTTCGATGATGGAACTCAGCGAGACGACGACGAGTAGTGGAGTGATTGAACGCCGTTCGTACGGATTAAACAGAAATCTTCTTCTGTCTTTGTTCTCGATCTGGTGCCTGTTTTTGTCCCGTTTTTGCGCGGGAAGTTTGTACTTTTAAGGAAACCTATGATGTTCGGTAAAGAGAATTCCATTGCCGTTTCTTGTAAAATTTGCACTCTGCTATAATCATTTTGTAAGCGTTATATTTTCTTGTTCCTTTAAAGTGAAATTTTCACTCTATAAGGAAGTAAGTGCTCAAACTCGTATTAAATTGTAAATTAAGTAGACTCTTTAACCTTTTATGACTTATTCATCGGTACTATTGTTATTTATCGATTTACTATTATCATCCGGTCTCGCTCAACTTTTATCTGACCGAACGACATCTGATAAATGCAAATTTTTAATCGATCGAATTAATTCTGCAAAAACTGGTTCGTAAATAAGAAATACTTATAATCGATATCAGGTATTGGACAAAGAAAAACCACATTGTTATCTTAATTCACGTTAAATGTATTACCTTAGTGAAATACATAATGCAAAGAATAAAAAATTAAATTAAGAGGTATTCGTTTATTTACTTAACGATTTTGCATACTAGTGTCGATATTTTATCGAGAAGTATAAGTTTAGATAATTAATTATAAATCAGTTACGCAATAGTTTTCGATGGAACTTTGTGTGGGAATTAAAAAAAAATCGATGCATCGGAAATCATTTTTTAATTTGAAAATTTAACTTCATTTTTTAATCTTAGAATGAAAATAATTTAAATGAAATATTTTTTAACCTTTATTAACACGATAAAATATATATATATATAATTATAAATAATAGGCTATAAATAATTAGGCCTTTCTCGCGTTAGGGCAGTTAAAACATGATAAATCACATTAAATCGTAACTGATAAGAGTCGTGTTCTTATAAAAACGTGTGCTTAGAAATACTCGTAAACTTTTTTAAGACGCAGAGAACAATATTAAGCTTTAATAATGTCCAACGGTTTCATGTCGAGTTTTTATATGTGAGTTTATAAGAATTTGTGACACTTTTATACGGGAGTCGAGAGTTTTAATTTCTTATAATTAATTTCTTATTATAATTTGACAGTTTGCATTTAACTTTATATTTCGTTATCCAATGCACTTCCTAGCAAGAGTATATTCACTTATCGTGTTGCAAATTCAATACAGTATTTTACATATTTAATTAAAACATCTAGTATATAAGAATTCAGATAATTACAGGCTTTAATATTCATATCCAAGTTAAAGGACACTTTTGAGAGTTTCGTCAAAATCTATGACTTATTAGGTGTGTCTTTCGTCTGCTTTCCTCTTCATACTCAAGCGTATTATTATGCTTATTATTATAAAAATAATTCATCTTCCTATTAATTTATGTACAAAATAACTTGAAGCAAACTCGACAAAAAATTTTTTTCTTAAATTATATATTTACTTAGACAAGAAGTGGCATTTTATATTTAGTTTCATATTTTTACAGTAAATTTTACTGTTTTATGATTAAGTTGAGTGATGATGCTATAAGTTTTAATATTCTTCCATGAAAAAGATATAAAAAGTTGTTCTTAAATGAACATAAATAAAAAAATATTAATTACTAATATAATGATGGACTATTATTAAATAAGAAGAATTGAAGACATAAAATATGTCATTCTTATAACGAAGCAAATTAATGCTTTACTCGTGCGTCTATTTCTAATTTGATTGAAAGTTCCGGAAGATTGAATTATTGTTAAAAATTCAAAATTGCATTTGAATTTTTAAATAAAATTATTTTATCAATTACATATTTTTTTATTTTATTGAATATGCTAAATTGAGTAGGTAATGTATTAAAAAACATTTTTTTATCGTTTTGTAAGTAAACGCATAAAGATTTTCTAAGTATAATGATTAAATTAATAGTTAACGATTTGAAAATAAATACACAATGGCTAATATAGTAATAATAGATTTATGAAAGGATTTAAGGAAGGTTAAAAATTTTTAAATAGAAAAAACTTGAAATAAAGTTGAGGAATGTTGATTCTAAAAATTTAATTTCTGATATTATCAAAGTAATCAAATTATACAACATAAAATTGGTTAAGTGTTTAGATATAGTGGGCTATAAAATAAAGCTTAGATATCGATATATCAATAAAACTTCATACGGATTAAAAGAGAATAAAAAATAGAATTAATATCGAGATAAATAAATTGGCATTATTTCATGATACATTAGCAAAGCAACGTTTAATAATTTGTAATTTACTTATTTTTATTACGGTACGAATGCAAATTTTTTTCAATAATTTGTGTATTCACAATTGTAGATTCGGTATAGAAACCTTCGAAGTTCATTCACTGCCAAAAGGATAAAGTATTTAAAAAATGATTAAGAGTTTTCGAATATATTCTAACTAATAACCAAATGTTAGTTATTTTCTGCAATGGTTTTTAAAATAACGTAGAAAATAACGTACATTAGAATTTTTAGGTATTACTGGTTGAAATTTGATTAGTTGAGAATATTATGAATGAAAATAGTTTGGAAAGAAATATAATACGTTATATGCATTATAATATAAGTTTTACTTACGAGTATAAAGGGAATTAAAAAAAAAACTTTTGAATTTTCAGCGCAAACATGCTTTGATGGTTAGATCCTAAGTCGACTGCCTTTTAGCAGTTCGTCAAAATCAAGACGTTGAGTGAGAAAATTTCTGCAGTTCCAGTAGTCGAGGGGGAAAATCGTTAAATATCAGAAAGAGTTTAGTTGAAATTCAGACTCTCAAACGACCGAGCGATAAATTGATAGCATTGCGATTTCGAAAGCGTCACTAACAATTTAGCAAATAAGCATGCTAATGCAGCAAGATATTATTTTGAATAGGCCTACGCATATTCGAGATGTAAAAAGCTTCGGAACGATACCGAAAAATACAACAGGTGATATTTAATGAATTTATTGGCGCGGGTATAAAGTTTTTATGCATAGTATATAAAAACTTTGTTCGCTCGTATTAAATAAATAAAATACAAATACATATCTCCTCGGGTGCATTGTAAGAGCATCTATGAAAGATCAATTAAAATAATCAATTCAGAGATATTTGTAGATATCTTGTAAATATAAAACGGGCACTAATCCCGAGGTAGTACAACATGTTGTTCTTTGATGGCGGCCGCTATCACTGGCCTTAAGTGGCCAATAAATAAATATATACGCATATTTAAAGATTTTCACGTGCAACTCTAGTAAATTATGGGATACAAAACGCTCCTATCCGAGCGACGCTCGTGCGGCTCTGTTGTCGACAGGCGCAGTCGACCTCAGATCGGGCGAATTAATTAATCTCATAAAACTACAAGAGCGCCCCCGCGCTCTTTATCTTCGGGGACGCTGTCGCCCTTGACTGTCGCCTCTAAGAAGTGTCGTCCCGCGTTTTACGATCACTCTATAAATTCTCGATGCTTTTTATTTTCCCTCCTCTCCTCCGAACTTTTACGGCCGGCAATTGCAGAATTTTAGGGCCTCGCCTCCCTCTTGGCTTCGATTGTGTGCCCGAAACCGAACTACAAAGTAAAATTTATTTATACTTCGCGACAGTAATAACGTGCGCTCGTTGCGAGAGTTCGCATTTACCCAGAAAATAATCGTTGCTTGCAAAATGCCGCCGTTAAGCTATCGTTAAATAAAATCGACATACGCAACGTAATGTCAGCTTGAAGTCGGTGTTCAATTCAGCTTTTCAGACACTCCAATAATTAATCACCGATTAATTATTACCGGCTCCTAGCCAAAGCTGCTCGCAAGTAAACAATTTGTTGACTTCTGGATAAATAAGCTACAATTCCGTGAAATTTGAAGTATACACAAAAGCTTGTTTTCATTAACAGTTCTTTTACGACCAAAGAGCACAATAAAGTAACTGTTAATTAGTGATAGCAAACGTTAAAAAGATTGTCCATCGCGTGAATTCATTTAAATCCTGAGATCGAAGTACGAGGAAGCAAATAACTCCGCGTTCACATTCGATAACTTAAATAGAACTTTGATTGCTATTCTGACATTTATGCGTTTGTGCGTTCAATTATTTTGCATAATTTAATCATTCGTACATGCAATTAACGAGTGATTGCTGCACTTGAAATCTCCCGCCGAGTGTAAAATAACTTTTTTGTTTCGGTCGTTTCAATTATTGAAGAATGATTAGAAAAGTGGAGTCGGGCGAATATTGAAAATAAAAGCAGCCGAGTACGGGAGCGACGCCGGTGTGAAGCTCAAATCAGCTCGAGTTTTAGTCGCGAGATTTATGAAAGGTAAAAGATTTAATTGCTCGAAAGCGAAATAAGAACGATGGAATAATGCTCGGCTCGGTAAGGAAGTGACGTCAAACGTTTCCTCGAGGGAGACGCATCCGAAAAACAAATTGATTTAGATGTTTTAATAACTCTTACGGGATAAAATATCATAATCGTAGAGAATTTTTTATCCGACGCGCGTTGTTTAGTACTGCAATTCGTTTGATTAACTAGAATTAAGCTCGAGATGTTTTGCCATCTGATTTATTTCTAAATCATAAGTCAGGAGTGGAAATTAAGTGTAATTTTCTCTCGGAATTAACGTCATTTGCAACTGCGTACTGGCAACAACATTTGTAAGTGATTTCGTGCACGATGTCTCGGGAAATAATCGTCTTCGGAAAAGATTTGGCATGATTAATGATAATCAATATCGCAAAAATGCATTTAATGATAGTTTTAGAGGCGCGCATTGAAAATTATAATCTATTTAATGCTGGCCAGGCAGCCAGATAACAAAGGGGCTGGCTATTTTGCAAGTAATTACGATTATAACGCACGCGTAATCGGAAAATTAACATTCTTAATGACTCAGCAGGACTGCGAGGGATCGCTCGGATTTTGACGTTGGCCTAAGCTCGACTCGTATCTATTAAGTCCTTCGAGTCTTAAAACACGGAGCTAAGTATATATTGCGGAGAGGAGGCAGGAGCTTTTCAAATAAGATTTATGTCCAGTTAAATACTTTATTACTATATATTGAAAAGTATAGCCTGGGACATCGGGGAGCACAGGTTGCGCGGGGATCGAGAGGACAGTAATAGTCTCGGAGAGTGGAAAGGAACGCCGAACGCGGTCTGCTGGTCTCCTGGGAGCGGAGGACGCGTTCGCTCCTCGTTGGTCGGGGGCACCTTTTAATTATCGTCGCCAGCGTCCGGCGCAGAGAAATTTTCGGTCGTTGTAGTGGCGCGCTCGGGCTCGTATAATGTTCCCGATTCCGATAAGAGGAGACGCGAGGAGCCTTCCGGGCGACCCGAGCACGAGGACTACCACCACAGCGACGGGGCGCGCGCCAACTGAGCTGACGGTAACGTCGCGTATCTCCTTCGATAGCCATCGCTGTCTGCGTTTTGCGTAATTTATTCTTATTTCGGTTGTGAATTATCGTTCGTGTAAAGTTTTATGGCTCTTTTTAATGCCTTTGACTTACGTTAAATGCTTTGCCAAAAAACGGGTTATATTACGGAAATTAAGGAAAACTGCAATTGCCGCTTGTTAATTATTATTGTTTTGTTTGATACGAATTTCAGATACGCGCGTAATGAAATACCCTGTAGCGGCTTATTATGGCTATCGTATGCTCGGGAATAACGAGATCTAATTTATTGCGGATCCTAATTAACCGCATTACTTACATTTTGGTTATTAAATTACTTTGATTATTACGTCAATATTTTTTCGAAACGATAACTCTTGTAATGATATCTTATTTACCGAAAAATCGAGGATAGCCAAGAATTTATTCGTATTCCGAATTGCGATCGTTTTCGTGAAGCGTCTTAACCCATTTTTCGTTTTAACCAATCATATTGTCTGCGCTGCTTATGCAATTTATTGTAATTGCTCCTCGCTTAACCATTCGCGTTCTCCCTACGAATAAATTATTTTTTAAACTTATTTCCCTTGCACTCGGTCTCGGTTTTGCGCGACGAAAATTCTCCTCTGCAAAATCATGTGCTTTCGATTCGTTTTACTTTATTATCTAGGAATCTTGATTGCGTAATTTAAATTAATACTCGGCCTCGTATGATTTCGCTAATTTTTATTCGTGCAATATGTGTAATTACTACACGTTTTAGGCCACTAACAACGAACATTGGCCCACGATCTAAAAATATGTATAAACATAACAAAATGCGCTCTTGATAAGATAAATAATTTATCATAAAAACGTATTGCCAGAAAAAACAGAATTAAGCTGTGGGTTAGCTTTTTCTAAAGAAACTGCGGAAACTAAATGTTTAGACAGGGTAATTTGGTATAAACGCACGAATCCAAAGGTCTCCTTTTCCTCTTTGAATATTATTAAAAAACGATTGTATGTAGAATTTTTATATTTTCTGTATTTTGTCGATCGCTATTAAAGGCATTACGAATATTTTCATGTCCTTATCCGCAGACACTGATGCTTTTATCTATAAGTCTTTCTTACACGTGCATATACAACTTAACATAAATTTTCGAAACAAGTGAATGCAGTCAAGTGTCTTAAATTATATTGTCGATTACGAGTTATATCTCTAATATATAATCTCTGATATTAAAAATGCAGTAGTTTTGGCAGTAAAGAAATATGCGCAGAATAAAGATATTTTCTATCTTTGTGACTTTAATATATTTATTATTTATTTATTTGTTAAAAGTGTCTGCTATGAGAGTGAAATAGAACTTATTTCTAAATGTCTGGCTTTAGGGATTTATGAAGATATTAGAATTTTTTACAATAGTTAGTAGTTTCACCAAATATTTGTATAAATATGCTGAACTGGAAACGATAAATTTTCAAATGTTAAGCAAATGATTGATAATAAAAATTCTGATATTTTATTGCGATAACAAGCAATAAAATAAATAATTTATTTATTTTATTAATTTGTTTGATCGAACTTTATATACTGAATATTGAAACAGTGATAAGCAACTCTTTATAATCAGTGTGTAATTTTTGTTCACGTATGAGCTTCGAGTGAGGATAATTTCTTCGTGCGTGTTGTTACACATGGATACAATTTTTAATTAACAATCTAATTAAAAATTATTACTATTGGAATGATGAATCGCAAATTTATAACGAAGGAAAAGGAAAATTTCGGATTCCTCAAAGTGTTAAATCGTATTTAGCAAAAATTGTGAAATTTGAATCAAGGAATCGTCACTCGGCGAGTCTCGAAAAACTGAGCCTTTTAATAGCAAGAGAGTGAGAGAGAGAGAGAGAGAAAGAGTCCAACTATAGTTTGCATCGCATTCGAAATAAGAACCAGCTGTCAGTACCTCGAAAGCGAATGAAAGCGGAGGTAAAAGATCCACGGGCGCGTATTAATGCCGTTATCGCGTGGCGACTATCAAGGCTCAATGAAAATCCTGAATGAAAAATCGCGCCCGAGCATGCGCCTGGCAATTCCAAAGGCGTCGGGTATTAGCCGGGGTTTACAGAATTATCGCTTGCGTTTCGTAATTGCGCGTAATTCAGGTTGGGCCAGCGCCCGGTAAATCTCAACTCTTGGTTCGGCTCCGTACGCCGATGTAGGAGACCTCGACGATCAACCGGTTAGTATTTTCGCGGAAGTTGCACTCGGAGAAGAGGATATTTTGCAAGCTCCCGATGGTTTTCTAATTTCCCGGACGACAGGTCCACGCGCGCGCACTCGTGGGCGGAGGAGTGCCTCCCGAGCCTGTGAAACGAGAGCTTGCGCAAGCTTATCTGACTCGAGCGCGGCACTAGGAGCACGCGTGCACGCACTGTGCAGGTAAGCATCCGATGCGCTGTGTACACTGTTTTTGCTGTAGCGCCCCCGAAGGAGACTTATTTGCGTTTTTACGCCGCGGGCGAACGGATTCCGCGGATGGGTTTTAATGCCGCAGGGATTAAAGTATAGATTTAAAATTGTGGATTTAATGCTTCTTCGGTGCTCAAGATCGTCAGCTTAATGTGTACTGATTAATCCTAGAAGGTTCAAAATTGCAGATAAGCGTCATTGATTTTTACGTTCCGTATTAGCGAAGCTTATGGTGTACTCAAGCTAATACCTGAATACAGAGGAAAATGTGAAATCTTCGTTTATGTTTATTGCCTTTTTATTTGAATCCGATAAGAATTTAGCATATATCTGTGAGTGAAATAGATTTTTTCACTCTCTCTCTCTCTATGTATATATATATATATATATATATATATATATAGACTAACTGCTTTATAATTTGGGAGGAATAGTAACAACCATTTGTGAAAAAGGAAATTGCAGTTCTGAAAAATCATTTCAAAATAAGAAAAAGTGAGTTGGTTATAAAAAATTATATTAACTAATGTAATTCTTTAAACGATTTATCAAATAATAGGCGTACCATGTTTATTCAATTGTAATACATATATTTAACTAAAACTGAATTTAAGTTTTAAAAACTTTTTTTAAAAAATAATTAATATACTTATATGTATGGAATTAAAGTAATGCGATTCATTAGTATCATAAATTATCAGGAAAGACATTATTTTCGTTACAAGTCTAAATTAAATTCAACTTAATACGAGTGTTTAAGTAAATATAAATCAATACATTTTGTGAAAAACAAATAAAAGTTTGCATCTATATTTAATTTATCAATAATATTAAAGCAAAAATTTATGAAAAACTAAGAATTAATAAATTTAAAATATTGCTGTGTTGGTGTAAAAGTTTCGGTTATTAATATTACCATTCTTATTCTACTGTTAATGTTTAAATTTTAATTTGACAAGAACAGTTTCTTCCATCGCTGGATCTTTATTACTTAAATTACATATCATCAGTTGCTAACTTAAAATTTACGAACGTCGTTTCTTAAATATACGTGACAATTATTTATATGTATAATACAAAACAGATATACAATAAGACACATAATTTTTAACGAATTAATTGTTTTATGATTGTAAAATACAACACGATAATTGGTTGTTTCAACTTCAACAGTTTTTACTCCATGTTCTATATTTTAAATTATTTTTTTATTCAAATATATTTAGAAGTAATGTAGAATATCGAAAAGAATTCAGTTTAAAAAATTTGCACTCTGACTAATACGTTTCTTCTGCGTGAACCAATAGATGACGTGTATTCCATAATTTATATCATCTCGTTGAACCTGTTAAGATACCATAAAATACTTAATGTATTTCACGAGAGTTTTTTTGTTGATTTGTATACATTATCTTAGCTATCTATTGAGTGATATTGATTTAATTAAGTTTTTAGTTAAAAGTTACTTCACGACTTACAAAACAAGCACTAAACATTCGTAAATTAATTTCCCTCTCTTTGTAATATACACACAAATTATAAGCATTAAAATATTTATTTCAGGAGTAATAAGGGTAGCAATTAACGAATCTCTTTAAAATTTTCAATTTATAAATTTTTTGAAATCTTAACAAAGTAAATTACAGTTAACACGAAATAAAACCTTAATTATGTTCCCACATTTGTTATTGCGACTGTTGTTGTTTGGAATCGTTTACTGATTTTTTTAATCAAACTTTCGAGTTTTAAATAGAAAGTTTCTTTACAATCTCGATTTCAATGCATACGCATGGATTTCTTTGAAAGGTCAAAGACTCATTTTCGGATTTGCAAATTTGCTGAATAAAAAATGTAATCCATCGTCGTTTTTAATATTCAATTCGAAATTGACGCGTTAAGAAAGTTGCTCAACATTCGTATTTAATTAGTCATTCAACACAAATAACAGGGACTGCGTGTTGTTAAGGATACCTACAGATCATTCTTATCAGAACATTTTTATTTTACAGCAAATTTTTGTCACCCCGCTATAGAAATAGTAATTGTTAAAATTAAATGTATCCTTATGCTTTATAGTAACACTAATTAAACAAAATAGTATATTACTAATTGAGTAACATTATCAAATATAATTCACACGTTGTACTAAAATAGAGTTAAGTGCTTCGCCTGCTGGGATGAAATAATTTTGAATATACTAATGAATATAATCAACGGCGGCCTAAAATGTGATATATATTATAGGGTACAATAAAAGGTAAGATTTAATGGTGCATATTCACCTGTGCTAAAAAGAATCGTAAATTAGTCGTTTTCGCTTGCCATAATAAAATTGGCCTTGTTCTTACGGCTGAAAATCGCAGGTCACGATGCCCTGAATAATGTGCCGTAATTATTTATCATGTAACAAATCATCGAATTGCGTCAATTAAATTTTTTTTGCATTTTTTGAAACGTATTCATTGCGCGAATTCATAATACTAATTCGCAGTATATTTTTATACGATTACGTAAATATATAACTTCGCTATTACTTTGTCGTAGATGGAACAATCGCGTTAAACAACTTTTTCGTACGATTAACACATTAAATTTTTTTAATAACTTGGTTAAGATAATCAGATTGGATACAGTAATTAGATGGTAAATCAGTTACGCTAGAGATAAACTTTAAATTACCTCGGTTACTCTCAACACTAATTGTAAAACTATTGTAGCTGCATTAGGATTAAGCGTAAAAATTTATTTAACGACTCGCAGAACAAGTATAAGGCATTCATAAATTAGTTTTTCTCTGTTTCTAGTACGTGAAAGAATTGAAACGATGAGAAATATTAATAAACATTGGCGTTTGCGCGTCCAATTAAGAGACAATTGTTAATATGCTACGCAAGCAGTGCGTATAAAATTATTTATCTTAGAAACAAGACAAGAATTGATATTGATATTTTCAAATTTATCGAAAATGATAAAATATCATATCTTGTGACGCGATAATTTCCAGTTATTTCTTTTTTTTTTTTATTATTTGAAAGGTTTATAAGATATTTTATATAATTCCTTTACAGAGTGCAAAATATATCGAACAGAAGTCATTGTCGAATAATAATTAGATACTTTCAATAGGACGTTCTCCAGTTTAATTCCTTTTAAGTGTAAAGGTGTTCGATATCAACTTCATTAATTGATAAACGCACGTTCTAAAAATGTACTGCCACTCGCATTCTGATTTTCGTACTAAAACAGACATCAACGACCTTGTGTATTTTGCTAAAATTGGATGCTTTTAGATTATAATTTGGACGATTAGACTATACTTTCAGATAATTGACCGAAATTATTATAACGATGTTATTTTTTACAGCTATTAATGTATGAAATTAAATTCAGAGAATAAAATCGAGCTTAGCTCTATAATGCCGTAAAAAACCTAAGCAGCGTCTCAAGATTGCTCAACTGAAAAATCAATTTTCAGTTTGTCGAACAGTCATCCGGGAGATCCTCGCGAATTACCTCAACTTTCACTCGGGCGAACGCGAACAATCTTTTCAATACAACTCGGAACGCGCATTATCTCGATGCAGAAAAAATTCATCCTGCTTTGGTAATGACGGCGGGAGGCTCCTTCTATTCGCCTCTAATAAATCGTATTATTACGCCTGAAAAGTGCGGCCAAAATGCACACTAGGCGCATCGCGCGCTGCCAAACAAAAGCAAAAAGCGCGACACCGCCAATAATAATCGCAATATTTGCTCTTTCTCTCGGGGCACCCATACTTACGACCTAACCGTGCCGTTTTCGTTCGGGCGGCTGCAGTCCTCGCATCCGCAGAAATTCATCTTCTTTATTACACAGATGGGAGTGCGCGTAATGCGCGTGCGCACTCGAAGGCGACTCGCCCTAAGGCCCCGGCGCTCAATTGGATTCGAGATCGCGCGCCGATACCGAAGCGATATCTCGCGCGATCTCTCGACTTTATTCGAACCCGTTACATTCCGCGCGAGCGAAGAACGGTGGGGGGGGGACGGGATGGATAAATCAACGCTGCCTGCCGAGACGCGCGTGCGCGATCGATCCCACACCCCGAGACGCTCCTCGAAACTTTCGCTCGCGCAAAAGCTCCGTCTTGGCGCACTGATTGTGAGTTACAAGCAATGCGACTTCGACGAGCGATTTAGTGCCGGTGTTACTCGGTAATCATTCGACGTTTCAGAAACTGCAACCCCGACTCGCTCACCTTTGCTCGTTGCGAGCTACTAATTGTAATCTGCGACTCTATTAAAAGGCACGGGGAAGAGGCGATGCTAAAAGAGCGAACAATGAAGCGCAAAGTTTCCCCGGCTTTATCGCCGCAATGCACGAAAGCGGGGCAAAAATAAGCGTCAACGAAATCAGCGGAGCTCGGAGCTAAAGCAAAGGAAGAAAAATTGTACCGCAAGGAATCGTATTAATACCTGGACTACGCGCATCTGTCCCCCTCTCTCATTCTTGGCCTCCTGCTCCTCTCTTTTTTCCCTCCTTCCTCGTTCACGCGCAGCTCCTGTCTTTCTCGGTGCGAGGGGGAGCCTGTAAAAGGCGCGGCCCACGAATTAGCGTCCCTGGCGATATTTATGGGGAGCGTCCGGCTTTTAAAAACCTAATGAGAGATAGATCGTCCGTCGTTGGGCGCCGAGCCGCTGCTGCCGCTGCTCGACTTCGCCTTCGCTTCGATTAAAGGCGGATTTATGCGCGCGCAAGGGAGACGGAGATTCTTGGACTCTTCCTCCTCCTCCGCCCCGCAGCCGCAGCCGCCAGCGCCGACGGGCTATTTTCTTATATACAAACCTCGAGCTACGTCCGATTGTTTTCGCGCGCCCGCGGTTAATGGCGACGCTCGACGCTCGACGCTCGACGCTCGAATGCAAGACGTCGGCTTCCGTGGAGCGAGGCACGGCGGCACTTATTGAATGACTGCGAATGCTATTATCTCCGCCTCTCGCGCATATTGGCCTCCCTGATTAAAGGGAGAGCGCGCGCTCGTGTGCGCTCGTGTGCGCTTGAAAGAAAGCCGGGGGATGACGTTGGGCTTTTTAAGCGGCTCAGGAACGCGCCTCGGTGCTCGGAAATAGAGAACTTTACGTGACAGTGTTCTGCGAAACGCTTTTTTCGTTCCATTCGCTGAATTATATTGGCATTTGCTTCTTAGCGTCTCGCGGCGGCCGGGAGCGAGATTCCACTCTGACAGGATTCCGCTCTAATTGTGGGAGTGAGCAGCTGAATGAATTGCCTCGATTAGGAAAATTATTTCACCTCTAATGGCATTCGCCATTTTTGCCATTTGTTTAACGACTATCACTCGCTTTTAACGATAGTTTTCTCAAAAACTTCTGCGCCTGAGCCAGCAATCTCACTCCCGGGATTCGAGGGGATGCTCCGGATGAGCGTCTACTTCTAATACCGAGACCGGAAGTCGTTCGGGCTTGAAACTTTTAATCGTAAAACTAGTTGGCGGAATTAGATTAGTTTATGCTCGTTAATAGCCCAAGCTAATATCGAAGTCATTTATAAGGGGACTGCTGCTTTCACTCACTCGGATACCTTTAATAGTCGTTTCGCGCAAACGTTACCCTTCAACCCCTGCCAAATGCACTCTGACTTTCCTCCGGTCTGCGGTCGAAACATCATTTTAATTGCGAAATGGAAATTTAATTGTCGTCGATGAGTTCTTTGTTAGCGATACGATAATTTGTCGGCCCTGCACCACTAATTTTCACCTCGCTCAACACATCGAGAAGCTCTGTGACGTTGCAAATGCGACGATGCTTTTGATCAAACATCTCCTATTGTCTAATGTGTATTACCAACTAACTCACCAAGTACTATAATAATTCAAGGTTGCTTGAAAAGTTAGGGGAAAAACCTCTCTTTTACAAAAAGGAATAATCTCACCGAACAAGTTTTTTTCCAAAAAAAAAATGAATTAAAAATCAACCGAACTAATGGCAATTATTACTATTTGTGTATTATCACAAATTTTTTTAATGCACAATTTATCAGTTTCTTATGTTTTATATGTGTACGAATATTTCAAATATTACACGATGTAATTAAATAATATTATTAAATATTACGCAGTTTCTTAGGATAAAGATTTATTCACTTATTTTTACACAATATAACTCTTACCCCATATAATTTTAACGGTATTCAAATAAGTGTTCAAATATTTTGCGTGAAATAACTAAGAGATTGTTTGAAAATTCATTCAACTTGGACAGTACACTTGCACGTATTTCATTAATAAATAGTTGGTATTTTGAGTTAATTAATATTTTTAGAACAACTAGCTTTGACTCAAGTATCTATTGTGCAATGCGAAGTCTGCGATATCGAATATTATTGATCCGAATAATCTACGCTTGTATAAACCTTTCTCATGCTGTAGAAATTTATAAGTAGAATCAGTCAACACAAACTATACAATCTTATTCAAAATAAAATTTATTTTACGATATTCCGCTGTTTTGAATTAAACGCATTAACGATCGGATTTGGAATTCAAGTAAATTTGTATACCGATCCGTGTTATTTAGCTTTTCACGTAACTTTTAATCATTGATCGAGAAAAAATTTAACCTCGATTAAAATTTTTAATAAATCTAATTACAAGCATACGCGTTCTTATGCTGAGAACTGTAACTTTTTTAAAAACGATTTAATTTTGTAATATCGGTATTAAAATAGTTAAACAGACTTTAAGTACTCTGTGCAATTATTCATGATAACATATTTCCTGAATGCTATTATCACATGACAATTACAATCTAACGAAATTAAATGATTATTGTTTTAAAAGTGTACATCGTTTAATTTATACGGTTAATTTCATTATCAATATAATGGAGTCAAAACGTAATGTTAGTAAAACGTTAGTAATAGCTTATAAAAATAGGAGAAATCTCGAGCATTTAAAAAATGTCGAAGTCGATTTATTTAATGAGTGGGTAATAGATAGCAAACATTTAGTTTGATTAAAGTATGCCGTGCGAGGGGAAGAGCCATTGAAAGCGATTATTTAGGAAGTAGTAAAAATTATTGATATTCCGATGTATCACGCGCAATATCATTGGGAGATCACTAAAACTCCGAGAAATAGATGGAATAGTTTACTTCGCCGAAGATTATTTAATCTTTACACTTTGAAGCCGCATCTCCTCCCGGAAAAATCATTACAAATTAATCCCCGACGAAATTTAACGCTCTTCCCGCGTTTATGGCGCGCATAAAAGACAAAATCCAAAAATCGCAGGAGCGCGCTTCACATACCTCCATAAACAATGTTTTAGAGTCTATAAATCAAGAGCGCTAAACTGCTGTTAATACGCGCACGCGCACACGTACGGCAAGTGCGCGCCAGTTTTCTTTTTCATTCGGCCCGGCGAGTTTTCGCGGAGCATAAATCTGCAGAGGCGCGCGGATAAACGTATCCGAGGGACACGCCTTCGCCAAGAATTCGCGCTCGAGATTATCGCTTTGATAACGGCCTGGCGTACGGAACCCGAGCTACGGTTCCTCGCTCGACATTTTTTCCCGCGCAGCGAAGGGCGCGCGCCACCGTAATAACCAACTAATAATAATTAGCTGCGCTCAATTGAATAATTAGGACGGCCCTCCGACGTCCGGCTTAATAGCCTACGTGTAATTGCACGGATCAAGTTCTGCCATTTTAACGCCCGACGCTAGCGCAGAGGAAGCGAAGGAGCGTCTTCGTGGTTGTCCAAGAGTATTCGGATACGTCGCCTCGCCGCGAGAACGCGAGAGGTTTTAATAAAAGCCGGGGTATTAGGGGATTTCATATTGATAATATTGATCTTGATCGCGCGATCTGACGTATCGAGGGTGCACTAATGGATTATGCTTGTAACGTAGATAAAGGATACTTTACTTTACAAAAGTTCGCTTATTTTTCTGAATTATGAGTAGTTTCTTTGCGCGCGCATCTCGCACAGCCTATACCGAATATTCGCATTACGGGCTGCCCCGAAGTGTTTATTCAGCGATGAATAAGGGATAAAGAAGAGGAATGTGTAATTTCCTTTAATTTCCGAGAAAAATAGCCAGCAACGCACGCGCGTGCTCTAGAACAAAAATTGAGTAAAGTAAGCAAAACAATTCAATCTCCAAGGGAATGTATTGCAAAAATGGTTTCGAATTTGTCGATGTATCGGGAAGTCTAAGAGCAACGCAGCTCGTGTGCTTGTGGATACACGAAGGGCGTTACTTGTACATCAATTCGTATCTCCTTGAGAAAAACAAAAAATTTTCACTTCGCATTGAAATTTTCAAACTTTGTTGCAGCCTTCGTTTTTACCAACGTACGAGCATTTTACACGATTCCAATTATTGCCGAGAGCGATATTTTTGCTTCTCGATTCGTTCGCACCGACTGATCTATCGATTATGATCCTTTGAATTAAGGAGAAAGATAACGTCGTAATAAGTAAACGCCGCAGCAACCGAGTATTTCTAATTTTGCTTTTAACCGCGATTGAAGTTGCCTTCATAACCTGTGAATTATACCTATTAAATACATATAATTCCTGCCTTATAATATAAATGGATTTTATTTATATTAGTCGCACTATGCCAGGCCTACTAAACTCAATTATTATAAACATACTATTTAAACTTTTCGAAGGCCTACAACTGCCTTTGGCTTATCTCGTTTCGGAACTGAGAGCAACAACTTTAACTTCGCGTTTGCGTGGAAAGAAACGATGTCTGGTTCAGATTATTTTATGAAAATGGCTTATTTTCGCGCATAGATTTCCACCAGACGTGGAACGATAAATTAAGGTTAATACAGAGATAGATGCCGGTTTCCTCGCTAATTCCGAAACTCTCACTCGCGACTCCAGCCGTAACGTTTAAATGAAAAACAATCGCTCGATCGAGGGTCGCTGCTCGCGCAAGCAAACGAGAAAAGAAAAACCGCCGCAAACTTCCCGGAACAAAGGGAAAAAGTGAGCGTCGATCGACTTCCCCCCCCCCCCGCTTTATTAATTCAATTGCTAGACACATCGATGCCCGGGGTCGGTTTTTTGTCGCGCTTGTTGCGTCGGTGCGCACTTGGTTCGGTCTCTTTCCTTCGACAAATGAAAACGACATCGCGGAATGGCGCCCCTTTTACACTGAGCGCACTCGGGTGTACTGACTTTTGTCAGCTTTCACCTTGAACTATTATGGTATTGGGATACCGCTTATTAGGCGCTTTAAGCGTATTCCACTTTTTTCACTTTTTCGCGAATCTTTTCTGTAACGAAGGCTTATATTTCCGTTGCGCAAAAAAGCTTTAGGAATATAAACGTTTGTTGATCGTTTAATGTAGAAGATGTGGCAATTCATTGATTATCGATCAAAAAAAAATAATGTTCGAATAACTTTGAATAATAAATCGCGAGGCTTTCCATAAAGGAGTGTATTATATTATAATAAAAATTTGTAATGCTATTAAGATGTAGATCATACGCATTAACGTGAATTTATCATAATTTTTTATTTTTCTCATTAGTTACGAAAAAAATGGTAGACTAATTATCGAATTGATGTTTCGTTAAAAGTTATACTCCAAACATGCACTATACTTCAAAATTTCTAAATTTCACGAAACTCAATTCTTATTTATGGTTAGAATATGGAATGTTAATAATTCATTAAGGTTTGTAAAAAAAGTTGATTGATATTACAAATTAAGAAAAAAATATGTTCGCGATGAGTTTATTTCTCGAAATAAATTTCGATGAATTTTAGAGGTCTTGTCACATTGTATACAATTTCCAGTAAATTTAAACTCAATAATACGAAATTAACGACCGATAGTCATTTTAATTTATTTAAACGTCGTAAATGATTTTAAATTTTACCATTAAGCATTTATTCAAAATTTCGTTTCAATGTAGTAATTCGTTAGTATACACAAAGGACTATTAAAATAAAGTGGTTTTCTCGATAAAAATTGAAATTTAATAAAATACATTTCGAATAAATTTTCGAAATTGAAACTTTGACGGAGACAAGTTGTTGAAAATAATTCCGAAATCTAAGTTCAAAGAAGACACGTTTTTCCACAATTATGAAGTATTCAAATTTCACGTTTGTATCACTAAAAAAGCATCAAATACCTATTTTTACCATATTTGCATCTTTCTGAATTATTCTCGTAACTCTTTATGGGATTATTTATTATTGAAATAAAATATTTGATAATTATGAATTTTAATTTTCAGAAAGAATCAAGTGTCAATTTGAAATTGCCATGCGTGATAAGTAAAATTTATTTTTTAAGCAATTTTTATTTTCCTATGAAATTATCGAAAGCAATAATAATATTTAATTATTCTTTTACTGCATAGATGTTTTTGATCTTGAAGTGATATTACTTAATAAATAGGTCCTGTTGTAACAACATTAACTTTGACTTGATAAATTAAGTATTAGAAATAAATGTTGTACAATGGTGGAGATAGATGGGAAGGCAGTCTTTAAAGTTCTAGACTAATACGCGCATTTACAAAATATATTTGCAATTTTTTAAATAAATTATCATATGCTTACGTGTGCTAAAACATGGTTTTGAAATTTGACGCTGAGAAAACATTTCACTAGAGATTACCGTTAAATTGGATTTTCATAAAATGAAAGTTACGCGTGTGCTTACTTTTTCGTACCGAATTTCAGATGAAAGTTTTATCAAATTTATTAAATTAATAATATTTATCGGTTGACGTTAGTTTAAAAAAATTAGCAGTTACAATTTCAATATTATAGGCGTATAAGTGGACGCACACGAGAGAGAAAGAAGTATATAGAGAGTATGCATAGCTGTGACGATGGTTTTTTTTTTTGGTTCGTCATTGCAGTCAGTAATTCACATGCTCTCCCACGGCTGAGAAAGTTGTTCGTTTGCGGTCGGGCCACCCCTTTACCTTCTTAGTCGACTAACACATTTAAACGTCCTAATTCCATGGGACTCGAAATCGCGTCAGAAATTTTGACAAACTTCGAGGGTCCGTGGGAGACGCCGGCCGAGAGACGATCAAAGCCTCGACATGCACGGGAGATGCACAAGCGTTGCATCGCACGCATGCGATAAGCAAACCGCGTCTAGGTCGCAGGCTCTGGGAGCGCAGCGCTGATTGGCTCGGCACTGCACACAACTTTGTACCCCCGCATGAGCCTGATACGCGCTCCGCATTGATATTATTTCATTAACTTTTTTGCTCCCGCCACCGCTCGGAGTGATTGCACAGGTTCCGTCCTTCCACCTTCTTTTCTTCCTTCAACGACGGCCTCGTCAAACTATCAGCCTCGCCATCCTTCTCCGATTTCTTCTGCCCCTTTTTGCCCTCCATTATTCCTCCTTCTTCGTTTCTCACTAAGCGAATTACCCGACAAAAAGTTCTCTCTTTTTTTAATTTCGTTGGAGGTATTTTTGTCGACTTTTATTCGGGCTTCTTATCTGCCTTTTTCAAAACAATCGCGTTATCGAGTGCAAGCTTAGTTGCTCTTGAGAAAATTTAGAGAGACGAGTAATACGGATAACTCGGACAGCGAGCATTTGTCCATGAAAATTTCGCGCTTCAGAATTAGTATTGCAGTTGGCTCGTCACGCGGTCGAGGCAGTGTAAAAAGTATATCTCCAAGAGCCTCTGCTCTGCGATAAAAGCGCCAAGATTACAGTTGGAGTAATTACATTTGAAAATTAGCATAAGTGCAGAGCTCCGTTGAATTTCGAAGAGGCCCTGGGTCTTGGAAAAGCGAAATCAGCACGCGAGAATGCGAAGCGTGCAAAGGGTCAGTTCCTCGTAGCCGGTGCAGCGGCTTCCGGGCGGCAACTTCGCGTTGGCTCCAGCCGTAGCTGCCGTTTAACACGCAGCTCGATTCGCGCGAATTAATGTACGCGTCTTCGCGTGTAATCAAGCGCCTCGCCTCATGACGAGCCTCCCTTAATTTTTCAACTCACGGGATAAGACTTTTCTCCTCGGCTGTAAAATAAGCCGCGATAAAATTCATCACGCTTATTTAGGGGAGAGCCGAACCAAGTTGGGAATTCACTTTTATTACGTATCGCGTCGAAATCCCGGAGCCCGGCCGGTGTTTTTACAGAATTTAAATCGAATTTTATTATTACAACACCTCGGACAAGCGCTATCGCGAGTAAATAATCACTTTTCATTACATTTGGTAATAGGAATATACGGTAACAGCGAAACCACTCGATGAAATTAATTACGCATCGTAGAGCAGCGAATGAAAGTGTTATGTCGGTACCTGGAATGCCCGACAAGATATTATGATCCTAGATTGTAAATTTTGTGCCTATCAATCTTATTGAGATAGTATGCTTAAGTACACAGCTCGTATTACTCATAATGGACTTTACACTAAACAGCTTTAAACACGCAATGCATTATTCAACATTTTTTACACCTGTTTCTCAGATGTATGAAAATATTGTCTTGGACCAAACGCTTTGAACGTCTTCGAGTACGCAAAACAATATTTCTCTCGTAAAAAATAGAAAATGCAATTTGCTGTCGAGATGCGAATACTCGTGATAGCGCGATATCCTTGGAAAAAGATTATATTATTATTCAAAGCCATTCGATTAAAATATTAAGCGTAAACTCGACGATTTACAATTAATAGTTTTGCGTGTCATGATTATTGGTAAAAAATTATTACAGAAGTGCATTTTTCGCTCGCTAAAAGTAACGCCTAAAATACATGAATTTAAATTAGTTTTTCCTCTCGATTTTCACGATAATAATTTGAAGTAAGATAATTTAGCAACATCGATCATATCCAACAGGATATCATTATTGTATGACAAAATAAACTCTCTTATCGTATTATCTCCGGGAGAAATTACAGTGCGTAAAGTATAGTTTATTTTGAAATAGTTTACCAAACTCAACTCGTTCCATTAAATACGTATTTATTATAGTTATACATTGTATCATATTCAATTTTATCGGGAATCTCGTCGATTAACGAGATCTATAACTTTGGAAATTTTAAATATTCCTGAAATTATTTTAATCAATGATTCGCGTTGCCGAACAACAAAAACTTATCGACCCCGCCTGAAATAGTAGTTTATAATTATTGTATAGACCTAATAAATTATTAGCAAGTGCTTTAAATGTGTATTTTAAGAGAGTTTGTTTTCGATAATTACATTACCCTGATATGCAAGACTCGATTAAAAAAAGATCAGACGATCGAGCGAAAGCAAGATTTTTGCAACAACTTTTGCTGATTCGAGTTTAAAGTAAAATACTGACAGCGAATATTTATAGTGGCAGTTGCGGTGTGAATTAAATGTAAATGAAAATGAATTGTATCAAAATGAGAGTAATCGTTTATTTTATGCAAATATTTTCCCGAAGCTGGTTACATCGTTTAAGCGGTCGGAACTATGGAAGCATCTCTAAAACGTGTAAATTCGTGCTTTTTCTCTCGTTCTGTATTTTAGATTTAAAGATGTAAACACACATAAAATGATGCCGTGACTCAGATTCAGTAACCTTGAAGCACATTTATCGATGGAGATGCATCAAACTCATCTCCGAAGAATCGTGTTTGGGTACCGATCACGTACTTCTCTTTCCTCCACTTGCTAAATTTCTCTATCACTTTTACCGTCTAACTATATTTGTCCAATATTCCAATTCTATGGGCACCATAAGCATACTTCAAGGCTTTTGTTTTCACTTTCTCATTTTGGATTTTTAGAAAAGTTAATAAGTGCTCGAAAAGAGATTTCGACTACTTCCTCATCTCCTTGCCTTCCATTTGACTTTCAATCAGTTGGTAGTTTGATCTAAGCGGATCTTGGAAGATCCTCTTTTAAATGCGCGTGCGGGTGCGCGAAACCATCGTTCGAAACCTCGAGCTCCAGAGGATCGAGGCTTGTGTTGTCCGGATCCAAGGCGCTCGTACGACCTCGACCTCCTGGCTCAGATAAATATCGCGGACACCTACGAAGCGCCGCGTGACGTGCCACTTGCAATTAACGTCGCGCCTGTTTTATGCCCGGCTAAGGGGGGGGGTGGGGTGACGCAGGCAGGGGCCATTACCGTGGCTCGCACACCGGGGGAGGATTTACGCGGCTCTGCCCCTTCTCCCCACCCCCCAAGAGCTGAAATTACATCTGCTAATTTAGCGCTCCGCATTCCTCGCAGCCCCTGCCGTGGAGTATGACGCCGAGCGGACATTCCTCGCGTTCGGGAATCGCGGTTTTGGAGTCGAGATATCGTTTGGTTGCCGGGATTCGCGTGGGCCTAGCGTTTACCCCGAGCGTGAGAAGTTTCGAGCGGCCGATTGTTTTGATACTTCGCGTCTGCACTCGTTCTTCGCTCGTCTGTGGTTTTTACTCCTGTGTGTCAGTTGCTTTTATCGGCAGAGAATTTTGCGAATTGGTCTGTGGTAGTCGGTAATAGTAAGTTGCGCCGAACGAAAGAAGAAAGATTAGCTTTCGGTACGCTGGCATGATTACTAAAGTTAGTTGTCATTACACTTTGTGTTTCATTTTCTTATTCCATTTCTTTTTATGCACGTGCGTATATATATATATATATATATATTATTACTTATGCGATACAGGAGCCTGAGTAAACGTATTATTCACATCTCGTTTTTCTTTTAAATCGTGCGTAATTTGGCTTATATTTACTTTGATCTCACGAAATTGGAAAAAGTCAGCATCGAGGTGCAAAAATCGGTAATTTATTTCGAGCTCGTTATATTCTTTTAAGTGTGGGTAATAAACGAGCTATATCCATTCACATAAATACATGAAGTTATTTTAAAAGTAACTCGATTCAATAGTAAATAATAAGCAGTTGTTCAAAATTCAATTGTTCCTCCAGATATTCCAGATAATTAGTTTTCAATAAAATATATAATATTTCATTTGGAATTATTTTATTTAAATTTATTAAACAATTTTCAGAAGAAAAGCTTTTTTCACATTTAAAATATAACTTAATAATAAAATGTTACACGGTTTTAAAGATTATCGCGATTGATTTAAAAAGTAATTTAAAATTAATATAAATAACATTTCGCAAAATTGTATTTGTAAAGACAAAAAATTATAGTTGCATCAATTGATCAATCAATCGTCAAATTCGAATCTACTTTTTAAAATGCGTATAAATTTTAGTGATAAAAAAATAACAAGTTTTTCAACAATACGTTTTTCAGTTGTAAGTGACATTCTGTCAGCAGGTACTTTTTGTTGTTGGGGTAAATGTGTTTACTAAATAAAAGCAAAAGTTAATCTATTAGTCTGATAAAACATAGAGGCGCAAATCAGAGTAAGACTTGCGAAACCGGATAAAAATATGTTCCAAATGTTGCACTATATTTTACCAGACCACTAGAAAGTCTTACTAGATATTTTAATAATATTTTTTGAACATAACGTCTAGTCAACTATGTAATAAAACTTACTCTAATGACCTGTAAAATCTAAAAAGAATCTTTTTCTATCTTCATAAGTAAGAATATCTTGTAATAAAGTGAAACAGAAGAAATTTATTAACGAGTACAGATAAATAGATGGTATAGTATATCATAGAAAAAAGAAGTCTATTCGAGCTTGTGTAATAAATAAGTTAAAATTTGATGCGATCGATCAAATCTTCGTCTCTTTAAACTACAGTATCATTTGTAGAACTTTTATTCATACTTCTAGTGTACAATGATTATTACGTCTACCTGAAAGTATTCGAATTTAGTTTATCGGTGTAGAGGAGAAGAAATTCATATTTTTCTATTCGAATAAACTCGTAAAGGTACGAGGATTTCAATTGTGTCTATTTATTTATTAGTCATAGCTGCAATTGTGTGCAATTGTAATAATTATTGTGATTTTTCAATAGAACCTTCTGTTTCATTTAACTATCTATTTTAATAGTGTAGAAAATCTTCGTACCACGTGCAATTATGCAATTTATAAATTCCAATTTCTCATATGGCAATCAATTGCTTTAGGAAAATGGAAAAGCCACCTGTTCTTCGGACCATTTAAAAAAAACGCATTTGACGAATGTTATTAAAAATTGGAAACTGCAAAATTAAATATATATTAAGGTAATGAAAATAAAAAAAATTGGACGTGTTTTATTGTTACACATAATGTGAAGAATTAAAATCGTGTGACTGATGTTTACGATGAGAATCGCTCCAATATTGTAAAATAAATCCGAAAGTTTTTCAAGCGCTTTCTCTTAGTTAATTTATGTATAAAGGTAAACGATAAACTTTTATTAGTCATCGAGGAACAACGTTTATTTTTCATTAATTTAAGCACTCATTTGAAAAAGTCAATAAATTTAAGAGTTTTTATTTCACTGTAAATAGTTTGATACAAGACAAGAGCTTCATACCTGGTGGCTCTCCTTTTTTCGTTTTCTTCATAACGCTGACCGCGTCTCTTTAATGGAGCAATTACAGACCCGAATATACGTGACAAAATTACCGAGTACCAAGTTTTGGGCCCTGAATCGTCGTACGCTTCGTAAAAAATACGTATGTATAATTGCATAATGTATTTATTATTAGGAATTCAAAGCGAATAGACATTTTCGAGGTGGCAGTTTTTCGATTGGTTTTCCAGCTGGAGAAAATATTTATATCGGCATTACAATTGAACGCGATGCGCTCGACTCAATTGAAATAAGATTGTGTCTTCTAGAAGTGATGGATGAACGGAAGATGATACTCACTTAAAGCCAAGCTTTTTTTTTAATACCAATCGACGTAACTGTTTCCTCGGGCCGAAACAGGTTAGATTCGGCTCGTTCGCTTATGATTGAAAACTTCGTCTTAATCGCGAGGAATTGAAAGTTCGCATCCCAAGTATGAAAAATCACTCGCGTGTTTTCTCCCAAAAGGAAAAGTTTTGCCGGCGGCTTCCCCGTACCGGCGAATACCAAATTCTACTTAATTATAAATTCTCCTTCTTAGAATCATTAAACGCTCGTATTCCCGCGATTAAGCAAAAGTTTTTAAAAGCGCGGCTCTCGTGTGTCATATGAGTTTCTCGCGAGCGGCAGAAAAAGGCCCGAGCCACCGGGGCCTTTCCTTCGTATCGTCCTCGTCCTCGTCGCCGGCGTGCAGCAAAAAGGCAGCGCTGTTCCAGCGAAACCCGGTAAGACCATAATCGCCGCGAGCGCGTACTTTGGTATTCCGTTGCGGACACGTGCAGATCGCGCGCCTCGAACCTTTCGGCCGATCAAAAAGCAATTTCCCTTCCCCGTCCGCGCCCCGACCCCCGGGTGCTTTTATTTTCATTTCTTACGATCGGCGATCGCTCGCCGTTGCCGAGCGCACGCAAGTGCGTGAGTCTCAAAGTTGCGCGCGGAAGGAGACCGTCCACGCCCTTGTGCACATACAGATGTGTAAGTGTCAGCTGCGCTGAAAAATAATTATGGAAAGTAATTCCGATGCGTAATTTGTGTGACTTTTTTCGAGCGCTTCGACGGAAAAGAAGTTTGTTCGTGGCGGCTAGAAAAAATTTATACTTCTCTTTATTACTAACTGCTAACCAGAGTTTCGGATACGTGCTTATTTCCATTAATTGCGCTATTACATTAGCTTGGAACGCAGAACCTGTGCATTTTAATTATTAGTCAGTTAGCATACTTAATTTGAGTAATGTTCGCCAAATTTATGTCGATAAGACTAATTTGTAAGTACTAAACTAAGTATTCGGTGATGAGCTGCTTTTTAAAATAAAAATTGTCAAGATTATGAATGATTTTAGTGTATCATCAGCGAGATTTTCTTTCTTATCTTTTAAAAGTATTTAAATTTGCTTTGCAATAAGGGAAAACAATAACGTTTTTAATCATCAGTAGTATTGGAAAAACTTTCAATTATCGCTATAATCATTTCACCATTTTTAAACAATCATATATTTATATTCTATATAGTAGAAAGTAAAATAACAAAATATATTTAAAACATAAATTTGTTTAAATTTCGAAAAATATTAAATGCAGATGATAAAAATTTCTGAATAAATTTAATTTAACACTTCGATTTATCTAGAAGTTTTGATATTTTTTATCCACCTTTAAAAAACTTTTAAAATTCAATATTCGAATATAACGTGTCTATAAAAAAGCATAATTCTTAAGAGCATTAATTGCGATTTACACATTAATATTTTAGAGTTGAAAATAATATTTAAATAGCCAAGTCGAATCTCTTAAATGATTATTCGTTTATTAATTTTATAATTTATTAAAATTATTAACTACGTAAGCTGAAGTTTGGGTAAGTAGAAATATTAAAATTTAGAAAGATTTAAGTAATAACTATTTGTATCGATTGATAATAATAGTATGAAATATATTTGTAATATTTTTTGGATATGTGTTTGAAAATTTAAATTTAATTATGCTGATGATTAATGTCCTATTCAACAAGATCTACTCCCTGCAAGCTTTTATTAATTAAATAATAAGCTTGAATAAAAAATATTTTTCAAGTTCAAAATACTCCATTTTTTATTATGTAATATTTATTTATTATGAAATTTATCGCGCATTATCCAATAATAAATAAATGTTTATAAATAAAATGTATATTTTAAAACTTGAAAGCAATGCAATGTAACCAGTAGAAAATCATCAATATTATTCGTTGCATTTTAAAATACCCACTCGCTATTATCAGTTTGGACAGGTGCATTTAATTATTCGATAAAACGGATACGATTTAAAAGAGAGATTCCTTTAGATAATTGAAATTAACTGTGATTGCAAAAAAACGAAAAGCAAGAAAAATACCTCCGTGATAACACAAAAAAGAAGCTAATCTCCGCGAAAAAATCTGTTGTCTCTCAAAAGAGTAGGCGAAATGGACTGCAAAACGAGCAGAAATCTTCGTATAAATACACACAAAGAGGAGAGATAGAGGGGCGGGTAGGACAGAGTCAGGGGCAGCCAGGAAGTACGATACATCGTCGACAGACCGCAATGCTTCAACTCTCTTGGAGATTCTCTTTTTCTCTCCCTCACTCCTTTTCTTGCAAGTTCGTTCAACAGATTCCAGCCTAACATTGCATATCCAGGATGCTCCTCGCAACGGGTCAGCAGTGTTTCGGGTTTTCCTCTTCCTTCGCAAAAAACAAGTGCGCAAACGCTTGGAGCAGATGATGCTTCTAAGCGTACGATTGTGATTGCGATTGGAAGACCGTGAAGCATAATAGGAGTTGTTGGAACAAGAGGATATTGCCGTACGACGTTGCTGTAGCAGAACGAGATTATTTTATCGTTCAGTTGTCATAAGAAGGTACTTCTAATCTTATTCGAGTTATCGATTATTTTTTGGAGGGAGGAGACGTCACTCGACCCTTTCTCAAATATACGTAATAGATGCTAATATATGTATACATACATTACATAATATCCATAAGAAGTCTATTCGCAATTAATTTAAATATTCTGGGTAATTTATTTTTACAGAGTTGAAAAGATTTATACTTCTTAGATTTTGCAGGACTTATTTGGAAGACTGGGAGGATCAGTACAATTGGGACGACAATTATTTTGAGAACATATCAAGAAAAACACAGAGCAATTAAACGCTCTTTGCTTATCCGCAACTGTGGCTTAACACATTTGTGTTGCGCAGCTCTTTGAAAATTTCTTCCTGCATCGTTCTTTTCCACGACATGAAAATGAATTATTTATCCAGAGGAATCTCGACGAGGCTTCAGCTTATCACGAGCCTCGAACTAAAACATCTTCCTCGCATTTTTGCCGCGAAGCCTTACTTTTCGCGTATTAATTTAGCCGGTTATGAATTTGAAGGAAATAGTTGAATTGAGACGAGAGGCCAGTCGAGATCGCGCCCGACTGCCGCGGTAGTTTAATTGGTGATGGGAGCAGTGCTAACTGTATCCGTGCAATTCGAGGTATGCGCGGGGCAAAAAAATCTAAGACTAATCGTTAATTTCGCACATCGGCCGAAAGCGCAAAAGCGCGCAAAGCTGTGAAACAACGAGTCAGCACTCGGATTGGCCGAATATAAAAGGCACCCGATGTAACGGTACGCGGTAATTGGGTCCTTGATCTTTCTTCCTCGCGAGTCGGGATGCCCGCGAAGGCGGCGCGCGCATTTCTTCTTTGTGGACGCGCGTACACGTCTTGAAAAGTAAATCGAGAGAGGACGAAAAAAAAGTGACACTTTGATAAGGCACGGATGTGCCGGACGAGGGAAAAAGTCCGAACATTTCGGCCTGAAGCCTCGTACGTCGTCGTCGTCGTCCTCCTCCTCCACCTCCTCATCCTCTTCATCCTCCTCCTGCTCCTCCTCCTCCTCATCGTCGCGAAAAAACGATACTTTGTTACTAGTGCTCGCTCTTTTTGTTGTGGGCGAAAGACCGCGAGTGCGTATCGGGCCCGAAAAAGTGTCGCGCGAGAAACTTTATTAATGATAGTGGCCGAAACTCCTTGGCCGAAGCTTCACGACATCCTGGAATTTCGTTTTACCGCAAGAATTCGCTCTCTCGTAAATACTCGCGAGTTCCATTGCCGCGTCGCCTATTTATTCGTCCAACATTATCGTAAAAACGAGAAATTTAACAACGATCCATCTTTGCTTGATAAATTGAAGCGCGCGAATCGGCCGTAAATTATCAATTGGCCGTTATTAACTTTTATTCGCAAAAGCACAATGCCACGGTAGCGGCAGTTTAAAGATGTTTTACACGGCTGATTTATTAAAACTCCATTTTGCAAATTTAAATCGCCTTAACTTATTAACGCGGATCTATTTTTACTTTCGTTTACGCTCGCGATGCGATTCGTTAGAACTAAGACCGACAATTTATGGCAAATAGTTCTCGAGAAGCTATTTTTAAATATTTATATCGTTAAATATGGAATAACTAAATTAATAATTTTGTCGAATAATCGATTTTATTGCGTCGATCGACATATCGATTGAATTTATTTATTATTAAAGAAAAAACTGAACTCGTGAATATTCATTGAAATATATAGTTCGAATACAAAGTAAAAGTTCTTTAATAGTAGTTATCACGAGAAATTCGAAAATTTAAAGGCAATTACAAGATTCCGTCAAAATTATGGTAACGGTTACAAGTAAATCATGTCCAATTTTGTCTTGACATAATGGCAATTTTACGGAACTTCCTGATGTATTCGTGTATTCCTTTAAAAAAGCGTTACCCATAAATAATAAAATTTATATAATAATCTTAATTTAAAATAATTTAGAGGTAGGAAGGATGTCAAAGATAAAAATCCAAATTACGTTGTTATCTTGTTATAGTCCTATCATGTTTTTATTTTTTATAAAATTTATGGCAATGTATTACAAAAATATTGTGCTTTACTTTCTTGCCTTGAGCAGCCAAACATATTTTCGATACTCGTTTACTCGTTAATAAAAATACAACATTGGTTAATTTTTAGCTTATTCCGATACCAAAATTTGTTTGTGCGCATTTCGTTTTACACAGAGACCATTTGGCTTTGCACTATTTGTTCATTAATATTTTACGTCAAAATAATGCTTCGTAAGTTTCAATGCAGCTTTAAGGCAGATCTATAAGTTGTATAAATTAGTTGTTTAATCTCTTATTTATATATATATTCATATAATTTCATCGACGGATTTTAAATTTCGCGGCGCGTCTCCTGAATTACATTATTATCTATTGGGCTCATTCGTACTTATATGAAAAGTGCTCGTATTGTTTCGTACATGAAAGCACACAATGATTAAGCGCCCTTCGATGCAGGTTAAAAAATATTGCAAAAATAGAAGTAGCTATAAATGTAATACAAAACGAGTTAGTAATTACTTCATCTTTCTCTTTCCTCGACATAAATCATCGCTGTGTAATAGCATTTAAATTTCGAATTGCCCTTGAAGTAAATCGATTAAAGCTTCGTTTCATAAATTCTTCCCGCGTTTTCAAAAGTAAGAAAAAGTAGATTATACGCGGATCCGGGTGATTTACTTTTGAGATAACGAAATCACGCTTCTGGCCACGAGGGGAATAAACGATCGGAAAAGTGCGTTGAATTATTTGACTTTAGTCGAAGAGTGACGTTTGCAAGGGGATAGGGCCCCGAAAGTACCGAGTAAAGGAGCAGACAATCGACGCGGACACGTTTTCGTAACGGGTGTTGTTCGCGCGAATCGCGCGTTTTTCGAAAATACAGTGAAAACGATGCAAACAGCATTAAGGCGGTAATTGGGAAGTCGCAAGAGCCCGCGCGTTGATTTTCGCATAAATCCATCAGCGAGTGAAAATTATGGATAAATTTCTGGCGAGCTAACGCAATAATTTAATGCTGTAAGTAAGACAGATGATGATTTACATTGAGCGGCGCGCGCGGACAATGGGATCCAGGAATCGCGCGCGGTGCGAGCTCTCGAATCCCGGCGCGAGCGCTAGAGAAAAAGGGCCTCGTAACTCCGTCGGCTTGTCCGGGCCCGCGCGCGCAGTTCGATGCAATTTGCGAGGCTTGGGCTCGTATTCTCGGAACGGCGGCGACAATGCGGCCCGCGCGACTTTTCCGGCTAAATGCGGCAACGAGCTCGTCCTTCCGGGAAGCGTCGGCGGCGCTCGCGGGACTCCATTTTCGAATCCCAAAGGCTCCGGCTGCAGCCTCCGATGGCGACGAATATCTCAATGTCTAGCTCTCGTTCCGTTGTTGCCAACCTTTAAATTTACCGTTATCTAAAACACTAAAGCTCTTTTTTTATCTCGTCTCGTGAAATTTCAGCCTACAGGTGATACAAAATATACTTCGCGGATATTTTGTAGCTCTGCTCAATGTTCTGTGAAAGCGGCAAACTTGCGGTTACATGTGGTTTTTCTGAGTAGCATCGTACATCTGAAAAGTCGACGTGCCTGGCGTCAGAAGTCTTGAAAACTTATTCCCTGCAAATGAACTTTATGACAGAGCAGCTCGGCTAAAGGCTGCCGGGAACCCAAGATGCTTTCCGTTGTAATCGAATCGTGATTTTACTTAATAACCAACTGCTGAACTGGAGCAAATTAATAACTAACCATCTTACGGCTTTCTTCTTTCCTCTGGCCGAGCTCGAGCAAAAAAAGCGACGAGCCGACGCTCCGGAACATCGACGATCCGTTTCAATAACGAGCCTTTTTCAACAGTTCCAATTCAGGCTAATCTAAGCAAGATACAAGTTGCAAAACACTTCATGGATCGGGAAAGTTTTTAATTTCGGCGGCGATAAATACGGCGCTCTTATTAAATTACTTAAAAAACTAACGGTAGCCTCTAGATTTTTGCTCGATTCCCAGAGCTTCATTTGCTTTTAATATTCGCATAAACTTGATTATACGGTGGCTCTTGCATTCTACGCGTTTAGCGCGCACCTACTGCTGCTCTCCACTGCTTTTTACCGCGATTTATTTATTTAGGCAGGATTTAATAAACTTCAGCAACCCCGAGAAATTCGATATCGAAGAGTTCTATCTTAATACCGTTAATGCGCTCTTGAACTTTCAATTAAAGCCGAGGCGATTTATAATAAATCAGCGCCGATATTGCGATTAATCCGAGCTCCGAGCATTTTAACGCTCGCGCATTATCATCCGCATTCGGCGAGAAATAAAATTCGCGAATTATGTAAATACGTCTGCGAGCAGGGCTGGGACGTGCGTGCGTGCGAGGAACAATGTAAGCCCGAGGCAGTGAGAGAGAGAGAGCGCGCCTTTCTTCCCCGGGAGCGTTCGGAACTAGATAAGCGGCGCAGGAGGCGAAGGGCACGCGCGCGACCAATCAGCGCCGATGAGCGATAAATCTCTCGCGGCCTGGCGAGACTTTTCTTGCCGGGCAGTTGGTACTAGTTCGCGGCCAGCCGAAACACGCGTGTACCACGTGTCTGCGACGCCGTAATTAGTGTCAGAGCACTGATCGATCGGCGGAGCTAACGGAAACTCAGGCCGCTGCGAATCTTTGCTTCTGATGCGCACCGACGAGCAGCGACGGGGGCAGTCAATAAAAATTCTCCTCCGTTCCCCGCGCACGGCTTTCTTGCCTGGCCGTTGCTGCGCAGACTCGTAGGTGTGGCGGCTGCCAATCGAGGACGCGGATTTCATTTTTCTCGGCTTTCCGTTTAAGGGCCCGCCTTGGCTGCTAAAAGCTCGGCGGCCCTTTACTTTGGCCAGACGTCGAATTTTTATTGCGAAATCGAAGCTCGGAACCGGCAGACGGGAGCTAATTGCGGCATTTTAAAAAGCCACTTACCTTTCTAAATTGTATTTTTATGCGTGAAAGCGAAACTGCTATTGTAATGCGATATGGTGTACTATTACTTTCGACGCTCTAAGAATAAATAACGAATGCAATTTTAGAATCTTTCGCGTTATCTTATTTTTGTCCCATCGGCAGCGTATAATGCTTTCACTCGAGCGCGAGCATTTCGCCGGAGCAGCGAATCCAGTTGTAAATTAAATAAAATCCTAAACAGACAAGACGTAGTTTATCCAAAAGGGTTTACGTAACTCTAGTGCTGTAAGTTGATGCTGCATTTTTAAAACACCTGCCTCGCATGTGGTTTGATTGCGCTAAAATATAATTTAATATACTTGCCTTGATTTATACGCCGATCCTAACGACTGCGAGCCGGCGATGTTTTCGAAGAACGTTGCAGGATATTTTGCTTTTTATCAAACATCGGTTGGCTCGATTTTCAGCTTTTCGCCCCCCCCCGCCTCCGTATTCGTAATTGCGAATCGAGGAAACAAAACGCGGCGCGACAGCGACGAAAAGCTCCGACTTGACCGCTGCAATTGAAATTCCCGAGAAGCGTTAGAGTTATAAGCGAGTGCGAAAAAAGCCAGCCTGCACAGTTGCTCGTCGTCGTTGAGCAGCTCGAAAAGCGGAAGGAGTTAAAATGGAAATACCTGGGCTCGACTCCAGTCTCGGGTTCCGAGGCTGATGTCCCGGATACACGTGCACCCGTTGCAGTTGCAGTTGCAGTTGCATCGGTGCTGATGCCACCTTCGCGCGTCAAATATGGTCCAGCGGTCAACGGGGGCAAGAGGGTAAGTTAAGTAAGCCGGGATGAGAAAAAGGCGCGAGTCGTGCGCCCGGGAAACGCGGGTATCGGTGTGCGCGGGCAGGCGTTGTGCAAGGCGCCCCGACGCCCATTAATTTCGCCTCCGTCGTTCTCGTAATGCTCTTAAATCACGCTCGTGCGAGCTCGAGTCGGATTTCGCGCGAGCGTTTTTCTAATTCGATTGACCTCTTGGCCGCTACGGGAATACACCCACATTCCCAGGATAGTTCACGCGGAGTGCGCGCGCGGGCGCATACCTTCCGTTACACCTGCACCGAAGTTATTTCCCCGTAAGAAGCTTATAATTACTGAATTTTTGATACAGCGGCTCGGCTATCACTCCCTTTTCCCCCCACCCGTTTCCCGGGCATCGTTAACGTCTGCATTTTTCGACCGAATTCCCGGAATTATTCAATTTAGAAAGCCTCGCCGAGATTTATTACGAATTTATCTAAATGCCGGGCTGTCTTGATAGATATAACATCAACGTGGGCTAAAAATATGAATAAATATGTTTTAATATCTAATGAAATACCAAGATCTGACTTGATTTATATCGGTAGCCACTTTTGCCTATAAGTCTTTTAAATATTGGCTGGCTGATAAATTTTTGCTTATTCCCACTGTTATGTCACCGAGCAGACGGACATTTTTCCCTTCGACTTTACTCGTATTTCCTTGACGAATGGACGTTGGTGTGCATTTCAAGTATACCCATGCGCGCCGCCGCCGCCGCCGCCGCCGCACTTTTCGAATTATCAAATCTCAGCAACGTTTATTTTTTAATTGCATTTCGTTCAGCAGACAAATATTGCCCACCTCTACGCGGCGAAATGCGATAAATTTATGGATTCGCTTGAAATAAAGAAAATGCAGCCGCTTGGCTTGGGTATTTAATTTAGGTACCTTTTGTTCGACAATAACTTGGATATAAATTTCAAAATTTACGGTGCCGAAAGATAAACGGATCGCTGTAATTTGCTTACTTTTGTAATCGACCGTGTCTTTATTAACCTACACCTAGGCAAAGTGCTAAAGAACAGATTTAACGGTCTGCCAGTTGTTATTTATTTTGACAAATCGTACGCCCATAAATAACGGGCCAATATCGTTGTCCTTCGGCTGATTTTTATCGGCCGCAAGCGGCGAGTCCACAAGCGCACAAGTGGGATTTGCAAACGCCTTAATTAATTTGCTCTCACATCTCATAAAGTCGGCGTTCGCAACAAAGTTTGTAGCCGCTGCGGTTTTAACAAGTTCGTAAGAGGATTTGGCAAAGCACATAAAGTAACATCAAGTGTCCGTAATTTCAATCAAATTATTTGCCGCACAAACAACGCAGTCACGAGCTCTCGCAAAATAAAAAGAAGCTCTGGAGTACCGTATTTTTTCCGCGCAAGATTTACGATCTCGCGAGTAGCGGCGACGTCGTCGAGCGGCATTCGGATCGCCTTGACAAATCTACTCTGCATTCATACAGATTAGCCTGGGCAGACAAGAAGCGGTATATCTGAATTACCGTTTGGGAGTGAAATGCACGCACGATCCTAGTCCCCCCGGCGAACAATGCTTACCTTATGCTGCGCGTGCGCGTGTCCTCTCCTATCGCTCGTTTCAACGATTTCCCGCGGCCCGCTGGAGGTTGCGAAAACTTGTGTCGATAAATGCCGACTTGGTTTTCGCGACAATAAGCTGCACGCGGAAAACTTTTGTTGCCTATTTGCCGGGATCGATGTGTAGCGCTTTAAGAATGGCAGCGACGAGTGCGCGCGTGTTAATAATCGCACCAAATCGAGTGCCGCCGTGCAATTTAGTTTTCGAGCGAAATTTAATCGACTCCGAGCTATCGAGACATCGTACCGCAATTAAGAATCGTGGAACTAAAAAAGTCGTTTATTTTTACAGGTGTGTGCCCATCCTTTGTATCGTAAGCTGAACACATGTTTCGCCTGTCGGCAATATACAATGTTTTAATTTTTATTTGCCGAAGAATTTGCTTTTACAAACGCGACTAATGGTGCGCGCGGCTAATTAAAAGTGAAAAATTACAAGTCAGAAATGATGAAATACTAGTATAGCACTATAAGCACAATGCCGCAATAATTCAGAAATTTTTACTCTCAGCGCGTTTAATCGCCTTTCAGCCTCGTAATATCTTTAAGGCTCTACATTGTTAGCTTATTACATTAGCGATACCGCGGCGCGCACATTACATTGTATTCTTTGTTTCGTCGATGCGATGTTTTTCAACGTCTCACTTTATAATTATTACGGTCCACGTACAAATGAACGCGCAAAAAATTCATTCCTCGTTTGTCGAAAAGGGAGAAGCAGACGTCGCCGTGATGGAGTAACTTTTCGATCGAAAGCGCTCGTCCCGAAATCGCACAAAGTCCGAGAGTTAAGAATTCACTCTGTCGCAACAACTTTTCATCCGGACCGATAATACAACCCAAAAGCAGCAGTTGCTCACAGCGTGAAAGCGGCAAGATCGTTTAATAAGCCGTTAATCGCTTGTATCGCCGCCGAGACTCTCCCTCGCCTGCGCGACAATTTGTTTTTGATAAAGCGCGATTGATTACGCCCTCCCCCCCCCCCGCCCTCGGAGGCTCTTGAGAGGAGATCGTTTGTTTAGGGATCTCGGCTCTCGGAGAGCGACGGCGGATCTGCGCCGCAGCCGATCCGAATAAGCGATGGACTGCGCAGCGGTTGTCCCTCTTGGCCCGACTACTGGTCACGGGACCACTAGGGACACGGGTGATTGATCGCCGTCTAGTAGTCAAATAAGATCGATTAGTCGTGCATTCGCCGGGCCGCCACTCGTGTACGGAGATGCAAGTCCGAGATTGCGCTCCCGGAGCCGATTTCGCAGACGAGAGGCGCTCCCGATTTATTTTGGCCACTCGACTGTATTTCGCCGGACACTGCTTTGACTCTCTGCAAAATTGAGCAATCGATCTGCGTTGTTGACTGGAGGAGCCGAGCTTGGGCTCCCGAGTCCGCGACGCATTTTTGCGCTCGCTGGAGATAGTACGCGCTAATTAACCTGCCGATCAGCGCAGTCGGCAAAGATTCGTTTCCGCTCGCAGCTGCAGGATCGATTTCATTTCCGGTGACAATCGCCGCCCCATAGGTAATTAAAATCGTTAAGACAATTATTTGCGACAAGAGGAGGCATTTACAGTTATTTTCGTGGAGCTGAAGGATAAATTTAGAGGAGCTCCTTAGGCTCGCAAGTGCACTTCAATGTTCCTAGTCGATTCCCTTTAATTACTCGTAAAAATAAATTTGCAACGTTTTATGCCCGCGCAATAATTTTAAGATAAAAGAGCGAAATCATAGATTGTCAACTATCGATCTTAAATCAATATTAATGCACTTTAAAGCGGCTCTCCTGGGTAACGACGTAAAACGCAATAGCCAAATTACATCCTTTCCTTAAAAAGCAACTGCCCGGCTGACCATCATCCTCGCGTTCTTGCAATTTCATTGGAGTCTTTCGTGTTTACCTTGGCTTTTCAGCGAATATAAAAAGAATAATACTCTCTTTATTGCTTCCGCGCGTACTGACACACTGCACACAGTTTCTAATAAAAGTTATTTCCCATCAACTCGAATCGCGCGTCTAATAATAATTGATCGTTGCATTGCGCCTCATCGGGTATTTCGGGACGAGTATAAGATATTATTACTCTCCCTCTCACTTTTTATCTTCTCCTGCTTCTCTCTGGCCTTCTCCTGCTCTCTCTCTCTCTCTCTCTCTCTCTCTCTCGCTACACATACACGTACATTCTCCTTTCGAAGTGGTGTTTAAGTACCTCAGATGGTAATCCGAGAGTAAGCAAAACCGGTGCCTCGATCTCCCACTCCCTCGCTCGCTATCTGTCTGCTTTGCCCTCCTTCTCCCTCTCGTTGGAAACATCGAGAATTCGATCTGCTTTGCGGAGGAGGAGTACGATCTTCTTTCGAACTCGTATTACGTCAGATCGCCTCACCACGTTGCGGAGCTTTTTCTCACATAGGGGAATCCAGTCCGATCGGATTACCCAATCACGCTATCCTACAGCTGATCTCCCTGCTGCTGGCTAATTTTTTATTTCCATTTTTTTCTCTCAGTTGTGTTTCAGAATCATTTTCTGGATTTACATTCTTTTTTTACGATTTGCATTTTTTATTCAATTTGGCGAGTAATCAAAGGGAGGAGCCGTACGTTTTGATCATTAGGAGGGTCGTGAAACGAGCTCGACACATTTTCGGCAGTTACCGAAGAGGAAATTACAGAGACGCGTAATGCGCTTCGATAAATATTCCTACATTATTTCAGATTAAGTGTTTTGAGGAACGAGTCCAAGTCGGAACTTGACGAATAACTAAACTTATTTTACAAGCGCTAAGCGTTATAAACTAAGGCGGGCATAAATAAGATTATTGCCCTGTGTTGTCTAAAAAAATCGAGTGGGAAATTTTCCGTGTTTCCAGCTTTCGATAAAATTATTTTTACACCTTCGCAATGCGCGTGCCGAGCATATAAGCGCCGAAACGTCGTTTGCTCGAGCGAGTCGTGGATGATTCGAGGATTATATCGCAGTTGCCGTCGCCTTAAATCGTGAAAATTTTAGCGCAGATCTAAGCTGCGCGAATGCGATAAATATTATTAAATAATAGCGCGATGAAAAATCTAAGCAGAGAATGAAAAGCTCGAAGCGAACATTTAGGCGCGTATTATTATTCTATTTCTGCAGCATTGCTTTTTAAACGGCAGAGGGAGTTCGCGCACCTGCATCGCAATATATTCCACAGAACTCGACACAAATGATCGCGCGCATTACTGTTTACGATATTATTCCGCGTATACGGTATTAGTTTTGAATATAAGCTGCGAGTAAAAAGTTTGACTGACGTTTGAATAAATTTTTCAGCAATGCCGGAAATTTCAACGATCCGGTAGAATGAATTCACTTTGAGGCTCGGAGCGGGCAGCCGTGCAGAGCTCCTTCGTCCCACGCAGAGACACGTTGAGCCGAAGTCGGCCGAATAGCCGCGCACGTCAGAAACATTCCCACGTATACACACAAAACAACGAGCTAAAGCCGAGGCCGGGGCCGAAGTTAAAGCAGGAGGCGGAGAGCGAGCAGGAGAAGAAGAAGACGAAGAAGCAGAAGAAGCCAGGACACGGCGCAGCCGTACGGCATTTCTTTTCTCGCTGGGCGCGCGAATGATCCTCTCGCCGCAAGAATCGCCAGTCGACATTACACTTAATTACATTAACAAGCTACCGAACGTCAATAGCGTCTACGTGCGCTCGTGAGCTCGTTTTACTTTTCGGTAGCCGGATATCGCCACTTTTCTCCCGGCCGCGGCAGCTCTTTTCTGCACTCGAGGGACTTTCCTGTGCGCGGGCGCTCCTGAAGAACTACTGACCATCGTTAAATCAAGGGAGCGGGAGCGTTTTTATTAGGCTGCGGCAAGGTGCTAAAACGCGAGGACGCGCCTCGCCACTGCAGCGCTGGCGCGTCAAAAGGGAGACACAGGAGAGGCGGATAAACGATTCCCACTGTGCGGATGCCCTACGGGAAATTAAACGGCAGAGCTGCTCCTGTCGATTATCATTGCGTCGAATTCGAGCAAAGATTTCACTCGTCCGGTCCTCCGTTTCGACGGCGTCCCTCCCCCCCCCCTCCTTCCTTCTTGCGACTCCTTTTCTCCCCGCGCTCATTTACCAAACTGACACTTTCTTTAACTCGAGCAATTTTCAATTGCCCCGCCAACCTCGCCCTTTTACATCTGCATTCGCCGTATTTACACTCGTATTTCTTTTCATTTGACCTAATGCATTATTCATAATTGCGCGCGTTTTTCATTTGCATAACAAAGGCCCTGATTCTCTGGCTTTTTACGCTTTTAATTATTGCTTTGCGTTTATAAGGTATTCGAGAAAGCGAAAATGCACGCGTATAGGCCGAGCGACTCCGTTGAATAAGGGCCGTTCGCTCTTTGTAAGTGTCTCGAATAAATAAAAATTCGAGGAGTCGAGCCGCGCACGACAAAAGCGTCACTCTTCATTCATCTTTTGCAAAATGCGATGTATTAGATTGCCCGTAATTATTTCAGCATTGGTATCCGTGAAAAAGAGGGAATTTTGTTGCTCTTGTATTTCATTACTGCTCGCGAAAAAATTCTGGAGAGCCATAACAAGTATGTAACAATCAATCGATCCCTTCTACCTCTCTCCTCTCCTCTCGTACTTGCTCTTCCTTCCACTCGCTCCTTATCCATCTTTCTATCTATCTGCCCGTCTCGCTTCTCGGCTTCCTTCTCTTTCTTTTTACTCCGCACTTCAGGGCTGACGGTGAACCTGATTATATGGTGGGAGTGGTCACGCGGTCCAGTTGCGGGTACCGAGTGCGCGAATCTCCCCCTCGTTTTCTTTGCTTCTCCTCCTGACTCCTACCGAGGCCGTCAATTTGGCCTCAATAATGAACAATATTACACTTCGAAGTAGGATTCCATTTTTTCTACGACAAAAACTATTCCTTTTACGGCTCCGAAGTGTGAATGCGGCGATAAAGAATCTTTTATACACAGCCAATTCGCGCGAAACTCTCGCTTCCTCTCGCTCTTTGAGAGCGTAAATGCCGACTAATGGAGCGAATTCAGACGAGTTCTCGGAGCGACTGCGAAGTTAAAAATATTATAATACGTGTGTGTGCGCGGCTAAGTACTCGGAGAAAAAACATTATCTCGTATAAATCATAAGGTTCGATATGCGTCTAGTCGCAAATGGGCATAAATCTTTCTATTGCCGACCATTTTTTGCTTTGTTTAATAATTCAATTTGAAAATTAATCGATGATTATCGAGTGAAAATGGGCAAAAGTGCGCGTCGAACGCAAAGGTTTTCGACTCGAATAGTTTATTAATATTCGCCAATGCTCCAATCCGATAATTTATTATTTTTGAAATGCAGATCCCTTTAATTAATTAAGTTTCATGAAGGGTATATTTATACACGTGCCGTACCGAGGCCCTCTCCTACTCGAGAAGGGAGATAAATTACTAATATTTTTGCAAGGATGATGTTCGCTGCTGTCACGCGGTAGAATATATAACGCAATGCAATATTAATTAATTTATCGGTATCTCCGAAATAAAGGTAAAAAACGGATGTGAAAAATAGCTCTTTGTCGCGCGGGTTCGAGGCGACAATTTTGGCATTGTTCGCTCCGAAATATCCGAAATGAAAAATGAAAATTAATTTCTGTTTAACGAGACGATTAATTATTGGGCGCGCGCTTGCAAAATAGAGGAGGACTGGCCTCTGGGCCCGACTAATTTCCGTCTGCGTTTTATCGGCATCTCTTGTCAGGTCCGAAATGCAAATTCGAAGGAAACAAAAATAAGTATCGAGTGGCTGAGCCAAATGCAGAAAATTCAATTGACAATCACCGATAAGAAGAGGTACTCACCCAAGGCATTTTAAGACAATCGCGTACAAGACACTCGGGCTCTCGGCGTTGCCTCGGTCTTTTCGAATTATCCAATATTGCAATTTCAATCGGATAATGCGGTGTTCCAATATTCCAGTCGTGAACCAAGATACACGCATAACAACCTCTTCGAGAGGGAGCTAAGCGATACAACCTGTTCGTGATTAATGACAGACACGTAGAAAATGTATTTACGCATAATTCGCGATCCACCCGCTTACATCTCGGTTATATTGAAGCGCACGAGATCACCTGTCTCGGAGAAACTAAAACAACCAACGGGAAGAGAGGCATTATCGTGGCCACGAAAAAGTCGAGCGGCAGGTACAATAAGATGGATGTGCGCGCGTATGGAAATGAGGAGGCGCGCTATAAAATACGTATTGGATGACAATTATTTCTTCGCGAAGGTGCATTCGAGATTGCTGCGCCTCGAGTGCGCCTCTTGTCGAGCGAAGCGCGGGCTTTTTGAAAAGCCAAAAGCGAGGTTTTTCATTGAATCTCGGCGATTGCGCGCGAATCGCAGCTTCGCGAAAAGGAACGCGTGCCTAGGCGCGAATTAATGTGCGTCGCGCCGCGAGGCAAAGCTCTTCTAATAATGGTCGCGATAATTTGTTGATTTTTTCTCCGACGGCCTGATTAATCACTGCGAAACTAATAATGCAACAGGGAATTGATAATTTTTCGCGCAATTAATTTTAAGGCGAACGCGGCATAAAGATATTCTCGCGATAAATTTGTCGCGTAATTCATTTTCCACGGAAAAGTTGTTGCCGCGCATTACGGCACTATTATTCAGATGACTGTCGTATTACTGACAGTGGGTGAAGTAATGCAAATACGACATATTGTAGGAGATTATGCACAGTCTTAAAGCGCGTGCTTTATAACTAATACATATTAGTGCTTTAATATAAAAACTTTGATATATTTTCTCGCGACACTATTTTAACTTATTGCTTACTTCGCGAGGTATCTCCCGTGAGCACGTATCAACTTTTGCCATCATAATATATTATTTTTCTTCTTAGCGTTAACACTTCTAAGAAATGCCCAGTTGATAAGTGGACTAAAATTGTTATTTTAATCCAAGTAGTGGTATTATTAATAAATGGGCATTATTTTTGACTCTCTTTCTCTCTCCTGCCGTAACGTATTCTAAGCGAATAAATATGCGATAAACAGACAATGCCGCGCGGTGCTTTAAAATTGTAACGAACGCAAATTTCTATTCACGAGCTTTTTGTTTCTCTTATTAAAACTTCTTTCTTCTGCGTGTGTTGCGCACAAACGATACAAGGTAAATACATTCGGGTGCAAAAAATCGTTCACGCCCCTGCATTAGGAAAGGGGCCACTGAGAGTATTTTTTTCGAACTTGCCGACGAAAAATAAGAAATTTGCAGGTCTACTTACGCGCGTACAAGTATAATTGAACGACAGTGCAGTTGCGCGGATATATTGGAGTGTTCGCCCGGAATGAGTATTGGTGTCGGACAAAACTTTCTCGGGTAACCGCCGGCAGTTCCGATATCTCATTTATATACATGTGCACGAAGGCAGGCGAACTTTCTGCTTTAGCATATGCATCAATAAAATGCTCTCGGGGCGATTTTCTATTAACAAATGCTTCAAATGAAATAATCGGAAGGGTGATTCGCGATTTCGATTTGAATTTCTCCTCCTTAAAGAAAGAGTCTAACGTAGACGTGTGGTCTATGTATGCGTTAAATATAATATAGAGGATGAGATACGACAGAATGTATATCTTTTATATTTTCGTTGAGAATAAACAACGGAAAAATATGATCAAATACGATAAATGTTAGTGTCGTTTTTCCTAAATATTTGTCGTGCAATGTATTTTACAGTACTACGAGTCAAAATAAAAATTTGTTGGTAAATAACCGATTGAATGAGAAAAATAATATTAAACTTGAGAGAGATTCATAGGTATTGTGTATAAGTGTGAACTCGTGTAATTGCATTCAGAATTATTTAATAACAATGATGTCGATGATGTGGCAGAAAATTTGTAAGAAACGTAACTAAATTGAGAAAAATGTCAGTTTAAGGAAAATGCAAAACGTTTCTCGCTTTAAGAAGTAATTATGTGGAATGCATCATACGCACAATTAAAAATGTCGACAGTTAACAAGTATTTAATAATCGCAGTCCAGAATTAGGATTAAATTGTATATAAAATTACAAATTCGCCAGGAATTATCGAGCGTTGCAGTTGGTCAGCACGAGTGGCGCGCACACCTTAAGCGATAAGTCTACGTTGATGCTTTGAGAAATTGGAGTTGGGGGACAGTTTAGATTGACACGCGCAGGAGGAGCTGCAGGATGGCATACATCGGTAGAAATTGCAAAATATTAGAGGAAGAGGGAGAGATCGGGAGTTTTGCCGAAAAATGTGAAGCCTCTGAGCGTGATGTACTGCAGGAGAGACTTACAAGGGAACCGGTTTTCCTCACGCACCCGCGCGCGTACCAACTACGTACACGAGTTTGCAGGCGTCGTTGCCGAAGTTTGCTCAAGAAATCTCCCGAGGACGCGTGAGGTGTGCGACTCGACAATGGATTATTTTTCCATAATATTGACATTATCGTAATAAATAAAAGGCGGTTGTTTTCATAACAGTTATTATGCGAATAGGAATAATATCGTATTCATCGGAGCCACGAGACTAAATTTCTCGTTCGACTTGAAGAGAATTGAGCTTAAAGAGAGACTTAATTTCATATTTTCCATAACAATCTTAATACACCAGAGTAGTGAATTCCATTCAGATTTGCATAATAATATACTTGCACTTACTAGGGATAAAATTTTTACCGGGTAAAAATGATTCGTATTTGATCGCTTCATACATGTGTGTGTGTGTATAAATTTTACGCACATAAGTTTATGCGTGCATACGCACACGAACGCGTGTGTCGCAGCTATCATAAAGTAAGATCATGGCACGAACACGTCTGCTCATGTGTGATCGCACATGACTGTCATAAGCAAAGAACATCAGAGAGTTAATCAGCATTAAGTAGAGGATGAAAACAACAATTTAAGACGAATTCTATTTTACGCAGGTGAGGTGATAATTTGTTTTCTAGCCTGAATAAAAAGCAGCGAACATTCTTACCATGTGCAATAGATTGCAGTACATTAATCATCCTTGGAAAACGCTGTTCAACTGGATTTAAGATAAATTTTTGTGACGATTGAAGATTTTAAGATTTTCTTTCATACGATAAATAAGCACAGAAAATATACTCGAAGAATGAAATTAATACACAAATAATAAGCAGCAGCAATTTTGTCGAGCTCAAGATGCGACGACAGTATTATAGTAATAATTATTATTATTATTCATCTTGAATCAAAGTAACGAGTGCACGTTTATATATTAAACAAGGCGACCATTTAGCTAGAAAATTTTTTTGAAAATAGTTTATTATGCTCCGAATGCATATTTATTTTTACCACTAAGAGTTTATACGAGGTCAATGCACGTGTTTAAAAATTCTGTAGAATTGCTGTTAAAATGACTTATTTTCATAACTTAAATAAATTGAACTATGTATAGAATTGACTCTCCTGTGCATAATTTAAGAAAAATTATTGAGCCCAAGCAAAAAGTAGAATTGCCTTTTATATGGAGTTTTATCAATTTCTTCTTCACTTCCGACATTTCCATTACACCTGCTAAAATAACTAGTTACCTCATATTCTGACTGCGTGAACTTTTGAGCTCATAACTAAAAACAGATGACATAGCAAAAAAACTTTAAACTACTTTGTGGCTTCTACACGTATTTCACATTATAGCTTTGCAAATAATTATAGAAAACCATACGCCGCTGCCATATACTTGTACATGTTTTCGCACATGTCTTTATTTGTGTGCGTATAAAATGACAAGTGGATAGATATGTTCGAATACGATCTCGTGTAACGTTTGAATCTAATGTAATTTTCGTAGAGTTAGATCTATAATGTATGTTTAAAATATAATGTAACTCAAGATTATAATATTTTATAATAATATTTTTAAATTCACAACGTGCAATTCGTATAGATGATCTACATTGTTTATAAATTCTTATAATTTCATTTAGATGAATGTAGCGCCACTTACATTAACTTTAATTTTAAAAAATGTTTTTTTTATTTTAAAAAACATACAAAAATTATGATACGGCACTTGTACATTTAAAAAATTACTCGTTTTCATATTTATGCATTGCTGATATCAATTTACGTTTCAATCAATTCATATTAATTTATTAATTTATTAATTTATTGATTCATGTCAATATCAATTTATATTTCATCCTTATAAATACTTTATAAGAATTCTTACTTAATGTATATTGTTATTTTAAATTATTTAATAAACGAATGCCTGTTTAGGCACACAAATTTTCATAAGATTATAAAATTTTTTTAAAATTTTTACTGAAATTTTTGTTTATAGTAGAATTTTATTTAACAATTTTCTCACGCATATTTTACTGAAATTTGTCCTAAAATAACTTTTTCTGTAATGATTTATACGGTAACCTTTTTATGTCTATTATCAATGACTCATAATTTATAAACGTATTTACGCTATGCACATAGTCATATTTAAATATTTTTACTCATAAGACGTTCTTATTGAGTTTTATTTATGGTCATAATTCTCGATTTTTAGAAACGTGTAGAAATTTGAAATGTATAAATTCAAATTTTTATTTGATCTTGCAAGAAAACTAATACTATTAAAGCATTCTCGGTACATGTAATTGAATTAAGCGCTACTTATTACGAGATTATAACATTATAACTGTTAATACTGATTGTATTGCTTAATTTTTGTAATTTTTCAAAGATGAATAGTAATTAATCAGTGTTCCGTATTTTCTTTATTGCGTTAATATTAATAAAATTTGTTTAATTTAATATGAAAGAATAATAAAAATAAAAATTATATATAAAAATTAATTTAAAAAACATTGATTACGTTACTAATAACAATATAATTTAACTTATAATTTAATTTAAAACTTAAATCAGTTAGTAACAAATTTAATATTTGTCATTGTTATTCGATTATATTTTAGATTTCAAATTTTTATTTATTCCAAAAGAAATAAAAATACAAATACTCAAGTGTTAAAAACTTTCACCATTTTTTTTGAAAATATCACATTTAAAAGCGTAATTATTATTTTTCAATCTCCGATAATGCTGCTACTCGTTTTTTTATCCGTATTAAAAAACGATTTCAATATGAGTTAGTTTAATTAACGACATAATTAAAATTAATAACAGGGCCAATCAGTTAAATAATACCGATAAATTATATCAATAAAATGAGTCAATCTCATTTTTTGTTTTTACCATCCTTATATTAATATCAACTTTTATAAAACACCGAAGAATATTTACATGTACCCTATTAATTAAACATATTTTCTGTAGGTATTCTTATTATTCATAAAAACATACAAGTCATTAATCTTCATTTCTTAAAAAAAAACTAAATTATATCTTTTGTTACATATTACCGAAGAATAGTATCCATATCATTGTAACATAATATACATATTATTGATTTGTAATTTTTTGTTTTTTAAAAAATACGAATTACGTAAATTATAAGCGATAGATTTTTTCTAAATTTTATTTTCATTTTCATTAAAAATTTAAGTAAAGTTTTGCAATACGATATTATTCTCATAAGTATTTTTAAGTCGAAATTTTAAAGAAATTTGTACAAGTTATGTACGATATGATGGATTTATCCATCATATTTCTTTGGTGAAAAATACTAAATTGCTTTATCATATTTTAAATATAAAACTAGACAGATATTGAGTGTAGAAATAAACACTTTTCGTGTATATTATACTATTTTATATCTCTAGTTTAAAAAATTAGTTTTGTTATATTTATAATTCCTTATCCAGTATTTAATATAATTTTCAGAATCTAATGAGCTACATTATTAATGCTAGTTTTAGTCACACAAAGTCAATAATCAAAATTTAACGATATTTAGTAAACTATTAAGTCGATTTAATTAATGTTCTTTTCAAATACTATAATATTTTAATATAATAATTTTAATAAGACTCTAAATGAAAATTATCAATATCTATGAGTTTTTTCAAATTGATCGTTTCATTAGTCTGAATCTCGGAAACTTATTTACCTAAAATATGTATAAATTGGAAATAATATCCATGAAAATATATTGTGTAATTAACATTATGTTATTATAATTGCATTATCAGTTGAATAATATGTATTGTAATTTTTATTTTTAATACAATTCAATTGTGAAATTTACAAATTCTTAAGAAGTTCGTGAAATGTATTAAAATCCAGTTGCATAGTATATATATATATAAAGATGATTGTCAGTTGTAATCGGACCTGTGCATGACAGGCGTTACGTAACAGCTAAACTGATTGGATACACAATAACTGTAGGAACGACAAGCATTCAAAGAGACTGAGCAAGTAGATGTGAGAAATAAAGAGAGAGAGAAAATAATCAGTGGTTGGTAAAGGTAGATTTATACAAAATAGAAACAAAGAGAGGGAGACAGACACGGAATCAAATTTGGAAATAAACAGATACTGTCGAGTATAATTTTCCTCAACTTCATTGTTCATTAAAATTCAATAATAAGTACTTATTAGAGTAGCTTATAACTCCATTGATTAATAAAAGTCTAAAGAATTGAAATTGAGAGAAAGTGAATTAAAATGAGTTTAAATTTATATCTTTAATTTATCCTTTTCTAAATTAATAAATAATTCATCAAAAACTTTGGAACTGTTTGATTTCAATCTTATTCAATATTATTGTATGCAAAATATTTTTATTTTAGACATTGTATAACATAAAAAAATTCTAAATTTCAGTTAAAAATTGATCGTGTTTTATTATTTAATTTTAATAAATTATCTGTCGATGCTTTCCCGCTTAGACATTTTACCACTGTATGAATTAATTGTGTATATTATTTTAATTAAAAGAGAAATTATTTACTTTAAAGTTGTATACTGATTTTATTTGGAAACAAATTGTAAATTTCAACTATAATAACAATTTAAAATGTATATTTTCAAATATTAAAAAAATAATTCACTTACACATGTTTTAGTATATTGTCTCATTCGAAATAATAAAGCATAAGATTTAAATGCACGTGTATTTAGTCTTTAAACACTTGAAAATTAAAAGAATTAATAATTTAACAAAGGGAATATGATAGTAGAAAAATCTTTTTATTTAAAATAAAATTATTGCCTTCTTATTAATAATCAGAGTATATAATCTGGAATAAATTGGGCATTTACTTATAATTCTATGTGTGTATTTTTATCAAATTATTTAATGCATCTAATTATGAAATTTTTATTTCGCTATTCAATAATGAGCGGAATAAACATTTTTTGATACATTAATTATCTTTCGTAACTTTTGCTGCCAATTATGATTTAGAGAGTGTAAATTATTTTTTAGTGTAGAATATGTTTTTATCGTTATATTTATTTATTATTTAATCACAAAATTTATCTTTATTTACTTTAGCCATTGTTGTAAATTGTCCACGAATACAATAGCTAATTACGGCCTTTTATATTAAAATTGATAAAAGTAGCGAAGCTAAAATAACATATTTATGTGCATGCACAGGCGCGCGCACACACACGAGCACAAACGTGCCTAATGTAAGAAAATTGCATCGACCTACAAGTAAAAGACTCGAGTTGTAAAAGTACGGTCGGTATTCGAACACATCGCGAATGTATTGTCACGAAGGCAAAACTGAATGAGCCTTCACTCGTTCTTCCTCTCCGCCCCACACAGTCCAAGAATGAATATCTATACCCATCCCTATACACGTGCGCACACGGATACGTGCACAAAACTGAGAAATAAGAAGGAGTAAACGAAAATCAAAGAAGCGTAGTAGCAGGAGGAGGACTGTCTCTCTCTCTGCCTCGGCCTCTTGTCTTCTATCTTCTTCTCCGCCTCGTACTTTTCGATATTTTGCTCACGCACGCGTATACACGCGAGCACGCATTTGCGGTGTCTCTCACGCAACAAGAGCAGAGCAAAGTAAAGGATGAAGATGAGGGGGTGGAGGAGGAGGAGAAGAAGAAGGAGACGCGCGCGAGCTCAAGTTGTATCTTGGGCAAGATATAAGCTCCTCTCCTCTCACCTGTTGCGAGGCCAGTGGTACTCCTCTCTCTTTCTTTCTTTCTGGTTGACCGCAGGTGGTTGCTTTCCGTGGGTGGGAGCCGGTACGCAGTCTCTCTCTCTCTCTCTCTCTCTCTCTCTCTCTCTCTCCGTCTCGCGGACTCGGGTAAGAGGATGCTCGATAAAGAAGAAGATATACTCTTAGCTGTGCTTCTATACTGCTAGGTACGTGTACGCAAGGGTATCGAGGATTCCACGTCCGATCCAAGGGTCAAAAATACAATTCAATTTAATTAATGATCTATTGAAAGGTAGGATTGTTTCTTTACTCCGGCGCTGAGCTTTATGGCACGTCTGGCTATTTATCCTGCAGCTATGCGGATACATCACGCTGAATACGATCATAATATTCCGCTATTCGTTTTTCGACTTATTCCATTTAATGACACTCCCCTCTCTAACGAGCTCCGATGTCTTTCATTTTTCGCTTAAACTTGTTTTATTGGCTTGCGCGGATGGATTACTCGAGCCACGTTAGCTTCCCCACTGGGCTTTTCGCGACCATTAGGAGGAGCATAATAGAAATAAGCGAATGTCGAGGTTCGCGAGCCGCGAGGAGCCGAACTTTCGTTAAAATCCAGCCTCGCATTATCGTCCGTTTTTCGCGAAAAGCGAATGGAGCGACGAAATAATATCGGAGGAAGGAGGCCGGGGAGGGAGAGAGTGTTTAGAAGGAGGCAGAGCCGGAGAGTGCACGCAGAGGTAAGAGGTACTTTTATGAACGTGGACCGAGAAAGAAGCAGCAAGAGAGATAGAGGTTAGGTTCGCTGCAGAAGCTGTCCACCCGGCCACGGCACGCTACGTGAGCAGCATGCACGCACATCCTTCTCTCTCCCTCGCTCACCTTCTATTTCTTCGTCTCGACGGTTCTGTTTTGGTGCACGGCTCGTGCGCGCGTCCTTTTTATCGCTCGCTTCCTCTATCCTCGTTATTCTCCTTTCCTTCCTTTTTCTTACTTCCGCGCAAACGTGTAAGGAGAGCATTTATATGGGAGGTAGGGAGATGACGTGCCGCGGCGTAAAACGGCACGCACCTGTGTGATTTGCTAAATCGCGTGTAGACGCTACACATTTACGGCTGAATTTTCAGTTTGCGGATGGAATTGGAGAAAAAATGAAGACTCGTGTATAAGTGAGACTACCGCGTGCACGATTGAGAGACGAATGGCCGAGGAACACGAATTTGTTACTTTGCTAATTCCGCCTCGGCTCTTATACCTACTCCATTTTTAATTCTTGACAGCATCACTTCTTTTTCTTCCTCTTCTTCCTCGTCTTCTTCGTCTTCTTTGTCTTCTTCGTCGTCGTCTTCTTCTTCTTCTTCTTCTTCTTCTTCTTCCTCTTCCTCTTCCTCTTCTTTCTTATTCCGATGAAACGGACTTCTTCTTTTAACTAATATTTTTTGCCCGTGTTTCTTTTAAATCCTCCGTGGATGAATCATGAATGGTTTTTATACCGATCTTACCTTTATAATTCACTTTCCCGAACGCTAATTCGATATTACTTTGAAATTAAATATATACTGCATTACGCGCACTTAATTAAATCAATAATAATAAATTTTGCGTTAAAGATTAAAAAATGTGCTCCCGCAAAAATAAAGCAGTTACGATTAGTTTACGCAACGTAATTATTTCTTTACTTTATGCATTTGCATATTATTACTACCCGAGTCTTCGATACTTTTATTATTCAAATTTACTTCATATTTAAAGTTAAATCCAAACGTGTATTTACTATTAACTAGCGAGATTAGCGTATGTTGATCGATATCTAGATGTTTTTCAACTAAACTGTTTGCGAAATATGATTCCACTTATTTACGCTAAATGAATAAATAACATTACATATTCGTATGTTTAATTATAAATACAAATCACAAATTACTTTTATAGCTTTTTTTATTAATGGAAGTAAAGTATATCAAAACTTAATCACAGGGTCAAGACTAATAACTTATTACTTTACAATTTATACGTCCATATTTTTATTACTTGTAATAAATTTCATTGATGCACTGAATAAAGAATTAGTGTGCCTGCACATACACTAGGCGTAATCAAGAACTATTGATTTTTATACTAGTGATCATTTTCAATAAATCACGTTTTGATTTGTATTTTTACGTAAAACCAAAGCATAAACTGCACGATGGTAGTTACCTATTCTAAAATAGTGTAAAAGTGATGCAAACAATTGGGAAAACATTTGCTTAATATTTCATGTAATTTTATGCATTTATTGTATTAATATTAAATTTGGAAAAAATTTATTTGATAACTATAAAATTACATCCATATTTATATTAACGATTTATCATTTTATTAACTATATACTACATCTGACTTATGAAAAATATTTTGAAGCTAATAAATAAGGAAAATATTTTAATAACCAGTACTATTATACTATGTATTATACTTATTAAAAGTTTAAATATTTTATTAGTTTTTAGTCAGTAGGTAATCATCGTGATCGAATGTAAAAAAATAATTTTATCACTTTAAAATTTTTTAATATTGCTTTTCAAGTGTAAAAATCGTTTTTAAACGCGAACGCACAACTCGAGGTGGAAAAAAGTATTATAAATATTTAATATATTGGTATAAAAATAGAATTTATTTTAGAAGTTTTTTTAGTAAAACATTTTTGTTTAATTCAAAAATTTAATAAATTTTATAAAGTTTGTGGTTAAGATTACAATTTTAATTACTATTTAATATATATTTATTTTTAAATATAATAACATTGACTTTTTCATTTTTTTCTGAAATATATAAAATGTGAAAAATGTTTAATTTAAACAAAAAATGAAAAAATGTTTTTAAAACATTATATTATTTTTGATTGATGAATATCGATCAATTGAAGAATTGAAAAGTTACTTTTACATATAAAAGATATAGAGAATTTTTTTAAAATTCCTATAACAGCTTCAACAATTAAAATCATTGTTTGGATGTATTTTTACATATTTATTTTTAACATCTGAATCAAAATATATTTCAAATGCTTATTCAAAATATTTTAGAGTTCACTTTTCGAGTTCAATAATTCTGCTCTCTAAGCTAAAACTTTTGAATTTTGTCGTTATTTTCCTTTCCCTATAAGTTTTCCCGTTGTATTTAAAGAATAAAATATACATCGGAGCCAACAGAATCTCTTCATGCTGTAAATAAATTATTCCGGAGGAGGAGGAGGTGTACGTGTGTATATATATATATATAATTTTTCCTAAATAGCGAATTGCGGTAACTACTATAAATTCAATTACGTCGGCTATTTTGCCCTGCGTTTCCACCAAAGTACATTCTTAATCTAAAATTACAAATGTAACGTATGTGTATATATAAAATCGCGCCCTCCCGCGGCGCGATACGCACCTTCTCGAGAAAGGGCCGGAGATAGGGAGAAGCCGATTAATTTGTGCGCTCGCGTCGATGTAATTAATAATTAGTCGCATGTCTAATGAGACGCGAAAGCATCCCGGCCAATTAGGGACCTCAACCTCATCCTTCTACTTCATCTCGTATGGAAGACGAGAGGCGTCGTGCACTCGCACGACTCGTACATCTTTCTGACTTCTCTCTCTCTCTCTCTCTTACTCCGCGCGCACAAAACTCGATGACGCGTTCCGGCGGCGAAGCGTTGCATTGCTCTTCTTACGTCCACAATCGTGCGCTAAGTTGCGTGAGGGGAATCACGATCGAAGAGTGGAGAGCGGAGAGCATAAAAAGGGAGGAAGGAAGGCCGAGCCGCGTCGAGCGCGCGTGTGTGGGAGAGCGAAAATGATATAGAATCGAAGAGGGTCGGGGAAAGAAGGAGCTTTTCATTCGATACTTTCTTAGGAACAATGAATTCAAAAATCGCTCGCCGGCATTCGGGGAGCCTCCGACAGTGGAAATAGACTTGGATAGTCAGACAAGAGAACGTGGTTTTTTCCGTCTTACCTTCCGAGGCTTCCAGTTATATTTTAATAAACCTCTCTCGACGCATTCGCAGCAAAATGCTTCGATGCATTATTAGTATATTTTACACGTGTCGATAAGTTCGGCGAAAGCAATAACGAATAATGATGAAGATTCTTTGTAAGAACAGCCGGAGTAAGAGTTGGCATTATCAAAAAAACTATTTGCTTTCAGTTTTGTAAATGTGCTTATTTTCTTTTAATTTATAAGTGGATCTCGACAAACTGGTCCACGAGTAGATAACGGCAATTCAATATTAGATTCGTTAAAAATGATACACGTACATTTAAATATTTATCAAATACTGCAACATACTTACTTTAATCATGTAGATATTAAGATAAAACTAGAGTACTCACACTTCTTTCATTAATATTAAACATTTATTTTATTAATTGATTAACGATTATGAATATTTATGGTTGGCTGCGTTTTTTTAAACTATTTTTATATAATGTCAAGAATAATAAATGTTAATTTGACGTAATGGGTTACAAAACTAAAATCTTTCTGTAAAATATTAATGACAGATATCAAACATAAATAAAAGTATATCTTTTGTAACTTTAATAATAACCTTTTTGTATTTGTCGCGGTCAAGGATATTAAAACAATTTATTAAAAATATTCATTATCGATATTTTTTACTGATTCATCATTATTATTATACAAATATATATTACAGAATGTTCATTAAAGATACTTTTGAATAAATAATTTTCAAATTTTCAACTCAAAGTAGTTAAATTATTTAAACTTATTATAATTGCCGTTTTGAATTAAAAATTGTAAGCATCATTAAGAATTGGTGACATTTTGAGAATTGAAATATCGTTATTCATATTTATCGGGAAAGTTTTGAATTTTTTAACGATATAATTTAGTGTTATACGTTTTCCATATTATAATATTAAAATATAAATTAATGGTTTCATATAAAACTCTTTTTAATCTTAAAACATGGTTTTCTATGAATACTAATTTCCCAATGCTTTAGATGCAAACCGTTTCTCTTTTTCCATATTCAAGATTTGTTTTTTCTCAAAACTGAACGTAATTTCAGTCTCTCCAATGACTCTAGATTTTATTCATTTTTAATTCTAAGCTCTGACGAACCTGAAAGCTCGCGCAAGACTAGTAAAAGTAGACAAATTATCGAAGATGAGAGTTTGAAAAAAGCATGGCAGCTATCAGAGCTTCAAGTGCAAGGGCATTGAATTTCAGTGTAACTGAATTTGACAGTTGATGAGGTATTTCAACGATTTCAAAGATATGCGTCACGCATCTCGAGCCGCTTCGCAGCGCTAACTTCGTCTTTTGTCTTCATCTAGCCAACTTGATTAGAGGAACGAGTAGAAAAGCGTCCGGACTTTTTCCGCGTCTCGGAGTAAACGATCGTTCGGAGCAAACGAAAACGCTTAAAAAGACAAATTCCGCGCTTCCTTACACGAGTGCGCAAGTCCAACAACGGCAGTCGGTGCCTCCTGGCGCGGCTTCTACGAGACGATCGAACGCATCTGTCTCTCTCCCGGTAGAACGAAGAAAACAAGCCCGTCGCTAATTACTCGATCGTGAATCATCAGCGTAATTCTCCCGGTGCGACTGCTTAAACGCACGGCTAACCGGCTAACCACATAGAAAGTCCCTCTTTCGCGCGCATCTAAGCCCAATCCTCCTTTCCCCACCGCCCCCCTCGCCCATGGAATGTGCGCGGAAGCAGGCATACACTATATAAGTCGCGCGCGGTCGGGACGCGAGCGGAGGCTGGCGCATAAGCAGCAACAGCAGCAGCAGCAGCAGCTCGCGTAAGTTATGGCTAATGCGCCGTATGCTAATCCAAATTGATTTACTGGTCACTTTCGGCCGTAAATCCTGGGGAATGGCCGCGCAGCCGCGGACGATTCGTCGACGCCGTCGCTTGTGCCGCCGACGCGCGACAGACGGAAGCCACGCGGCGTCGGGAGAGAGTCGCGATTTGCATGTACTCCACGATTATCCTTAAGACGTCGCTTAAGCTTTTCCAAGTCTTTCCGAAAATGTACAATATGGATTTAGAGAGGCAACGTAGCTCGGACTTCCCCCAGCCGAGGACGGACTTTCCGCGGCCGCCGGGTCGAACGACTCGACTCGACTCAATGCCTCAAATGCACTGCAGGTACATTTGCTAATGCACCTTAAATTACGATTGCGAATAAACGCCGATGGAGCGGATGTACATTCGAAATCCGGCTTTCTTCGTTTAATCCTCGCAAATGGTGGAAACTCTCTTTAAAACAACGGAATAGTTGCTTTTATCTCATTGTCTACATTCCTCTTCTTTTTCATTGACTCGGTGTACAAGGAAAATCTCTTATTATTAAAAAAACCCGTCTTTGATTCAGATTTATTTATGCAAGTCTGCAATCAGCTTTTGTTAAACAATATCCTGAATCAATGCTGATAAATTTCAAGTTATCGAGTACGTCAAACCTTAACTTCACGCATAATGCAACAAACTTCAAATGCAGGTAAGCTATTGCGAATAATCTAATAATTATTCACAGTCGTTCTATTTCAGACAAGTTATTGCCATTTGTTGACAAAAATAATTATTTCGATATATTGAACTTATTAGAGCTGTAATATAATATTCGAGTGTACATAATATATAATCAAATGTTATTTGTACAGCATTGAATGTAAAATTTTAAAAAGATATTAAATTCGTATTTGTGAACATCAATGTGATATTAATTTTTATTTATCTAACGACAGTAATTATATCGACAAACATTTACGTTCAACAATCATAAGAGAGAAATTACGAGCTTCATTGTTCGAGATTTAATAATAAATCTAACTTTCCATCAATCATTATACATTTAAAATTATTATTGCAGAATGCCTTAAATTAAGTTTAAATATAATCGGAAAACGAAAGTAATAAATGTATACTTATTTCATATGTTAAGATTTTACAATGAAGTATTTAATTATTAATAATTTATTATAATAAACAATTTAAGATTTTCGGATGTTTTTTAGTGCTTTCTAATGAAATTCTATATAAATTTATATTTATGCAAATTATCTTATGTAAAATAATATTAAAACCGATCTTTTTTCTCTTTATTATTAAAAGTTCAAATTATATTATAATTTTTCGTAATTTATCGTAACTAATAAAGCGTAATAAATAAATTTTTAACAATTAAGTAGTCAATGTATAAATTATTCATCAGTAAGTATATTTATGAATCGTAAGTCAATTAAAATTTTTCAAACGAAGGCTTTACTTAATATAATTAAAAAGTTATTATTTATACGCCATTATAAATTAAGAAAAAGTAAACAAAATCAATCTTTTATTTTGTAAAATTTACATAAGATAACTTATAATTATCTAAGTTGATAAAATATAATAAAATTAAAGGATAAATATTTATAAGGCATTTACTATTTGTAAATAATAAAAATTGATATCGATGAGTTTATTATTGTAACAGGATTCTTCTGCATTTGGGCTGGTAGCATAATGAATTATTTAAATTGCGTACGAAAAAGTTTGAAACCCAACAAATTAAATGTACATTTGTTGTATTATATATACAACATTAATTATACTTTAATTAATATTTATTAATATATACTTTAATTTATTCTTGTAAATTGTCACGTCCTTACACGACTCCTCGAAATAATTGTTTCAATCGTACGATTTTCTATATCATGATAGGGGATGAGTTGATAAGTACTAACCAGGCCACAATAGAAGACATTACATCGTACGAATTTTACAGAAATACATATTGCTAATGAAGGTAATAACGTGCAATCGCCGTTACAAATAGTTCATACCTTCGATGCTATTTCAATTAGCTTAAATAAGTTGACGATTAATTATTTCCCGTTTAACAAATTTACTGTGAAATATATCGCACACGATATTTATCGGTTATCATTTTATACATTCTTATAAATCTATAAAGATGGTGTTATACGTGTGACGCATAAATTTACATAAATATTCTCATTAAAGAATGATAGATTAAAAATCAATTTAAACTCTCTTTTACATATAATTTATTACGCTTAATGTATTAATGTGTTACGCCGAGCTACTTTAAGATTATTTTGGCCTAATTATTCTCCGCGTTTAAATGCAAGTACAGCATTGTTAACAATTACAAGCGAATTAAGTTGAAGAGATTCGTCTTTTAAAAATACGTGCAATTATAAAAACAGTAATAAAACTCGCGTGTACATCGATAAACTCGTACAATTCGATAAATTCTGCGGTGCAATTAAGTTTCTGGCCTTAATAAAGATCTATTTCGTATAAAATATTATTCGAATAATCCAAAGTTTTACGAAATCTCCAAATCCACGACTGATTTACTATTTAATATTTAATGTTTCTTCGTTATCGCGGATTGCGTAAAATTAAAAGAACACAATATCGAAATTAATCTCAAGCTTCAGGGAAAATAAAATATTTAAAAGATTCGCCGCTCGTCGTGATAAATAAAATGTAAAGCTCCCTCGGTGTCTCGGAGAGGAGGAAGAAAAAGGAAAAACAGCGAGGCATCCGCTCAAAGGCACGGATAATAAAAAGCAAGAGAGATCGACACTCCGGTTGACGGGTATATATCTCAGCTGCATTAGGTACCATCAACATAATTTTTTCATGGGCCGAGGGAGGCCGTGCATAGTAGCTAAGTGAATGTTTGACATTTCATCCACGCGTGCGCGCGCGCGCCAATCCGAGCCAAAGATTGAGGAGGCGAATAGGAGATTACATTTCAACGTCTTTTATCTCATGTGCGATCTTGCGATTGTTCTCCGGTAGTTTTCTTAATATCCGCTGGATTGGAATTCCCAATACACGGGCGTCGTTCGCGAAACTTTATTCCGGCTGATTTATTACTTTTAAGCCAAAATGATTTATTTTTGCGCATTAGAAATAATCGCTTGTTTCTGGTTATACAGCGATTCTGCAACTAACTTTTCGTTCAAATTTATTCCCGAGCATTGATTCATTGCAGTTTTCTGCATTAATTTCGTAAGTAAATACACTTTTCGTCGTAGGCAGAAAGGTCGCTTCGGTCATAAACATTCTAATTGACGCATTATTATTTGTGAAAGAGCTACGCTACGACCATTAAAATTTTATATTTTACCTTGCTTTGCTATTAATGGATCTTTATAAAATATTACGTAAATTCAATCGCATAGGCAGAAGTAAACGTTCTAAAAAGCGAGTGACGTCGGCATTATGTTAATATTATTAAATTCTGGCGAACGAACGACGGCATCCCTTTGATTTTTCATTAAAAAGCTTCAACGCGTTGCCATTTTGAAGTAATGTATTTAGTTCATTATACTATTAATGCAATATTATTTACGATGATAGGCAAGAATAATAATTTTCTCTTACGAAGGAAGCATAATTATTTGCACAAATGACCAAAAATCATGGTTTTTTCGGCTTATCGTATGAGTAAATGCAGTTTCTGTTACTTTTTAACAAACGCATTAAATAATATTACATAAATTATTAGTTTTGCGATAAGGTGAGTATTATAAATTATTAATAATTTTAACAATCATATCGGTACTTTTGAAAATTTTTAAATTCAACTTGGAAAGAACTTCAAATTAAAGTATCCAAATTTAAGGTATGATTTGGTAAAATAACAAAAATGTATAATTTTCGGCTTATCAAAATTTTCAGTGCGCGTATGATTTCATAAAATATGATAAACACAGCGCTGTATCGAGTTTTGTCCAATATCATGATATGCCTTAATTTATATTAATTCGTACAAATTTGGATGACATTTCGAAAAGGGGCTTCCATTGGCCAAATCAAGATAGGAGACGCAGAAATTCCCGTGTGTTTTTTGAGCCTTAATATGCAAAAGTTATCACTTGGAAATGTTCGTCAAAATTTTGTTTTTGCCAAAAAACTATATATATTAAAAAATATGAAAAATTGAAAAAAAAGTTTCTTCTTCATCTTAATTGGTAAGTTTACTGTAAACTCAGATTGTATCCTCGCGTCTTTCTTTTTTCAAAGAAACGCGCGATATTTATCGAAGGATTAAAAAAGTGCGTCAAACATTTTTCCAGGACACGCGAGAAATTCCGTTTAAGAAATAACTTTATTTAATTAATTATTTAACTAAAGAATCCGGGCGTATCAAGTGCAGATTTTGATTTATAGCGACTCGGTTCATCACAACGACCGATCAATTTCCACGAAAATGAGTCGGATATTATTTGCTCGCGTCGGTGGTGGTGGCGGCGCGGAAACCAACCAGCCGAGTTCGATCGCTCGCAAAAATGATTTTATCACATTCGCAATAAACAACATCGCAGCGAGGAGTCGGCCAATACATTATTCAATTAGAATAATAGAAATATCAGCGTTTTTACGGAGCATCGGTTACGTCACCTCCAGTTACATGCCTCTTATATTCGTGTTCCGCATTTTTCCTTTGTGCGCGCAACAATAGCAGGAACGAGAGTCGGTACATTACTCCCGCCGCTCTTGAGGCGCTCATTTCTCGATGAGACTGTACGTATCCAATACGCGAGCAAACACGCTAGCAGCGAGCGAACGCTACAGTCAATAACATAATTTATGGCCGGTCGTCCTTCGTAATTTGCATAGGCTTGCACAAAAGGCACCGCGAGATCCTCGCAGATGAGTCGCCTCGATAAGCCGCGCCGCGGTACTCACTACTGGCCAGGTCCTCCGCCCGCGGGGGAGATTGTCTGCGTCGGGAAAATATTGTGTTTTATGATTAACACGATTGTTGTTCGGCTGCCCAAAGAGGGCACCTTCGTAGCCGAAATCAGAGCGAATTTAACCCGGAGTGACGACTCCCTCTGGGAACGACGTCCGAGAGTCGAATTTCTCTTTAAATATTCCGTAAGTACGAGGACTTACAGTTACGTGTAATTTCGGTACGCGAGTAAGTGTAATATCGCCCGATTTCAAATGACTTGTTTCCCCAGGCCACGGAAACAAGTGAGCGTGTGTGCTTTTCAATGTAATCGTCAGCTCTAACACATTACGAGAGCGCACTTTTGCACCTCGAACGAGGCGAGGCTCCTCTTTCCATTTGGGGGACTGCAGCCAAATTTACAAAGACCTCCAACGTTAAATATTTAAAGCCAAGCTTGTTAATGATAAGTTTGTATGTTTTTATTTACAAGAAAAATTTGCACTCGCCATTTCGTGCTTTTCCAAGACTTTGAAGCTTTCAATCGAGAGTACAGATGTTGGATAATTTCATTTTTAATTGCGCTCGAGGCGATTTTCAAAACAAACTTTTATTCCGCGCTAAATTAAAAGTAGAATTATTTTCCTATTGCTTTCGCAATGATGCGATTCTTTATGCTAATTGTTAACAATATGAACCATCTAACGCACTTAATGTTAATAAAACGAATTTTTCAATCTCGCAGTTTCTTGTTTACAAATAAATGCGATAACTTAAATTATCTTTAACAGAATACCGAACCACTGAAATATGCAAATATTATCCTTTCCGGATTTTTTGTCGTATATAATTTTGCTGACTCATTATTCGCTTCCGAAGGGTGAAACTTCTTTTATGCTTAGTTTTTTTGTTGCATCGAACCAGGTGTCAAACGATTTTGCTTTTATTGCATCTGTTATTTTATTTCTTTCATCAGCTTCTGACTACACGTTTACTCAGAGAAGTTGTACGCTTGTTATATTATTTTAGGCATTGCGTTTTTAAAATTCTTTCAAAGTAGATTATCTAGATCAAGCTAATTGTTCGTAATTACCGAAGCAATCACGCACATTATTTTTAGCTGTATGACATAAGTTAGATAATTACTGACTCGAGAAAATTTTTAAGTTACCGCAAATTATGCAATAAAAAAACTGCTCGTCCAACAAATGTTTCAGGTATCCGAGTGTAAATCTGCAAAGCTGCTTGGATGTATCACTGTAAGGTTCAATATATTTAATAGTTAATTATTTATGCATACTTACGTACCCAGCTAAATATGCATTTTCTAATTATATATTATCACTTTGGGCTATATAATTTAAATTAGATATTATAATGTGTAGTTTATTTTTTTTTCAAGCTGAAGTATGTCTCCGGTAAATACTTGATAAAAACGATTTATTTAGGTTATTTGGAATTTCTGAATTTACAATTTTCGTTTGTAATATGCACTTGATTTGCATTTAATCGCAGTTGCTGGAGCCCGATAAGAGTATAATTAATCATCGCACAATAAACGTCTTTGCTTTCGCTTTATTTCGCATATGTATCAACTATTTAGTTTATTTTCGCTTATTTTTCAATTTTATCAGTAATTGCGTCTAAAACTTGAGCTTTATTTTTTTGTCCACTTTCATTAAAGAATAGTTGTTAGAATTCCATAGTTTTATAATTTAATCCACCATATGCTCTAACCGTTAAAGGCACGCAGGTATCGAGCGACAGAAATACAAAATCATTAATAAACTTTAAATTTGTATACTATTATTTACAATCGTCACGAATAATTTCTTAATTTAAATATTGTAATTACACGTCGATTAAAAATTATATATGTTGTAGAAGGCAATCGACTACGAAGACATAAATGTACAGCTTTAACGCAAAAAACTTATGATGTAGCTAAACAATTTTACTCAACGCATATTAATTTTCTCAAATCCCGAAATTCGCAACTTGATTCAAGACAAATTATAAGCTTCGATTTCTGTACTTGTGCTTATTATCGATAAAAATATATTATTATATCCGGACATTGTAAAAAGAAGAGAAAGCTAAGCTTCTGCTCCTCGCACAGGGCAGTTCGTGCTTTATTATTTTCAGCTACGTCTTCGCTTAATTATTATTTTAATTTCACTTACAAGTATTTTAGCGATGCGCCACCTCGAGGTTCTGTAATCGAATACAAGCGGATCATCGCACTGGGAAAACAATCAAATCCCTGGCATAATGCAGTAATTATCCGCACTAGGCGTTATTAATCTATTGCAATTACAAAGGGGCGCCGCTTTATATTGCCGATTCGAGTGGCCATTCGAGGGCACAAAGTAGCTCTACTTTAAAAAACTTTTCGCTCCACGGGATTTATTTCCAATTTTTTAAAATCCCTCGAAACTATACTTACTCGCGAAACAAGCACTTAATATCCGTGCGTCCGACTATACTTAATCCCGATACAGATTGGCCGCATGCTCGCATTATAGCAATAAACAAAATGAAAGCCGAACCTCCGCCTCGCTTTTCTTCCACGGCCTTGCAATAAGGTCTTGAAAAACAAAAGCACCAGACCGAGAGCAAACCGCCCAAAACGTCATTCTCTCTCGCTCTCCCCAGTCACTCGGCGAGCGCAACATCTTTTCTACTCGCTGGTAGCCCGTGCGCGCGCGCGCGCGCACGCGTGGAAGAGTAGCCTCTGGTAGCTACGAAAGTGGTAGCCCAAGGCTACTAGAAGATTGCCCGGCAGACAGGTGGGTGAGGCGGCGAGGGATGTGGCCGCGTACGGCCCTAAGAACGAGAATACGTCCTCTCTCTCTCTCTCTCTCTCTGCTCCTTGCTTCTCTTTCGGGGCCTGGCCACTTAGCCGCACGCGAGCCTTCGCTTGCGTTGGCGCTTGCTGCGGGGCACGAAAGAGGAGAGAACTCCTGCCGGTGCAGCGAGAATAGGAGGATGAAAAACCGAGAGCGGGGGGCGGCGAGGGACAAAATGGAAGAAAGAAACTGCTGCTGCGGTGCATTTATGTGTTCGAGGGTAAAGCCATGGCATTAACCGTGGATTTATTCGGCCAGGGGAATGGCAAGGAGAGCAAGCGAGGGGGGGAGGAGACACCGAAAATCGCCCGATTACGGCATTACCGCCACCATCACGAAGATGATGAGACGGAAAACGCAGCAACAATAAGTCAGGGCGACGCTGCAACGGAAGCGCATATCTCGTGGGTCCAGGCCCCCGTGAGCGTGAGTCCCCGCCGTTGCGAGTCCTGGAGGATCCTGCGCACCGAGCAATCCAGAGTGGCCGCCCGCTACCCGCGCCCCTGCCTCTTTTGAGGATGGCAATTTGCGGTAATATTGGCAACGACCGAGGTAGCGCGCACAGTGTAATAGTGAGGGGCGGCGGGGGGACTCGGACTCGGACTCAGGCCTGTTCGTGTACTTGCCGGGGGTCTTCTCGGAAAGGGGCCCGAGCGCTCTCCGTCTCTCGCGCTTCTCTTCTCTTTGTAGCGTGGCGTTATGCTCCGGCTGCTATCGAAATACGACGAATATCGCTGTCCCCTCGCCTTTTCTCGCCTTTTCTCGCTCTCGCCTTTTCTCCACTCGCTGCACTCGCTGACTACCGCTTCGTCTCCCTGGCAACTCGATCGTTTTCCGATCCCAGCCTCGTTCGCTTGGTACCAACGTCAACTAACGTCTACTAATCCCCTACGATTCGTTTACTCCTACCATTTTGTTTCTATTTACTTGGGCATTATTCTCGATGCCTCCAAGTGTTATTCCACTTTTTCGTTGGAATTCTTTCGTCGCGTTTTCACGAAAGGCCTCTGCAATTTCTTATCAGTCTTATTTCACATTATTGGGATATAACACTTTTTTAGCGCCACGCTCATTTTTGTATTAATATCCGCAACAATTATTCGAGACAAATTTTAACGAATAAAATGAAAATATCACGACTGACGTTTTACCTTAGTCTTGGCTGCTGAGTCAATTACTGTCACGTTTTGTCCGCAGTACAATCATCATTACATATTATTCATTTTGTGAGCTCCAAACTAACATCTCTATTTGTATAAAAGTAATTTTGGGTGTATCAGCCGAAATTATTGATTATTAATTAAACAAAAAAAGCCTAGTATTACTAATTTTTGATAAAATAAATAAACATTACCTCGTTCGAAATTTTTAACACCCGTAAATATTAATACGAATTGGGGATATAACTATCAAAGCAGATTATTCCCACGTACTTTTGTAAGATGTAGCGAAGACAAACTAGACATTGAATTATTATTGCGTGGCTTTTTTCGGATAAATCGATTATATAATATAAAACGTGATCATAGCAATAGTACCGGAGGTTTTGACGACTATTTAATTGAACAGTCATAAATTTCCATCGCTAGTACGTTTTCAAAGTCAAAGGGCCAAAGATTGTAACGATTATAAACGAAATATAAATAATCGAAAATACTTATCTGAGATAAAAGTCTAGCCCGATGAAATGAAGCTACGTAACGAGCAGTCGGTACGAATTATCGGTAGCCAGTGAAGTTGATAAAATCCTTGTTTGCGCTGCGTGAATTTAATTCGAATTTAATTCGAACTTAATATAAGTTTGTGTTTCTTACTAAACTATAGAAAAGAACGCACGTGTTTTCTCTCAGCGTGATTTGAACTCGAAGAGAAATTGTTCTCGCACCGAAAACTAGTACTTTATTATTATGGACGTTTTGTACGGAGATGTACATTATATTGCTTCGTTTCGTACGATAACTAATTTTAATTTTTTCAGGCCTGATCATCGCACTGAACATTGCAGTGCTCGAGCTTGAAATTATACGTACAGAAGAGAATTGCGATTGCTTATTTTAAATATCGATTACTATTTATAATTTTCAATCCATCTCAGTGGGAACATCGAAATTTTATTAACAGTAAAAATAATAATACGTAAAGACGAAATATTATTTTTCCAAATTTTTATTATCAGTACTAATTATTAGGATAATCAATTTATATTTCATTTGAAATCATAAAAAAGTCGAACATATTTCCTCTGAGCGTAAATTAAACCAAGGCACTTGTATAATTATTATGATTACTATCATCAACTTTTTAAATATACACAATATAGTTGACATTATCCCGGGCCCACTTTAGTGATTATTACGTCGAGGTCTCTTTAATCGAAATCGCTTTTTGAATCACTCTGCATGCGCTCTACGAACTCTTTCTATGTTTTGCTCCATAATTAAGCATGAATTTTATTGATGAATAATTATTATTAAAAAATTTAATTGGATAATTATCATTAAATTAATGTGTTAACCATTAGATACCTTCAATTAGACCTATTTTAACGATATTTACCGAACAACGGAAAAAATTTGAATCGTTCGAAATTATAGTTGTTTAATCATTCGAATTAGTCCAGCTGTCATATAACCAAGTTTATGCAAATCAGAGTCTAATAAATAACTTGCGATTCTAGTAAGGAAATAAGAAAAATACTAAAGAGTGAAGCGTATTTAATAGTATGGAAAAGTAAATTGTGCTTATTGTAAATACCTTTTTTTGCGTGATAATTGGCACGAGTATCCTTTCCAATTACTAATTATCGAATCGTTATAAGACGAATAAAGCAAAGATCATAATTGACGAATGTAACGAAATGCCTGAAAAGCATCTCGCATTCGATTAAAAGGCCATTTGCTCGACGGTGTACTTGTAGAGCAATAACTCGAAAATTAACTTCAAGCCAAATGTAATTAGGAAAGTAGGATGAAAAAATTACCTCTGTATCGAATCTTTAATTTGTTTCGCATTTCAAAGACAATTTCGAGGAAAATATTGGGCAAGTTTACGAGACCGAATTCGTCTGCTCCTTCCCCGCGTTTCACTGCAACTCCTGCCTCGCGCGTACTTATATATCAAAGTTCTTTAACTTCATAAATATTTTAAGAAACAAGTTTTGTTCCTCTAAACACCTTGTCTTGCTAAATTAAAGGAATCCCGGCGTGAGAAGCAGATGCGGCGCAGTGATAAGAGCACCTTCATGTACCTACCTCGCATACTGTATATGTGACAGCACGATCGCCGTCCTGGTCAGCGTTAATCCTTCAAAAAGATGCTACGCGGTACGAATTCGCAATATTGCGTGCCGCGCGACTTTACGTACTATTGAGCTGTAAATCGCGACGACGCGTCAGAGATAACGCGAACGCCGAACGCGCGCTCGCGCTCGCGCGTGGAAAGCATCTCGTTTCCGTCGATTTCGCGCTCTGGAAAAATCGGCGAAAAAGCAGCCATCGCAAAAAGATATTTTATTGGTAATGTGCGCGACAGTGCACGAGGCTCTGTGTACGTGTGCGCGCGTGAGGCGCTGCCGATATTTATCGTAAAATCACCGGCGGCAATTAAGTCGAATGTTTCGCGCCAGTTCCGATGCATCGGCTAATATATGGAAGAAAGAAGCTGAAGAAGAAGAAGAGAGAGTGAGAGGGGGGCAGGAGAGCGAGAACGAGAGGAGGGGGATCTGTTTTGTTCCGTGGTCGTTGCTACCAGCGGTTGTCCGCGGAACGAAACTGCCAAAGCGACCGTATCGCACCTGTTGCCGTCTCTACTACCATACGGAGTTGGCCGGTGCAACAACTTGTTATGAGTACTTACGGCGCGAGTCCCGTTTTTTTCTTCACTCCCGCTTTATATAAGCTTTCATCGACGCTCGAGGCTCTCCCATTCTTCGCTTTATTTTCTTTCGCTAAACTTCTATTTTCAGAAGCGAGATTTACTTCTCCACCGTGTGACCGAAGCCACTGTCGATCCAAGCCAAACGGGACAGTTTCGATCGCGGCTCGCGTGACTCGTCTTTTTTTTTCTTTTTTAACCTAAACTGATATCATCCGAGTCTAATAAAATTAGGATTCGAATAAGTTGCAGCAGACTTGGCATTTATCAATTTCACGGTTATTTAGACGACCGACTGCATTTCGCTCAAGCTTAAGTGACGAGCGTTCGTCGCATCTGCGTTAAATGATTGTACTAAAGCAAACTCTCAACTTTTTGTCGAACTTTTGGAATTTAATTTTAAAAATTGTCACATACTAAATATACGAGTCAATACAAAGTTGTATTTAGGTTAGTACTACACTTGAAACATTATCTCTTTGCAAATCAAGTGTAATTTTAGTGTAACATTTTTTATAATTTGTACGTGCAATTTTATTTCATAAACTTTTTAAGTTGTAAAATATGGTAGCATTTGTTTAAATGAAGTAAAAATTAATTTTACGGCAAATTCTACAATAATTGAAACATTTTAATATTCAATCATTTATTCGTGAGTTTCTATCAACTATGAATTTTTTTAAAATATTTAAATAAACACTGATTTTTCACGTTCGATATATTATTTGCACGAAATAAAAATTCATATTCTTTTATCTACATTCGATTCCAATTGAAATAGCAATTGCTTTAATTGTTATTCATCATAATCAAGTTTCGACATTAAAGTGACATACTTAATGTTTCACAATTTCAACTATTCAACACTTTATACAGAAGCTGTTCATCAAACTCTTAACAATACGTGAATTTTTGAATTTTGTGCATCGTTACTTAAAAACGAATGCAATAATAAGAAAAAGCCCAACTACATTGTAAATTGATGGTTTGCTTATTATTTTATTAATAATATTAAGATATTTTTAAAATTTACGTAATAGAAATTATTTTACATCGTGCCAATCTGTGCAAATGGTATTCAACTCTATTTCTCAATTCAACAAATCATTATCGTAAAAGTATGAAAGGAATAAATGTCATCGCGTTTCAACTAAAATTTAAAGTCCGTAGCGAGTCTCGTACTTTCATTTGCAAATATAATATTGGATAAATATTTTTTAATATTAGAATAATTGTAAAGGCGCAGGTGTATTCTTATGAATTTCTTTTTGAGCGATTCAGTGCGTCCACGCAATCTTTGGTACACGCACGATTGAATTATGAAATATTACAAATTCAAAATAACTTAACGTAAATTTTAGCTAATATCGAAGATTCGATTAAAATCTCGACAATCGATCACCCCGACTAGGATTATTTTTATTTTAATATCACTTACATAATTACGCAGCGAAAATAGCACTTGGAAAATTCTTTTGAAATTTGCATATCTTTCAACAATATAAGAGAGATTTATTACGCATCCGAATGGCAATAAGCGAAATCTACGATATAAAACTACTCGAACATCACTTTTCACACGAACGCATACACGTGGACGGGTAGGTGTAGTACCTATTGGCGCGTGCATTTCGTTAATTTGTTTACCTTTCAAACGAGTTGTTAATCGTAACTTGGAATAATGAAAACGATAACGCGTCTGTCCGGAGTGATAAGATTTTTTACTCATTAATAAGTATTTACGCGAGTGCTATTTTAGCGATTATTTAGCGGAATTGACGAGTCGAGCTGTCATTAGACGAAAATCAATCGAAAAACGTGATTGCTTTTTTTTTTACAGAGAATAGAGTTTCGCTGCAACAGCAACGTGACGAAAGAGTGGGAATTTGAAGAAAATGGAGCTTGGAGCGGCCGCGAATCAAAAATGCAGCATCCCGACAATTAGGAAAGGAAAGGGGCGCGGGGAAGAAGACGATTTAACGAAGGCATAGCGAAACAATAAACTCCTCTATTCATTAACTGCGCTTAAGCGCTTTATTTCTGTTCAATCAGCAACGCTCTTGCGGAATAGCAATAAAACCGGCAGCCTTACTTACCACTTTAATGAATAATCATCCATAACGAAGCTTCGCAACACACTAAAGACATTACCTGCGCATCTGCGCGCGCGTATGTACACGCGGTGGGTAATCGGATGCCCCGACTATAAATCCGCGCGCGTACACACAACGCACGCACGCAAGCACGCATACGCACCCGCGCACGCACAGAGAGAGAGAGAGAGAGAGAGAGAGCGCGCTTGAGTTGTGCGCCGATGAGTAAGATATGGACGGATGTGCTGACGAATGCCGCCTGCTTCTATATACGCAGCTTCCTTATGTCTCCTCTTCCGCAGTGCATGTCCATTAGGAGCGCCGGGGATTATACAATACCTCAATAGGAGCCCGAGTAGCCGAGAGCCATTATGGCCGCGCACGTGTGCGTTGGACACTCGTATCAACTTGTTAGGGTCCTGGCCACTGTCGATGCCGCTGCTGCTGCTGCTTCTTGTTTGCTAGTTTGCCGCGGATGAGCAATACGGATTATTACTAAGTACTTACAATGCTCGGGGATCCGCTCGGCGATCTACTCGCTGGTGCCTGCACATTAATCAGGCATTTCAGAGGTCGAAGAGTGAATGTCTGTCAACGGTAGCTGTGATTGTGCTTTGAAATATGTCTCTCCGACGCTTCCGCTCGCGCTTCTTCTCCAAATTCGTCCCCTGGCTCTTCCAGAGGCTGCATTTTCTTATAATAATACGCGTTTTTCATTGATTTTTTCGACGCAACTAACTTAACTCCACTTTGACTCGAGTATTCAATTCGCCACGTTAGAGATGTGTTTTGCGAAAATCGCTCGCACCAGCTCCTACCAGCTCTAACGCTTGGATGTTGATAACATTTATTTCGATATATGCGAAAAATTTATACACATATTTTTACTGTCGCTTATTCTTACGCGTCTAATTAACGTGGAAATAAAACATAATTTTCGCTTTTCATTTTTACGTGCAAGCGATAGATGTTTATTAATTAATTCGTTGTGCGAAATTACACGATGTATGAGTCTGCTTGTTTTATAAAATTATATTTTAACATTTTAGCGCGTTACTCCTATTATCTGTATTATATCTTTAAAAAACTATTAGATAATTCTTTTAGAACTGATTTAATTCTAACTTTACAACTTCATTGTGCAGGATTTTTGTTTGTTTGTTTTTGACGCGTCAAATGCTTACAACCGAAAGCCAATAAATTGCAACGCTACGGTTGATTTTAGATAATCTTTTAAAGTCATCAACTTGCAGTTTTGACATTAAATTTATTTATAAATGCTGATATTGGATTTTGGTACATAAAACGTACATTTTTTAAATCGTAGCTCTCAAAGTTTTCGATTCATTTATTATTTACTATTATTTTAATAGTCGTTTCGTTAATTTTGTTATTGTATAGTAATATTATACGATCACTACTAGTGTTTTTTCAGAGCTACATCTTTTTCGTTACATTCATAAGCGTCATTCTGAAATCACATCGCCAAAATTTAAGAAAATACATTTCCTGCTCGCTAGACCGATTTTTAGCGATTTTTAAAACTATTCGGAATAGGAAAAACTCCCAGATATCGCAGGATACTTAGCAAAAGATGCATAGAGTGTACACAGCTTACCATGCAATCGAGCGCATCTTGCTTATATTTTCCCAACCAGATCAACCTTTCTAAGTGGGTATTAAACATTAATCTCGGCGAGTCGGTATATATTACGAGGTAAAAAACCTAAGAATCCTGATATGGCGAATTTCTCACCTCAAAAATTATAATCACAATGTGTATCTTCTATCCAGGTATCGATTAATACACTTTAAGAATTTTATTCCCCGTCTCTATTCTATGCGAGCCGTCTCGCGTACACACGCTCACAAGCGACAAGCGCACACTAATAATATTTATTACGCTACGAACACGAAATTCCAGCAGTGCGCGAGTACCGGGAGCGACGACGGCGACGGCGGCAGCATCGCACCCTGTAATTTATTATAATTTTCAGCGTAGCGCGCGACTCGTCCATGATCGGGAAACTACTAGCGCGAGCGAGCGATACGGCTATCTGCTAGCCCGTGTCCGTGTCCGTGTTCGCGCCCGTACCGTGTGTGTGTGTGTGTGTTTACGTGGCGCGTGACTCTCGGGATCGCAGGCAGCTATCGACCGCGAGGCGTGATCCGACCGGACGCTCTTCCCCCTCATCGAACGCAGCATCTACTTGAGATCTGCTGAGTGCTTATACGGCACTTTAGAGTCGCCATCGGGGACAGTGTTTGTTTTCTCTGCCCCGACGCGTTTTTAACTCTGTAGCTTTTCGTTTTTCGTTTTTTTGGCAATCTGGGCCATTTTGTCCCCTGGCTTTCCTGACTCCAGGAGGAAATTTAAAATTTGCACCATCGATGAGAAATTGATCGGTAAGCTAATTGCCAATAGAGCGGCTGTATCATCTATATGCGTATTTTTGAATATCGATTCTCGCGTCAACTTTTTTCCGCCAGACTCGCGGGCGATTCGCGAAGCTCCGAAAACACATCCGAGTAATAACAGTCGACGAAGATTCCATTTAGCAAACGAGGCTTGTTCAACAGATATCTCTGACTTAGTTATGAATATTTATTATTTAGTCGCAATGTGCGTAATTGAAAAATTGCGAGGATCCTTGATTTCATTGCCTGGAAAGTAGCGTTTCAAGGGAAATTTTTATTCGCAAAATCCAAACGAAGAGTTATATGCTTAATAATATGCGTATAAATATTAATACTACTAACTATATTAATAGCACTTTATAGAAGAGTAATATCCGATCGCTGGATGCACGTGGAATTATGTAATTTTCTTTTAGCGAATACGCGAGCAAAAGAACGTGATTCTAAATTGCTCGCCACTAATTATTGTTAGAGTTGCGGTCAATCGTCATTTTCGAGCATTTTTTTTAATTTTCTTGAAAATTTTCTGCTGCATCGCAGAATTTTACCGCTTGTTTCCTCGCAATGCTGATAAACGTCAAGAATAAACCCAGAGGCTGCGTCCCGTACATCGAACGACTTAAGTTCCTCCGACTTGATTCAACAGTAATCAAGTTAACCAAATGCAGAATCGATCGACTTTGATTTGAAATGCTGCTTCGTTTTAAAAGGGGAGAGTCAAACTGCATCTACTGCTTATTAATTTACCTTGTAGCAGAATCCAAAGTCCTTATCATCGCTTATCAACGTGTTTTTCTTCGTTTCTCTCTCCCCCTTTTATTTCTTCTCCGCAAATTCCCTGACTCTGCGAACGCCAGTTTCGCAAAAGACCGCGTCGAAGCGGCCGAGATGTTCGCTTCGCTTCCTCCAGCCCTTAGGACGAGTGCGAGGGAACGCGAGGATCGATCTTCGAAACAGCCAGTACAAAAGCCCGGAGCGATAAAGGGCGAGTCGATCGGGCGAGTAGTGGAGTCCCGGTCGTCCTATGCGCCGAGGAGATTAATCTGGCGCACGGCAGCTCACCCGCGCTCTCCGTTCTCATTTCGTTATCGGGCCGACGCCGTGCAGCTCTCAGCGTCTTCGTGCAGATCCGTCGTGCAGATAGGGGACGGCCAGGACGCCAGTCGACGCCTCTCTATCGTCGGCGCTCGGCAGTCGTGGAATGTCCGATCGAGCGGAAGTGCCGGAAGTTCACGGCGGTTCTTCGACTGCTAACCGTCGCTTCTTACAACTGGCATTTCATTTTTCACTGTCCAGCACTTCCGTTTTTCCGCCTCGAGATGTGTGTCGGACTGTGCCTGAGTTCTACTTACGTGCAATGCATTCGACATTTCACGCAGTGGATAAGATGCAAGGCATTGCCTTATTGCTCCCTCGCGTATGCAAACTGCGATGTTGTTGCAGGCGATTTGCCGTTTATGTGGTTCTCAACACTTTTGGACAAAGATCGTAACTACCTGCCCTCTGGCTTATTTAAAAAAAATTTCAACTAATGCATTAACGTTCAGCGTATCTTTATTTTTACGCACGAATATATTTTATAGGTAGTATAAATCAAATAGATATTCGTCTGCGGCGCGATTGATATCATTTAAAAATATATCGAATCAAATATATATTTATGCAAAATTATAAATTAAGTCTTTTGTAAAAGATTTTTTTGTTCGAACGTTTAAAAAATTTACTCTATAGCCAGAGATACGCTTGTTTAATTCATCCGATTAATATTTTAACATTATTCCTTAATTTACGCTTATGGTATAATAGTATTAGTAGTTGATAATTAGCGAGAGAAAAATCAACGAGTAATTGTGATAATTGGGTTTGATATCTTTCTGGAAAATGATATCAATTAAATTTTATAATCAATTACTATTTTGTTAAAACTCCTTCCGCGTGAAATTTCTGTCTACGAAATAGAACCATTAACTTTTTCGGATTTCCATTTCGATCTGTTAAGTTTTGTATTCATAAGTTTTAACTTTACTTTCGCTTAACTTTACTTTTCATTTTTTTCATCCTCTGCAACTGTGTACTAGAGTTATTCAGGCGTCATTAGTATTTATCGAAATGGCACTTTGATTCATTCTGTAAATCACCATCATCATTATCGTCACCATCGCCATCGCCATCGCCATCACCATCATCATCATCATCGTCATCATCATCATCATTATTATGATAGATTATGGTCGATAGATCTAATGCATTACCTCGGCTCCTGCAAATATCGTACATAAGACTTTTTTGAAAGCAGAGTGATATTGTAAAAATTGTGCGCGTTCAACATTGACATTTCTCTTATTAATCGTGATATACGCGTTTTGTCACTAGTAAATTCGCCCCTCCCCACCGACTGAGGCCGGCGTCTGGATGCCGAGTATTTGGAGTAGAGTTGGCTAACTTAATTTCTTACATCGACGAGGTATCGCAAAACGCCTTTCCGCGACGTTAAATATACGCGACGACGACGAAAGAAAGTTCTTTATTCAATTTTTTAATGAAAAGTCTATACTCTAGCTAATAGTTTCGTGATCCTTAAAAAGTCATATTCGCGTCGAGGGCAGGTATAGATTCTCGTCGGGTTATAATTGAATCGGAAAAAAGCGGCGGACAAATGTTTCCTCCTCCTCGGTTTCCCGCGTACCTCAGACAGTGCTATACTACGTACATGCACGGCGGTCATCCCGAGGGAGAAGAGGAGGCGGCCAACTCTCAGCGCTCGTTGAATTTCGAGTTAAGCCGGGACGCCGCGACGACTAACGGCCTGCCAATCCCTTATCGGATCGATTCTTGCTGGGAATTCGCACGCTCGGAAAATACATATCGGTCTATCATTTATTCTCCGAGGACGAGTTTTCTTTTATGTAGGTGTTCGCCTGTGCCTTTTGTTCGTGTACATACGTAATATACATAACTGAGCGACAGGTTGAATAGACCTTCTTCGGCGAGGGTCATAATGGCGCTATGGCTCTCACACGTTCTATACTGAGAAACGATACGAATCTCCTTCCTTTATTTTGATTTCTCTCTCTCTCTCTCTCTCTCTCTCTCGCCCTATTTCTTTTCTTATTTTCTCCTGGCTATTTTCTTTATTGCCTTTCTATTTTTTAATTCGATAATTTGTACTTCCCAGTAATAAACTTATTAAATGCTACGATTAGTATCGTTTTACGACTATTTACGTCGATTCGTTTCTGTTTATCTTATAAATGGGAAAGTTTTCTATAAATAGTATTTTATAATTATAAATCTATCGTTATTATGTCAAACGTTTTCTTTAATCAATAGCTTTTTAAATCATTTTTTTAGTATTTCGCTGTTTTATATATTTAATTTTATGTTGCGTTGGATGATAGTTGAATGGGTAGATATTCTAGGCATGATTGAATAAACAGAGTGCAATCGTTGGACAGTACGTCGAATACTAATAAGAGATGCAAACTATCAAATTTTACATAATTGAAAATAAACAAAACTGTTTTAAAATGTTCGTTCAATCTGATCCATTTTTAAAAGAAATACCAATGCTAAGTAGGCTATTTTTTGTTTGGATAAAAGAAAAAAGAAACTTTATCTACTGTAACATTTCTAATGATAATAATATATGTTCGGATCGATAAAGATAGTTATAAAAATTAATTGAAAATTAATTGTAGAAAATGTATAGGAATGTAAGCTTGATTGATGATTCCTTATTTTAGTGAAATATCAAATCTTGCCTAATCAAAAAATAATTCAGTTAATAAAACAACAATTATTAATTCTTCATATATTTATAATTAATGAAATTGATTTTGATTAATACGTTTCGTAACATAGTAAAAAATTTTTTGATGCAATTCTTAATAGTCTTTGTTCATTTTAATTAATGTCTGGTAGGATATACAAGGAATTTTATTTTAAATTAGATGCTACTAAACATTTTGTAGCAATAACTTTACGACACTACAATTAAAATATTACAACCAATTATTAGTAGTTTAGTATATGTATTTTCTCGTTATGGAAAACATTTTATAAAATTAATAATTAAATATAACTGTGATTTATAAATTGGAATGCAGAAAATATAGAAAAATAAAATATTCAATTAAAATTTCGTAAACGAAACGAGAAATAATGCAATTAATTTCATTATTACTGAGAACTTGAGCCAACATTTTGCAAACTAATGCAATAACCACGATCTTATTTTGTCGAGTTCCCTGTCAGTGCACGAAAAAATGCATTCTTTTACCTATTATAAGCATGCCCAAGATAATCTGAATAACGACGAAGGTAAACAGTTAGAAATAAACTGCAATAAAACTCAAAAAAGATTTCCATCCACTCTGATTTAACGTCGGAACATCTGAGCTATTGCAAGGGTGGGAGTGCGACGAAACACGATCTCTCGTTCCATGGATTCTTTAACGAAATTGGCACCAACTCAAGCTTCTTCGCTTGTGTCGATTCGGCAATTCGACCGACTTCCATTCTACTTTCGAAATCGTAATGTTCATCAGGAGTGGAGGAGAGCAACGATTAACTCGGATGAGCAAGTGTCTTCGAAAAAAGCAACGTTAAAAAAATCAGAAACCGATCAAATCGATCTTATTTATACTCGTCGTACGCTCTTACATCTACTATCTTAAAACTTTTTGTAAATAACCTTTTTTTATTTGAAGTTTCGCGTTTTTAATGGCCAAAATCAATATTTCGATAAATACAGTTAATTCATTTTTATTTTATCTAATCGATTGGTCTCATTTTGCCGAGGCCGTCACTGAAATTTATTTGAAATATATTTACTTTCGTTAAAGCTCATTTTTAATTAAACTTTTATGCATTTACTCAGTTACATAATACACGAGTATTTATACTGAAATTTATATAATATTCTATAGGAAAAGTGGTAAGTGCCATATGTTTTTAATTGCAGTTTAGTATCTGAAAATATTTAATAAAACTTTATAAAACTTTACGACTTGTTTCTATTGTTATATATTTGCATTAATTTGGCGTTACGTAGTTTCGAAAATTTAAATGAAATAATTCATACGCAATATATACATTGTCTGTCGAGAAACATAAGTTCATCGTATTTTCGTTAAAAAGAAGCTTAAAAAAGAAAAGCATTAACTTTATTGCACATCAGAATCTTAGTAATGCTATATTTAAAAAGTGCCATCACTCGTCTATAGTTTATTTAAAATAAAAGAATTTATAATATAAACGATTTGTATTAATCTCTATACATAGCGCCTTTAATCTTATAAATGCTCGTATTTACGGTAATTCTGTATTAAATTTTACTATGAAACAGATTAGTTTTTATTTACATACTTAAATAATACGATGTATCGCGAATCAGATAAAACGAGGATTTATTTATGATAATACTTATTTATGATAGTGTATTCATTTATGTTATTACTTGAATCCTTTGTAGAGCGAATAAATTTTGTAATAATTGGTCTGGGTATTTATTCAAATTACGGTTTATCTCTAAGGATATCTACGATATTTTTAATTCATTGGATACTCGAAGACACAGTTTTGCTATAAGCTGATGACAACTCGCTGTTGTTGCAAACAATGATTAACGATTGGTGCCAGAACCTCAATCATAATAATTCACTGTACTACTGTATGCACAATATTATTTTTAGGAATGAATTAGAGAAAAAATTTCGAAAATACGTAATAAAATCGTTATTGTGCATTCTTCATTAATTTTTTTCAATTAATAATTTTAATTAGCAGTAAATTGCGATTATTGTGTGTGGAGGGCTTAATTGAATTTTAATGCTTAGATAGAAGCTGCATTGACTGTCGCGGTAGCACGAACCTGTCAGTAGCAAACAAATTGATCGCGTAGGTGTCCACAAGTTTTTCCCGGTAGCCTCCGAGTGGGATTCTATTCTTGATGTGCGTCGTAAAATATCTGGCTCATCGAACTCAATAAAAATACTTAATCAACAATGAATAATGGTTTTGTGCTTGATTCTTATGTTTCCTTTCTTTTTTATTGTCAGATCCGCGCGATGAATAATTGTATTGATTTTATAATATCTATAAATAGAAATTAATACAAACTGCGTAACCTATCACTATATAATTGCATCGTACAATTTTATTGTCTTTTCTTGCAAAATCGTTGATAATTTTTTGGTAACGATTCACAAAAATTTTTAATTAAACAAATTTTTTTTCGAATTTTTTTTTATAGGTCGAAACTTTGATCATTTTAATATAAATCGACTAAACATTATTCAAGAAACATTTTATTGTCGTGAGGAATTTCTCATTAAGAGCAGAACTAATTACCTACAATTTTACTGGCTAGTTGTGAATAGAATATCTAATTGTAATCTCAAGATATACCAGTACACTTTTTCAAATAAATTATCTATACGCGTGCGTAATAGTTATTATTTGCTTCTATTAAGCGCAGGTAATTTTTAAAATGAGATATATTTTACTAAAATTGCATTTTTTAAACTTGATCCAGACTTCGAGTTCAACTTTTTAAAATTAATAAATTATGAATAATGTTATTAGCGGAAATATTGGAAATAATCAATTATTCTATCTTGTACGTGTTGAATTAAAAAAAAAAGAAAAAACTGAAAGACGACATTATTGATGGGATTAGCAGGAAAAAATTATATTTATAGAATGTATTTACAAATATAGATAATTGATTTACTAGTGGTATTTAATCGCCACAACATCTTTTTAAAAGACGGAAATTCATGAAAACGAATTGATACAAGCCTTTTTAAGTTTAATTACAAGTAAGAAAACCTAGATAAGTTACATCATTTGAACTAAATAAACGAGTTAAGCAGATACCTTTTTAATTACCCGCAATTAAGAAAAATCGAGCTAAAAAATTCAAGGCATATCCCGGATGATGTACTTGTTGCGATGGGATAGAAGTTGAGCGCGCAAAACGATGCTTCGCGCTCTCCTAAGGATTTATGGTTTCGATTGAGAAAAGAGATTCTCCCCTACTTCGAAAAGAAAGAGCGATAGAGAGAGAGAGAGAGAGAGAACGGGGCGAATGATCGATGGCCATGATGCCCGCTTGATCCACAAAACGAAAGGAAGAAAGCATCTGGTCGTTGGCTTAGGAGCGTCGTAATCGATCGTAAATCATGCATCGTTACATTAATCAAATAATAAGAATTACGTATTGAAATGTTGCACTTATAGACACTGGCGGTGTAAAAATGCAAGACAGAAATGAGCGTCCCAGCAATGCGGGAATATACTTGGTAAGTAATTGCAAGGTCGAGGCGTTGATAATGGCTCCTGCGACGTAGACTTTTTTATATCCTACAATAAGCTTCGGAAGCTCTAATGAACTGGAAAACGATCCTCTCGAACAATCTCGACTAATGATAAATTGAATATAATCGCTTTATTTTTATCAATATCTTAAAGCGCTTTATATTTCAAATTAGAGCCAGAGTCGAGCAGTTCGCAAAAGCCTACCGCTTTAATGGCATTGTGAATCGGGGTTTATTTGAAAATTATAATTTTACTTTCCAATATATCGCATTGAAAAAACACAAACGTCACACTTTTTTGTAGAAAAATCATCTCGTGAAAGAATCTGACAACTCATTTAAGCTGCTGGTTTGATTTTCCATATTCTTTTGAACTCGGTCAACATATTTTTAGAATTCGGGAGTCTTTATGGTTTATTGCTTCATCAACTCTCGTTTTAATCAATAGAAAACTTTTATAACTCGTATTTAGCCACTTTCATTGTTAAAAAATGTCTCTGATATTTAGCAGAAATCTATCAGTCGCGATCAGCTTTATAAATAAATGCACATAAAAATGCACTCATCTTCAACCGCGAATTCAAAAAGAATATAGGAGAGCTGTATTTTAAAAAAGCACTTGTCCGCGAGAAAACAATTCCAGCCAATGAACTCCAGTTTGCTGAAATATCGTTGATATTAGTCGAAATAAAAATTGACGGGTTAACGAATAAGCTTTTATTATTCTATTAGCGCTGCAGAAAATTTGCATAAAGGTCCATGCATTTCAACCAATATAACACGCCTACGTCAATGGTAAAAGTACGCGTGTCACCGCCTGCAATAATTTACGGCTTCCACACAATCCCAATCATTATATCTGAAATCAAAAATAAGAAGTTCTCGCCTCGACTACTAAGTTCTCAGCACTAAGTGCAAGCTGCATTTCTGCATACATAAACGCTTTAGGACAAAAAAAGAATCCCCCACTAGACAGAACGGAAGTCTGCTGCGCGTGTGTATGCGCAGCGTGCAAGAAACGCGTTCCTTACCTTGCGCGCGTAGGTCGCAGCTACGTTTAGCTACGGCCGCCTCAACATCGTTTTCTCCTCCTATTAAATACCAGAGGCTAGTGATGCCCTTTGTACATTAGTGCACGCGCTTACTCTGGACACTTGTTTAGACCATTTTACTTTTCGAAATTCTTGTCATAATACTGACGAACTTTTTATTTGCACCTAATTAGCTTTCCTTCCTCTTCCACAATTTTTTTTCCAACTAGACTCCTCACATACAAATCAATACTCATTTATTATCTCTTACGTATACTTTAGGAGGTAAGTTTTTTTTCTTTCTTTTCTAAAACTCAATCGGAGAGTAGCGCATCAACGTTTTATTGTTAACATTCTTGTTTAACCGATGGAATATCTTTAATTTGGCATTACATAATTAAATGCAAAGTTTCTTATATATTATCTTCTACGAACATTTAAATCGATGCGTAATCGATATATTCGAGCATTTATCGAAAACGTTTTTTGATTTTATTTCGTTGAAGTAGTTTGTAATTAACGTCGATAACCTGTCCACGTCTATATTTCTATTTATAAAAACTCGTGCTTTTCCAATTTGTAAACGATTAAATTTATCTTTTCTCAGCTTTGTATTCCAGACGTATAAAATGAAATTAAAAGATGGCAGCATTGATCCTACGATGCAGTGATTGTATATCGAATTAAAATCAGAACTGATTAAATGTCTCGGTTTATCATTGAAGAGAAAAATTGACGTGTTCTTATCTACAAGACGACAAGTGGCTTTAACTTGCAATAGTTTTTTTTTATGTTCGAAAGACTTCAAAAATATAAAAATATATGGAAACGTTCCTGTGTGCCGTGATTTGAAACATTATCGACTGTAGTATAAGTCAGTCTTGAAATGCAGACTTGAAGTTAATGAAGACATAAAACTTATGCCAGAGTCATTAGGGTCACACGGAAAGCAGTCGACTATGCGCGAACTAAAAGAAATGCAAATAGCACATATTTAAATCGTAGACAAGCTCGATGGACAATAAATTACGGTAACATACGATCGAGTAAGTGTCTCTTCTTTATGATAGATTGCAAGAGTAATAACAAATAGCACAACAAATTTTGCCATATATCAATAATCAATAACGATCAAGTCTAGCTTTGCGAAAGTTGACACGCGTCCTACTTGGGGGTACAAAAGAAAATACAAGCTGATCGATAGAACTTTAATTAGCAAAATCATAGCTTTTTCTTTATTTCGAATTGAGCAAAAGGCTTTTTAGAGGAGATTTAAATTAATCATTCTCACTGTCAAGATAACTGCGAAAGCTTTATCGAGTGCTAATTGCTCGCGACAACTTTAGATAATTGTGCACCTTAGCGTTCGAGATTCCCAAATCAAGCAAAGTAAATTTTGTTGCTTCGTTTCCAATTATCTCACAGTGTCACGTGTTAAATTCATGTTAATTTGATGATTATACAACTAATTACCGTATTCTTAACGTAATTATAGAATGCCTACATAAAAGAATTAAAACGATTTACACTAATTAGATACTATCATTTATTTTAATGTTTTTTTACGAGTAATTACTAGGAATGAATTTCTTTTAACGATATCTAAATAAATTAAATGACACCTGGACAAAAACAACAACTATTTACTCTATACCTAGTATCGGTGCATTTGCAAAGGCACATCAACATTATTTTCGGAAGCTGAGATCAACGAACGTCACGACAAACGTCAAGAGTGTGCTTCTCACAAATTGGCGGTTAAGCATGAAATTTAATTATCGACGAAAGGTTTTATTTGAAAGTACACTTATCAAATTTAGCGTCGGGTATCGTATAACAACCATCGATATGACTACCAAATCAATTAAAACTTTTATCGAGTAAGAAATCAACAGAAATAGGACTTTTTTTAGATGACTGGCTAAAAGTAGCATATTAATTCAGGGAGAGAGAGATGTCAAATTGTTAAAATTGACGACACCTGATCGAAGTCTAGAAAAATCGCGCAAGCTAACGGTTCTTCGCGAACGGTCATGTGCGCCTGTCAAACAGAATGGCAAGTTCGTTTGGCTGTTTATTATAAAGCAAATTTTATAGCTAATTGCTGTTATACGTAAAACACGAAAAAATATTCAATAATGTGAATTGCCACGACTGGGCAATCGTACATTTTATATAATTCATGTTTCAAATACGAATGGATTAAAAGGTTGATGAAACAAAAAATTTCAATTTTAGAGGCGTTGAAGTCTGAACTTTTAATCAAATATAATTTAATATGTAAATTGATGGTAAGTACGTAATTATTCATTTGCTGAGCAAATTAATTTCCATTATCTAATGTATTGGAAACTCAAGACGTTCACTTTGATTTTTGTCTCATTTTAATGACATTTCGCAAATACGCGCAGCTATAAAGTTATAAATTTTCTCGGCAATATGTATTTTTTCGTGAAATTCATTTACGCCAAAATGATCTTAGAAATTGGAGCTGCCCAAAATAAATCGCAAATTTTTAAACTTATTATTAGGTGTAGTAAAACTATTTATATAGTCTCATTTAAATCTGTATTCTACGAGGTCGACGCTTTCTTATCGCCACATCAGAAAATAAGTACTGTATCAGATGATAATCTAGTTAACGAATTTATTATTTAAGCGTAAATTGTCGGAATTGTTATTTGTTTCGCGAGCGTTTCCCATTTTGTGCAAATAAAATTGACAATATAACGACGCTCCTTCGAACATTGTAAATACGAAAAACGAGTATAATTTTTTAATTTAAAAGCCATTTTAACTATGAATTAAAATCCATTTTAACAGTTATATTATGCGCTAAAAGAGTAAATACTCAATTAATAAAATACATTTTGCGTTAATGAAAAACTTTTAATTTATTTAAAAATTTACTTTCACGAGGAGAGGCAAATTAAAAATACCATTACTTCGAATTAGTTTTCAGTTTAATAATAAATAACGAGCCGTGCTTTTTACAATTATAATTAATATTTTGTGCGCGCAAAGTCTAAACAACAAAAATAATACATTAAACTAAATTGGCTTGTGAAACTTTAGCTCCGGATTCTATTCTAGTAAAAAACGAATAAATCCAATGCATCTTTATATATAATCAAGAATGCGTGTAACAAAAATATCGTAGGAATGAAATGAAACCGAAGTTGAGAAAATAAGGCACATGAACCAGCGGAATTTCCATTCCGATACGTTGAACTTTGACCGCGAGCTAAAAGACAGTGACGCATCGCTTCCCGTTGCATCGTCTTGTTGTGCTCTTCCATTTCGAATTTTCTTCTACAAGTGCACTGACTTCGATCTCTATGCAAACGATGAAAGGAAGAAAGGAAAAGAAAGTTAAATGCGACGTCGCCGTCGCAGAAGAGGAGGCGAGCCGAAGGAGAGACGAAACAGCAGAGAAAGGAGTCGAATAAAAGGAAAAGGGCCCGTTGCGTGCGCATCTCGCACAATAGCGTGGGTGTCTTTTTGCTCTGTATTCTCGCGCTCCATTTTCCACTTTCTCTTTTTCTAATTCCCTCCGAGTAAGTCCGCTCCCGATACTCCTCCAACACAGTCGGGCGGGTGAGGGCGAAAATAACGGGCGAGAAAGAGCGGCATGCATCTCTTTCTCCGCTCCATTTACCCCCTCTCCCTCATTCTCACTCGTATCATGGCGTCCTGGCTTTTGGCTTTCGCCTTTCGACTCTTCGGCTTTCGGCTTTTGAGATCGAAAGATCGACCGACTAAATATAAACAAGTAAGTGAGAGAGAGAGAGAGAGAGAGAGAGAGAGAGAGTCATGTGCGAAAATCTCGGAGTCGGTTATTCGCCCGGTGATCTTATTTTGTTTTGTTCTAGTGCCTATGCACGCCTACCTGCATTATATATAGGGGGATTTTCTAGCAGCTTATTTATTCTCGATTTACGAGATGGGCTTTGGCACATTAGATTTTTCATCTTAGCACTAGGCGAAACTATTACGAGCTAATGCAAATTGAATTATTATCCCCGACGTCTTTTTTCGCCCACTCTAACTTCCTCGCGTCCTCCTGCCTTATTTTCCCAATAATATCTCGTAATTATTGATATAATTAGCCCACGTTCTTCCACATAAATTTGGTAACACGTTACTCTAATAGAAATAGATGTAAGCTCTAATTTATGTGTAAAATTTTGTGTGTGTGTGTGTGTGTGTGTGTGTGTGTGTGTGTGTAAGATTGTAAGCAAACTCTATTAAACTTCTTACTATGATATAATTAAAACGCGCCTACTAAAATGTTGGACACCAAATACTCTGACATATATTTTTAAAAATAAATGGGTTATTCCATCTCATTTGACCGAACCATCTCCATTTATCGCGGTAATTTATTAATTATAAGCTTATAGATGTTATTACCAGTTAATTTCTATTTAGAAATACAATGTTATTCAGCTTGTGCCACATTCATTAGGAGCGAACAACTTATAAGCTAGCAATTTTTCATTTGCTTGAAAATGCTGCTGTTGTTATTAGTGTTGTAATTCCTAATAATATTATTATCGGCTGTATTAATGAATTTCATTATTTTGCGAGAAGTCTTATTGTCACTTATGTAACTGATTTAGTTCATATTTTATCTGCATCAATATCTATTGCGAAGATTTAGAACAGAAATGAAATTTTCTCGGGAGATTTTTTTAATTAAATTGATAAAATGGAATATATAATTTTTATGTCTTGCAAAAATAAAAATATTTGATAAATTATGGCCGTGACTTAATATACAGCTGCCGAAGTAAGCGATGCCTTAAAAATTGGTTCAACGAGTTTCGTATTTTGATTAAATATTTCTATTTATCTGTTTCTCCTATGTGTATTTATCTAAGGGATTTTCATAAAAATCCGCGTTTTATATCGAAATTTTATCACATATGGATAAAGTCAATTTATATAGAAAATTCTTGTATTAAAACAAGTTTTAACCGTACGACGTATCAAAAATATACGCTCGATAATTTCAATATTTCAAAATATGACGGACTAATAAACTACCATATTCTTTTTAATTCAAAGAACACTAGGTGACATATTAGTAAATGAGCTATTAGTAACTATTTAAATAATTAAAGTCAATTTCCGGCGTGTTTTTGCGCTCTGATTTACATTTTTGCGACTTAATCGATGCAGAACAATTTTATCGATGACATTTAGTATAATTCATTATAATATTTGCAAAATCTCCTTTGAAAAAACTAGAAAATTTATCTTGAAAACTTATAAATGAATACAGAAATGTATGCGCACAATAAAATCAGGCCTGTGATCAATTACGTACGAATTAATTTATAACATAAAAGTAATATTATATAATTAAATAAATTTCAATATACTGTATTAATGGTTGATCACGATACTACTATTATTAGATTGTTCTAGTGCTTTGAGCATAAAGATTCCGTAAATCTTCATAAATTTTACAATGTTATTTATTCGCTATATAAATAAATGCCGCGGACCGAGTGTGATAAAATGGATTGTAATAAATTTCACAGTACAAATAACAGATAATGATTCAAGCCTCTCAACGAGCATTCACTGAAAACTTGGAATAATGCACATTATATTTAACAGTCGAACTAAAAATGCGTCGTTACATTTGTACCTGCAAACGTAAAGAAAAATTGTTGAAATCATTGACATCGGCAAAGCAACGGCGTTACTATAAATTAAATTTACCCGAACGAATGCGCGAGAGGAGCAAACGAGAACTTGGGAAGTGAAGAAACTTTTGTGGAAGCATTTGTTTCGCTGGCTACTCCTGCTTCTTCAATTATTGAAAAAAAGAAGAACTCCTGGCAGCTAGTAACTTTGTGCGCGCGCTGTTGCGATTCTTAAACGCCACCAACACACAAATGTAATAATAAACGGGCGACGAAGCCGTAGTATTCCCGAGGAGTGCAGCAGCGTTTACGAGTAGTACGTTTATTTATAAGATCAGCTCGCGAAGGGGACAATGGCGCAATAACTCATAATAGTGTCGTCCAGTGTATAATGCTATCGACGAGGACGTGAAGGACCTACGCACTCCATGAATGTCAATGGGGATTCGAACAATGGCTCAACTCGCTCGATACAGGCCTGATGTATGTGTTCTTCCCTGACCGTTAAAAGAACTCCTTTGCGCAAAGTTCTCTTTCGCTGATGCGATTTTCCATGTGAAATGTTAATCTTGCCCGCGCGAAAAGCTCCAACAGGCGCGTCTAATTTACGAGGCGTTCTGAATAATTACGACGAATGACTGATTTTTTTCGAAGCGAGATTTTCAATTTAAATGCACGTGTGTACACACAAACGCAAACTTATAAATCCGGAGTCGACTGGCGTTTCTGTGAGAAAAAGAAATTTAATCCTGTTTTAGTTTTGAGAAGTGTTTATTTAGCAACAACTGCACGGAAGTATGGCTGCGATTAGCCGTTTTTGTAGGACTAAATTCTGTTTTGGTTCTCTCGAATTTACGCCTTAAGGCTCAGGTAAAAACTTCAGGCTCATCTTCTGAAATGCAGGTCAAAACAACTGCACCTCTCTTCTCGCTAATTGTTCTTACAACGCTAATGCATTATCAGCATTTCGTCAGCATTCTAGCACTTAAATGTCTGTAAAATTTATAAAATGTTAATATCGTTGTAGGTATTTTTTATATCGAGACCGATCGTCGAGTCGTTTTGGTGCAAGTTTCAATGTAAGGCTTAGATCGCATTCACATCTTTATCAGATAATAGATCATTCGTAGAATGTTAAAATAATCTAAGATAATGGTAACTTAACGTAAAATACAAGATTTCGTGGAAGCTTGCCGTTGTAAATCCATATTTTCAATTTTATAATAGATAAGTAGAATTTAATATCCATAAAAGTATTAAAACTTAATGTTGCTTCGAATATATGATAGATAATTTTTGAAAATATTTATCGAATAAATAAATTACATTTTTAATAATTGAAATTGTCGTAATAATACAATTAAATTTATAAACGCAATAAACAATAAACATCACCTGTTATTCGAGAAAATAAAAAATTGAAAACCAATAAAAACATAAATATGCCTGTTCAATTCTATTGTTATATATGATATCATTTTTAAAACAATTAAACGTGACCATAATTCAACTGTGCTTTGTGCCAATTTTTTAAAAAAATTCAATAATAGAAAAGGATTACTTGAGACACATAAAATCGGATTATATGCTTTATTATATTGTTAGGGGAATGACGCTTGTTTAGCTGAAAGAAAAATTCGTAATCCGTTAATTCAGATTAGATGCTTCTTTAATAGATACTAATTTTACGACTTAAAGAACATTTTTTCGCTTAAAATTATATTACAATGATGATAATTTAAGGCTTTAATCACCTTAAATTCTACGATATTAGATGATAAAAAATTTTATTACAAAAAGTAATGAGACATTGTTAAACGATTACAATAAATGAGCGAATGGTATTTTTTACTAAAAAATTTTTTCATTAAGTTTAACATTGTTTAATGTAAAATATTTCTAAAATAGAGAGACTAAGTGTTAAGATAACCACGTAGTAATATAATAGTTCGTGAAAGTATTTTGTATTGTATTTTTCGAATGTAAAAATATTAGCGTTTAGTAAAACATCAGAAACCTTAAAATTTTATACTCTAGAACGTACATTGCAATAAAAATTACTTCAACTTACTGACTAAAAAGAGTTAAACTAATTAGACAGGAGTCTTTGAATTGTTACTGCTTTATTATTTAATGAAAATGCAGAAGTAATATTTTGGATTCGCTCGTTAACAGCACGCGTTTAAGAATTATTAGAATTACTTTGTTCATAAATTTCAGTAATAAATAATCGGTAAATTATTAAAATTATTAAATTTTGCATATCATAACATACAGGCTTTGCAATCTTTGGGAATATTTATAGCTTAAAATTTTAAGAAGTTGCATGGCACCCAGTAAAAAAGCGAGCAACTGAATCCAACGGTACATAAGATTTTAAACAGATACATTCTGCATTTTAATTAAAAACCGTATCGTAAATTATAAAGTCCAGGTTACATTTTTAAAAGTCCAATCATTAATTATGAAATATGAATAGTAAAAATCGTACAATTTGGCGCTTGAATCATAGTAAAGTCAATTTTTTGATCTTCTAACATCTAAATGCTTTTTTTCCGGAAAAAAGTAATAAGAAAATAATTTTAACGATGAATTTATTTTTTTAAAAAAGCTGCTGTCGAATCTATTGATTCAACGACCTGACAAGTTATGTGACTTAGAATAACACGTAATTATTTCAGTTAATAATGCTACATAATAATTTACGAATATTTAAATTAAAAAACTTCGTTTTAAAAGTATTAAATATTAATATATAAATGTTTTACATTTATCACTATCTCCTTACATTAATTAATTGTAAAACATTAGATTTTAATTAATATAGTATTTTAATGCGTATAAACTCTTATTTATATACCATTCGTGATATATTGCCTTTATGTAGTTTAAAATTTATGAATTTTTAAACTTTGAATTTCTTTTAAATTTATTTATTTTGAAAAATTATTCATTTATTTATCCGGATCCTTGGAACATATTTCAGGTAACAAATAGCGTATATTCGATATATTGAACACATAAATTCCTTATTATTTTAAATACAGATTATTAATTAATATTTATCCGACAAAGTAATCTACAACTACAAGGAGGTTTCGTGCTCGTATCTCGGGTAATTTGAATTTAAATTGGATTCAGATTTAAAATTGCTAATTTCGATAACGATGCTCAATAATCGGCATCAATTTTCTAAATAAAACGCGTAAAATTTAAAAAATTATAATACACTTACTCAATTGGAACAAACTAAAAACAGAAACCAACATTTTCATATTTATCATGTGCATTAGTTAACGTATTATTATACTTTATGTTTCATTTTCACAAATTTGATGTTTGTTTTGCTCGGTTAATTATTATGATTAGAAATTTATTAGTAGAAACTGAGTTATCGCTGTAAATATTTTAATTAAACAAATAATTTAATTGAAATATACTTTTACTAGATTGTAATATCAGTATTCAGAAATTATGATTAAGTAAATACTTTTGTCAAAAGCGATTGTTATTAGCGATAACTTTTCAATTAAGGTTGAATAATATCCGAAAAATGATTTTACGAGACAAGCAGTTAAATTTAATTTGTATAAACAATATACTGTACGAAAAAGAGAAAGTGACGTTAAATTATCTGGCGAAGAAACAAGTTAATACTCGATATCTGGTGTACAATGATTGTTTAACTCGGTAAAATATACTAATTCGAATGTTCGTAAACGTGTATGAATTGCTGCAAATGAGTTAGAAAAACGACGCACTCGTGGAAAAGTAAGTTTGATCGTTGCTCTAAAAATTCTAAGCAGCGCAAAGAAGCCAAGACTACTCGACGATAATTTTCGTCGCGAAAAAACTGAAGCGAAAACAAAAGAATGAGCCAAAGGTTCACGAATTAGAAAAGCGGGCATCGGGGCGCGATAAGGGATAAATAAACATCGTAAAAGCAAATAGCCTAGCGCCGAGGCGGAGAGACAATCAGAGTTCCAGCAGCACTTGTCGTCGCTACGAGAGCCCGAGGGTCGAGTGCGCGTCACAAAATGTGTCGACACTAAACAGCCGCGTGCAATATTCCGCGCTTACGATGCGCTAGCGTTTAAAGTATGATAATTCACTAGCTCTTTCTCCGAATTCACTTTGAGGCGATGCCAGCCTGAGACGCGCTGCATCATGCATAATTGGTGAGTATGTAGATGCGTGGCACTTGTAGTGTAATAGAGCTATCACAGCGTGTGCTCGTGTGCGTTCGTGTGCGCAGCAGCATCTCGCATCTCGCTTGAGTATTCATTGACTAACGACGAGACTAACGCTAGACGCGAAAGTGCGATTGGGCCTGCGCTCTTAAAATCTTCCCGTGTACAACCATGAATTTCGCGACAATAAGTTCTCGGCGCTAAATTGTCTTCTTTTTTCCTCCCCTTCGCTTCTCATTTTTCCTCGCCCATAGGCTTACGCCAAGTTGTTATCGCGTCTTCTAATCCTCCTCTTTGAAACTCTTGTCTTTATAATATTTATAGCCCAATAAAATGCACCGTGCGAGCACAATGAATTCAATTCATGCAACTATTACGTACTGCGTTTATCAATTCTCATAAACTCTAGGCATTATAGTTTGATGAGTTAGTATTTGCATGTTTTATAACTTTGCTAAATTAAAAGTTAATGAGCCAAATTTGAATTCGCTACTAAAAGGTATTACCGGTAACACAGTTTGCCTTCTTTCTTCCTCGTAAAATAAATAATTTATTAATTTTGTCATTTAGCGAAGATGGTTCTTAGAATCTTTACTCTTTGGTTTTTTAGCTTTTTATTTTCTATTAATTACATGTGTGCTTAATAATTTTTATACACTTAAATTCGTTTCTCGACTGTTGCTTAAAACTTTTACTTGGATGTTGTTACAAATTATAATGACGAAATTTCTTTCGTCTAAATTTAAAGCTTTAAAAGCTCGCACTGCTTATACGTTTTGCATTATTCCTAGTGTTAAATGCGCTTGGTGCACATTGCGAAATTATATTAAAATTTGTACAACGATTCCATTACAACTACTTCAACATTGCGCAATTCATAAGGAAATTACATTATATTTGAGCACAGAGAAAGCACAGCTTGCAATGTAACATTATTATTATTATTATTATGCTAATCAGCGTTTAATGGGCATGTATTGTTGACGTATGGCTAACCATAAATACAAAGACGGACAAGTTAAGGGTTTGCCAGAGGAGTATAATAGAGTATAATAGTAGAAGCTGAGAAAACACTCCAGTAGGAAAAGTGCGTCAAAAAGGCGTCACCCTGCGTAATAAAATGTGTATATTGGAGACGAAATAGAATGCCGATTATTATAATTAGTTTAGTTCCGACAAGACGTCCTGAGGATCGATTGCAAGCCACCCATAATGAGCCAATTATAAAAGAAGATTTATTTTATTTCCAGACATTTATTTTATCTCGTAAGAATCACCTATAATATACATTATTCGCTTCATTATTTATCAATTGAACCTTCCAAATAAATCAATATAAAATAATCAATTATTACGTTCATTTTTAATGCAAAGACAAAGTATTTGATTATTTGTTAATTTTTAAATTAGATTGATAAATTTTCAAATTAACCTCATTGAAATTACGTTAGAGTACATTGTTAAAATACTTTCCTAATGCTCGAATTAATTAGACTTCGAGTTAAATTTAATTCATCGATCATACTATACGAGCTATTTTTCAAATAATAATAATAATAATTTAATAATGGATTTTGCAAGTTTTTGTCAAATTTATTTATAATTAATTACTTAATATTAGAATTTTTCTTTATTTATCTATTAAAAATAATTCTTGATATTGTTAGTATATTAATATTTTGCATAGAAAAATATAGAGAATAATGTGGTATAAATAATTATTGTTTTTCAAGAAAAAAAAACTTATTAAATATAAAAAAAAAAAAAAAAATTTTATATAATTTTATATAATTTATTTAATTTAAATAAAGTAAATTATTAAAAAATATTTATATTAAATAGAATTTAAATCAAGTTTGAATATTTTGAAAATTTTATGCATTCAATAATACGAAGCGTGAAAGCCGATTTAAAAAGATGAGGAGCAGTAATGTTAGACCGAAATTAGAACTGTCAATATATCATTTTTTACGACTAATTTTGCTCGAAACGAGCTATCGATGCCTATATATTGTTTTCTTCGAGTCATTGTTATCGCATGATCATCGAGCAAAATTTGACGCTCGTGCACTTACACCTCCAATAAAAAACTTTGTTCTCAACCTTTTTACTGCATTTGACACACTTGTAAATATATCAGCCGTCGATTACTACTGTTAGATTAAACGTAAACTTTTAAGTTTTCGTAAAATAATGAAAAATTTTAAATTGGAATTATTTATTTATCTCATTGTCACTTTTTTAAGGACATTCCTGCCTCTCCTTCTGAGCCTAAAACTTTTTTTATTAACGCTCATTTACTAATGTATTTTAAGTATAAGCCTTGTAATTTTCTTCTGAATCTTTAATGTTAAAATACGGCAAATTTTATTTTACAGGTCCTGTAATCGTTTTATATTGTACGTCCGCAAGAACAAATCCGATGTAAATATAAATATAAAATTATTCAAGATTCAACATCAAGAAAACTTGCAAAATAACCACTTTAATCAACTAATACAATCTTGCAGTAATTTCAAATTGATTTCTGGTGCTATCGCTTTTAAAAAATTTTTTAAATTAATGACTAAGTCTAGAATGAAAATTACGCATATATTTTCTTATGCGACAATCAATAATCTCCGCTACATATTGATATTGCGATTAATAAGGGTCAAACTATTTTTTAATCATATTGTTAAATCGTGGAATTTTTAAATTATAAATTTTCATAGTCATTCTCGAACTTTAATCTGGTTACGGTTGCAAATATCCTAATTCTTCCACTAAAAGTCATTTTGCATTATTTCAACATTAGATGGAATCTGATAAGTTTCGTCTGATTTTTATGGCATACGATTACGTGTTTCATTATCACACATTAACAATTTAAAAAGATCGAAAAATCAATGTCACAAGTATTTATGATGATTTCTATGTTGAATAAACTTACCATTTATATAATTTTTTTAGAGGATATTCAATCTTTATTGAATTTACGAGATAAAATTTATAATAATAATATAGTATTAATAACTGTAACATGACATTTATAGCTATTAATTATAATTAATTGTTCAATTATTTGGTATTTTAAAAATTGCACTATTCAATATTGAATAGATTATTAATAACTAATCAAATAATAGAAAATTTAAACATAAATATTTAATTTCCTTGTGAAAATTAAAGACTCACTTACATTCATGTTATAATGAGTCATTAATATTATTATTCATAGTATATATAATTTTATTGCATATTTTACGTCTGATTTTTCATTTTGTAAATGTTAATATAAATGTTAATATAATTAATAATAATATAATTAAACGATACTTCTTTGAGGAACAAAAGAAGTAAAACTAATTTTAACTAAAAAAAGCTGTTTTATCTAAATATAAACTATTTTTATAACGATTTTATAAGAAGAATATTTCTTATAAAATTACAGAGGTGAACTTATTAAGGAAATTATGAATGTACGCATTTTGTCTTTCGTATTTATTTTATAAACAGCAGTTGAACAATATATTATTTAGACAAGTTTCCTATTTTTAAGCTAATTATTTAAAAATAACTTTTGCAAATTTTGACGGTTAACTTTTGAATTTAAAATGATTTTTTCGTTTAAAAAACAAGTATGAATTTTTATTCGAGAAATGTTTATGTTTTATGATTTACTAATATTTTTATTACATAAATATATGCAAATAATAATTACTGTTTTAGAGTCGAATAGCAGAGGCTAATAAAAATATTTATTAATACTTTTATAAATAGTAACTATACAAACATAATTAAATTAGCGTGTCTGAATTCAATGTCAGTAGGCTAGGGGGACGCGAGGGTCGCAAAGTCGCTAGACGACTTGACCGATCACTTCATCCTCAACGATCTTACACCTCGAGGTCGCATAATTTCGGTAGTGCTATACCACTTATTGCCGCGTCTGAGGATGAACACATTAAGTAGGTTTCGCTTACTTTTATTAGTGGTTGATGATCGCACAGGCTAAAAACATGTTTGTATTTTGTTATCTTTCCCGACGAAGATCTTATTGCACAGCAACATCCGGTACCAGTGGATAAACAGCAATTTTTTCGAAATATTCAGGCTCAATAAAAACTCGGACTTTAAACATTAATAAATAAATTAAATCTTAAAGATAAATAATTTTTTAATAATTATGATTTATCGAAGATTATCTAAAGTAATTAAAAATTTAATTCAACGCATTAATATCTGTCAGATATTTGAAAAAGATAACACTAACGGTAAAACTACTAATCATATAAATTTGTTATAAATATCTTATAATTAAGAAATTATTAATGATTACATTCCTAACATAATAGATTTATTTTATAGTGAGTAATGTAAAATAAAAACAAATGTTTAAGTATCTTTTTTAATTTTAATCTAATTTTAATGAAACACATGCAAGAGCTAGACGTCTAAAATTTATTAAAATTCCTTGCATTTAGGTCGAATAAAATTTTGTATTTGAATGTAATCAAGACTAGTTATAAAATAAATATTTGAAAATTAAGAGAAATATTTTTTATTCGTAATACTCGTATCTTTATACTTGTAGATTATAATCGCGGTACATCGAACATATAATTTTGTAGATGATTGAGCTTTTATTTATAAGATTTATGCAATTCAATATTGTGCATCTCTCGATTTTAAATATGCTTAAATCATACAAGAATTGACAATTGATTATATTATTAGATTTTTATTAGATAATTATTCTTGCATTTAGATAAATAAATTAATAATCTGTATTGATCTAAATTGAAAAATTTACATCAATGGAATCAATGGAAATGGTGAAATTAAAATTTTTAAAGCACAAAAATCTTCTCGTCTGTGTCATTGGTACATCTTATTAACGTAACTGAAGATAATTTAGAGTTCGAAAAAAATCTGGCGATGAAATACACAGGTCGAAAGATTTGATAATAAAAGCTACATTATTATAGTTGATTAAAACTTTTGATTTATAAAAAAAGCCAAGGAAGGCTTAATTACAAATAAATAAAGACAACCGAGCACTAGTAAATGCAATCGCTCTGTGTATAGAGTAACAAAAGTTTGTTGGCTAATTGAAGCAATTCCTAGGGTGATTGGTCAAAAATATAAACTGCCTCATTATCTCCACAACAAATTACTTTTAAACGCACGGCCATTTTATAATATAGTTCTTTTTCAACAGTATCTACGGTATGGACCCTTCATCGTTATCACACATATGACTGATGATATTGTAGCTCATATAATATATCAAAAGTATATTAAAAACGCATTAGCTGAAGAAGTGAAAATTTCTAGATGGTGAAGACGCAAAATTATGGTCTGCTAACTAACTTCATTGCATATTGGACTATTCGAAAATGACAGAGATAAAATCTGAAAAATTTTCACATATATCATTATTATCTTTAACAATAAATGCTCTACTCGCTATAAACGCTGAATGAAATTGACCAATTAATTTTAAATAATAATTTTGTACGCCTCGACTTTCATTTGTTAAAAATCATTTCAAATAAATCATTGTCCCTTATTGTTCGTTATTATATGAATTATAGTTAATTCTTAGTTTAACGACTGTGTTGAGGAGATTCTCACGAGTTGAGGACTTTGCGGCGGTCAATACGAGTTCGAAAGAGTGATTCTTGAAAAAAATTAAATCAATAACGTTTTTCTAACATGTAAAATTCGCATCAATGAATTTGCGCGAAATTTATGTATTCACTTGAAAATATGAATTATAAATAAGTAAAGGACACTTAAAGTCTTTCATTGTCGTACAAGAATTAAATAATGATTTAAATGCAAAATTTATTAAAATCCAACAAAAAGTTAAAAAACTTCAGATAATTAAATTTTAAGGAAAGTAACGGGTTAAACCTATGCATTCAAATAATCCATAATTCTTGTCTTTTGGATACAGTTATATACTTAACTTACACGAATGGACTTCTGGCACTATGAACTTTCCAGTCGACACTTCTCTTCATCATCTTCTCTCCCGCTCTTTTCGCGTGTGATGTTTTCATTTCTTTCTCCTTTTCTATCGCCACTTTCTCTTCGCACACGCAGACTGGGACAATTGTATTTTACATTTGCGGCTGACGTTAAGGCGTGTACATATCTGCAGGCCGCACGCGTATACATATACAGTAGTATAATACAATTTACAATAGCCGCACGTTACGTCGTGCCAGACCGTAATGCTAAGATATGCGCGTAGCTACACTAACGCTGCGGTTCACCACCTGATGGGAAAAAGTAATTTTTTTCGTTTTATAATTTCATATGCACAAGGACTCGCATTGACTTTGACTTTTTCTGCGACGAGTCAGCGCTGGTGCTCGCGACTTTCGATCCTAGCTTAAACTGCGATTTATTGCTTAAAATATCTCCTGATTAGCGTTAATTAAGATGGAGTGTGTCCGAACAGATAAATAAATCTATTATCGCAATTTTTTACGTTGAAATTCAATCCAAGTCTATCGAGTTCTTGATCTGTAACTGTTAGTTGCTATAATTATTGCAATGGTGCATTTTAATTTAAAAAATACTTCAATTTGAACAGTTTATTCTTTTGCATTGAACAGCTTTTTCGTCCATACTGCGCTTCGAGCAAATATTATCAGATTATTTTTTTCTAATCGTATTTTTAAGTCAATTTTCAAAATGACTGATTCTTCGACAGACACTTTAACAAATTCTTCTCCAAAATATTCACAGGCTGCGATTAATATTATGTTTAAAATTTAGTAAAAAATCAGTATTTTGTTTCAAGCAGTAAGTTAAATTATTTTTATAAAATCTAATTGTTAACACATTTTTGTCACTTGTCCAGCCTTTCAGTAAACGTTGGATTTTCACTTCGTTAAAAAGTTCAACATTACATTACATTAATCCACCAAGGATTATTAATAATTTAAGTTACGGAAGATATTTTTAAGAAAAAGAATTTGAAACGACATTTAAGTAAATATTACAAAAAGCATATAAATATTATAATTTTAGGTTGACAAAAAGCTTTAATAATATGCGCAAGTTTTAATAGTAATGAATGTTATGGTAATTTTCATAACAGATCGAAATATCTTGATTAGGTATAAGCTAAAATTTTTTTCGGTTTTTTTTTTCAAATCGGCTTCAGTGTATATCCTAAAAGGATCAACCGCGAAATTTTATTAAACAAATTTAAATTTCTTCCAATAAAATTTTCGAAGTAATGCCACATGAGCAATGGAGACTGCCTACACTTAAATTGAATAGTCGATTTTTCTAAAACATTTGCAAATATTTTTATTTTTATTTAGTCTATTATTGCTATTATTTTTAGCGAAGGGTAATACCATAAAGAATAACCTAAACTTTCGCACTGTTTATTTTGGATATGCTGTTTGTGTAAAAATTGTTCACTATCGATGTATCAAACTTGTGCGTTCCACCTGGTTTAATTGTATTGTGTAAAAAATCATCCTGATACTCGATAGTTAATTTACTATTGTCATACTTTTAGAAATTTAAAAATAAACTCGTAGTCTATTATTTATGAAAAAATCATTGTCAATCGAATTGACGCGAATCAAATGAACGTTTACTCTAACAACATCAGGGTATATGGAGGTTCAACCAGTTATCCATCCACAATCTCTAGCAGATGGATAGAACAAGCCTAACTCTTCTACAAAAGACGAAAGACGATCTCCACCTCTGATAGCTGGAAATAACCTGTCAGGACTCTCCTTCTACTCATCACATGTGGGTAATAACACATATTGTGGTTAGAGCTCTTCAGCTTCTCTCCACAAAGGCGACACGACGTTCTCGATTTCACGAGCGTTTGGTTCGGTTGATGTCGCTCTTGTCTGTGCCATATGAGTACCTTCCCGATGATTCATATCCAGCTTTCCAAGCCTAAAGTAAATGTATACCTGAGCGTAAATAACATAGAAATTTGGCGTTTCTGGTACTAGCATCTATTCTTGCCTGCTATCGATTAGCTGCCCAGATATCGATTTCCTTCCTCAAACTACTGTAGGTGCCGGCTCGCTAAATTTGTTTTCCATTCTTAATTTAGCCAATCGGCTTGATCAAATTATTTCCGTTATATCTTCGATTCGCCTAAGATACTGAAAATTGGGATACGCGCTAGTTGCTCGATTAAAGTTATCCAACTATTTTTAGGGAAGGCTATCTCAAAGCGACCTTTGTCTATAATTTTGTGTTGCAATTTAATAATCTTTCATTAATTTCAATTAAATTATTCGTTTATTCCTGAGAAATGATAAGCTAAAATAATCATGCGTATGATTTTCATAAATATTTTTTATTCCTTTTAATTTTCTTATATAAATTTTGGATTAATAGCATAGCTTTTAATTATAAAGGTAAGATATTTCATTTAAACTTCAGATATGAGTATATGTATGTTTGTAAAATTTTCGAGATATACTTGGACTTGAAATTTTATTTCGAATTTTCGTTTGTTTCTATGATCTTGAATTTTTACATATCGTGAAATTTTATTAAAAATATTTCCAAGAAATATTAAGAATACTCGCAAGTTAAATTCAGATTTCAAAGAATAATTCAGGTCGTTGAAAAATATTAACATGACGCTGCTATTGATAAAAAAATTGTAAAAAATTTTCAACAATTCCTATAAGTCAAAATTAAATAACTTGCATGTTTTTAGATTTTAAAATAAATATTTATCCAAATAAATATCTTTTTTATTGAATAAATGTTCGAAATAGATAATTGAAATACGTGACCTGAAAAATTTTGTAACTAAATTGTTATTTCTGGTTCAGTAATGACACATTTGAACTGCGCTATTGAAAATTTATCGAATATGTTGTATATAGAATACAAGTCAGACTCTTTTATTTATTATTATTTTATCGCAAAGCCTTAAATAGAAGATTTATCGGTTTTTATTCTATTTGCATCTGTTTTTTATAACTTTGAATTAATTTTCTGCATAACTTTTCTTTGCGAGACATAACAACATATATATTTATAAAGATAGAAAAATTGACGAGCACGTAAATTAGATATCAACTGCCCTGAACACCGCCCGATAATATAAATTGTTTTAAAATATCCGTGTATTGTATTACGAAATTTAAGGTTAGCTTCAATTGAAAATTAAGTCGAGTCGAGTATCTGCCACGAATATGTCAAAATTCTGTTACTACTTGTCTATGAATTACACTATGAATTCCAAGGCTTGTAAAAGATTGTTACTAATATTTAAAAGATTGCCAAAAAATTATTTGCACGGAGTGGGCTTAGGCCATTATTTGATTATTATTAACCAGTTAATGTTCATTGGGAGTTTAACTGTAATCTTTAATTGCGAGAAAATTATTTTACACGCACAGCAGCGAAGCAGAATTGCACAATTTTTGTCATACGTAAAACCTAATAACGACACGAGAAGTCGGTAGTCGGTGCGCCTATTCCTACCTATTCCTAGCTATTACTACCTATTACTACCTATTCCTAACGAATGCGAATAAATGAATGTCACGCGGTTCATTAAACTCTTGGTGAACACTTGTGGGAGATGTAAAGACGAGCGTATGGTGAACCGCAATCTCGTCTGCGCGTCCTTTTATATATATATATATATATATTATCATGCTCAATCTACGCAACGGCTAATCACATCTGCAGTCGTGACCATATGCTGCGCTTCCATGGCTCGACAAGAGACAACTAATAGCTCTTTTTACATAGTACTTGGGGGTTCGGAGGTACTTCCGAGATTACGGCTCGGGTAATTGACAAATACAATTTCAATAATAATCGCATAATAAATCAGGAGCCTCGACGTATTTCTGCTTTCGTTATTCTATATTAAAAATATACTTTTATCTCGAGTCTGTCTGAAAACGCATTTTCGTATTTACACCTGTGATATTTCCAATTACACGTAAAGCAATTTAAATTTTTCCATCGATACTGAATTATAATATAAATTCTGGCATTCGTTCAGGAGGATCACGAACACTTTATTATACGCGGAAAATCAAATTATTCAAAATTCTTGCGAGTGTTTCCGAGCAGCAAACGAATGATTTTAAGCTACGATTTGATTACGCGTTTTATCACAAATAACTGTTTTACCTCGCTTGCCTTTCTCCATTATCGTAGAAAATTTCGCCCCAACAAAAATGCAGCGATTTATCGCTAAAAATGATAACGAATAAGAAACGCGTTTTTGCGAATTTTCGCATTATTTCTTATCTCTTCTTTTAACTGCCTTACGCATAAATTTTTAATCTTGGCCCGTACTCTATTATTCACAGGTATCTAATTAAACGCAACCTTCTCTTCGCAAAATAAATTCCCTTGTACGCGTACGAGAACGTCAGGAATACCCGTCGAGGGCACAAAGGGAAAGTGGCTGTAAAAAGAACACCCGCGCTTACGCTCGCATAGAAAAATGAATCGAGCGAAGACGCAAGAGCGTAAAAAGCCGTCAATATAAACCACAAGTTGCAGGTAGGGCTTACCGTCAATAAATATCGAAGCCACCGAGCGACGTAAAGCAGGAGCGAGTCCATCACCGCCTCTACGTCGAGTATTACGCTAAAAGCTGTCCCTTTAGACAGCGGAATAACGATATTTGAAATTTACGCAGATTCCATTGATATTGTAATGCGAAATTTTCGTTGAAGTAATCTTTAGCAAAGTGTTCGCGAAAAATGTTGGCGAGCCTCGAGTTCATCTCGCGAGTCACTTGACTGAAAAACATAATTGAGCATCCAGCGATAGGTAATTTTTACGAAAAAAATGAAATGAAACTTATGTGGCTTTTCTTGTTTCTTGAACGATGAGTAAATTAAAAGAGTTTTTCAGAAAAATTTATTACAAAAACCGACTGGAAATTGGCATTCTATTTATGAACTCAAATTGAAACATTCAAATTGTTGAAAATCCACGATTACTTGCTTTTATTTCACCTTGTACGTGCAACTGTTAATTAGGCCTATAAACACTTATTTTATCAGCATTGAAAATCCTCGAGAAGCGTAAAATATTTCTTTTATAATAAAAATAAACTACGTAGAAGAAACTACTGTTACACGATTGTCAGTCTTTGCGGGTAATTTTTAAAATCAGATATTATTGAATATTCATTGAAAGGAACGCAGCGTTGATAGTTACTCTCTTTCTATTATTTTCCTTTAACGCAAAAACACATTGATGCGATAAAAGTCTCTACTATTCCAATGTCCATTAAATTTTAACATTACTGTTATTTATATGTTATCTCTCGTTAATGCATAGCTGATTGTTGATGTTTATCGAAAATCCAGTATCTTAAACACGCGATTATTATATAATTTAGGAAAGATAAATATTTTAATTGAGAAAACCTTTCGGTATTAATGTAATATTAAAGCGCTTGAATTAAAATGATAATTAAAGTCCATAAATAAATATATACACAATATTTTTTTAAAATTTTAAAGCGAAATAGTGAATATTCTAGAAAATATAATTATGAGTTTCATATCTCTTTGAAAGTTAATGTTTTCAACAATCTAAATGATGTAATATAGTATTACTATTTTATTAAATTTCAGTACTTATTTTCCTAAAAAATCAATTTAATGACTGATTTATGTAACTTCTCTTTTAGTTTATAAAATTCTTATTCACGTGGTTTTTGAAACTAAAATACGTTACCGAATGTAAAAGTATTTATATTATAATGGTATTAAAGTTTTAAACTATTTAAATGTTTATTGACGATATTTATTGCAAACAAATTATTATTATTAGAACGTGAGTGATAAAAATTTTTTAAAATGAGTCTTAAAAATGTCACGTTGTAAATTATATGAATTGCATATTGTAAAAGATAATTGTAAATAACAAAAAAAATTCTAAAAACTGCATAAATTTTTATAAAAATATAATTAAATACAACGGTTCGTGCAATATAAATAAAATATTTTTGTTATTTAAACATTTTTTTAATTCAAAACGTATGTTTATAAATTATACTCTTATAAAAATTCATTTGAATTTATACGATATTAATTTCTTCTTGATGTTAGTAAATTATAAGATTATAAAATTTTATGTGCAAAAAGTCATATTTTTTAATTTATATTTAGAAATTGAGTCGATTACTTTGAAATATCTATGAATATTTTAAAAAATTTAACATGATTTTTTGTCCTTTTAAATATTTGGTATCAACGTATATTTTTATTAAATTTACTATAAAGAAACAAAATAAATCAATATTATACTATTTTTTAAAGAAACTTTCAAATGTTAATCTGATTAAATATGTATGTTTACGTGTGATTTTTTTACATTTTTATTGAAAGATATTTTATGGAGAATAAGTGTCGATCACATAAACTAATATATTTCATAAATAAATATCGTATTAATAATTATTCCGTAGCTAAATAAATCAATGCTGTTATAATGAAAATATATGGATAACATTTAATAAAAAAATATTCATAAACATTAAAATTCAGTTTCTCTAAATAATAATGTTAATAATATTAAAAACTAAACTTTATTGCTCTATATAATTTGATGACTTATTTTACAATCAATAAAATATTCTTATGGTTATCGTATAAATCTTGTTCTGCCAAGATAGATATGATTTGATTTTTTGATTTTAAAAGAATTAACTAATTAGGCATTGATTTTGCAAGAATGGATATTACTTAAGCGGATAACTAATTTTTAAATTAAAAATTAAAATTAATTAAGGAATAAATATCAAATAATCAAAACAACTCCGTTACAGACAAAAATATCTTTAATTTTTAACGTGCAGATATAAAATTGTGTAACAAAAAATGTGATACATATTGTGTGCACAATAATCGAAACAAATTTCTGATACATTTCTGCAGACAAAATAATTATTGTACTTGATCATTCGGCCTAATATTTAATAAACTTGTAATGATGGAAGTTCAAAAATGACTGTGTATTATTTTACTTTTTATGCCAATTTATACGTAGTTACAAAATAATTCAATGGGAAGGCCTTTCCCATGCAAGTTCGTGCGAAGGTGCAGAAACGATCAGATAAATCTCGTATATTTGAATTTGCAAAGTAATTGTCCTTATCAACGTAAGGGAAATTATCCATTTGTAGTAGTCGCTATATTAATTTTTATTATTTTTTTAGATCAAGATGCCGCGCAATGCAGAAACTACAAAAATGTACCTTGGCGATGGTAAATAAAGAGGGAATTACCGATCAATTGTTCTTCACTCGCGTCTGTCAAAAAATTTTTGCAAACTTGCCACTATTTGCTTTCGGTTTCTTCGTAGAAATACTTGCGCAAATTCGTAATCTCACTTGGATCAATTTTTATTCAACCATAAATTGCACAATCTCTGTTCAATAAATGAACACTTCGTAAATTAAACGTAATTAGATGAATTTTTAAATTTTATTTTTTCATTTGCACATATAAATTCTAGTAGAATATATATTAAGGGTACATATTATTAAAAATATAATATAATATATGATGATCGAAAAAATGGTAATTGGATAATGCATTAATGTAATTGTTACCATAATTTAAATTTATTCTTTCATAAACTTTAGATTTTTAAGGCCACTTTAGATAAAAAAGTAGAATTAAACATTAATAGTTATTATTACCGAGGGATGTTTTTAATTGCTTAATTGCGTTTACAAAACTATTTTTATAGCTTACATTTATTCAGGGATTACGACTTAACTAAATTTGTTTATCGCTTAGTATGTATTATAAATAATTGTAGAGATATATTATATGATAATTTTAAAAATATAGTGTGCATATAAATTATTAAATACATTTTTAGAATTAAGAGCATCGTAAAGTGCTAATTCTCAACACGATTAGCAGTTCAAATCAATAGTTTCAAATTTTTTAAAAGTCAGATATTATACAAAATATCAATAAATCTCAATTACAATAATACAGAATGTTGCTTGCACTTTTGATTCCAATTAATTGGAAAAATTATTATTTACAATATTAAATCATGCACGTTGTGATGGTAAATCAAAGTAAAATATTCGTAAAAAATTAAGATATTTGTAATAACTCGTCGAAGTTTATTTGTTCTCTAATTATTTATAAAGTTAAAGTCCCATTATTAGTCGATTGAATGTAATGTTTGCAGAACGAAGAGATGAGAATAATCAGTTTATGGTTCATCGTGTTAATATCGAAGATAAGATGTAAGGAAAAGTCGCTATAAAATATTTCGACTCTATCAAAACGCTCGTTGAATATTCATCGAATCTGTAAAGCTGCAGTTACAATACAGAAGCATAGCTTGAAGTTTTTACGCTCGGAAAATGTTTGTTATCTTCTAAGATCTTCAGTCGCGAGTTTGCTAAGATTAGTTATGTCTATGCTTCGGTCTCTTAATGCTCGATGAGCTTTCCATAACACTCGAAATACCTAAGCAGTTGTTACGCCAGAGTACATGCTCTTAGCGCAGTACCTATTTCTCTCCGAATAATGACTCTTTCCTTTTTAAGGCGCTTAACTTTTGTATTTAGAGTTTCACTTGGGTTATATTTGCTATTTCTATCGACTTGTACAAGACTTGAGACTGTATATGTTGGCTAAACAGTCTCGATTGCTCCACTCCTTGTACTTGCACTGCTCTCGTCTTGTAATTCTCGCCTTCTATTTAACTGTTTTTTATTCTTGTTCGTCCAAACCTTTTTGTTATCGGATATATATTTCTTTTGCGATGACTTCTTGCTTAAATGGCTTCTCCTGAAAATGTTTATTATTTTTTCAACACAATTTTTATATTGACGCAAATATAACTCGAGTAATGCATTTAAACTTGATAATAGCTTTCTGAAAATACACCGGTAATTTTTATTTAAAAACTTATTATCCATATCAAATGTAGTACGATACATTTATTTAATATGAATATAATTCGCTTTCTTTCTACAGTACAATTAACGAATATTATATGTTATTTTTTAGGATCTTTTCTAATTTTAACCAATACCACTACCAAGCTACTAAAATTTTTTTATAACTGTCAACGAAGAGGTATAGAAACGTTTATTACATAAATTTCACAAATACTTTTTAACGTTTAGTTACATCAACTTTTTAACTTTTTACGTAGACGCACGCGTTTTACAATTTAAAGAGTTGGGCATATTAATTTAATAAAATTATAGACGCGTATGTAAATATATCGAGGCAATTACTAGCAAAACGTTAAAATCCGTCAATTTATTAACTGAAACACATACAAAGTAGTGAAATCGAGCCACTAATGCAAATTAAAACGTGACACTGAAAATATTAATCGATACGAAGGAAATATTATTATCTTATAATAAATTACAGCTGTTGATAAATATATTAGAGGCCAGAACTGTTAACCAAAGATTTTTTAATCTCAAAGTTTTCTAAAAATTTGAATAATTGCACATAATTTAATTGTCTAGACTCATAAATATTACCCATCCACCTGTAGACAATTTAAATTTCCAGCTATAATGATTTACTTTCTAATTTAACGTATTTTTAAATGCGCGTTAATAAAATACCGTAGCTCAGTTATAACGTAAATATAATTTTTCCGAAAAAAATCATTACCGATATGTTTCTTTATTGTACATTATGATCGTAAAAGTAACTGTTGGCAAAAGTATAGGAAAATTTTGAGAAACTAGTTACAATATCGTGCAAAAATCGAAGTTTCCTAGGCAGATCTATCTTTCTCCGGGCATACATTGAAATAACGTGAAACTCGGTTGAAAAAGAGAGAAAGAAGAGCCGGGGAGAGCAGCGAGTGCTCCACGTAAAAGCCACGTTTTCAGAAGTCGAACGAAAGCGGTGATCCTACAGTATGGCACTGCAGTACCGTAGTTGAAACTGAAAACTAGTGCGTCACGTCTCTTCTTAAATAACGAGTGAAAACGCATAGACGAGGAGATTCGTGGGAGCACACAGTTCTAGACGAGATAAAACAAGGTTGTAGTAAGCAAATCTGTGTTTCCAGCGGCCATAGCGCTTTCTCGTAAGCATTGATTCCATCAATTTTCTGTCTCCCTTAAATCTCTCCTTTCACCGATTTGCCAGCGCACGGCACGCGTATCGATGCTTGTCTCGTATTTATGCGTGCGCGTCTTTATTCGAATAAAGTTTCCTCTGACTATTTCCTTTTTTCAACGAGTAATGCTCGAGTAATTATTTTGCACGTCCGTCTACCATGGGTTACTCACTCGTTAGAGCTCTCGTTTTCTCTCGAGGTCTGCGGCAAAAAGTTTGAAAACAAGCATCGATTCGCGCTTCGTACAGCGTTACGAATTTCAGTGCGTCAAATCTACTCGAGGCCAGAACTACTATATTAGCACCTCTGGTGGATGGATACTTAGTAGAAAAATCCTTTCGAATATTTCGTTCGTTGTAAGCCGAAACCGCAAGTGGCTTATGTTAGCATTTAGATGTTAGCGATAAGTTTATTTTCTAACGATTCTAAGGGACCCGTGCCAGGGCTGTTAGACACGTTTCTCTCCTGGCACTTTTTGCCTCTTGCATTCGCTCTGAGCATCATAAAACTGTACCGAGATCGTGGCAACAGAGCCCAGATGCAAAAAGGTGAGCGCTATGGACCATTTTTCCGAGAAAGTTTACTGTGGTATTTGCAATTTAAGATAGGCAATTGCGGGGGCGGGTGGCCGCGAGGGAAAAAAAGAGCGGCGATAAGTCGCGGCCGAGGGGAGATCTTCGAGGAAGGCAAGAAATCAAGAGTGAAACGGATCTCGAGACGGAGAACTGTTTCGAGGTTCAGCTGAAAAACGACATCGACAAGGACCAACTAACATAAGTGCAACGTTTTCTCATGCCTCGTTTTTTCCTCCCTGAATGAAAATCTGCGAGTTATTCCGTATGTTCTTTTCCTTTTATTTTCATCCTCCAGCCCGTTTCGTGAAACGAAGCACGAGACTTTGAACAAATGGCTCGTTCCAATAGAAGTTTTAGATCAATCCGAAGGTGAATAAGAGTAAACGATTAATATTGGTGTGCCTGCTAAGCACGTATATAATGAAATGACATAATCTTTATGATTTTTTTCATTTTTTAACAAACAGGTAATACTTTGTTTTCGCTTTCTTTTCAACGTTTCTTCGAATATTCTACCGCAATAGAGATTCGTATAGTGAATATATAAGTTGTTCGAGCACCGTAAGCTCCAAAGATATAACCGCGTAGGAATAATATCATTCGTGTAGCGATGATACCTTACTAATTACAAGAAAGCACTTTAACTTAATCTATTAAACGTTGATAAAGTTGACAAAATCTGGATAATAAGAAATAAAATATTAAAGAAAAAAGAGTTATGCTTTTTTACGAAATAGCGATCATAACTTAAGCTAAGCTCGGTTAATATTGTGACGAATTCTCATTTGCATTTAAACTGATTTATAAGTAATTTGATGCTTTCTTATATAAGCATATTGGGCCAAGGTATAAAAAAATGTCTGAAACAATCTGTCATTTATAACAACTGGTCAGGTATTGTAGATAAAAATAACGGTTGAGCTTCAAATAATCTAAAATAAATACTTTTACATAAATATTATAAGGGAACGGTTAAAATAAATAGAGTAAGTTTTAGAAATCATTTGTTACGATTGCTTATTTCCGAATAACGAGTATATTAATATTAAAAAAAAATATTGATAATCTGTTTTCTTATATTTTATTAAATATTTAACGATAAGATAAACATTTAGATAAAAATCTGAAGTAATAAATATCACAATTAGAAGCTGAGATGTCTGATTTTAGCTTCTGTGCGGACACGTGAGAACGCGCCTGCATGTGATTGCTTGCACGCATGTAAGTATGCATGTACATATATTCAGCCACATAAGAGTATAATTAAAATATATATAGGTATGCGCGTGTGCGTCTGTGATTTAAAATAATTGAAATAAAATTTTAAAAAATTATTTTTTTATTTTTTTTCAAAATTGAACTAATACGTTAGCCGTGAACATATTCACCTGTACTTTCATTATACTGTGTGTTTAAAATTTAATCTTTTCATAACGTAATTTTCTGTTAAAATTTTATTTTGATACCAAAGTTGCGCTTTAATATTTAAGCTGTAATTTAACGATAAATCACGGATCAGCATTTTTACGCAATATTAATAAAATGCACGAATGTTACATTTGTCAAAATGAGTGCGCATTGAATTGATATTTAGAGTACGATGGGTCTGTAAAAATAATATTTAAGTGCATCGATGGATGTATTTGTCGTATAACGAAAAATAAAAATAATCGCGTTGTATTTATGCAAATATAAACATAAATATGAGCGCGGTCGTGCGCGCGCGTGTGCGTAGAGTATCAAGTATGTAAAAGAAGTGCAAGTGATTGATTGGTTAGAATCGGCCGGGGATCTTCTTCGAATGCAGCTAAGCGATTAAACAACAAAACAATTGCGAAATCATCAAAAGGCCTAGATGAGAAGCCTGTTTTTGTGCGAATTCATAATAATCGTGTACAGTTACAAACTGAATAGAAAGGAAAGAAATCGGAAAAATACGTCTTTTTAAATATCAGAGTGAATTATGAGCGATCCGTAGATAGAAGCCCATTGCAAAATTTTCATTTCTAATTTTTTCGTGCCCAACACTCATTTCTCTTCAATCTTTAAAGACCGATGGCTTCGCTTTTCGCTACATAATAAACTCTAGCTTTTTCCATATGCTCCTTTTTTATCCTGTTGTCTCTTTAGTAGACTTCCCGTTCATCATTCTCATTTCTTCTCTATTTTCTCATTCTCTACTTCGTCTCATTTCCCAACGCTGCTGGCCTCTTCCTCTCTCTCACTCTCTCTCTCTCTCTCTCTCTCTCTTTCTCTTTATTCCCTCTATTCTTTTTCTCGCCTTAGTATCATAATAGCATAAAAGCATAATATCATATAGAGTCTTCTTATGGTGTTAAGTTTGTGGCCACGGTCAAAGGTTGACAGCACTACTCGCCAGAATCTCTTCTCGTTTCTCCCGTAAAAGAACGCGTGTGCGCACGACATGTATATATATATATAGAAAAAGAGAGAGAAAGAGAGGATAAAAACTCTTACCCATGTCACTTTAATACTGCGAGCCTTTCATTTTATGATTGCGGAACAAATCAAATCATCTGCACAATATTTTCCTGATTAATTTTTATCTTCCACTTTGAAAAACCCTTTAAAAAGTGTTATTCTAAATTTATTATGTACCCTTTGCCGTTCTTACATTTTACGATTATTTTCTCATGAATTATACTAGCTTGTCAAAAAAAATTTCGTTTAAATCTACACTGAAATTTTCATAATTAAAAACAATGGAAGTTCTGCAACATTGAAAAATTTATTGGTTTATGACTCCTCGAAAAATTTTTTTTGGATACACAGATGAAGGGCAATAAATTTTGTATTAATGATATTTTTGTAAAATTTACGAAACTAATTATGTTAGTTTTAAAATAAACTGTTATTTATTGCTTTTTGATTATTTTTACCGGTGATATTCAACATTCATTTATCGTTTTTCCTCGAACAAAATTATACGTTAGCGGGAGTATAATATTGGACGATAGTTTATTATTTATGTATATAAATACACTAGATGCATGAGGAAAAAACAAAATGCATCAATAATTGGTTTATAATTTATGTGACTAGTTGATATGATAAGTAGTCACGCACAAGGTAACGCATTTTGTGGGCCACGCTATTCATCGAAATTATTTTTCATGTAGTCCACAAGTTATTTGCCAAGATGGACATTTTTATTTTTCACTGCATTATTCAAAAGTTAATGATTCACATGATTAACGATTTATTAGACAACATTTATAAAATTCTAAATCATTTTCTATGTCATTTTGTTTACACGTAATCTTACTTTCTTCATTTAAAATTTTCTTTTCGGGTTTGCATTTCATATGAAGCTGCACTTGCATTTGTTTAATATATTCAAAATAAATTTGAAATGTTATTTTAAACTGATTAGGTTTTGAAAATATTATAAATTATACTATTTCTTCGATGTAATAGTGAGAATACAAATTTTAGCTTAAGACTAAATTATTAATTTTTCAAATGTAGTGTGAATTTTATCGAAAAAATGCAATTGTTAAAAAAAGGTTTACATTTTCAATAAAAATTCAAGATATTGTCTAAGGATAAGAAATAACATTATTTTAAATTAACGAGGTCGAAAAGTGGTAAGAAATATCAATCGAAATCTATATAAAGTAGATCAATAAATTAAAAGTGAATTCAAAATATTGTATTACAAAAGTGTGAATTTTGTTTAAATTAATTTAATGACTTTTTGCTGTTAATAACAGATATAATGAGCTACTTTGAACTATTTTTCTCAATTATAGATAAAGAGAAAATTCTAATCGACGTAAATTATTTGTTTTTCGTGGTGAATTGTGTTTTTATGTATATTAAAATTAAATTGAAAAAAAATAATACATCGCGTTTTCAAAATCGCATTTTTTCGAAAATTTGTTGTTCCTTCTATGTATCAGTAAATGAAGTACAATTCTGACAAAAGCTGAAACGAATAAAGTATACATTAATAGAGCGTAAGAAATCAAGTGTTTTAATCGATTATTAAGAAACCAAAGTTTAACAAGTATAACAAAAGGAACAATCGTTATTTTTTATGCAAATTCACGCAAGCAAAGCAACGATCGGGCACCGCGTGTATTTATCCACAAGATGCAAGATTGACACTGCAGACTCAGAAACAATGAAAAGTAATGGAAAAGCGAAATTTTTAGCGCAGCTCGTACGCAGAAGCTCGAGAGTCCGTTTACAGGCGGGGAATTTGACAAATTCGGGACGGCGATTCGAAACGCGAGTAATGTAATATAGCGTCCAGTGGATCGCTTCTTACTCGTGTAGCGTCGGTTCTCGTCCTAATCGGTCGCTGTCGCGCTCGTGGATCGCGTAAGAAGAATAATTGTGCGTCGTCGGTCGTCCTCGTGGTCGTCGGTATCCCCAGGACAAATGGATCATCGAGTGCTCGGAGGCCCGAGTGATCGATGCCCCGCGAGCGGTTGGAAAGCCTCCGCTCGGCGCTCGAGAAACTCCGTCAACATGCCGATGAATTCGTTTCGCCTCGCAAATGATTCCCTTGACGATAATTTATCTAAATTTATTGGCTTCTTTCCGTTACGGTGTCTACCCGCGCACGCGCACCTCGCAAAAAGCAATAGAACCACGTGCAGCGCAACTGCTTCATTTTGCATTCTGGAGAATCCCGTAAATGGAAGCGATATCACCGCTCGCCAGCGGATTTGTGTACGTACATGTCCGATTGCGGAGGATGTGTCTTGTGTTGAGAAAGTGCGGTGTAAGGAGTCGTGCCAGTACGCTGTTGGTTATCGTTGCTTAGCTTACGTCGCGCGCGCGCGCACAGGTGTTCCACGGTTTTTCGAAAAATTTCGACACGAGTTACGTAGATCCCGGATTCCTGATTTATATCCTCTGATTATTTGATTATTGATAGTTGATCGCTGATAGTGGGAACAAGGAGTACAATGATTTGCGCGCGAGCAGAAGCGCCTGCTGGTTGCGTATCGAATTTGTTCGCACGTTTAAAGTGACAACTTGATTATGTAAAAAAATTACTTCGTTTGTAAAAAAATTTCAACAGCGGAGCTTGCAAGTGTTTTATAAATTTTAATTAGTTCGTCCAAACGCAATGCGAATTATCGGCCTGAATGTGTATTACAATAAAATCTAAGCTTTGATCAACGAGCTATTTGTTTACCATGTGCAAAGACTAATTCTAAAATTAAGCAAATTAATCATATTATAGAACGTAATTTACGCGATATTCGTGTATCATGATGTATTTCTAAATTCTTAACCTTATATTTAAGAATTTATGCCATTTATCACGTTATTTTTTTGCAAACACGATACTCGGGAAATTATGTTCTTTGCGATATTTTTCAAGAAAAATAATATCCGAGAACAATGAATAAAAAATTTTTATTTCTATGATCGCTTTGCGTTTACTTGAGCCATTGAATTACAAAAAGAAAATATTTTATCAAAACTTTTTAAGAAAAGAACAGTTTCAGTTTTTGTTCATACAATGGATTCCTCTTATAAATAACAATACAGAAGATTATCTTGAACTAGTATTCAGACGATCATCCTATATTTATTGAGTTTTCTTCAAAATTTTTGACAGTAGAGAAGATTCTTCAATTTTTTGAAAATTTTGCATCTTTAACTAAATATTTCCCAATAATTTTTCATTTACCGTCTAATTCAGTAGTTCTAAACGTTAAAAATTAGATTTTTGTCTCACTGCATAAGTAAATTGGCACATACACACAGACAGAATTAGTACATTCATTCGACATTAAATTTACATATTAGATCCTAGATTTTTAAGTATATTTTAAATCATCGCTTACTTATATATCATATATATGAGCGTGTATGTGGAAGCGAAATTTATATTTTATTCAATTTTCTTCAACCTCGGATTTCTGAATTTGTTTCTATAAATATTGTGTTTACAATAATCATGTAATGTAACTAATTAATTAAGAGTATTAATAATTAACATTTGATTTAATAATTGAATCTAAATAATTTTTTAGATTTAATATTTATTTGCTTATTATTTGTTTGACATTAAAAGACGAAGATAAAAGCGATAAAGATAAAGACGGTGCAAAGAAATTATCGCTTTGAGTCGATCTGCAAAGCGATTCGTCCGTCGACTCACAAAAACTGCATACGTTTAGAAGATTAGTAGCTTCGACGGATTAATACGGATGCGTGCAATTTCATACTCACTTTTAGCTTCATCGACTATCTATTACCTTATTTTTTATCCCTTTTCTCTAGACAGACGTATTTGGATTCTATCTCTTGCCTCGTTTAATAAATTTCCCTCCTCGTCTCTCAATCACTCGCGCGGCATCTTTCGATTCTTCCGCGCAGTTCCGTTTATTTTTCCGCTGCCAGTCGAAGCCTCGGAAACAAGTAAAACAAATGTGTCTACAGGAGTTTAAAAGTCGCTATGCTGATAAAACGATAAAACAATATGGAGGGATTACTTGAAATTATATTGTTTCATCTTATAGGGAAGTGTCGTTTCAAACGAATAGTTGTCAGGTGATTTGCAATCTATTATTTCAACCGATTGATTTCAAATTGTATATCGAAAGACGAGAGTTGCACGACTTTTCTCGTAAATTGGTTATGATATTTAACGGGAAAATTTTTGACTATTTGCAAGTTTATTTTACAATATTAATTAGATTCTGAAATTTAAACTAAAATGTGACGGTGCACGTATTTTCAATTGGTATAGCTTAATTGCACATTAATTAAAATTTCGGTGCATTTTTTATTTCTCCTCCATTGTATCGGTTTTGCTGATTTTACCGATACTTAAGGCCAAACAAAGGAATACAACCGAGCATTATCTCGAAGATGCTTTCACCGCGAGTATAAAATATTTATGACGAAATTCCACGTCCATTCCTAAAATAATTTCTCCGCTAAAATATTACATCGACGTCGAAAATGAACCGATAATACTTAGCAAAGCATGCAAAATGTACTCGAGGAGGAAATTCCCCTCATCGATATGTTAGGCATGCAAGCGCACCTACACATATTCATGTTTTACGCTTGCAACGGGATCCAAATTGAACGACACCTACGCACGGCATTCATACCTCGGGATGTTTTACACGTCGTTAAGTGACTTACGAGCTGCATAATCCTGACTCCCCGATGAATAGTCATTTATTGTAATTCGACCTACTTGACGACGATCCTTGTCCACTCTCGTCTTTTTTCGTCCCCGCGACGATACAATCACGCGCGCGCAGCTTTCTGCGACGCTTTTCACGAGGCGATCGTTTATCTGGCCGGCGCCGTTGTCTACTTCATTCTTACGTACTTTCCGCGTAATTTAGGTATTTAAAGGACCGCAAGGTGAGAACGCAGACGCTTCATCTGATTAGTGCGCAACGAGATCTCTTATCCTCCTTCTATTGCCTTTCTAACTCGTGTTCGCATATCTAAGTGCCCCCGTGTCTACGAGAGGCTTACCTAGAAAAATTTCGTTCCTTCGCTACCGGGATAAAAAGATAAAAAGGTCATTCGAGATATTTGCTCGCGATGTTTTCCTAGGAAAGGGAAAGACATCGACTGCGTTTATTTTATATTCATCGCGAGAAAGTTATTCGTCGAATCAACGTTTCTCGCACGATCATTGAGATTTTCTTGAAAGCAGCAATGGCGAAAGTTAGGTACGCAAAGTTAGAGAATAAAAATGCGAGATGCGCGAGTTTGCTTTGAAAAAATCGTCTACCGAATTAAGTGCAAACGTTTAATTTAATATGACAATTTTTTATAAGCGTCATTAGACGAGCGCGCGTCGAGTATTAAAAGCAAGACGAAGCTTTTTAATTTGCTAGTGCGGGAATAATATGAGGAAGAAAAAACTGCTGCACGCGTAAGCAGCTTGGAGATAATCAACACGTGTTACGGGGTGTAAGGAATAATGCGCGGCTCGTAATTGCGAGAATAATGCAAATTGCATTTCAGCAAACGCATTGTCGCGACTCGTATTTTCTCGTTTAAAATCCACATAATATGAAAAGTATAAAGATACTGAAATTATAATGAAAAGCCTCGATAACTCAAGCTTGTAAATAAAATTAATCTAAAATTTTCATTTAGCTCGACGAAGCAGTTGTTTGAGGCCGAATAAAAGGTTTCGTTGGAGACGAGAGAGGCAGTTCTTAATAATACCAGAGTTATCTCTTGGAGCGGTGTAATAAATTTGAGAATTCGTAACAACTTTACACTGGGAAGGATTACGCGCATCGGCTGTTTATTATTTCTTTGGCGCTCGAGTACGAATACGAGCCTTAGTATAACAACATTATCAAAGAAACCGAGCTCTGGAAAACTGCAAAAATGCCTTCAGCGGCTACAATACGAGAATCTAAATCGAAGAATCCAACGAAAAATGTCACTCTTATTAACGCACCGCTAACAGCGCCCAGCTCTTAATTACATAATTAAATAAAAAAGGGGGAAAAGTCCGAGCTAAAGAATTCCCGGACTCTTCCTCATTCCATTAAATCCGCATTCTCCATTTAGCGCGACTTTGACTCTCCTCCATCCGGCTTTATAATAATATCCTATACACAGGTCTCAATATCGGGGGAGCATTTTTCGCGCGATGTTCGGCTTCCTCCCATCGGCCCCCAATCCTCCTTACTCCCATAACCATTTTTGTCCATTTCATTCTATTAATTTGCCTGCTACTGGAGTTACCGGCGAACGTGTCTACCCTTTTACAGGTACAGCAGGTAGTCAAGTGCCATGTGGGCTGCACCGGCGGCACTCGGCGGCTCTCGGCGACTCTCGGCCCTATATGGAAACGAGTCGTTAACGCGTCGTTGTCGTCGTCGTCGTCGTCCTCGTCGTCGCGCCGTCCTCGACAGTTTGCAGTTTTCTGCACACGCCGACTCTATGGTATTGTTGGCGCCTGTTGGAATGGATTCCGCGCTACAGCTGCGACTATTCACCCTTGGCTCGGACAGAGACAGAGACAGAGACTGGGACGCCTTATTAGGCGTAGAACGAGTCGTGGCACCGACGATACCATGTTTATAATAGACTCGGACGAGAACGAGAAGGTGATAAGATGTGTGTTATTTCTTCTTTGATTGCTACTTGTAATAACGCGGCTCGACGACTTTTTCCCCCTTTCGTCTCTCTCTCTCTCTCTCTTATCCGATTTCGTTCTCGCCTAGGAAAAATGGACCACTCGGTGGCGAGTCATCGCTTGTGGTTTATGAGACTTTAAACGCGTAGGTCGTATCTGGAGTCGACGGGGTGCGACTCGGAATAAAACTTGCGAATAATTCGGAGATTGCCGAATTCGCAATTACGGATATTTGCGCGATCTATATTATAACGAGCCGACTTCTGAATTGCGATTCGTTTTCTAAAGGCTTCTGTTTTATGAAGAAGTTGCTTTGAGCGCTCGTTATTCTAAGAAGCTTATGAAAGAACTCGGGATGAATACAATCTTTTCTTATGCTGCTACCTTTGGAGAACTCGTAATTAGTTTCTGAAACGAACTTGATCAGTTTCTCTCTTACCTTTTTCGTGATTAAGTAGTAAAACTTTTCCGAGTAGCAATCCAAATGTAATTCTCTCTTACCAGTTGCTACTTTCTGATTAATGCTGAAAATGCTGTGTAAGAACGAATCGCGATGTTTTTGACAGTAGCGAAGACCTAATCGATAAATTCGTGGTAATTTTTCGAAAATTAATTCCAAACATTTCTTCGTTATAATTTGTATTTGTACAGGTTTAAAAATCCTACTCTAAAATCTAATTGCGAATTATACTCTCTTGTAATTAATTGTTAATTAGTCGGCGCAGCTAATTCATAAAAGTTTACTTTATTGAAACGACAAAGCAATTAATTAACCGCTTCCAAAGAGCATAAGAACGTTTAATTTGTTTAGCTCATTTGGCTCGTAAAAAGTTATAAAATATTTCAATTATTTCAACGATAATTTATCGATAAAAGAGCTTGCGTCGTTCAAGTCTGTACTATACCTCCGTCGGAATAAATTGTTGGCATGCGAATGATTTTTGAAATATTAATACTTTTGGCTTCTGAAAAGGCTTGCTGAAAAATACCACTGGGATGAAAGTGAGCGCTGGCTTCGGTCGTACATTGAAGTAGATAATTTGAAGCTAATTGAGGCTAATAATCCTTTATTTTAGCGAAACCACCGAAAAAGCCCCTTTACTCGGTAGCGCGGAGTGACGAACAGGTCCGCGCAACGATACATCAGAAATTGCATAATTTCGCCATTCCTTGCGTAACAATAGAAATCCCCTTCTCTCTCTCTCTCCTCTCTCTCTCTCTCTCTCTCTCTCTCTCTCTCTCAAATACACTCCAGCTCCATAAACACATCTCGGGAGTAACAGCTACACTCAGCGGAGAACAGCACTCAAGCTTAACCGGGCGTCTCGAGCAAAATAAAGGAGCAGAACCTCGCGTTACTTATGTACATTTAAGATAACGTACACTGCCATTGTGAGGCTTTCCGTACTCATGCCTCGAGAAAGCGAAATAGGAAGAAGGAGAGTGTAGCTGCTTTAACTCCTCAAACGGTTACCTTCTTTCATCCCGTACGCTTACATTTAAGAGACGTTCCGCAGCGGGCGTTGCTATCACCGCCTTCGCCGCGGTGGATTGTCACGACAGTACGCGAGCGCGGGGGGGGGGAGAGGGCATCCAGCGGCTCCGGCGCTGGCAAATAATACAAAGAGGAACGAGGCACGAGGTAAGAAGAGAATCGGAGCGAAACTGACATTCCCTTGGGCGCATTCATGCCAATAACTGTGGCGTAGGACGGGCGTTCGCTTGGGGCTCGAGCGCGAAGATGAGAATCCGAGGGCCTCGGGTGAGCGGAGAATTATTGCGTGGACACCGAGAGAACGCAGAAGCTCCACGAGCATATGAATGCGAGGAGGCGGATTGACTTTGTTCCTGCTCCGTTCGGCTGTGCCGTTATATAATATTATTGAAAGCGGCCGATCGGTGAGAAAGACGAGGCCCGACTCCTGTGCTTCTAATTTACTCGCGCTCTTGTTCATTTTGCAATGACAAACAATAAGCGGACGAAACCGAAGCAGCTAGAAGACGCAAATTGCAGACGACGTCTTCCGTAGGAGTAGAAAAGTTGGCTTTGGAGTAAGGAGCTTCGCAAATAATGGGTTCATCATTCCTCACTCCCGGGGAGAACGAAAACACAACAGTGAAATAAGTGGGGATACTCTCCATAAATATATACTGACAAAGTTCTCTACTTTGCGAAACTCTTGTTATTATAATTGCAGATATGCGCGAGCCATTGTTTTTGATTTCAGAAGGAACTAAATCTTTAATGAATATAATTAAGTCGCGCGTTATGGCGATGAAGTCGAAAATCATAGATCCAAATGTGAACGATCGTGTAACCACGAGCCTAAAATCCCCGCAGATTGCGTAATAATACTGAAATTCATGAGTGTTTTTTTCAATATTGCAAATGAGGTATTTGGAATTGCGAAAAAAGGCATAATGAGCGGGTAAACCAGAAACGTTAAATATCGCATTTAATATCGCGTGAAAAGAAGAGGCGGAAACCTTTCATTCTGCGAAATGTCTGCTGCACGTGACCACAAATAAATGTTTAGAACCGAAAGGGTCTGTCTATCCCCAATACCCTATGCCTTCAATACCACTGATAAATTTTTAATACAAAATATCGGAAACAATGAAACAATCGAATTTAAAAAACGAATCTATTTATCCGAGATCAGCGTCCCAGTGTATATGAGTTTGACGCGTATTTTATTCATTTTCCAACGTAAATAATTTAACAACGACGACGTGATATTCTTATAATGGTTAATGATTTATAAAAATTTTGCACAATTTATTTCAATAGTTGAAACAATTTATGTGGATAAAATCTTTCTATTTAAGTTTTCTCTTTATAGTTTTTTAAAATATTACACGATTCAATACGTTTCAGCTGCGACTTTTGTATTTCATAATAAACTTTAGATTATTATGTTCTTTATTCTTTCAATGTTTATTATCTTTCTAATTATTGAGTTATCGTATACAACCCATATTAATAATAAATTTCAATGGTCTCGTTAATTTACCGAGTTATTAAAACATTTCAATTTCTTTATTTTAGAATTATATAATTTCTAATTAACTTTATGAATTGAATTAGAGAAAAAATATATAAATGTAAATATGATGTGGAGTTGAATACGCCCAGTCGATTATAAATAAAAATAAAATTTTGATATCTCGGCTATTATTTCAACTTTTGCGAGATAATAATATTTTGTTTAAATTAATTGAGAACGTCCGATAATGATTTTTTAAAAATGAAAGTTTTCTTTATAAATATCGAGCTAAAAAATTTAAGAATAAACATTGTTATTTCAACATTTTTATCGAAAAAATTTGAACGGAATACAGATTAAAAAAAAATGGTACGTTCGTTTGTTTTATAGTTTTTTTAAAACTTTTAAAAATAAAACGCTACACCTTTTATTGTATTCTCGTATGATTACGTAAATTTTTATCCAATATTAATGTATTATAAAATAAGGATCACCAGGAAATGGGGAAGGATGTAATACTAATGATAAGAAAAGGAGATAAAAGTAAAAAAGAACATCGAAGCTGGAACAATTTAATGAGAAAAGAACAACTACTAAAATAGATTTCTACAGAGCACTGGAATACCAAAGTTCTTATCCTGGTAATGCGCCTCTCTTGTCTTATCTGACTGCAGCATCGATTTGCCTTTGCTACTGTTGTTCATGTCAACTTGGAAACTTAATGTGAATAATTTGCTCATTTTTTCATGCTCCTTCTTTTCGTTAAAAGTGTATACTTGTGCTTCAATGTTTCTCGTATCGTGGCGATAAGAAAATAGCTCGTAAACAAAACATAGTTCTTCTGTATGTGCAAGTGTTATAATTTCCTGCATTAATTCGAATATGTCCTTTCGATAAATCTCGCATATTTGTACTGTAAATTCATAGGCGTTATATAGCCGTTTTGTTTAATGTTTTCCACAACAACATTTGCATAGTGTTCTTTATGATACATTTAATAATAGCATATGCTATATTTTAATTTATTTTTTACATTTTTCGAACGACTAGTGAAATATGAAATAAGGTTAAAACGATGAATAAAGCATAGTTACTTTTCTAATTTTAACATCTAACGTATAATCGATTGTAAAAGCATGAAAATAATTTCAACTTGATTTGATTTCTTAAACTATTTGTAAAGGATAGTATGCATCCAATTTTTTCAGTATGATACAAACTTGACAATTTGAACATATATACAATACATGTTGCATAAAAGTTTAAATAAGTATATCCGTTTTTCGGTCACTGTAAACTAATGAAATCCTTGGCTTTTAATATCGCTAAACCTTGCGTTAAACTCATGTTTCGCCATTTTCAAATGTCTTTCTCTTATGCTAATGTCGTGTATTCCCTCGAGTTTTCGTGTAGTCTTATTCGTTAACCAGTTTTTAATTCATCGTCTCTCTTCCGCTTCTTACCTTGAACAGCTTTTCGATTGATAAAATATTCCCTTCTCTCTCTCTTTGTTTCTTCCTCTCTCTCGCATTCGACCGCAATCTTCTTAAATTTTATACTTTTATTTTCAGTACTTCATAGTTGGGACTTCTTGATTTTTTATTATCATAGTCGCACTGTCTTTTTGAACACTTTATAATTAAACTAAATATTTTTCTATAAATTCTCGTATAATAATATATTATTTTCGGGAATTCAGTTTTAAAAGTAACTTTTCATATATGCAAGCATTTCTATTTGAATCATTTTTAAATAAATTTATTTCAATAGTATTTAATTTTAATTTATTAATAATGTTATCTACTTTAAATTACGCGAAGAAGAAGTTTAAAGTTTTCAAAGTTCATAAATTGATTCTTTAGTGAAACTAAACCAATTCAGCATTTAATTTTTGATTGGATATTTGGTTTTCGTTTATTTCATCAACTTCTTAATTTGGAAAATCATGAAATTTTTTTAACGACGTTTTATAATATTTGTATTTGCACATTTATGTATGGTACTGTGAGTAATAGTTCAAGGACATAGAAATGCAATTTTCCATCAACATCTAGTGGCCTGGAAGAATTTTATCTTTATAAGGTAAATGTAACTTTTTTAAATGACTGTCTTTATGTTTAACCAACCAAGATATTTGCCTTATTTTTTTACATTCTATGAAGAACGTTTCTACGTCGATTAATGTAAACATTTCTCAAGCAACATATTTTTAAGAGAAACATTAAATATAATAATAATTTTTTTTTTAATTTATCAGGAATGGAATATGTTCGATATTTTCTTATATATATTTGTATCCTATTATACTGTAGAAACATTATTTGATTCAATTTCTTTCAAATCCATAAAATTACAAATATAATTAATTGTGCAAACTTTTGTAGTTTTATTATTATACTAATTGCACGCATTTGTACGTAATTACATAACAAAGATAATTTATCAAACATATGATGTTTGAACTATATTTGCGCTTCTGAGTATAAGTATTATACCAAGTGTGTGTATATATGTATTTATTTTTTTTACTAAAGAAACAACTCTTTGGACATAATTAGTTGTTAATTAATGTTTTATCATATATTAATTAAAAGAGTAATTGTTTATTGTCATTATTTCTTTAGAGATTTTTATCGTTAGGATAGCTCATCATCATAATAGTATAATAATGAGAAAAACGGTTGAAATGTAAAAAGAAATGAACATGAGGTAATATAATCATGTGATATTTTTAGACAAATATCTACATTTTAACTTATTTAATTAATATACTCATGCACTACTTAAAAAATACATCGCTATCTAGACTAATTATGTAATATTAATTGTAAAAACAGATCGATTAAAAAAGAATCACAGATTTCTTCACATGTACAGCATTTGTGTTAAAACTAGTCCAATATTTATATTTCGTTTTTATATTACATATATGTAGTATGAAATTTATATCTTAAAGCTCACAAGTGCACCGATATTGTAGATATCTATCGTATCTGTGTACTTCAAGAAACAAACATTAATGTATTATGTTCAGCCTTTATTAATCGATATCGAATCGACGAACAAAGAGTAAGACAATTTTTTATCGAACTTTTATCGAATATGCTTTTAAAAATATTATTCGTTTTGACATTTTTCTTTTTTTGTTGTAATATATATTATTGCATACCTGCACCGTTTGCATAAATATCCGTAAACGAGGAAAAACTTTTTCAATTTTAATTTAAACATTAATATTTCTTTATTGTTGAGTCTTTTAATCCGTGAGATTTTTTCCCTTAAATACATTTTTTTCAACATGCCGTTTTATTAAAATTTTTTCTGGCGAAGGAATTTAGTCTCGAATTAAAGAATTGATAGTAATATACAAGATTATCTTAATCATTTACCGAAGCTTAAAGCCTCCCATAACGCAGAATAGTACCTAAATTATACACTAGCAAAAAGTAATCTTATACGTGCGGCACTAATAGCCATTAAAATACTGAATTAAGCTAAGTGATGACCTGTTGAAAATCTGAATTTGTATCAAGATTCTATCTATTTTCTGGGAGTACTTAGTCTGTATTAACAAGTAATTGCAGGTGTCGAATAAAGTTGAGTGTAACGTTGGTGCGTGTTGGACCGAAGATCGTAGATGAAAAGTTTGAACTAAGAACTCCTCAATGTTAAAGCGTGACAATTTTTAATTGGCGATCCGGATTTGCACGAATTGCCAGCGATTTTCCTTGTTGTCCAAATCCTCTGCGAGCCATCGGTTGCACATCAGCAACTCGCGCAACCTTAAATCTAGTCTAGAAGCGCTCCTATTTTAATAACCCATTGCTCGGCGAGTACAACCTCGCGACGGTCGCTATTTTTCAACCCTTGCCGCCCCTTCCATTATCGAGGAGCTCTGCTCCGTCTTACTTGATTTGTCCCAGCGCGAGTGCATACCCGCTCAACTGCGCGGCCAATAAATATTTCTCGCGCTCGACGTTATATACCCGGAGCCACTCGGGCGGAGTATATATAAGAGCGGGTACGTAGGTACAAGCCCCCGGAGAGTAAGCGCGCGCGATATCGGGTGTAGGTGCGTAATGGTACGTTCGTGTAACACGTCCAGCGGCGGCAGCCGCCCGCGGGAATGCGGTTCATTATTTTCCGTGGCAGGTGAACTACTTACTACACGCAGCTCTATACGTGGGTATTAACGGGGCCGCGCGAGGATGCGTATAAAGAGCTGCTGCCGCTCCTGCGAGCGAGGAGGAAAAAAAGGACGTCGGTAATAGTCGGGGCCGCGATATCGCATCGAGGCGCCTGATAAGGATTCTCTGAGTCAGTCCCTAGGAAGTGCGAGAGCGACGATATATACGCGCCTCGTTTTCTTCTTCTTCTTCTTCTTCTTCTTGTGTTTTTGTTGGCTTTGCTCGAGCTTTTTCGCTTTTTCTTCCTTTTTTTCGCTCCAACTGCGCGCGTGGAGCTGTTGTATGAAATATGGGCTTTCGAGGATGCTGCTAGGATACATACTTATTTAACCTGGCAGGAGCTGCGCCTGATCTTCTCCTTTATGAACTCTATGGTTTCTTTGTTTTCTTTGCTTGTTCCTATCCAATATGAGTATTTATTGTCCCTCCAATGATTTATCTCGGCTTCAGGTAGATAAATATCATTAAACTATATTTATCAAATATTTAGCGAGATTAATTTCATGGTCGTTACGTACTGGAATGACTAAAAATCTAGCCTCTTAAAGTCAAGGGGGGAGGGCTTTTATACGCGAGAAAAAATTACGTTTCCAAGCAGTCGTCTTTGGTTTATGCGAGTGAAATATCACTTAATGCCGAGGCACAATAATTTCAAGATAACCTAATTTCTTGCGTTGATTCATGTTCCACTTTAACGGATTGACGGGTCGTATTTGCCAAGTTTAAATAGTTCAAAATATTTGCACGAGCGTTCTCATTTTTAGGGATGACTAATTTCTACTGTAATTACTATTTTAATTTAAGTTTTGGTAGAATTTGGAGGTTGGCTAAATACTCGGTGAGCGATTAGTTTAACGTAATGTTTCCGTTATTTTTTAATTCAATTTCAAAAGTAGGCTTTTGCTTTAAACGGCTGTCAAAATAAAATTTTTTTCAAGCTTTAGATTAAGAGGGTGCAACATCCATAAATTGGTGCGTAATTTTCAGGAAAAATTGTTATTGAGTACGGCAATTTAGTTATAAAATCGAATGAAAAAGAACGAACCTAGCAACGATCAAAATACCGACGCGTAATACGTGTTAGGGCAAAAAAAGGCTATTATCCGAGATTGAAATGAATTTTAGATGAATGAGTCGGAAAGTTTTAATATGTCGATTTAAAATCATAATGAACTCTGAATTTCTTTGTGTTTAATTTTAGTAATTTTATTTTTATTTCTTTCATTCTCTCTATTTTACTGATCGGCTTCGATTAAAACCTCATACTGCAGTTTTGAGTTAAATACTTCATTCTATTAAACTATAACTTTTTAATTGATAGATCTACTTTTCATTATTTAAATAATTGTATTCGTCAATAAACAGTTGATAGTTATAAAATATTTTAAGAAATTATTCAAAACTACAATCGCGCTCAAATCTATGTTTAATTTATAGTTGAGTTTTCAATTAAAAATTTATTATTTTGTAAATGACGAAATTTTATCGCGAATGCAAAGATATTTATCGAAAGTTAATTACGATCTGTTCCTTCAAATAATATTCTACTCAAAATATTAAGAATATTCTCTTATATAGTACGTAAATATTAATGTTAATTACATCAATTTAATAATAATAATAATGATGATGATGATGATTATAATTCCGTTTATAATAAAATCAGAGAACTGAGTACATTATATAAATGTTGTAAAAATATTAGTTTCATTAGAGGTAAGCAATTGCTCTTAAAAGGCTAATTAGCCTTTGCATGAAGATTTGCAGTAAGCCGGGTTGTTACGATGATTAGAATTAGAGTGGACAGGAAAAGGGAATATTATACATCAGCATAAAGCATCATTGTCTAGTTGATTATTTTTCAAATCGATACAATTTTTTGCATTAAAATTATAATTTTTGTTAGGCACTTTAAAAGAGGCGATAAAAACTATAATTCAAGTTTATCATAAAATACTATATAGTTTAATGTTATAATGTAATTAGCCACTTATACTTTATTGTCTGTCATTTAGTTCACTCGATATAACTCTACATAATCAATTTATTTCAAAATGAAACTTTATAATAGGTTAAATAACAAACATCCAAGTAGCTATTTTATTATTTAAAAATTCCCTGAATTAGCGAAATCATACATCTCTGAATATAATTATGAGTAGTAGTAGTTATCAATTGTTGATCCGACATTTCACATTCAAAAATAATAGATAAACTATGTTTTTACGGATGCTTTTTCATTCAGTTGATTATTGGCTCAATTTTTTCGCACCTCGTTGATAAAAGTTTCGCGTACTTTTTCGGTAAAAACAGATTCTCTAGAACCCTTTTCCCGTGGAATCGCGTGCAAGCCTTTCATTTTTAAACCTCGCGGCTTTTCCGTGTTATCTAACGAATTTTCCAAAACGTACGTTCAGCTAACACAAGTACTAGTGGCTTTTCGCCCGAAAACTCAACACCTTATAATAAATAGTTCAGGTCTCTCGTAATGGCAGAGAATCTTATCGAGAAAAGAAAGGAGAAAAAGCGAAGGCAACGAAAGCCACCACTCCCTCTCTCTCTCTCTCTCTCTTGGGCAATTAAATTTTTGTCTCCACGCGCAGCTGCAAAGGAGTTGTGCGATCGGCCGGCCCTCGTAAGTCACGGTAGCCGCTCGGGCAATAATTTCGCAATAAGATCGCGAGGAGACGGACGGACTAGGCGTTGCTTGTGTACGTTGCATTATCGACTGATGAGTTACGAAGCTCGCACGTGCCGGAAAACTCGCCGAGGCTCGGGAAAGATATCGGCTGGGCGCGAAGTTATAATGTGCCAGCGGTTCTACGCACCGGGAAAGCCGGGGAAGATCGTTCCAAAGATGAGATCGGACTGTATTTCTTTCGCGAAATTTCACGCTTATTAGCACTTAGCACTCAATATGTAATTTACTGGTATTTTTGCCTCGACAATTATCGCGGATTTAACTGGCGAGTCGAAAGGTATGCAGACTATTCTAAGGTACTGATAACGATTATTTTAATGGACCCTTAACTGAAAATTTGATAAAATTTTCTGTCCGATTTATAAATGGAATAACAGCAGCACATAAGCACGTGCTTCAAAGGAAGCTCATAAATAATGTCAGTCGATAATTTAACGCTTATTAAATAAGTTAGAAAAAGAGGGGCTATTTTTATTTTTACTCAGAATTATCTTTGAACTTTAGTGTTATTTTAAGTATTTTCAAGCTTTTTTTATCAACGTCGACGTGAAATTTCAAAAATCATACTTTTATTGCACGCGCGCATCGCATAACTTTTTTTACGAGTTGTTCAGCGATCATTTTTTTCTTCTAATTATTAAAAATAATGAAATGCATACGCGAACCTTCGTCTTACTTACTCTTTTCTTTTAAGGCCCAATATATGTAGATTATATATTTCGTTTATAGTTAATACGTATATAAAAAATGTTAAAAAGCTAAAAACATATACGTGGTTTGCGATCGCTTTTCATTGTCCAGTCAGAAATAAATAGATATTTCATTTAATAAGCTAATAAGAGAATTGATCTATCCAATCAGAGATTATAAATTACTAATTTTACGAGATAGCCAATCAATTAGAGAATAACTTACCGATTGCTAGTTGAATTTACATGATTACTATAGTAGACGTAACAAGTTCTGCCTATAAACTTATTTTCCTCTTGTTGTAATGCGTGTAGAATATCTCTTTAAAAATACTTTGTTTGATATTTAATTATTATTTTAGAAACGATACTTAATTTTTAAATAATTTACTTATATTTAAGTTAAATTAACGATTTAATTACGATTACATTTTTACACAATTTTAGTTGTTCAGGTAAATAAGCAATACGTTAATTACTTCTTGAACAGTTATTTATTAACGCTTGTACAATTCATATATTATGCTATAAGTATAATATACGAGAGCCGAACGCGAGTGCAATCGAGTCGCTTGCACGATTCTAACTGACTCGGCCCTCGGCAAAAGGGCCGCAGGCTCCCTTGTGTAATTTCATACAAAAAACGCAAAACACATTGCGTACTTATGTCTAATTCCTTATTTCTAACGTTTTACAATATTGTCGATACTCGACACGACGCGACGCGACGCGGGACACCCGATCTTTGTATATTCTCATGCGCGCCGAATTGTCGGCGCGCGGCAACATCGGTATGGCCCGCCGCTTACAATTGAAAACTAATATTCTAACATGCTCGCCACACAATATTGAACGTATGCATTTAATTTATTTGCCTAATTTATAATTTGTGAACAATTATTTTGAAATATTATGAGTGATGCGTAAATTTATTGTATAAATATGAAGGTGACTACTTTTGATATGAGTAATAATTATATATAATAAACGATCGCGTATTAGTGTCATTATGATAGATACGTTTCTTAAGCTATAAAAATAATTTTTTTTGCCAAGCAAAGAATTTTCTAAAAATAATAATGTATTACGAATATTATAGAATTCGAAAAAGAAGTAAAACCTGACATTATTTCTTTTTTTAAAATCATTATGTGAATTTTGAAGCTCTTTTTTGAAATTATACACATGGAATAATAAATTAAATCATTTAATAAGATGACGATTAAATAATTTAAAGTTGATAACAGTGACCATAGCAGTGAGTATATATAATTATTTGTAACTTTCACTTTCTATAAATAGATGATTACAAATACTCGTACACAACCTCTGTATAGCAATGTGACAAAGTCTTAGATGAACGTTAATTTTTTTTAAATAATTGATGCTCTACCAATTAACGATGATACTCTCATATAAATGAAATTATTAGTTCTTGTTCCGTTCCCTTCATCAATTTTGCATCCGTTGAATGTATTTTTACGATTGTACATATAAGAGAAATCATTAATAATATAACGATTTATATTTCGAGGAAGTAAGAAAAGTGTACTTAAAATTCAATTAAGAATACACAATGCGACAGATAGAAAGGCAATTTGTCTAGGGAGAATTTTCTTTTTTCCCCGACAGTTATGTATGACTCCAAGAATGGTGGTGAAAGTAGTTTGAAGAGACATTCAATGATTTAATTTCGATTAATGGTTTTCCGATTAAGTTCAACATTGATTTTACAAACTTCCTCTTAGATCCATATATATATATATATAACGATGAATAAATTTTTTCATTACTATTCTACTTTCTTATAAATTTTTAGAAATGACTACAAATTACTAGTTATTGTTTAGTTTATTCCAAATTGTTGTAAAATCTTTCTCTTCTAAGCTTATATAATACATTAGGCTTTCCATCTGTCACATATTATATTATTATAAATATCGTGGTTAATAAATATACAGAAAATCTATCCCGTATATTGTAATAAAATTATATTATTTTAGAGAAAATCAAATGCTTTAAATGACCATCAAATCTTCTATATGACGATAAGGTCGATATTTCTGATTTAGTAAGAGAAATAACAATACCATGTGTCCAGTTTAATAAAAAAGTACATATGCAAGGGAAAAATTTCATTACATAATTTCATTACATAATTGCATATACTAATACTACATTTAATCCTTTTATTCGATTATCTTTTCATTTATAAATTTTACCATCGACGAACAAATTTTTGTAGCCTTCAGCGCCTGTTTAGAATGGAGCAGCAGATAAAATCGAATCGTTTTCAAAATTTGTTTACTCGATCTTATCTTCGGCAGTCAATCAATCATCAGTCAATACCCGAGAGCTCGGGGCTTAGGCTCACGGCAATCGATTTACGATCCGACAAGTTCTTTCTTACTTCCGGGGCGCCACGGGAGTGCGGCTCTCACACTTCCCATAGTCTCCATAGTCGTAATGATTTGTGAGGGGGTGGTAAATCATAGTATCCGGGAAGATTCCGAGGATTCACGGATTTCCGATCGGAAAGGCATACGGATTGATTTTTCTCTTTTCTCGGCAATTTATTTCCAACGGTCCTTACACGACTTTGCGCGTGTAAAATATTAATCAGAAAATATATACATTGATATAAAAAAGCTCCTTCCTTAAAATGTAAATATTGCATACTAATACAAGACACGTTTCGTTCAATTATTCTTCTTATATTATCCAGAGTTCTTGCTCTATTTTTTATATCCTCGGTTGTTTGAAGATAAATTGATAGGTAAATATTTTATTTTCGTGTTGATTTTCTTACTTTTTGCGGAACACAAATAAGTCCAAATTTTCCTTAGAGCACGATAAGGACTAATACAATGTATTATTTATTGGTTATGCCCATTTATATATTTATAATTGAAAAAATATAATTTTGACTCTGAATATAAATAATGTTTATTATAAAATAAACGTGTTAAAACAAGTTGTATTTTATAACAAATATATCACTTTGGCAATTATTCGCAAAGCACTTGAATGATATTACATTCGAATTAAAAATGCTCCTCAATAATTATGACAAATATAAAAAATTAAAATTAAATATTTTTCTTTATAGCATCGTCTATTACCTTACAGTATTGATATTATTAGTGAATAAAACATTACCATTTATCAATCAGTCATGCGTATGTGGTAAGCTAAATCGAATTCAGCTTAGCATGACGCGCATAAAAATTAAAGTAGATTTCGTTACAATTGTGGAACCTTACGAGCGTAATGAATTGTATTTTTAAGTTGTGAATATTATTAAAAATATAAAATTTTCGTCCAGATTTTTCTCATACGATAGATTATTCGTTATTTAATCTAAAATGCAATTTCCCATTAACGATACACGCGTAAAAATAGTTCTATCGATGGTGGAAAAATATTCGAATCTATTATCTGGTTATATATTACTATTACCTCTTAATGATTTGCTTAAAAAATCGAAGGTATTTATTTAATTTCCTGATATTAGAGAAGAAAGCGTATTTTAAATGTAATTACTAAAAGCCGTGTACCGAGAAATTCTGTTGTAAAAGCTTTTTCATCCAATTGAAAGACTGTATAATACAGATAAGTGCAGGATCGGCTTGGAATAAGAAGCAAGATTTCTCGTGAAAATTTATCGTTCGCCTAACGACAAATTTCACGAGCAACGCCCTTTTCCGCATAGCCACATAATTAGATCCGACATTGCAAAGGCCGGATTTTTATGCGCGGAGGCCGTTAGTCGCGCGCTGAGCCACGTGGCAAGGCCGACATGGGGTCGTTGCTTGAACCTATACCAATACTACCTATGCCAGTTACGTATTCCACCCGTGCATATCGAGCATATCGAGCATTTCAGCTCGATCGCTCTCGCAGATGTAAATCTCTCGTTTTTAAATAAGACTTTGAATTCTCGATTGCTGAAAAAGTCGTTAACTCGCACGCCGAGAATTCGCAGCTCCTTTTTTATTTATTGTTTCCGAGCCATTGCGCATAGCTGCATTCGTTCTAGAATTAGCGCGCGCTAAATAAAACAGAAATCGGAATTTAAATAATTAACCACCAGAGCCACTACAACTATAATGTGTAGCAAATTTAACAAGGAAAATAAATAATATCCTGTTTGATATAGTTACTGCATCTATGAAGATATTTTATTTTTTCTATTCCTTCGACCTATAATTGCCGCTATTCTTAGATTATATAAATTATTTACATATTTTGAGATAAACTTAAATTGGACAGCACGCTGAAGTGAAGATTTTGTTAAATAATATAATTGATATTTTTAATTCTTGGAAGAGCGGTGTTGAAATTTATAGTTTCAACTATGTTACACATAGTTAAGAGAGAGAGAGAGAGAGAGAGAGAGAGAAGAGAGATCATAAAGGCATTTATAAATACTCGCTTGTAGTGCGCAAAACAAAAAATTACATTTATTACGAACTATTCACATTTTTAGTTTTATATCAGAGTAACTTGAAAACTTTATTATTATTATTATATTATTATAATATAATAATGAATTTACAAACCTTTATTAATGAATATTTTATGTCAGGAACGCTATACAATAATAAAATAAAAATTCAGATGTAATATTTTTGATTATAAATAAAAATTCATAAATTATTACTAGACATATTTGATATTTTAATATTTTTATAAATATTTTTTATCAGAATTTTTTATATTAATTATGAAATAATTAATAAAAATAGTATATGTAATAAAACACTCTTTCAAAATATATTACAAATAATATTTAGAGCAAAACTTGAATTAATTTGATTTGTATATACATTAACAAGTAGTGTATACGATTAACGTTTCTTTAATCGCAAAGCTTAACGTAGTAATTTCAAATAATTTTTTCCGAATAATGCAATATTCAAGCAAAAAAACCGTATAATAATTTTAAGGATGTATTTTTTATGTAGTTTTACACATAAATGATTTCAATAATTGAAATATTTTATGAATTTTTTTTTCAAACGCAAAATGTACGAGAATTTTCTAAATATTTGCTATAAAATATTGATTTACTAACGTATATGTTACATTCATATAAATCTACAATTTCCTTTTTATTCCTATAATTTATATTATACATCCATTTGATTAAAAAATATATTTTTTTAAATGTAAATAAGTTAAATGTATGCAGAAAGTTTTTTCATAGAATTAAATAAGTTAAAAAGGGCATTTTGGCGCATGGAAAACTAAACGAATTGCTTTGATCGCACGCGCGAAAAAACAACGAATAACTGCTTTATCGAGTTACGATTAAACGGCCGTTGAGGTTTCTGTATAAATTCGCATAGATGTAACCTGGGAACAACAGTACCTCGCGAACATCTTAAGCTCGTCGACGGGCGGATGCCCTCGACGTAGCCACGGAAACGCCTTCACGGGGGAAGATCCTCTACCCGGGAGCAGAAAGAACAGCCTCACGCCTCGCTGAGAAATCGTGCCACCGGTGTTAAAGTATAAAATCAGTGTTCTTCTTAGTTCAACGTATCCTCCAATCCTTGGTAGCGGCTCCAGGAAGAGGCGACATTGTCAATTTTTCTTCGCATAATTATTAACAAATGGTAAATATTTTCTCAAATAATCCGGTATAAATTCTTCTCGCATTATTTTATACAATCGTCGATATATAAATGCATACATTGAAATTGTAAACAAACACACCTATAAGAGCTTTTTATATTCAATAATTCCGTTTCGATCTTGTCCCTATCAATTCGTTCACTGCATATTTTTATACGGATTAATAATTAAGAAATGAAGGTATAACTCTTGGGTTAGAAAATTTATTATTAAAAATAAAAGCATTGATTTATTACAGTAGTTAAATCGTAAAAGTTGAAGTAATAGTTAATTTAAAAAAGATATTAATTTTTTCAAGTTTTATTTTAAATAGGCTTAATTATTCTTCGCATTAAATGTTTTATTTTCAGCAAAAAATGTGAAAGATGTTAGAAAATTAATTTTAATAATGTTGATATATTTTTGTGTAAAAAACGATGACTGGATATTTTGAGATAATTTTGAGATGTTATCTAGATTAAAAATACTTGCATTGCATGTAACAAATTTTGTAATTTTTTAACATTAATAACATGATATTTTACTTTTCTTCAAAGCATAATTTTTGCGTTTGCAAAATGATGAGTCATTGTTAGATAAAGTTTTAACATATTACTCATTATTGAAGCAACCATTTAGTCAAATCTGCTTCGTTTTTTTTATAAACCTTATATGATACAAATATTTTAATATAATTAATATTTGTGCATAGTGTTACATGATACGATAATGAGAAATTTAAATAGAAAAAACAACTCGTTCAATACGAAATACTGCATATACATGCGTTGTCGAGTGTCTGACACATCGACGAAGTTATGATATTTAAAATGCAATAGTACACTGGATGGAAGTGTAGACTTATATTAAAACATACGTGTCGCTTAGGGATTTGTGCGTGCGTAAATAAAATCCAGCTAGCGTGACGATAGATTGATCTTTCAAATCTGTGAAGTACGTCTGTGCATGCGTGTGGGTAAATATGTACGAAGGCGCACGTGAGCTCTTGTTGAGCACCAGTTTGCAAGGGTAGGCCCCTGTATTTAGAGGTTTTGTCACACCTGTTTATATTTTTCCTATCAATCCTGATATACGAGCTGGTGTGTAATATTTTGCAATAAACTGTCTGTATTACTTTTTTTTATTATATGACATTAAAATAACAAAAAATGTGCTTGCAAAGAATTCCATTATTGCATCTAAGTAACAAAATCGTATGTTAATTTACAGTGTTGGTTCCGAATTATAAAATAAAACCACATCTCGGAGTGAACAAATCAAGTAATTTATCGGCAACGCTATTCAATTTTTGCCGAGTTCAACTAAATAAGTACGTACTAAACTATAAACAAAGTACTAAAATAAAATCATGAATTTTTATTTTATATAATTAATTACAAACACATATTATTTCTTAATGTACGCAGTTTGCATACAAAATAATATTCAATAAGTTTAATTTAACGGAAAATACATACCCGATTGTCAAGAATAATATTATTTACATTCAAAGACTATAATTGAAACCATCAAAACTATAGCTATTATGTTCAATGCTGTAGTAATTACATTTTTGCTTTAGTTCGAATTCTTATATGTGCTCACTTTAACCATACCCTAGAGCAATGGTACCAGTATTCACTCACTTAATGTAAATCTTGAATTTCAACTTGCATTTAAAATAAGGGGAGAAAGTTGCGAAACTTAGACAGGTAGTAAAATATGTAATACTTATTTGATTTTTATGTGTAAAGTATTTTAAAATATATAAAATACTATGCACAGAATAATTATATACTGGAAAATAATAATTCACGTGGTGATACGATTATTATTATAATAAAAATACGTATTAAAAAAAAAATGAAATCGTTACATTAGTTTTTGCCCCTACATTAAAATAATGTAAGTATTTTTAATCACAATATTATGTATTTGAGCTTAATAATAAATTTAAGGTACTTCATTATATAATGAACTTTTATTAGTTTTTTAAAGACTAATTAATAATGTTAACGCTTACCATTAAGAAGATTGAAACATGTCAAAAATAAGATGATTACAATGTGCGAATTATTGAAATACTAAGGAATTCGTAGAAAATGAAAAATGTTCGATCGTTAAAAATACCTATAAAAATAAGATCTAAAACTATCGATAAAAAAGAGATATTTTATTGATGGTTTGTTCATGATCTGAGTATAAAAAATAAAAATATGTAAATCGATTATTTATATATATATATATATATATTTTATTACATTATCTGAAACAATAATAAGCTTTACATGTTTATGAAAAAACATCTTGAATATTATAATAATTTCACGTATTAAGCATTTCTTTGATATGTATCACTAACACTCATTACATCATAAATCGACATATCGGTTTATATTACAAGATATAATCTACTTTTATGTAGATTAATAATAGCTTGATTGTGACGCTGATTTTAGTCGCATGAATTCGCGTGATCGCGGTTGAATATACAGAGAGTGTGCAGCTTACCAAGTGCATTCTTACGTTAAAATGTATATTTGCAGTCATACACTGTTGCAAACATTTTCGCGAATAGTTCTCGATGGCCATTATAAAATTACCGTGTAATATTAAAGTATTCGTATATTCAATAATAAAATATCAGACGCATTGATTAATATTTATATTTCGTAAAAAATGATCTACAACGATTAAAAATAATGCATCCATTGAATATTTGTAATATGCTACTAATTTTATTATTATATATCGGTGCATAAGCTATAGCAAATTTGTTAAAAATTTATTTCTTACATAATGAAATTAATTTTGAAGTGATTTTGAATAATAATTATAAGACTTTGTAAAAATAAGTTGTAATAATAGTTGTGAACTTTCAAAAAATATCAAATAAAAACACATTCGTAATATAATAAAATCTATTTTACCTGCATTTTTTGGCTAATCTTAATTCATAATTCCCGTAGTTCCTATTACTATAAGTTGCCAAGTAGCGAATGACTGTTTTATCGAATTTCAAAAGAGAAAAGATAAGCAGTTTAACAAAAATAATTATAGTTCACAGGTGTAAATATGCATTGCAAGCTCGCAGCACTTTTAACGGAAAATTTAAGCAGAGAAGTATATCAGTTTTGCGAATAAGTTTAAATTTTGTCGAAGAGATAAGATATTTCTATTCAAGAAATGGTCTAATGAGTTTTATTTATCACATTATTTAAATAAAACAATAAACGTGATCGAAAGTGAAACTAATACTTTGAAAAATGCTATATCCTTCAAGATATGTAATTGGAAGCAGGATTTTTTTTTATGAAATATGAAATAAAACTTGGACTATTCGTATTACACAATTATTAATTTTTTCCTAGTTTCAACGCACGAGAGTCAACTACTTATCAAACTTATGCTTTTCTTCAATTTTTCTGAATTATACTTGTTTAATGTACTGTGTAATGAGAGTGAATTACGTTACTCTTGGAAATTTCCAAACAGGTTTCCCGAAGGTACATACGTAATTGTTTCAGTCTTTGATCTATCCATCTTAGCATACTTGACTCTCCAATATATTCGCCAGGAAGGTATTATTCAAAACGAATTTATCACGCATTCGGGTAATGAAGCGAAATCCAGATGGAAAGTTAAGGTTTATAACATAATTAAAGCAGCGCGCTATTAATCAAAAGCCTAACTGACCGTACCGGAACAAAAAACGCCCCTCCTAAAAAATAATAAAGAAAGTTGCATTCCAGCGCGCGGAACGAGGCAAAGCAGCGGCAAAGCAGCGGCGAAGCTGGGCAAGGACTCGGGTTCTTTAAATTTGTCAGAGGCGCTGCGGCCCGCTACCGCTGCTGGGCGCGAGGTGCCGCTCGCTTTTTATCGCGAGCGACTAACGACGACCGCGTTGTCACCGGTAATAAATACCCCGGCCCCGTAAAACTCTCCGCGGGGGCGCCATGAATCATGCTAGAGATGGCTATCGGCTCGCGTCGCTCCTACGAACGCAGTCGAGGCTCTACGCACGTGCACTTGGGTCTTTCGAGACTGCATTGTGGTTTTTCACGTTTTACCCGTCTGCTCTGGATATCCCACCGGTCGCTCTCCTCCATCTGCATCAGAAATGTATAAGTGCGCGTGCGCAGCTTCGAACGCGGGCAATAGTCGATTTCAACGAGTCCGCGCGCGAGCTGTGATGAAATGTCGATGAAACGCGCCGGCACATGCGCTGTGGAACGATTGTCGATCGCTGTGATTCGCTAATTGATTCGTTGTTATCTCGAATCGACGAAGAAACCAATTATTGGTCAGTCTGATCCTTGCCGCGAAACAGCATTACTGTACATTTTATTATATTATTTATAATAATAATCGTACCACATTTGCTATATTTAAGTGGATATCACAATAGTTGATACAAATACGAGGGAAGTAGGTGCGTCGAACCTATTATAATTTCAAAATCATTGATTTCTATGTATATTTGCAACGTCATCCACCCTTGTATTTTTTAAACATCGAACGTGAAAATAAGTGAACTGTGATATTTTTATATTTGGCAAGACGAGGAATGAAGTGCATGCCTTGATATATCAACGAAGCTTACGATCGTTGCACGCAATCAATAAACACATTTCAAATATTAAGCAAAGCCTCTTCGTTAAATTTTTTCGCGTACGAAAAAAGAATTAATATTTATCTTAAAAGTCAGGAATTGAAATTTTTCCCGCAATTTAAATTAAAAATTTTTAATTTATTAAACTCTTGCATTTATTAAATGCACCGTTACAAATTTTATTAAGGATTGGTAAAATGAATTATTAGGAGCTCGGATAATTATAATTTAATTCCACATCATCAGTGTGTGAATAGAATCTGGGAAAATAATTTGAATTCATATGTTAATTTCCTGGCAGAAAAGCACCCATCAACCTTAAATGAGACAATTTTCATACTAGTGTGCTATTACTTACCAGCGCTTTTCATTAAAATAGCTTGTTTCTGATCTAAAAATTGTTTGAAAACTAATTTCCAGCTGAGTTTTGAGTTTACTAAAACAAACATTATGAATATTAAATGCGATTCAAATAATAATCAAGGCTTGCCGAGAGTAAAAATTGAAAGCATCCTTTGTTTCCCATAAATTGTTCCCATTCGAGAATTTTATTTTGCGATCACGTTGCATTTGTAAAAATTTTTCCGTGGAAGTGAGCTTAACCTAAGATTGCTTAACATAATAAAAACAATTAAGGTTAATTGCGTTAAGTTACACGGACACCGTCTTAATTTACAATACCAATTTATATTTGAAGCGACAGAAATTAAAAATGAAGATAAAAGGTCTTGTTCCGGTGTTTTCGGGCGACCATGTGCGCACGTGTTTAATGCGAATTACTTGTGAGAAGTGTGTCTCGGCGTTAATACGCATTGCACTGGAGAAAATGCAATATAATGCAGCCAATGCTTGGAAGAAGGATCGCCGTAGCGCAGGGGATTTGGAGCGAAAGTCCACAAGAATAAAGAATAAATCTGATGGATTTAAGATTAAAAGTCGTTATCGCGGTTGCGTAGGCAACAGAATGAAGTTTAAAGGATCGGAATAAACACTCGTAGAAAGTCCATAAAGCTGAGGACGTAATTTTTGCGGGTGTCATTGAGAAGGGAAAAAGAGCGAAAGAGTGCGCGAAGTAGCGCGCATAAAACGCCCGCGCTCCGACACAATGATCGCATAATTTTCTCGGTTGCCCCGCAAGATATGCTGCTGGCAGAGGAAAGAGAGAAACCACCCATTGAATTTCAAGGTCTCTCTCCTCCGGCTGCTATGCGTCGCCGCCGCCGCCGCCGCCGCCGCCGCTGCTGCTGCTCGTTTTACGCCGCGTCGGCGGAATCTTTAAATTGGGGATCGGCGGCGGCATCTTGCGCTACGCGCGCCCTCGGAGCCTTTTAACGTCCCCTTTGCAAATTGGAACATAAAATCGCTGTTGTAACGGCGAGAGCGCTCGCTGATTGTTCGTTACCACCGCTGGCCGTCGTCCTCTGCCTTCCTTTCCACACACCTGCGGCCTCTCCAGGCGCATTTCCAACACGCACACCACCTCGGCGAGTGCTTTTAATGCATGCCCGTCTGTGTGCCGTGCGCCGGCGAAAGGAAGTCGGATCCGCCGATATTTCATCCGCCACCGCCGCTGCTGCGAAGTCGTGTCGCCGAGTTGCTGTAGGATGCGCCATGAGCTGCTTTAGTGTACCATAAATTTTGCGAGGAGATTCGCCGGACCTTTTATTTTCTGGCTGGCCCCTCCTGAATTGGTGCTTCTGCTGCACTTTGATTTTTGATATTCAAGATTGATGAACTTTATAGGGGACCAAAGGCTGCCTTTATTAAAGCCCTTGTATTTGGTTAATGTTTTTTTATTCGCTCACCTCGGAGGCTTCTTTTATTCTCTACGCGCTCGCGACAATGTCTCCGCGATAAAAGACTGCACGGACTACCAAAGAGTTTCATTTTCATTTATTTCACCAAAAAACGTCGAAAATGACTCCGAACATATTCTTATTAAGACAACTTAATAATAATAATAATAATAATAATAGTGAAAGTTCCATACCACTATAGCTACGGAATAAAATAACTGTTTGTGACTCGTTTTATAAATAAAGACAAGTAGAAATTAATATTTTATGAAACGATTTCTTACGAAAACTGAACTGCAGCCTCTAAGTTCAGGAATCCTTAGTTAAATATTTTCTCGCAACGTTTATGAATTTTATATCGATTTAAAGAATAAATACAATAATATCATTACTCGTAAAAAGCCAATGAACACTGAACAAAATTATATAAGAAAAAATTTTTTTAATAATTTGCCTTGCGGAAAATGTTTCAACAACGCGTAATGTTTCTTTAGCGTGAAAACAATAAATTAATTACATTCTAGGATTTTCCAATAGTTGATATTCATTTACAAAAAGTAGCGATTAGTAGTAGCGTTTGAAATTTCTGCAGTTCGTATTACTTCGATGATGATGTTTGCCGTGTAAATCTTATTACACATTACATTACGCAGTTTTATCGGTGTTGGTTGATCTTACGAAAACGTTTTTTTATGAATTTATTAAGCCATAAGGCTTCGAGATACCACCTTTGATAGATCAGCCTTAACGCGAATGTGTTGACAAAAATTTGTTTAATAAATTCGAAAGTAAAAGAAAAACGCAACGAGTCGTGGGTTCATTGTGATCCATCATCACACAGCGACTGTCCATTTACCTGGCATCAGCTTAACGTTTCACCGCAGCACTACGAACTTTAAATTGCTTCTGCAATTACACAAGGGAAATTAATATCCTCTCAGCCGGAACCGAAATTCACCCTTTTGGACTATCGCGGAACTCTAGATCCGCGATTCAGGCTTTCGAAGAAAATCCCGTTGCAGCGTAGCTTCGATTAAAAACTTGCAACAAATTCGAGCGAAAAGAAGAATGGCGGAAAATAGTTAGGTACAGATTCGGAAGTGCGGGACAAAACGAGAGCGAGAGACTAACAGAGTTGCGGTCGCCCAGGGGAGAGTAAGAACTTGTAACGAGAAAACCAGGGATGTAACCAGACAAGCCACCAACTAATCTCATTCCAGGACACACTTCTCTGGCGCAGACGGGTGCTGTAACTATCCGGAGGAACAGTGGCACCTCCGCGGACAGTCTTGCTGTCGGAAATTAGTTGGGAAAACAATCCGAAAGTGCGACGCGGATCAGTCGTCGGACGTGCACGTATGCAAAGAGAACCGGGACTACCGTGACGTGAGGGGGGATATGTGGGAGAAGGGTTGCCATCGTCGTCAAACGCAAACCAATCTAACTATTCGCGCGCATTCGGTCGCACTCGCATACTTGGACTCTTGATGTCTTGGGATACGAATCCGACCTTTTCCAAAATCATCGCGTTCACTTTGATGAAATTGCACTTTATTCGGAGAACTTGGTGACGAATACTTCCGGCTCGTCTCGAGGAAAGTGTCAAGATCCTAGTGTGCAATGGAGAGTGTAACGGGTACCGCGACACATTTCGCAAGCAGCGGTTTTAACATTATTCATTGGTTATTACGTGGACGTAGAAATTTTCCGTGAAACAATCGTTTTAAATTTGTGTCTATCTAGATTTTCAAATGTTTCAATTTTTAATACAAGTATTGTTAGATTCAATCTGATTCAATTCGATACCGTGGGTTTTTTACGTTTTACATAAATTTATAGATATATACAATTGAGTTAAAAAGATGCACTAAGACTATTGTAAAGTACAAAATATTTTTGTCAATCATAGATATTAACTTACCGTTCAAAAGTATTCCGTTGTATGTGCGACGCACTTGTTAAAAGCTACACAAGAAGGCTGTTTCTATGTCACAGCGATGCGATGTGACCCGTTAATAATGCGCTTAAGGTAATTGTGATTGATTATACAAGCCTAATTGTAGAATAACAATCCATTATATTCCAAAAAAATAAAAAAAATCAGATTAATAATGTCAAGTGATAAAAATAATCGAATCACAGCAATGTATATGTACATTAATTATTATTATGAAATTTCTAATGGGAAACTCACACAACGTTGAGATGAATAAATAATATTAATTAGAATTAAATATTGGGAAACTAAATTAACCAATTAGGAATCACCTACTTGAATTGTATTTAATAATATAATGTATTATAACAATTATTTATTGTTCAATATAAAAAAAAAATAATAATAATAATAATAATATAAATTTTTTTCTTTAATATTGATCAGGTAGGAAATGTACGTCCTACAAAAAGTACTACACATATTTAGCATTTAACTTACTAATAAACGTTTTCAAAATCTAGCATTAATTACCGTTTATTATATTTATTCATACATGCCACTTATTTATTATATCGCTGCATTATATCTAAAAACTATCGTTAACAAATAAGTTACAAATAAAAATTAAAACTAAAATGACAAAACTAAAAAGTTTTTCTGCTGTGCTTCATCGCTTCACTCTCAAAATATTCTAATTTTCATTCAAATGATTTTTCTTTGTTTTCCTCCGATGTCAGTATTTTCAAAACTTCATTACTATCCAGTCCCTTACTTAATGCTACTAGTGAAAGATAGTCGATTACTATCATTCGACTAGTCGATAATCGACTACTAGTTTTCGAACTTCTATAAAGTCTAGCCAGTTTTTCCGATTGTTTTTTATTATTTTCTCCTTAATTTATCTTTTTTTCATGTCCTTCATTAATTTTTCAATCATTTTATCCTCTTCTTTCGTGATCTCCGTTATTTTTCCAATTATTTTGTGTTTCATTTATTTTCTCATTTATAATCTCATCCACTTTACTTTCCCATTCATTTCCATTACTTTCCAAAAAAATTTTACATATAATTCTTATTATTTCCTGATTTTCCTCTGTTATATTTTTTATTTCCATTACGTTTTCTTCCATTTCTATAGCCACCATTTCTGATTTTTTCATAATTAACATTTTATTAGGCATTTATTGTTATGTAATCATACATATCTCCATTTTCTAATTTTTTGCTTATTTTCTATTCTTTTTAATTTTTTATTTCGCGCATGTGCAAAGCTTTTCTTACTTCTATTTTTGCCACGTGCTTACTTAACTACACTTTATACCTTTTACTATTTTTATTGATTTCTCATTTATTATACTTCACTTTTATATTTCTTCTAGCTGTTGACTTCTTTATCACTTTTTTTCTCTTTTTTATTTACTTTTTAACCTTACTTCTTTCTTGAAACCACTTTATTTCAACTTTTTTCCACTATCGTCACAAGCAATGTATCTGCCAAAAATTCATACCGTAAGTCATACTTGAATTTAATATTATTAATATTATTAATAATATGTAAATATAAAAATTTGTACTAATGTTCTATTTTATGCAGTATTCAAACTAATTATAAATCGAATATTTAATAAATAAAAAATTTTCTAATAAAAATTTAAAAAAACTAGTCGTATCCATAATAAATGTACTCAAAATTAAGAATATTAGATTGAACACATTTCAAAAAAGATATTTTCGAACGTAAATAATCTTGTTTTTAGTGTTGCAACAAACGGTAAACTGACATGATAATAATCATCATCAGATCATTTATTAAAGAGCGAATGTCTTGTTTGCTTAAGTTAATACCTGTAAAGAGCCATCTATCGTGAAAATGCCGAAAATGTCCGCAAACTAAAAGAAACAAGCGTATCATGACGGCCGATAAATTATCCGCATTAACCTGACACTCTAAAACAACGCACCGACGTCCGAATAGCGAATTCGCGATTGTAACGGATTGCGAGTAATTCCAGTACTTTGGCGCTAGACCAAAAAAAGTAAGACGAGTAAACTTGTAGAGGATTTTACATCGGCGAGTGTACATAGCAGACTCAGCCCACTTGATAATGACTACTGTGAATGGACTTTAAAGTTCTGAACGACAGGCCAATGCGCGAACGAGCCACAGAGAATTGATGGACGAAAGGACATTTTAATTAACATAGAAGGAGAACGAGTAAGTGCACAGTCGGGATGAATCGCCTTAAGGGAATAAGCTCTTTTTCTATGTATTTAACCGTATTTTTAAGATTAAGTGTATACTTTAATTTGGAGCGTTTTAATTGTATTATTATTATACGACGTTAAGACACAGTTTATTATTATGCCTTGGCCGATTTTTCCAAGCTTTACGCGGTATAATAAAATAAAAATTATAAATAATAAAAATTATAATAAAAATAAAAAATATAATGTATAATAAAATAAAAAATAAAACGTTATAATTTCAAATTTTAGAAATGAGTTTCTAAAATATTTGAACCAATCGAAGGAAGAGGATTTTTAGCAATTCAAATCAAATCGCGTTCGTATCGCATAAAATCTTTTATGGGAAATTCAGTGATTAATAAAGTATAGACGTACGATGAATGAATCAATAGCAATGGAATCCCTATATTTTCATCATTAGTATTTTAATAATTTTTAATAAATTAAAAACAGAAATAAATAAAAGTTCATAACGTGCAAAGCAAGTTTTTTGCAAATTCAGTCGGTAGCTCACAATGAGTGCAAGACTATTGAAAAAAGCTCTTACAGTATAAGTTAAGTGCGATAAACGATGTAAAACAATGAAATTTAAGGAAGCAACGGAAGGTACAAGAGATTCTATTCGGTCTCTTGTTATTTCACAGAAAGTGATGCAAAAACATTTTCGTGGAAAAAGCGTGATTATACGATCTGAATAAGACGTTGTCGCATTCAAGACTTGCACTTAATTAGCCAATCAAGAGAGATAGAGAGATAGCGAGATTGAGAGAGAGAGAGAGAGAGAGAGAGAGATAGAGACCACCCTGGCCCCAAGGGCTACAGCTGTGTGCAATCGAGAAAGAAGTTCATTGCCAAGTCTTTCGCCCTAGTGACGCGACGATTTAATTATACATGTTCAGGGGCTGCTCTTACTAAGACCCGATATAATTAATCAGTCGCCTAGTTAATTGATCGCTTAATTAATTAGTTCGATTAATCGGGCGCGAGGGTAGTCACTCGTCCTTGGAAGTAATGTAGCGGTATCGCTGCAGGTATATCGTTGTCTGCAGATGCTTTATCAAGATGTAAGATAATACATACACACGTACGCGCGCTTAGGTACACACGCGTGGCTAACGCATAAGTGCATGCACGTATGCAAGTGTGACACGAGGAAGATGAGATGAATTCATACGTCTATTCAATCGGCGGAGAAAATAGTGAGACTGATAGCAGTTGTACGCTGCCGCGCATGATGTATGATATTTATTTAAGTCATGTTTGCTGCATACAGTGGCACGTTGTAACATTTCATTTTATAGGAGGAGAGAAATAATAAATTACAATTTATAACATAATATCAAAAGCTTAGAGAGATTCAGATTTACACGCATAAGTAAGCAGGATATACAATATTATTTGAAAATTAATACAGTTATTTATGCATTTTGATTTTAATAATTCATTTTTAGAAGTCGCATTTTTGAGGATTTTTCTAAAGGAAATTAGTAGGCGCGTATTAATCAGTAAATTACATCATTAAATTCAAAACTTACACTGATGAAGAGTAGGAATTAGTATAAAAACTATACATCGAATGGAGTGCTACTTATATATTGCTATCTTATCGCAACTTAAGATATGATGGATGATTTTCTGGCTGACGTAAACGATTAGATATGATTTTTTAAGATTTAACTAAATTTTATCGAAATTTTTCTTGTCTTTATTCTAATTTTTCTTGAATTCGATCGATTAAATTATAAATAAATTTATGAATAATAGTTTAAATAGTCTAAATAGTTTGAAAAGGATAAACTCCAGTTAGATTTATATTGGAAAATAGTGAATTTATTATTAAGTAAATAGTAAAATTACTTATTAAGCATACCGTGTTAAATTATCGTGTGAAATGTTTTATATTTACCCTTAAAACGTAACAACTGATACTTACCTCCACTTAATTTACGTTTAATTAAGTATTAGATTCACTTAATAGAAAGTTGTTAAAAACATATTCCGACATTTCGTCATCAAGATGAACAGTGGAAGTTTCATTCGCATGATAACAAAGCTGGATTTCAATTATTTATAGCTGCTTTCTCACTGGAGAATAATCGAAAGAAAACAAAGAAGCGAAGAACCGAAATAACGAAATTAATTATCATAAAAGTTATGTGATCCGATTTCCTGAGATGTTGTTTACTCCGAAAAATCGGAGTTAGGGACGAGGCGATACCTAAATGCCCGTAAACACTAGAAATTTGCATAAAAATGGTCGAATCGGAGTCGTAGAAAAAGCTGCAGACACGCCTCGGAAGGGGTGAAAGAAATCGGCTCTGACTCCACGTACAAAACAAAGGCTTTAAAGTCCGTTTGTAAAAGAAAAAGAGAAGAGGATGATTCCTCTACGCGCGACGTCATCCATTATACGACTCCGCGGAGGAGCCGCGCTCTTGCAGCCGTGTTATTATCGTCACGGGGATGATGCTGCACGCGCCTAAAGCGAAAGTCGGCTCGCGCGTACCCGGCTGTCCCAATACAAAAACGGAGCCGAGGGACGTTTTACCGACGCGGTACGGAACCCGCGGCACTATTCGTCCCGCTAAGCCGAAACGAAAGTGGAAACAAATGATAGGTATAGCCGGACGAAGAAGGCTTCGAGAGAATAGCTTGGCTCGCGGACGATCGAAGATTGCGGGTGCGGAGGAAGAGAGAAGAGCGAAATCAAACAGACGAAATCATAATTACGGCGTGCCAAGGGGAGCTCGAGAAAAATTAAAGTAGGCAATGTTGCGAGGTCATTCGTTGTTGGGGAATTTTGAGTCCTGGCCGCCGCTAAGCCCGTCAATGATTAGTCAGTCATTAAACGCGATTGATGGTACCTCCACGACTTAAGTGTTTAATTGCAGTCACCGTAGACTAGAGTAAACTGCAAGTACCTCGATAAAGCTGAGAATTTATCTAAGAAACGGAGAGAGGGAGGGAGACTGACAGAGACTATTAAAAGACGGCTGAACCCATGAGCTGCTAAAAAACTAGTTAGTCAAACGTATATCTTCAATTTTACGAATTCGAATCGATAAACTTCTCGTACGTGAAACAATTTGATTAGCGGCAAAATTTAATTTACAAACAAAATAGACTAGCTACTCGGTATTAATCAATTGCTTTTAATTTGCTTGATAAATCTGAAAAACACTCTACAGTTGCAATGTAATGCATAGTTGCAACACTTGAATTACTGGCGATGCTGATAAGATAAAAAGAAGCTACAAAAATAAAGAATCGTTAACGGTATATAAATTCTCATCAACAATATTATGAAATTAAAGACAAAAATCAATTTGTTGGCAAATATCATCGATCAAACATAAGAATATAATTTTTAATGCAGTGAAAATTATCGCTAGATTAAAGCTATTTGCAGTAAGTAGAAGCAGCCGTGTAAATTAAGAAAAAGTAGAAATTATATTGTGGATAGAAATAAAGCCTCCTTACATACGTAGTATAGTATATACGTTTGAAAAAGTAAATCGTAGCAATATAAAATTAAAATTCAACAAAATACGAAGTTAATCAAAAGCAAACGATGAGATGCTAGATGTTTTCAGAATATATAGATCAATAATTACAGAGATAAAATGACTGACAGACTGGTAAAACTGTTGTCGAATAATAAATCCTCCATGAACACGGTTAAATCATTTTCTGGGAAAATATTTAATGGAAAAATCACGCTCGACAATGCGATTGAATTCGTGCAGCGAAATTAAGGTTGCAGAAACAAACTTAGCATTTATGCGGAGGATCTTGCATAGAATGAGAAGAAATACGAAGAAGAAATGGTGTGTAAAGTTGACGATTTGCGTGATGATTGAGACGAACGTCTAAATCCTACAATGGAAAGTAAATCGTGCAGAGTCGTGTTGTGTAGAATATGGCTTGAAAAAGGAATGAACAAAACAATATATAATATTGCACACTACACGATTAGAACATTAACTGCGTGCGAGTATAAGAAAGGTACGAACACTTGAACGAAGTACAATGTTATAACGATAAGTAGTACGAGTTCAAAGGAATGAATTAGTCGCACAATCGAAATGCAAGAATTGATGCTTTGGAAAGTAAGCTTTGTCGTTTCAAAATACAATATTTAAAATTATAGTAAAATACCTTCTCGTTTCGAATCAGAATAAAAAAAAATTACTTTATTTTATCTACTTAAACAATACAATATTAAATAAATTGTCTAATATGTGTAGACAGAAAAGATGGTATAATTATTTTTAAACTGAGAATTGCTAATTATCGCTGAACATATTTGAAAATTGTAACCTATAAGTGGGTGATGTTTTAAAATGAGTTGTATCTCATTGTAATCCTCACTTAATGAATTTAATTCAGTGGAATCTCAGTTGAACTATCAGCATCGACGAGACTACGTCAACTTTGAACTCTTTTTTCAGTTAATATAAACAAAGGTACTTTAAGTTGAAAAAATGTTCATGCGAGTATTGGTGCACCTCGAGGCCTATCTAAATGAAGAACAAGTTCCAGAAAAAGCTCCTTTTAAATCCAGAGAGAAAGACAAAGAAAGTGAAAGAGAGGACAAAAATATCTTTTAATTCTCGCCGCGACCCTCGGGCCTAGCAATCTTTGTCCTTCTCTTCTTCATGTTTTCCTTCCTCTCAGTATCCGCTCGAAATGTCTGACATTACAGCGGTAAGTTTTGCGCCCAGGGCGCGTGCCATCCACTACCATTGCATAGCCAGGTATTTGTAATTCTAATAGCGAGACAGAGAAAACAGGCGACCGCAAAAGCCGCTCGCGTCTTGTAGTTATAATGGCCAAAAATTTCGGAACCTTCCAGGGTTTCCCTCTTCATCTCTTCGTCTGTATTTATAGTTCTCTTTTTTCGTCTCCCTTGCTTCTTTATTTTGCGTCGTTAAGAAATAGATAGAAGAACGAAGACAGATGTATAAATAGATGGAGTGAAACAGAGAGAGAGAGAGAGAGAGAGAAAGAGAGAGACGAGGAAGACCCCTAGGGAGCCACCCCCAGGACATATGCATTTTCGTCGTCGCAGCGATTTTGCGAAAACGATTATCAGTGGCGCGCGTTCCTGTACCCCCAAATCTTTTCTTCGAGGACATTTTGCTGATCCTAAGGGGGTCACTTACACGTCACACTTCTTTTTTCCCTTTCTTATACTCAAATTGTTTTTTTATTATAAAAGACCGGATGTTTTCGAAGAAAAAAAACATTTAAAATTACAAAGCTAAATTTAATGTAAATAAGTAAATTGAGGGAGACGTGTTGTTGGGTATGGATATTTCATGAAAATTATTTTAATATGGCTTTATATTTTCGAAAGGAAACATTTTCTAATTTTATTCAACAAGCGGTAATGGCCGTTTACTAACTAACGTTCTTTTAAAACGTTAATTTATTACATATATTATGTGCTTTATATTTGATGTATACGTTACCAAATAATGTTTTGACATCGTTCCAAGGGTATAATGATTTTAAAGTATAATAATGATCGTTGAATATGTAATTTACATTGATTAGCGTAGCTCTCTATTATAATTTTCGTTCATTTTACTGTTTTACGATAAAAATTACCTCAAACGAAACGTTTTTATAACCTCATACGTGTATATCCATATGTACAACAGGCTTTTCTTACATACCATTAGAAATCTTCAACAAAAACATTGTATTTTAATTTCAAATATACGAGTAAATACTAAATACGCAGAGTAATGAAATCTGCGAATGTACAGATAAAATTCCAATGAAACGCAATTTCTGCTTATCTTATCTTATAGCCGATGGGATGCAATTAAAACCGGGAGGGCTTTTTACGTCTTACCTTTGGGCGTCAACATTGGATCTCATAGGTTTACAGTAAGTGATAGATCGGATCATTTCCTCGTATAATATTAGCAAAGAAATCTCTTGTTTAATTATTAATCTATTAATATTTCGATTCTCATTAGAGGTGATTATGTTATCCAAAATTTTTAGCGTAAAAAAGCCACGAAGAAATTTTTATTTTGAAACTTTATTAAAGTTTATTGTTAATACGAACTATAATCCATAGAATTCTATTAAATTTTTATTTTAATTAGTATATTATATTAAATTAAAAACTATCTAGAAATAATGAGTTTAAAGTTACATTAAAATTCGATTTATTTTCATAATAAAACAAAGATAAAAGTTTAAAATAAAATCAAAATTTTATTCGCATATTACACCTGAATATTAGATTCTCACCTCAGTTTACAACTAAATATATTAAATGTCTTCCAAATGAACAAGTCCATAATATTACATATTTATGTATATTAAAACTTTATTTAGAATTCAGAATTTTTAACGAAAGCAAATTAGAATTAAAATTTATTTATATATGTAACAACAATATACATACATACTGAAATATTTATTTAACTAATTTTAAAACTTTGATGCTGTAAAGAAAATGCTTGTTGTAGATTTTAATTACGTGAGTAGTATTATATACTTATAATATTATTAATATATTAACAATTGATTTGTATAATCAATACTTTTTACTCATTTTGAGTATAAAGTAGCTTTTGAGAAAAACTCAGTTGTTAACTATAATATTATATCAGATTCAGAATATCAGAAATCTGTTAAGAAATTTAAATAGCAAATATTTTAAACTGTCAGAATTTAAGAATTTTTTAAGAATTTTCTAAGAAAACTTTAAATATATATATATATTTATATATACATAATGTTAAAATTAAGTTAAATTGATAAATATAATTTTAAAAACTTTGTAATTTAATAAGAATATACTAATGCTAAAATTTAGTATTAATTTGATAAACAAATTTTGTTCTGATTTGTTTCTAATATAATAGAATCTCCTTACAAATAAAATTCTTGTATTAAAAAACATGTTTAATTATTGTAGAAATTTATATAAAATTGAATATTGTCTTGGTATTTAACATAAATTTTTTAACAATAAAAAGTTTGTGTAAATGTTAAATATTGAATAATTGTTTTTAATTTTCGAAACGAAACTATTATATAAATGTAGGTAAGTAAAAAATACCAATTACCATCAACATTGTAGAGTTTCAATTCAACTAAGATAAACAGTACAAAATTTAAATTAATTTTTGAAAAAATGATACCCAATTTGCAATAATTGAAAGCTTAAAAAATTAAGTATGAGATTAGTTGCTTTTCTACATTTTAGAAAGTATTTCATAAATATAAAGTTTAAGAAAAATAGTTACAAATAAAATAATCTAAATAAAAGTAAATAAAAATATTACATTTATTGTATTACAATTTTCCAGAAAGCTTTCTTTAAAAAATGGGACATTTGTGCATAAAATATCCACATTTAAAATATACTTATAAACTTATAAGGGACATTTTAGTAAAACTTAGAGTCTTTTCATTTGTTAATCTTGTAAATTTCATTGACAATTAAATTTAAATAATTAAGTTATGATATCACAATTAAGACACAAAATTGTATTAGAAATTTAAGTATTTAAATTAGTAATATTATAAATACTTATAGCCTTATGCTTAAATTTTTTCGGAGTAGTCAAAACTGAATTATTATAAAATTAAAAAATAATTCTAATGGTTAAAAAATGTTTTGAAGTTTACCTATATACTGTTATTTAAATTTCCTGTGAAAAGGTATCGTAAAGTCAAATTCGTGATAATCTCGCGCGAAAATGAACGATTGAGACCCCAACACGAAAAGGAACCTTTTTATTGTCTTGCAGGGAATACATCGTATTGTCATGTTCGCGCTCGTAAGGTGAAAACGGATCGTAAAAAACCAATTATGGAACTCAAATATAACGAGCGGGAATTTCGTCTCCTTGCGCTCTCATTTTCTTCGTATTTTTATCACAAGAAGAGTTTGAAACGATTTTCTGTCAGAGTTTTATTTCTATTGTAAATTTTATGGAAACGAGAAATTTCGGTTTACAGATCCTTGTGATTTTTACTCAAACAAATTGGCCTCTAAAATTGAGAAATAATAAGTATCAGAGTTTATCAACTTAAAATTAATATCAATTTTAGCAATATTTTGACAATATAAATAATTAATTGAAGATAATATTTTATTTACGTATTGTAATATTTATATCTTCCTATTTAACCGTTACAAGATATATGATTATTAACACTCGAATGATCTAACGTGAATATTTTTACGTGGTACTGTATTTACTATTTTATATTTTTAATAAATATAAAATTATTATTAACCGAAAATATTTTTATGAATTTTATTATCTTATATTAAGTATTAAATATTTTGAAGTAAATTCCAGGTAAATACATTTATCAAAAATATTTCTTGCTAATATTACAATCGTTGAGAAGAATTTTTAGCAATTCTGATAAATGCATTTATTAAAAACTCACTAGATAAATGCATCTTTGTAAGATTTTGTTTTGGAAGAAAAAACAAATATAAATATCTGTAAGTAGTTATATTAAAAATAAATAAATAAATATATATATATATATATATATATATTTATATCTACATTTGACCGTATCTATTTTAAAAAGATTAATTAATGAAAATTGTCTTACAAATATTTAGAATATCAATTTCATAAAAACAATAATGCAAAATTTAACTTTAGTATTATTCATTATCATTATTCGTTTACTGATTGATATTAACTATTTCAAACAAAAAAATTGCGAAAAATAATTTACTCAAACCAGTAAGATATAAATTAACAATTGATATATTATCTGATAAATTTTTTTAATAATATAATAGATAAACTATAAATAACATACTCGATCAATACAATAGCTTTTAGTGTCTATACTAAGTGATACCGATGTAATTGTTCCGGTCTAGTGGTATTTATTTTTTACAAAGTAGTAAAACGTTAATAATTATATTTTCTACAGCTTAAATAAAATTTTGATTTGATAAAAATTTAAGAATTGAAAAGGAATTTAAATAAAAATATCTAATATTGCAATTGACTCATATTCGTATCAAATTAAAATTTTACTTTCGCACCCCGAAGTAATATTACTAATTTTACACTATATACATGCAAACCATGTAAACATCAATGGTATTATGGTTTAATTACTTATTTCTGACAAATCGAAAAGTTCGACAGGGAAAAAATCTTCAATTTCAACTATTCATATCGCAAATAACAAAGCACAGTAGTAATAGGCTGTCATTGAGTTTTAAATGTTGAAAGTATCGACTTTATTTGTGTTTCAAGAGTACCGAGTGTTATTTTCTCATTTTACCTTTAAATTCAACTACCGCAATTTTAAGAACAAAAGAACAATTCAATAGTTGATTTTTTCACGAAGTATATGAATTTATGTTTCGTATTAAATTTTTAATTGGCTTTCATTGTTAATTAATTTATTAATTCTCTTATTATTAATTTATCAACTCCGAAGACGTCATAAAAAATATTTTAATAATTTTTTTAGGTTTCTTTTATTTATTGCTCAACACATTTTTATCGTATTATATAGATAATTTTTCAAGTATGTAGCAAATATACATTCTCTACTTTAAGCAGCACAAGTAAAGTATTACGTAACGTATTAATATTTTCTTTTCTAGAATTACACTGTAATTAAATCATTACACTATAATTAAAATTTTGCCGTTTAATTCCTGGCCAAATAAATTTTAGTGTAAAAAAGATTATCAATAATTTCTCACAAAAGAAACAACAAAATAAACAGGGTCGATGTAATTTAATACATTATGGTTTAGTACAACTGCGGGTCATGAATTGTAACATAACGTAAAATATTTAGCTTTAAAGCAGTATGTTGAATTTAAACGTGGAAAATTATTAGTACTTAATAAAATCATCGTAAAAGCATCGTATTAATTATATCAATTTTTTCCACCCGAAACATAAAATTAAATTATTTTAATATTGCTAATGGTTAAAATTATTGATGCTAGGGCGCTAGAAATCAAAAAATATCTTTATATTCACATAATCGTAAAGTGAATAAATAATATTATCATAAAATTAAGCCTCTACGACTTATATAATTGAATAAAGTGATACTTAAATTTAAAGATTTCGGTACTAATAAAGGAATAAAGTTATTTCAATGAATACCCTCTGTCTTCTTTCTTTTTCGGTAAGCACGTCGTTAACATTTTATCTTACAATCCACTGCATAAGTTGATGTTAATTTTTGAAAGACAAACGTACGTAAACCATCAAAGTCGACGGGAGACTAACATCGTGGCGTGTTTCGTTGTTGTTGCATTCACCAATAAATTATTTGGTTAATGAGAAGTTGGGGATCTTGAAAACTGGACATGCGCACGTGTACATGCGATGGCTCATAAAAGTATGCATTCGATGACAATCACATCTACGACTTTTGTATGTATTTGTACTACACTTTTTGCACCTCAAATAGATATACTTATATATAAAGTGTATAGCATTCAACTACAATAATATAAATATTACTTTTCTTGTACAATTTAACGTAATAATAATTTTTATTTTAGTTTTTATGCAGCACACCATTAACACTTGTAATTGTTAATATTTATATTTGGAAATATATTTACATTGATAAAAAAGTTGATAAACAAACGTGTCGAATGAATTTTATAAATATGTATTTTTACTAATGTATTTAAGATTTCTTTGTTCTTATTGATTTTATTTTATAAATTATTACCAAAATTTTAATTGTACATTTACTATAATTAATAATTATTAACTTAGATTATGAATAAACAGTATTGATTAAGACTTTAAAATCTTTAATTGACTTTAAAATGATTAATTATTTTATTGATGAAATTGTTTTTTATATATAACAGTATTATCAAAATTTTTAAAACTTTTTATAATTAATTTATTATCTAAACATTAAATTGTCTCTAACCTTAATATTTTTAATTATATAGTTTATATGTAGTAGAAATTTCCTTCACTATCTTAGTTAGATCATTTATTTTTTCGTATCGTTGAAAAATATAAATACGTATAATATGTTATAAGTCAAATATTTTGAAAGCTTAATTTATGAACTATTTATCCACGATGATAACATAATTTAATATATGTACATATATAATAAAATAAGACATTCTAATTAAAAGTAAAAATAATTTTATAAATATATTCTATTCACATTTTAATAAAAATACTTATAACAATGGATGTTTACATAAGCAATGTTAATCAATTAAGTATTTTAATTAGTCATCGAATTGAAAAAATATATCTTACACCTCAAATATTCATCGAGTTTAATTTAAAAAACCAGTAAATATTTTTTTTAAAATGTTTTTTCGCAGTTTTTTAAATAATTTTATCTTATAGTATTGGTAATGTACTCAAATATTTTTTAAATATCAGAAAACTAGCTGAAACATACTGTACAAATTGTATTTATGATTACGTGATGCATTTATAGACAATACACGAATTAAACAAAAATCAATTATATAATAATTTATATATTTCAATTAATTAATTAAAGTAGAACATATAAAACATTTTTACTGGATCAATAATCTTCAACAAATAGTAGTATTATCTGGATGCATCTAAGAAGAAACAATTATTGTAAAGACTATTAAAATATTATAAGACCACGAAATTATATCCGTGAAAAGATATATTATGATTGTGATAGTACTTACAAAAAATATAACTACACATTGATTTGTACACAATATTGTATAAATCTCATTTTATATCAGTGATTATTATTAAACAATTAAATACATTTGCATCGATTATTTACAAAGAAAAATATAATTTAAAAGATTAAATGCTTGTAAAAATAAACAAAATAAATAAAAGAAAAACTAAAAGCACTAAATTTAAGGCAATTTGCGCCATCGGGTAAAATTAAATGTAACCTCTTGTGGTTGATTTATCAGTGCATAACTTGTTTGAGTAGAGTCCTACTTTATCAACTATAGATATGCGTATTTGATAGGTAACTAATTCCTACTTTAATGCTTAACTTTTTTGCCGCTAATAGCTCTCATATAAATTTAGACATGCGGTGCAATGCTTTTTAGTTGTAACATGGCTTCCAGTGGTTGATATTTTATAATTTTGATTTTGTGATTTTAATGCAATTGTATTCTGTAAATTCTAATGGTTAGTCATATTATCAGTTTTATCAATAATTTATAAATAACATATTTTAATAAGTGGTGATATAATCAAAGTATCGAGGAAGTTATTCAGGTATTTATAGATGATTTATCAGCTTTAAATTAAGTAAATATAATATACACACTTGTAATACACTTAGGATTTTAAGATACGATTATTTTACTTTTCTTATCGGTTAACATTATCCGTAAAAATAATATTTATATTTTCGTTACATTGAAAGTTTTTTGTTAAATATTAAATTGAGTAAATTCAAATAATAAAAATACTTGTACTACCTTTATTTGATTATGATAAATTAATTTATTAAATATTATAAATTTTAATGTTATGTTAATCTACTTCTGGCCTTTCATGATGATCAGCCAGGAAGTTATGTAAAGATTTTTTATTCAACATAAGTACTATTTTATTATTTTAGTCAAAATAAGTGCTTGTTTTTAATAATAATAATAAAGAACTTTCTACTTTTATTTACACGTTTTTAAATAAATTTTTTAAATTTCTTCCAATGACTAATTCATTTTATCTTATATTAGATGCACTAAATATTGTTTGATAACACTAATAAATAATCATATATATAAACAATAGAAAATAACTTTAATGTCGTAACATGTTTTTTACCGTATATTTTATTTCTTTTTGTGTATAATAATTCTGTAAATTACGTTTTTTCAATTCAAGTACTAAATATTGTTAAAGAGCTATAGAATTTTTTTTCATTTAGTGAAATTGTAATATGTGAAAAATATATAATGTATGTGAATATGAAAGCTAAATGATTTTCCGAAAATATTTGCCGAATTATATTTGTATATAAAATTATTTTATTATATAGGAAACAGTTGAATAAGTACATTATCGTTATTTTTCCCAAAAACGAATAAGAAAATTAATATTGTAATAGAATTAGCAAATTATATAACAATCAATTAGAATAAATCTTAGCTAAATACATATAAACTTTGACATTCACAGATATTATCGGATTAAAAATAGTGAAATTATATAATCATAAAACAAATATTGAACAAGATATTAATTTTTTAATATTCAAAATTTGTAAAAAAATTTTGGTGAACATTGTAGATATTTTATATTAACTAAATTGTATATCTTTAAAATATTGCTCACTATAAATTGAATTTAAACGTTATATTTTTAAAATCTCTATATTGATTACATTTATTACAATAATTTTTTTTAAATATGCCTGCATGTATTCTGTACTTTTTTTAAATGGAAGCTTCATGTAAGATATTTTTTAATCTTACATTTATTTTGAAATAATATTTAATATCAAATTACTTTATACCTCGAGTTTTAACAGACGAGTAAAACTTCTTATTTATTATTTGTAAGGCTTTTGTTTTACAATTCCATAAAAGTCAAATGGATAAAAATTAGATACTCCTTGTTTCTGGAAGTGTTTTATTTACCGTAGCTTCGAAGAATTATGAATTTCTAAAAAAAACTTTGTGATCTACAATTTTAAATACGTTTATTGTTTTTTTTAATAATATTTTAATATGAATCGAGAAATAGATAATTTTTTTGCAATAATTTTGAAAAAATTAAATATATTAAAATTAATTATACTTTTAAAAAATATTAATTAATATATAATTAATGCCGAAAATTAATATTTTTTAAATATCATCACAAAATTTTAATCCTTCATTCGTAATATAAAAATGAAAGATATATTTGAAAGTTATTTTTTTATTTTTTAATTCATTATGCGAAAAAGTATTTTACTCGTCTGTTTTATAAAATTCAGATTTTAATTATTTAAAATATGCACATGTGCCCAATAACTACTATTTTTTTAATTCTTATTATTTTCAGTTAATAAATTTGGTCTAAATTTATTTTGTTATCTAAATTGATAACCTATTATCTCTAATGCTAAAGAAAATAAATCACTTTATATTTTTGAAACGGTTTTATAATGCAGGAAGATCCTCACTTTATAATAAAAGTAATTTTAAAATACTAAGACCTTCTATGATGGATGAACCAATTATTGAAACGAATCAAGGAAAGTTAAGAGGTACCACTCGAAAAAATATCGATGGAGGAGAATACTTTTCATTTAGAGGTATTCCATTTGCTGAACCTCCAGTCGGCAAATTAAGATTTCAAGTAAGTAGCATTTTAATATAAAATAAATGAAATTTAGTTAATCACTTTTAATTAACACCATATTAATTAAAAACATATATTTTGAGTTCTACAAACAATTTTTTAAATATGTATTTATAAAACTTATTATGTAATAATTATCTTGAATGTAAAAAATATATAAGAATAAATAATTTTGAGGGTACGTATTATTTTTTAAATTTATTTAATTTTTATAATAAAAGTTGATAATTATATAAAAAGTGAAACCTGATAAAAATCATTAGTATCAAAATAAACTTTCGATGTATAGACATAATTCCTAAAAAACATTTTTTTTTTTATATTTATGGTTATAAATTTATAAAAAAAAGTAAAATTTTATATATTTAAAATAAGATTGATTTATTAGTTATATTTTCTAATTTAACTTTATATTATAAATTGATTGGAGTTGAATAAACAAAGATTTAACATATCATCTTTTTTATAAATTAAATAATGTTTCATATTAAATAAATTCTCTAGGACACTTTATTAAGAGGAGACTTTAAATAAAATAGTCAATTTGACAGGTTTAATTTGAATTTAATTTAATTTGTCTTTGTTAATGAACATATTAACTAATAACTAATTAATAATGAACTAATAACATTATGATATCAAATTATTATCAGAAATATTTCAAATTTATTTTATTACTTTTTGTCTTTATAAATATTGAACGTATTTAAATTACTATTATAGAATTAAAACACTTGACTCGTTTTATGCAAATATATCGTACAATTTATTTATCTCACTTTTTATTTTTCAACATATTCTGCTTTTAATACAATAAATTTTTTACCAACACCTGTTTTCTCTATTTTTTTGGACCACCAATAATACGGTTTGTTAAACTATTTTAAAGTGGTTTCTGCTTTGACAATGATGACGATGACGATGACCTACGCATTTAAACTGAATTTTTACCGCGACCATGTTTCATTTGGGGAATAGAAATTAGCACACGACTTAAGTTGGGCAAGTGCAGTAAATGTGGTAACAGTTTATACCTCGATTAATATAGTTATGAACGAAAAAGAAATTTTTTGCTTTACTATTTGATTGTCTATTCGTACGATAAAACTATAGCCTCTGCTACTTCACGCACTTTCGTTTATAGATAAGTAAGAATTTTATTCTTCATCTTTTTAACAATTTCCTTGGTAACCGCATCTGGGCGATTTGAATGTTTCTTATCATATTCGTATCTGATCAGGTTTAACTTTATTGTACCAATATCTCACAGATTATGATTGGTTCCCTTAGTATCCAAATTCGCCCTTATTTCTTCATGCATTTCTCCATCCAAAAATAAAAAATGAATAACGGATGGATGTTGTTATTTTTCTATTATACCAAAAAACAACAGGTACCATGTATACTGTATAAACTATAATATACAGTGATAACGTCAACTCTCCTTATTAATGCTAACTTTCTTCAAACATGGATACTTTTTGATTCATTCTTGTGCAATAGATGTACCATTTTTTACAATTTTATAAATTATAATTTTAGTAATTTTTGAATTATAACTTATTATGATTGTGTGTACAATTTAGGAGCCTCAACCCATTCAACCATGGACTGGTATCAGAGATGCATTCGTTGGAAACCAGATGTCGGCACAGTATGATTTATTGGCAGACCAGTTTGTGGGTGATGATGATTGTCTGTATTTAGATGTAGCGACGAATTCGTTGCAAGGAACTCGACCCGTTATGGTGTGGATTCACGGAGGAGCCTTTCAAAGGAGTTCCAATTCGTACAAAAAATATAGTCCAGATTATCTATTGAAAAAAGATATAGTATTTGTCGCTGGAAATTATAGGCTTGGGATTCTAGGTAAACTTAAAAATAATTTTTTTTAACGACAATTTTTTATTCAAACTATAATTTTTTTTTTTTTTGTAATAGGATTTTTAAATATGCAGCATGAAGAATGTGCGGGAAATCAAGGATTAAAAGATCAAATTGCTGTTTTAAATTGGGTCCAAGAAAATATTAAATTTTTTGGCGGAGATCCAAATAACGTAACAATATTTGGTGAAAGTGCTGGTGCAGCTATAGTTCATTCCCTTTGCATATCTCCACTAGCGAAAGGTGAACTAGAAAATACCTGGTTAGACTTTGGATACAAATCAATGTAAAATTTTATATTGCAATGTAGTTCATTATTTTAAACATTTACAAATAACTAAACAAATTTTAAATGCCTTCACTATTAATTTAATTTGCTCGCGTTAGAAGATAAGAAAATTGATCCTTTGCTCCAACGATTGAATACTTAATTATTTCGGTTTATGTGTTGAAAATTTGTTCCTATCAATTAATTCAGTTTATTTGATGAACTTTTTTTCCTTCAGTCGTTGAGTTGTAATAAGGATGAATAAATTATTAAAATATAAGAAACTTTTTCAACGAGTGCGTAGCCGTAAATTTTAACCGTATCTCTACTTTTATTGACGGTATACTTTACTTCATTGCAACATATATAATTTAGTTATATACAGTTATTAATTAATATCAAAACGATTTTGATAATAATTGTTTAGGGTTATTAAAATAATTCTTATTTTGTGAATATAATTTTGCGTACGTAATATGTAACGTTATTGTTAAATTTATATTGATTTTAAAGAAATAATTTTTTTTAATTCAGATTATTGTATTAAATGTATACTTACGTATGTGTAAGCTTTATTTTCTATACGTGAAAAGCTAACATAAACTAGAATTTTACTATCTAATATAATTATTTAGAAGTACAAGAGATTGAATATTTTCATTTTTATTTGATAGGTGTGTGCAAAACGAATAATAGATTTAAATAAAGTTTAATACGATATGCTAGAAATTGAGAACTTGTATTTAATAATTTTTACATAATTTACACTGATTATGTTTCAAATTTAATTAAAAGAAGAAATTACAACATAATATCCGTTAATTTTTATGTAAATGTTTTGTGAAATATTTTTATCTTTTAACAATAGAAAAATTATATTTTTAAAAAACTGTAAATATATCGGTTTATTTGTAAAAATAAGAGTAATTATGTTTGTATTAGAAGCATCAATGATTTATTAATTATTAATTTTTTAAGCCAAAGATTTACTTTGTAATTTATTTAAATTCTGTAGGTTTATTTCATAAGGCAATTTTACAAAGTGGTGTATTGTTTAACCCATGGGGGTACATTTCATCAAATAAAGAATTTGGTTATTCTTTAGCTAAAACCTTAGGTAAAGAGAGTTCAACTCCTTTAGAAGTAATTGAATTTTTACGAACGATACCCGCTGTGCAATTGGTTAAATCTTGTTATGATGAATATCAAAAGGTAATATTATATAAACACATGTACATGTATAAATCATATTTACTTATTAACAAGGACAACAATTTTTTTAATGGTTTTAACTTTTAGGGAGATACTCTATTAAGAAAACAGTTGCCATCCAAAGATAGTATGAATGTCAATCCAATGTTTCCATATTCACTTAGTGAGATGAAAAAAAATGGAATCAATGTTCCTGTAATAATTGGCTACAATAGTCACGAAGGCATCTTAATATATCTTATGCAAAAGCCAAATTTCCTAAAAGAACTTAATGATAATTTCGAAACATTTATCAATGAATGTTTGAAAATAAATAACACCGAAAAATTATCGAAAATTTCGAAGGCTATATATAAATTTTATTTTGGAGAAGATAAAATAACAGAACAAAATCTTGATAAATTAATACAATTATATGGAGACCTATTTTTTGTAAATAATATTCATGAAGTGGTTGATATTCAAATGCAACATAATTCGCCAACATATTTCTACAAATTTTCTTATCGACCGGACTATCCAGGAATGAAGGAAAGATATAAAGTAAACATAGAAGGTATCTTGAGATAAAATTTGTATAAATTTGTATATATATTTACTTCTAAGAAATTTGAATTTAGAGAGTTTAATAAATTTTAAGATATTGAATTAAATGTAGTTTTTAGTATATTTTGAATATGTTTATTATAAAATGTTCCATTTGAATACTTAAACTTAAAAGTGGATTATTTCCTAGTTTCTGAATTAATTGTAAGGTAAAACTTGAAGTTAATAAATTTTAAGATATTAAATTAAATGTAGTTTTTAGTATATTTTGAATATGTTTATTATAAAATGTTCCATTTGAATACTTAAACTTAAAAGTGGATTATTTCCTAGTTTCTGAATTAATTGTAAGGTAAAACTTGAAGTTAATAAATTTTAAGATATTAAATTAAATGTAGTTTTTAGTATATTTTGAATATGTTTATTATAAAATGTTCCATTTGAATACTTAAACTTAAAAGTGGATTATTTCCTAGTTTCTGAATTAATTGTAAGGTAAAACTTGAAGTTAAAAATTTAATAGCTAATAACATAAAAAATTGAATTGATTACTGATTTAAAAATATATTCCAATGATTTTTTAGGCACTTGTCATGGAGATGATTTGGGTTGCCTATTTTTCGCAGAAATACGACGAAAAAAATTACCAGAAGGATCACGAGATAGTATAGCTATGAAACGTCTAACAACCATGTGGACTGATTTTGCTAAATTTGGGTAACAAAAGCTGCCATTAATAGTTAGTTATTCTGTATAATTTTATTCGCACATTATTTTTTGTTTTAGTGATCCAACTCCTGTTATCGATGAGCTTATAACAACAAAATGGATGCCTTTGCAAACAAATAAAAAAAATTGTTTTGAAATAAGTGATGATCTCAATTGTGGTGAACACTCTGATGATCAAAAATGGAAAATGTGGAAATCGTTATTGGAGTCTGTATAATATTTTTTCATATATTTATATCAAACTCTGATATTTAATACACGTTTGCCGTATATTGTGTATACAGTAGTCATCGACTATATATTTTGCGATAGAAATTAATTATAATAAATTAGGACATAATTGTAGTAATTGTAATAGAGTGGGAAAAGTTAAAACACTTTTAAAACAAATACATTGAAAGATTTAAAGTTTTGTAATAATATATCTTGAATAAGTATTTGACAAATTTTTTTCCACATTTTATTATATTTGACATAAAATTATATTCAAATGAATTTATATAGGATTTAAAACTAGTATTTAATGTAATAAAAAGTAAAATGAAAAAGTGTTTTATCTTATGTATTATTTGTGTATATTATTATTGTATTTGGATTCAAACTTGAAAAATTAGTTAAGCTCTAAAAGTTTTTGTCAGTCTGATTGAATAATTTAATAATCAAAGACATTGAATATTCTTTTAAATGAAAAATTTATGATACGCATAGAAATTTTACATCTTAATATAATTATTATCAATTTCTAAATGTTTAATAAAGTCTCTCTGTATGAGAATTTAGGCTACATCATATGCGTTAGTCAGGAATTAAGGCGGGAATAGTAGATATTGATATTAAAAAAAATATTTTCATAAAGATATGCGTTTCGTAAATGACAGTTCTTCGAGAACGTTGAATGAGGTGAATTGGAAGTTTATTTTTAAAAATTTTGAACCCTGAAACTAAAAAGCAGTGCTTCGTCAGCGGGATTGAGTGTGGCAAAGTTGATATTTGCTCATCATGACGTCCTTGCATTATATTCAAGTTTGTTATTCAAATTTAATGAGCAAGTGGCTCTCTCCTTAAGTGGGGAAGGCGAATTCGTGGAACAAATCTATGCCGCCGTTCTTTAGCGCTGCAGCCTTTCGGTTTAAGATTCGAACAGGTTTATTAGCTCCAATTTCCCAGGGTAGTCCAAGTGATAGTTGTACTCGTCCGCTATCGCGCCCCTAAGTTTCTAGCGAATCGTCAGCGTTAGCTGCAACTTGTACAAGTAACCGTAGCTCTCAAGCGCGCGGAGGGCATGGACTGCGTTCCTTTCTCGTGCCGCCAATATACCGATCTTAATTCGCCCGGAACTAAGTGATGTTAATGACTGCAGGCTGGATAACACCTGTTTCATTATAACGTCATTGTTCTCAATTTCCGACGCGAGGGTGTCCATTTCGGTGTCCGTTCTAACTTACGTCGAGCGAAACGTTGTCACATTGGACTACAATTTTCTATAATATTATTTTATAATTCTATTTATCATTTGTTTATTCGGCCGGGGTTTCGATGATTCCCTTTTACTGATCCCAACGGTCCGCAATCCTATGGCCGTCCCGTCGCTCGAGCTTTTCATGTGGTGGAGTCGCGACCCATTCGCGGTGTCGATTTTACCTGCGGCGGGCTGCGACACATCCACAACGATGGATCCCTGACGTCACAACGCCTCTACGGTGCCCGAGTCCGACCGCAGACCCAATTCTCTAATACGAGCGGGAGCTAAGGCGAAAGGGGAGGGGGAGGGCTCTCTAGGGTTGTTAGTGAGATTATCAAGCGAAAGGCCGCGAGCAAAACGCGCAACCGCGGTTTCATTCTCGACCCGATGCGGCGGACTATCGTATTACCACCCTCTTTAGGTCGCGGATTGATACCTGGTGAGCGGACCCGTTAGTTCGCAGTTTATTCTGTTCATACGCGCAAATCAGCGTTTCACGAAGCAAACAGGATAATTCGAGGGGCTTCGTAGACCGACAACGAGAGGCGGAGGGATGGAGAGATGTAGAGAGTCGAATAAAACGTGTGGAGCTAGTAAGAGGTCGAGAGAGAAAGAGTGAGAGTGTAGTAGAGTCAGCGTAAGTGAGTAAGCGCGTGAAAGCTAGAGAGAGAAGGCAATAGGAGGGGGAAAGTTGTAGCATAGTGTTTGCTCGCACTCGAGGGCCGTACCTAAGCCCTACGCATGGGTCCGCCTTGTGTCTTTACTCGTGCGCATATGACCGCACAGGTGTGTGAGAAATACTTAAAAATCGAAAACACTTTAGGTGGTTAATATTCGTACCCTTGCCGAATTCTCGACCCGATTCGACAAACTGTACTCGATGAGTAACCGTTTATCTTCTTATCTGATGACTGCCTATCTGTCTTGCACATGTTTTGTTTCTCGTACCTATTCTATTTTTTAACTTCAAACTGCTCGCTTGCGGTTCACATTTAAATACTTTGTAATATTCTAAATCTAGAAGCAGACAGATGCGTCGGCTACAATATTAATGTTTAAATGGTTACTTCTCCATTCATTGATTCCTTCTTCTTTGTAAATTATCCCTTTTTTCAAACCTGATATAATTAGATCCACTCTAATTTCTCTTTCTTATTTTCCTCAATATTCATCATTGGCCTATGGATGAAAAGCCGTTATTCGCAGGTACGTTGTACCTTTCAGTTGATTGGAACAAGTGTAATTCAAACTGTCAGCCTTTATCGATGGTTACAAGGGCGAGTGTCCCGAATCGAAAACTCCTGTAAAAGCTATCGTGTTTTAGATACCTGCTTTTTTAGAAGTTCGGTCGAATTTTCGATTACCTCTTTTCTATGGAACTCTTCGTTTTACTATCTGTTATTTCTAGTACGTGTCTTATTATGTGATCTATAACACGCCATAAAGTTTTTTTTTTATTTAGATATTCTAATTAAATTTATTCCATATGTTAATTGATAATAATTCATACTGAATAGATTGCAATAAACTGGTTTAAATAATAGACAATATAGGTTTTTGTTACTCTATCGCATGTAAAAATTTATAAGCCGTGCTATAGGTTTGAAGCTTCTTCGCAGATACAGCAATCATTTGAAACGACTCCTAAGTTTGCTATTTTGTAAATTATTAGTGTCACATATTTTATTGACAATTTAGAAAACTGAAATTTCTTTTAATTAATTTTGGTTATAAAAAAGAAATAATTTCTTTTATAATCTTTTCCAACTGAATGGTCTTTGTAATTCGTTAAACGCTTGTTAATAAAAAATAAATTTTTAAATTTAATAAATATATATACCTAATATCATTCTGTAAGTAAGTTTATTTTTATCGTTTCAAACTATTGTAACATATTTATATATATTTGTACTGAATTTGATGACAAAAACTTGAGTTCAGGATTAGAAAAAATTGATGGTGAGAATTGAAAGGTCTTTATGTGATTTTTTACTGTTTTTAATATAATTTTCTGTAATTTCTGAACGAGTCGAAAGTAAAAACTACTTTCGCTTCATGCTTTTAAGCACCAAGGTGTTTTACCTTCTAAATATTTATATCTTATTTTTCCGATTTTACGTCATGAGGTAGGAATCTGTTGCATCGTCAACAATGCAATATCTCATACGAATAACTAATTGCCTCTAGTCTCTTGTTGGCTGATTTTTGCGCTGTCACAGTTTGCGATTGTGGGCTGATGACCTCAAGCTTGCCTCTAGTTCGACTCATCTGACATTACGGCAGTTCCATTTTTTTGCATTGGCGCTGGTTGTAGTTTCGACGTATGCGCTGTGGCGTCTACAAGTGCCAATTTCATACCCATGCATATTCCATAAAGTAAATCCTTTAGCTCATTTCTAACTTGAGCTAGCTTATATGCAAGATTCCACGATCTTTCTGGCTGTGATCTGCGAATAGAAGGGCCACTACCGGGGATCTTCCTTATCTCCATATGGTTCCTTATGTACCTAACTGGACTATTAAGTATTCGAAGACAGTAGAGGTCCGTGTCTGAGAATCTCTGTACATCAGACAGACATAGACACTGTCAGTTTAGAATAACTCGCACTGGCCTGTTCCTGACTGTCCCCCATGTGATCATATCCAAGCGAGAAAACCGCGCGAGACATTCCATCGCCAACAATATATTTATGTTTTTTATCTCTTGTGTAATGTCGATACTTCCTCCATTAACTGGTCTATGTTTTGCATTTTTCCCTCCATATAAGCCCTGACCATCCTATATTTCAATAGAAATATATATATATTAAAAATAAGATATAATTACTAATAAAATTTACTTGATATTTATATACTCATAAACTCCTATAAAATTAATATTATTAGTCAATACTGGTGTTGAATTAGTAGACCATTCTTCTAAGTTCGATAATTCAAAATTCTTTATATTTTGAAAGTTTAAAAACATTGTTTTTTAACAAGTGAGCTGGATTTCTCTTTACGAACATAAGCTAAGTCTAATTAAAATAAAAAAGGTCAACCTCTCCAAATTGGGATACGTGATTTCGTGAGTCGCCATATATGAAAGCTCTTAGAGAAATTACGTGGGAATTTCCGAGCTTTTCTCAAAGCTTCGTGATGTGCTGCGAACCGTAGCAAAGTAGAAGGTCTTTCTCGCCCATTCCCCTCTTCCACGTAGCTTTTTCACAAAAATACCCTTCGCACTTTTCCCTCTAAGCCGAAAACAATGGTTGCTATGTTGTATATGTGTCGAATATGCGTGAGTTTTGAAAGGTGAAATTTCAACATAAAATATCCTAATTTAAACAATTTTTTATTTCGAATATTTACTTTTTTTTTTGTGCGCGTTTTGTATAATATTTCAAATTTTATAAGAGTAATTATTTTCATAATATTGATTTTATGTTTTTCATCCAGATTTAATACGATTAAAAACTTTTTATTCTTTAACTTTTAAAGTTAACACATTGTTTAAACTTCGTTTAAAAAAATGATAAATGTTAAACTTTATGACATTAAGTATTTTATTTTTTAAAGTAATATTTTAAAATATGTAAACAAAAAACATAAATATTTATAAAAAAATTCAATTGAGAACAAAAATAAAAATATGTAATTAAAGCTTAGTTAAAATTTGTTAGAATATAGCATTTATATGTCCATATTTTATTATCGTTTAATAGAAACACTATATTATTATTTAACAACAATGACTCTGAAATTTTTTATGCCTCCAGCTCTGTAATAGTAAGTGATGCTTATCTATTTTCTTCTTTAACTCGTTTTCGTATCCTAATTATGGTGAACAATTAAATATACACGTTTCTTAAAAGACGTTGCTATATTCAATTAATTTTAATAATAATTTAATAATACTATCAGACACATATTGGAGATTTTTAATTAATATTCAATAATTCTATATATAATTGTAGATCTTAAATGTATTCAAATTTCTGAAACTAGGAAAAAAGTTATAATGGTTAAATAAAAATAAGAAACTTATATTGATTTATGAATAAATATATTAATTAACTATTAGACAAGTGTAATAATTAAATTTGTAACGATAACGTGGTATGGGCGTAAAACTCAGATTCGTCCTTGTCCTCGGAGCCGACATTGTTAGTATTCCTTTCGGTCAGCTGCTTCAGCGGGGATTCGGCTGATCCGTCCGATACTAAGTGAGCGCTAAACTGCCCATCACGGACTGTCTTCTTTCGCTTTGTAGTTTTTAATAGATCACGGCTGATGCCAAGCGGAACGTCACCGCAACTAGCAGGTTTTTTCTCATTGTTGTGGAAGGATATATGAAGAAATTATTAGATTCAGATAATCTTGCTCAGCGTTTTTTTTTCTTTATATATTTATATTGTCTGATTAATTAATTTATTCAGTATCCATTCCCTGATTCTGATTTATTCTACCTAAAGTGGGTCCTTGATTGATTTTTTTCATGACTTCTATTAATTGAAGTTTCGCCATCTCTTGAGTTCTAGATGTTTTAACTCCTGGTATCATTGAGAAATCATCTTGTCTTGTTAATTCCTCTTTTGCAGCTTTGACCCATTCCTTTAATTGTTTCCTTTGGTAATTCTTCTCAGCTGGATCGTCTAATGTGTTAATCTCTTCTAGTTTCACCTCCTGCACCATGCTCAGTATTTCTCTAGCTTTGCATAGCATAATGGATGTCATCTCAAGTATCTTTTGGTCATCTACTAATTTTTGTTCATACTTGGGCCACTCTGAGTCTGGATGATCATGTAGCATCTTGGAACGTGCAGTAAGTTTATCGGATTCTTTTAACATACTAAAAATTAAACTAGCATTTTCATAAGTAGAGTTTTGCATGAGCGCTAATGTTGCTCCTACTGTTGGATTGGGTAATAATTTGCACAATGATACTATAGCAATGATTGATGATCTATCGGAGATATGAGCCTTTATCTCCTCAACTTTGTACATAGCAAAATTCTTTTTCTCTTCTTCACTAGTCAAGTTTTGTCGATAGTAGAGTAGTGACAAGTACACTAACATAGGGCATTCTTTAATATGGAATTTGTTTGAAAGTTTTCCTACTACTCCTAAGTATGGAGCACCTGTAATAATGTCTTTAACCGAATCATATTTTGCGATCTGTTCAGTCAGTAATGCAGCTCCTCTGGCCATGCCATTTGTCAAGAGTGTCAAAACAGGAGGTACAAATCTTATGGATGTTGAGTAATAACCCTGGTACATCAATCGGGCCTGCTCTAATAGCTCTCCTGCTATTGGATCTATCTTGTGAAGATTTATAATCTGACTTACACTCATTAGATTTGTTGTCATTGTTCATTAGAAAATGTCCCATCTTCTCCTAAACATAATACTAACATTAACATATCATCTATAAACGGAGGGAAATCACTAGTGTTCCACCCTAATAAATAGTTTACTCGAGTCATAGTCATTGTTGACTCATTTGGTGACTTGATCCCTAAAGAAGCAGATATAGCTTTCAAACGTCTTCCTACTTGGGTTGATATTTTGTCCATCTGGGAATATGCCATTCCAATTAATTCGATTTCTAAGCCTTCATCTAAATTATCCTCTAAAAATAAGTGTGAGTTAGAGGGAGTGAACACTGTGGATTGTACAAAGGGGTCTTGCAATGTGGTAACTGCTGAGGGCATTTTTGTTTTAATATAAGGGAACAGAGATACTAATGTAGATGATATCTTAGCAATTAAGGGAGTTGACGAGTCTTTGCAGAGAGCAACTAATCCAGGCAGATTGGATATATATGCTGTTGATGTAGTGCGTTTGATTGACGATGTCTTAAATTGGAGTTCAGTCAGAGGTCCGACTTGCTCCATTGTTGTGAGTCCTAAAAATCTATGGTGTGTAGTGTAGTCTTTAATGGATTGAAAAAATTTTCGCATAACTAGTTGGTCTCCCATCAAGATAAGACAGTCCATTGATTTCTTTGATTGAGTTATGTACAAGTTACTACAACGACAAATCCCAAAATTGACTTGTCGGTTTGATGATGGGAAACTGCATCGAAGATTAGCTAAATTCCTGGCGTCTTCATTCCAAGCAAAACCTACAATTTTTCTCTCTATGTAGTCTTGACTAGTGATAAAAATTCTGCTACTGTCTTCACTCTCTGAAAAGTAGTGTCATGTGTTATACTGAGACCGGGTTGGTCGGGGAAGTTCATATTAAAGAAATCCTTTGTAATAATCTGGCTAAATGAGATCAATGACTCGGATGACGACATAATGAATGTGTTGGATAATTGCCGTGGTGATGATTTGACAGAAAATTTTATATAATTTATTCGGTATGTTTACCGTGTGCTCGAAATACGCACTTACAGTTAAATTGTTGTATATTATATTTTCGCCCGATTCTCGTGATTTTTTTACGATTCGCTCGCCTTTCGCATTTCTTCGTACCGCTCGTAACATAATTCGTCGTCGAGTCCCTGAGCCTGAAAAAACCCCCGCTGAGCAGTCGGAGGAAAAAGGCCCTTACAATTGTTTACCCGCGAGCGGAACTTCGTCACATATTTACAATATTTTTTATTTGTAACGCGCAGTTTCCCAACGTACGGCCGAGGTATTAATTTTCGCTGTTGTTTTTGAAAGTTTTCTCTTTTCTTCGGCATTCGACAGCATCGTATTTCCACGAGCTGCCCTTGCCCCTCCGCCATCTTAAATTGGGTGTCTAGCAGCTTCGCTTTTCCGCGACCGCTCGTACCATCTTGTTGGAGCAGCAGCCTCTTTGCAAACGATCATTCGTCCCCTTGGGGGCCACGTCCGCATCGCCCGGCGACTCCAACCCCAGGCCCACTTCTCATGCACAACCTGGAGTAGTGGGTGGAAGGGACAGGTGAGGGGAGGCTCCCTAGGTCGTGCTGCAAACCGCGAGTAGGAGACGCGATTGCGAAGTCTATCCCCGGACCGTCGCGGCGGGCTGATCAGTCCCACCCTCTTTCTATCGTTGCGTTTCATATAATTCAGTCATCTAAAGGGAGGTTCGTCGGGGAGGATCAGGAGAAAAGGGGAAAGAACGGAAGAAGCTTGTACGATCGCGTGGAAGCGAGAGAGAGAGAGAGAGAGAGAGAGAGTAAATGCGCGCGCTAGGCAGAGAATGCCCAGCGGACGAGTGTATAGGAGTGAGAGAGAGATAAAGCAAGTACGCTAGGCAGAGTGTCTAGCGTACAAGTGTATAAGAGCGAGAGAGAGAGGGTATCGCGTGAGAGCGAGAGAGAAAGGAAGAACGCATAAGCTAGGCAGTGAGTGCCTAGCGCATAAGTGTATTGGAGCGAGAGAGTGGGAAAGAGGGAGTAGTGAGTGAGAGCGAGAGAGAGAGAGAGAGAACGTGTACGATAGACGGAGTGTCTAGCGCACTAGTGTATGGGAGTGAGAGAGAGTAACGCGCGATTGAGATAGAGAAAGAGGAGCTGAGTAAGGTCTGGAAGTGGGAAAGGGCAACGCTGCAGCTGGGCTGTGCACGAGTCCGTGCCCCGCACGGCATGGGCCTGCACTCCGAAAATATCCCAGGCTAGAATATTTTCTGCGATATTTTATTTTATTTTTCTTGTGCCGAACTATCGGCTCTTGTTGATGCGTACCGTCTTTTCCCTCTACTTACCTACTTGTTACATATCTCTTTACCTCATTGTATTTGTCTATCGCATTTTGGTCTGCGCGCTCGAATGATGTGTTTACACAATGCGTTCGCTTATTTTCTAATTACAATATTTTGTCTAATATTATTTGTTACCGATCGATTACACTCGTGTTGCATTACGTTTTTCTATATAAGTTCTGTACTGCACACAGGCTCTTTGTTTAACCTTCCTTAGAATTTTAAGCAATTTAATATAAAATATAAATTTCGAGAGTTATAAATAACGAATGCAACATGGGTATAATAAATATAATATAATGCCCTATTGTACAAAAAAAAATTTTCTTTTTCCTTGTCTAATGTTATTAATTATAATTTTAACAGAAAAAAACTACGCCTTAGACGTACACGTTACACGTGTATCGTTTACAAAATTAATTTTAGCATAATTGTTCTCAAATAGGTCATCATTGCTAACCTTGTTTAATTATCACTGATTAGATCATAGCACTTTGAATGTAGTAAATAATATCGAGGAAATTTATGGTTATGCGGCAGTTATATTAATAATTTATAAACATAAAATTGAAATAAATTTTAAGATAAAATTTTATATTTTAAATGAAAAAATGGTCTTCATTCCTTTATCATAATTTGTCAATTTACCATGAATGTAGCAATTGCAATGATACGTTCGATTCTCTTTCAAAAAATTATTTTAAAAATATTTAAATGTACGGACTGTCTCTTAAATAAATGAAAGTTTTTAGTACTTAATAGTAACATAGATGTAGAAGAAATTAAATCTACTGTTAATCGCATATTTAGCTTATTAATATTGAGTACTTTTTTCCTTAAAAAAAAAATTACCTTATTTATAATATACTTTTTTAATTCAAAGAAAAGGTAATTTAATGTTAATTTATGTTTACCTGTCTAATATTTAGTTATAAGTTTAATTAAGAGCAAAATAGTAAATTATAAGAAAACTAAAAGGGAACAAAAGTATATATTACTCCAAAATATTCGCAGCAAACGTGAGTTGCTTTGATCAGTAGTATAAATGTACGTTTGCGAGGACATGTGTGACCCATTCTTCGATATTTCCCGCGTTAATACGAGAGGAATAAGCGTCAAGTATAAATTTTTGTGTAGAAGTCATACTAACAATAAGGATTTTGTTCTCTCCCTCTCTCTCCCTGTCCTAATGTTCTTTAGATGTATTACCTCCATAAGTCGTATACTAAAATCACAAGTGCTTTTCCTTTGCAATTATTACATTTTACATAAAAAATTTAGTATTTTAACGAATCCTATACTTCGCACTAATATTTAATAAGTATATATATACTTACTACTAATTAAGAGTTAACAAAAGAGTGAATGAATTATGATATTACATTACATTTTTCATTATTTTAATTTATTAAAATAATTGTATACATGATTTCTAATTGATATGTTATATAATTTTTTAATAAATTTATACTTCTTATAATCTTGCAGTTTAAAAAGTTATATCGGAATAAAAAAATAATTAGAGCAATTGTATGAAATATGAGTTACATTGATAATAAGATAATTTTAATATAAGCATTTAGAAATAGTTATTATTTATTACTTATTTTTGATTATATATATACATAGATAATTTTATTGAATATGTAATTATTATATACTTATTTTTTATTTATTTTTATGTAGACAATAACGAAATATTACAAAAAATTATTTTTCATATAATTATAATTATAAAATATATATAATATCTCATACAATACTTATGTAAATACTAAATTGAATTCAAGATATTGAAAAAATATTAATCAAATTGTATTTTCATTAATTCTTAATAGAATTATAATTATTTAATTTATTTATTGACAAAAAATGACGATGAAAAGTTTATTAGCATCAAAATGTAATGTCTATATAATTATAATTATAAATTAAAATTTATGGCTAGTGCTTGGATATTGAAAGATTTCAATTTTTTGTACACAGAAGAATAAGAAGTATTTTAAAAGATACCAAGCAAAGTTTAAAAGGCGTAGAGAGGGAAAATTTAACAATAAATTATAAATATAAATATTGTTTTTTTAAATATATAATTTATTCATTATTAAGTAATTTATTAAGAAAAAAGATTTCTTTTGCAAGTGTTGGCTAGTAAAATAATACTAAATTACATTATTTATGAGGAATTATATAATAATTAATTTAAAAAATAGCTTCGGTAAACTACAACAATTTTACTTTACTTTTTACTTTTCATTTAAATCTTCAATTTTTTAAAAAAGATATTGAATCTTAAACATACGAATAATTAAGTAAAATATAAACGTCCTCTCTCAATTGAAAAGTTTTTAGAAATTCTTTAAAGACGATTTGATTTCACGTAGTATAAAATTGAAGTATTTAAAAGTTACTTCAAAAAAGATAAATAATACAAGTTAATCAAAATATATATCTTAACGAATAAAGTTTCTTTCTTTAAAAATAAACGTTATATATATTTGTAATAAATTATTTTCATGGTAAAACATTTTAAATCTATAACAATATATTTAGATTAATCGTGTCTATGATACTGAAGTGTATAAATATATAAGATGTATCAAGTAAGCAAAAAGAAACAAATTTCTAAACAAGGAGAATTAAAGCTGAAAATAAGTACGTAAAATTTTCCATTAAATTTATGTGTATTCAATTTTTAATACCTTTTATGCATACGTTCTTGGAATTTAAAATAATTGCAATATTACCTGAGAAGAAATGTCTTCTGTTTTGAGAAACAGAATTTTCTTTAAATTCGTCAACTCACCCTTCAAAATCCAATTGGTTTATCGCAGAACGACTAGTGTCAGAAAGCGAGAGAGAGAGAGAGAGAGCGCGCGCGCGCGAGTAGTCAAAAAGAAGGGGGTTAGGAGTGAGTGGGGGTTTGAATCTGCGCGCTAGGCACTCCGCCGTCGAAAACACACGGGGGTATAGCATAATCGGCCTCGTCAACCGTGTCTGTCTTTCTCTCACTTGCTCGGCATGTGTACGCTTTCCAAGTGCGGGCATCTCAGTTTCGCATTGACCGAGCGCGAGGTTGGACGGTCCGTACGTTTCGTGACATTCGGTGACAGCGTTTCTTTACGCACGCATGCAACATGTAGATCGTGTGACGTGCTTCAGTCGAACTGATCGTAATCTTGAATCATTGAAAAACTTGCTTTCCAATTATTCGGAGGGGCAAGGGTCATTTTTCTTTTGCTTTTAAATCGAGTGCAGCATACTAAGCGACCGGCCCGAAATGATACTTTATGCGCTTTGGTTTGTGTTCGTCCTGCACTTGTCGAATACCGGCTTCTGTCATGGCAAACAAGGTGTGTAGTGATACGACAACGTGATTTTTCAATTTCCCAAAATTTTACAAATAGCAATCCATTATTTTATATGTACTTACTTTTTTATGTAATCTGAACTGTTATTCTTTGGTACGAAGTTGTACTTTTTCATATTATTTCTTGATACTGACAACTTGGACCTTAAAAAATAGAGTTTTTATAACATGGCTTATTATGCACATCTACTCGTGCGCTCAACAACTTTTAATTAGTTAAGCTCGCGTATCAACAACTTGTTAATTTGTTGTGATAGAATGGTTCAAAGTTTGATCTTAATTGAAAAAGAAGAATATTATAATTATCCTCAGAGTATAGTATTTAATTTCCATTATTATTGCCGTTACTTTATAATTATTAAAACTACTTTTAATTATTAAAAACTAAATATTACAAGTGCATTTAAGTTAATGGTGTTGAGTTGAAATATATTCACAAAAATATATCTTTAATAGGAGGTAAATAAAATTAATAATAATTGTTATTAAAAAAGCTTAATCAAATACTGTATAAAAATATATATCTAATTAAAAACTGTACATGTTCTATATACAATTTATTCTATAATTCTAGAAAACATTTCGTGTTTATCGTGCAATTAATATTTTTACCAAATAACAAATCTCGACTTGAAAAAGTTACAACGCTTAGATTATAAGGTTAGAATCATTTGTAATTTAAAATCAATTTCGCATATAATACATGTATATACGAATAAAGTTAAAACATTTTTAGGCATAACAGCGAATCATTCTTTAAGGGTGAAAGACAAAATAGTAAATAAGTTATCAAATTATGTTTCTGTAAAATGAATGTATACATGAAAGATTTAAAACCAATACATAAATTAATTTGTTGTTAAATTCACTACAAGTTTACAGTATTAATAGGATTTTATAAAGTTTTTATATTAACATTATTACTGATAATAAGGATTTACATGTTAAATTTAAAAATTAGATTCAGTTTATTTTATGATTTATAATATAATAATTATGTTTCAAAGCGCAAATAGAACAAAACAAAATATTTTTTTAATCATCTTTTATTATCAACAGATAAATACTACCACGCTTAACAAAATTAATATTAATAATAATAAAATAAAATTTATATTGTTAAACACTGTTATTTTAATTTATGTAATTGCAAAATTTATATTGTTCCATTAAAATTGCATTTTGTAAAGTTATTTTTTGTCCTCTACTATTACATATAATATATAATTAGATTATTATTACTACTAATAATAATTTTTAATTTTCTATATAAGTGGGTAAAATTTTCATATAATATTATTAACTATAAATCTTATAATTTACAAAAATTGTACTAAACTTATAAAAAATATTTAAATTTTTTCATTCATATTTTTTAAATTAAAAAATTATTTGAATTCTTTAATGCACATGCAATATATGTGTATATACAATAAAAAAAATTTATATCGAGCAGACTATTTATTGTTGAAAATTGTTTGAAAAATAAATATTTCAAAATTTTGAATAACTGTAAAGTAATGAGTATTTTTATAAAATAACAAAAAGTATAAGTGACGATTAGTATATTATTTAATTAAACTATTATTTATATCATGTGCGATACCAAAATATATAATTGTTTGAAGCGGGAAAAGATTAATAATCGCCGAAACATAGATAAATAGAATAGTATATAATTAATTGAGCAGGTCGATCAAAATTTTTATTTTCATCGAGCAAGGCTGCATAAAGACTTAAACCATCATAATGGAACACTTGGAATTTAATTCAACGAACTAAACATTAATAATAATAGTCAATTTCAGTATTAAATTAGTAAGCGGTGTAGACAAATAATAATGATGACGATGACGACGACGATGATCCAGAGTCGTAAGGAACAGAGAGCGAGCAGGCAAAGACATTAGAATCGGAGGGGTAAATTCACATTAACATGCGCGCCCGACTCTCAAATACTCATTCGAATTTAAGAAGCGCGACCAACTGCGAAACCAAGAAGCTGCAGTGCACGGGAACTCGGCTGTTTCAAGAGGGCGCTGACACGCGATGGTGTGAATGCGGGGACTGCGATCATGGATAGTCAATTGCCTAGATTACTATTGTCATCAGGTGAAAAGCTCCGAACGAAAGTTGAGAAATGCCAAGAAGTCTGGGCTTAAGCGGGGGATGATCGATATTGGCTTGTCTCGTAACGCAACTGAGCGTTTCGTGCGTGGAGGTGTATACGGACGTTTATTGACGCAGAAAGAGAACGGCAAGTGGCTCGAATACCGTAGGCCATCGCACTACGTGAATCCGCGCCGACACTCCTGCACTACAGCACCTTTACAACTTTATAAATTCTGGCCCTCGCTTATTTTAAAATTTCACCTTCTAAGCAATTGCAGTTGTAGCCTAATTGTGCAGTGTCGCAAAAATTTGTTAACTTCTTTTACGCATACGCGTTTTATTATTTAGTCCTTATATTAAACGAGATTCTTTTTCAATTTACGAGGTCTCAAATCGACACTTTTATTTTATCAGGTTAATGTTAATATTAATAAAAAAGAACTTATTGTTCATAATTATTGTTATTTTAATTATAATTATGTTTAGCGAATCTTTAATTAAAGTGGCTATTCGATTGTTTATATGTTTGTATTTATTTAAATTCTGTTTGATGCAAGCATTACTTCTTTATCATTTGTTGTTTATAATTTTAAGATTCATTATTTAATAATTAGGTATTTGCATAATACGTTTAAGAATTATTTTCTCCTAAATTCAAATGGGAAATTTATATATACATTATATTATATTTAGAATCGATGTTAACTCTGTACTTGTATACTTACAATAATTCTTAATGAGTAAATAAATATAATTTTCACACTTTTACATTGATTAAGCTGAAGCTATGCGTGACAAATACTTTCTTTCCTAGAACATCTAAATTGATTACCAATTCAAGTAACATTCTTCTTTATCTATTTTATATATTTTCTTCTTATCTATTTTGTATATTTCAAGTTTTATATTTTATTTTTTATATTATTTTACACATTCAACGAAACATAATCATTTTAAAACTGTAAAATAATTTAGAGTGAGAGTGACTATATTAAAATAATATGATAATATTAACACTGGTAACTAACCTATATTAATATTTTTTATAGCGAAATAATCTGACTTATTTGACTCAGTAACGCGAAAATCTTACGTAATCTGATTAACTTCCATTTAAACTTTCTTAATATAATACTGTACTTTTGTCGATTATATAATCTAAGCATTAAAGACGTTTTATAATGGATTTATTTACAATTTATAATAACTAAAATTGTTCCATATATATATATTGAATAGTAAGATTGATGTAGTATTTTTCTAAATATTTATTATTTTAATTTAGTAATTTAGTTTACGAATAATATACTATAATTTATTTCATAATTTTCTTTCGTATATGTTCGCTTTCTGATTGTTATTTAATACATCTAATAGCATAGTATTTATTTCATTGTTCAAAATTTTTCTTTTTTATTGTAAATTTTATTTTTCTCTGTATGTTATAAATATTGAATTATGTAACTTTTTTTCTTTTATTTTTTTCTTCATGGTCGTAAGGAGCTATGTTCCATTTTTATTGCTTTTTCACATTTGTTTCTTTGTAAAGTTTTATACTAAGTCTCTTATTAAAAGATATCTATCTACTTAATCAGACGTTACGAATTAATCTTATTTCAGCGTTAAATACTATTATTAGTTCTAGATTAGTCTCTATAATTTGAATTTATTTTTCCTTAAATAATCTGAGAAAATTGAGGAAATATTTGAATTCTTTTAATTTTTAAAAAATTATAGAAATTAACGATTTTGTCATTTATCGTTAGATAATATAAGTAACACTAATCCTTCGTAATACATTTTTATCTAAATGCACATTATTGTATTTATTTTTGGTGTTTGTTGCTTAATACAGATTCTTATCAACATATTTCATTTGTAAATTGCTTTGTATTTCTGCGTGCCTATTTATTGTATTAATTTCAATTATTATAGTTCTATATGCAATTTTTTATTTATCATATCTGATAATTTAAATTTAATAAATTGCTTTTTTAAGAAAACTCTTGAAAAATTTACAAATTTTTATTTTGTTAATCTTTATTAGTGACACTTTTTATAACACAAGTGAATTTTTAGTTTTATTTTCTGAAATAGAATGATAATGCTAGCTAACTAAGTACTCTTTTTTTATTAAATTACTATTATCAACTTTATCTTGTAATTAGTTCAATTTTCTTTTATATTCTTTTGATGAATGGATTTAATAATACCTACGACTTTATTTTAATTTAGTATTATTTGCATTTCAGCTAATATCAGTCATATTCTTTCATTTGTAAATATAATAACGTTCATTTCCGTGCAGTATTTTTATTGTTCTAATTTTTTAATTGCACGGATTGTGTATTTACAGATACTATTTATTGTGATTAATTTACTTGTTCTGCATTTCTATCATAAAACTTGGGGCATTTCTTTTATTCTTTTATATTTTATTCTATCTCAATCAGTGCATTGTATTAAATATAGTTTCTCATTTACATTTGTTGAATACGAGAATTTACTCAAGCTTACTGAAAGGAATTTTACCAAAAGCTTCTAAATAAGCTCAAAGTTTTTTATCAATTTTTGGACTTTCAATTTTTTTCTAATTTTTCATTGTAAGTAATAGTTGGGAATATTCAATTGTTATTAATAAAAGTGAACGAAGTTCCTTCAATAAATGCGTAAATTTTTTATTGAAAATAACACTGAAGATTTATAATAAATCATTGTTTTTAATGCCTAATTTTAAGATTAAACATAAATTTTTTTTAGTATATATAACTTTTTTGTATTAGTTAATTTAATTTTTAATAACGAAAAAAGTGTATTAAAATGTCTAAATATTAATAAACTATATATATAAGCAGTTAATTTTTTACCTGTAGTTTAGTAATAATGATAAAATATATTATCCATAATGAAGCATAATTAATGTTTAGAACAAAATATCGTACGGTTTCATGTATCTTTAAGTATTTTAAAATACTTTATATTTCCATACAACTCATTATAACGTAAAAATAGTATTCATCGAATTATTCGATCTCTTACTTTTATTCGTCGATTCTTTATTCATTCACGTCTCCAATACTTGCGATTTTACGCTTCATGTATATATTGGTTGTGATCATCCAATTTACTTCGTGTCTATAATGGCAGAGACCTTTCTCTTTTCATTTTATTTTCATCTAGCTTCCTCCTTTTTTCTTGCAGACGTACATCTTTGATCAGTTGATTACGTAATGTTGGACACTATCCAACAAATCTGAGTATGAAAGGTTGCTCTACTTTAAAAAAATCAATAAATCTATTTTCTTTTATGAAAGATTATCCTTAGGTATACCAATTTCGACTATCTTTTTTATTTTAATGAAAAAATGATGATTACAATTAAAAGTATTATATGTGAAATGTATTAAAGGCAACTTAATTTTAAAATTATATACTCAGGCAAATGGGTTTTCTCGATAATAATTATAATAGATCATTTGCAATTTACTGCTGCTCAATGAATATAAAAGGCCAGTGTTCAATTTATGTAAAAATGTAAATAGTTACAATAGTTTTTTTCCGATCCAATAACTTTAAAAACTTTGTAACTTCGTTTAATAATAAATTCTGCTCCGTTCATCCTTTTCTCTCAAACATTTAGAACCTGAAATTACTATTTACCTCGTGACTCAAACCCCTACATTAATAAATTACATATTTTATTCTTACATTTGGCGCTTTGTACAATATATAAATATGCAATACATAATTTATTAGTTGCTTTGCAATGTTTAAAAATAATAAGATTTTTAACATCAGAAGGCTTAATGTTTTGGAATATTCTAAAAACTTAATGCATAGATGAAGAATAATTTCTTTAAAACAATTATCGAAAGTTAAAATTTTTCATATTTCCAAAATATTTTACGTATTTTATAAATAATGATATGATTATAAATTAAAATAGATTAATTATAATTATTATTTTTCTTATTGGAGTATGCAAATTTTTGAAAGACCAGTGAAGCTTTTAAAACATTATTAACAATAAGCGTATGTGTTTAAAATAAACAAATTTGCAAAAATACCAAAAACAAGAAATAAAAATATATTCCAAAGGGAATTTTTAATTTTTTGACGACAACAATAATGTTTACTATTAATAATTTTGGCAATATTAGTATTTCATATGATATAATATTCTCGGCTAATTCGTGAAATTATTCGCATTGATAAACACTTCCAAGTGGTTGTATAATGAAATATGAGCTTAAACTACAAGTTTAATTTCCGTTGTACCATATAAGCAATGGATGTGGTGTTCATTACTTGTCACTGTTTATTTTAACTCGTCGTCTTTCGTAGAATATTTTCTTTGAAAAATTCAAACAAGTAAAGTGATGAGAAACTTGTATCTGTTGTTTGTTCTTCGATGATTCAGTTTTATTTTCGAGATACGATTATTAACGATAGCAAGTATCAAAAAATCAGTATCGATAGTAAATATCACGGGGCTTTACTATAGTGGTTGGTTCTATATGGACAGAATTTCCAGGCGACCCTAGTATTTAACAGAGTTTGTTTATTTATTACAAGTGTTTAACGTGCGCCTTCTGGAAATCAATGAATTACGAGTTCATAACCGTTTGGAGTTCAAACGGAACCAAAAAACTCAATTAGTGTAAGCGATCTTAAAATATTCTACCCATTTATGTAAAAAAAAAAATTGTAGCTATGGATTACATCAAAACGCATCAATAATTATTATTTAGTAAGCTTGAACCCATATTGTACATTTACATAATCACTCCAGGAGGTACTTAAATTTATTTATTTTTTTATAGTTTTAACTAAGGATTATTCTGTTTTCATCTAAGAAGTTATGAAATAAAACATGTAGTTATATAATTTACTTGAAAAGTCTTACGCATTGATAAAAATATTGTCTAAATACAATTTGTGAACGAAAGAGGCAGTTTGGCTAATTTATAGTATAATCTGTTTAACAGTCAGCATACAGCATTAAGTTAAGTAAAAACATCAATTTAAAATAAGAAAACTTTATTTTTACCTATAAATTTTGATAATTTCGTCGGTCAAAAAATTCAGTGCCGAATATTGTTAAATACTTGAGCAATTCAACACCTAGATGTAAAAAAAACACGAATTCATTCTTACATTACTTGAAATAATAATTTATTTCCTAATTCTGGGTGTCGACTACTTGTATAAATTTAATTTCGACGCTAACTTTTCCTTTTATAAGTCGGATAAGGAAAAATATAATAATAATGAATATTAAAACAGCATATAAAATAGTATGCACTCACATATTATTCAAAGTACTTTAGAAATAGTCATATTTTTGTTCTTGAATGCGATTCTCAAATTATTGTTTGCTATTTGGTATCAACTAAGTTCCTAGAAAATTTATTTCCTCGATATTATTACCAAATTCTTCATTATAAAAGTTATAAAAGTATTATTGTTGTTTGCTTAAATCAAATATTTGATAAATTATCGGGTTTAAAATTACAAACGATTAAAAAATTAAAATTTAATCTTGTATTAACTTAATGTTAGCGTGGAAAATTTTTGCAGTATTTGTTGAGAAGAATTTTCGTTTAAACATATAAAGTTCACTAATTACTAGAAATTAATTTTAGGCAAACATGTTCTGTCCAAGTTAAAGATGCTAACTTCACAATCATACTTAAGCATGAAAAGAGTAAGCATTTTCGTTGTGATCTAGAATAAGCATAGATAAAAACAACGGTAAAAAAGGTGCGTCTACAAAGTATAAAAAAAAGAAATCAACAGTGGCCGCGTTAAAATGAGATCACTGTTCCTTATCGTGATTAAATCCCATCCGTGGCTGGATCACTATATCGTTATATTCTTCTTCAGCATTACGACGTCGAAATGAAGTTTTCGAGTAATTGGATATAACGCAATGGGCGGACTTGAAGCGAACTGGAAGCGAAAAAAAGAAAAAGTAGAGGAAATTTAGAACTTGGTGATGGACGCGAGAGCATTTAACGACAGCGTCATCACCATATAAATATATACACAGCACAGGGAAATACTCTATTAGCGCGCGAATCACAGTTACATAAACATTTCATTACAAATGATTCGTTCGAAGGAAAAGGGCTGGCCCTTCTACTTTAATATAATTGCTATAAAAACAGCGATGACGGCGAAACATCAACTTTAAATAACCACTCACTTTGTCAATAAAAGACGTACATTAACGTATCAGTAGTAAATACATAGTGCAAAATATTTTAGTGCCTTTTTAAACATTTTAATATATTACATTCGTTTTTAAGCAAAATTTGATATTCTAGGATAAAATTTTTTGAAAGAATAAATATTTATAAAGGTATGCTACAGTACCTTAGATAAAATAATATTATTTTCGTAGTGTTCATATCGGGATTGTATTTGTATATATTTACATGCATGTAAATTTGAGTACATATACGTATTTACGTATAAAAGTTTGCGCATGTAAACATAAATGGAGGTTACATGTAAGAAAGAAACTTGCTCGTATAAAATATTATCTAATCTTAATAAAATTAACGATTGATTGAACTTTATTTTCACGACAGTAAAAATATTACAAGATGTTAGTACTTACTGAGTACGTGGTATAGAATTTATTATTATTTGCATTAGAAGATCGAAAAGATCGAGATCGAGAGAGAAAGGGAGAGACGAATAAAATATTACAAACCATCTACTTCCTAAAATATTTGAAAAAGTGAAAATCATTGATTTCGCGTTTACGTATATAATTTTATAAGCTTATGTATGTGTATAAAGTGATTGAAGAAAGATTTCACAAATAAATATTTCAGTATATAAAGAAATAGAAAGCAATTATTAGAGTTGCAAGTATACAACAGTTAAATAATTCTAAACGTTTTTTCAATTGAAGAATTTAATTTTTCGCGATATTTTCAGAAACTCTAGTCACTTTGTCATAGAAAAATGTTATATTTTTTAAGATTATTAAAAAATTCAAATGCAATCCGCGCAAGAATATTACTTTTGGTATTTTCTACTTTTAGTCGGTACTTTCACTTGCATGAAAAGCGGCGCTGCAGTTGTATAGCACGTAATGGACTGAAAAGGGTTTGGGGGAAGCAGGTGCAAGAACAGTCCGCAGAATTGGGTGCCACAGCTTTCGATAACACCTAGACAGGAGGCAGGTTAATGACTTTAGATGAGCGTCGAAAGCTATCTAATTTGAATTCTACGCGTCACAGCTCATACTGTCATTCTTGTATATCGAAAAAGATATGGAATCTCGCATCAATGTTTTGCAAATATCTGAAAAGACACATCGTAAATGTGTGTATAATGTTCGGATAGCCAAACCAAGATTTTGTTAGTGATTAAGTATGACTCGTATAGTTTTCTGTAATTGGCTGTTTTAAACGTGTTTTTTGGGTTCTTTTTAAACAGCACGAGGCTCAAAAAAAGTAATAAAGAAAATTGTCTTGAGAAGAAAAGTAAATATCAATTTGTAGAATATTTTAATAAATTTGCAATATCACTTTAAGAATTCTTAGAAGAACTACTTTTTACCATGTAATGATTGTTCGTACCGACAATTAAATAATAAATAACTAAATAACGAGCTCAATAAGAGTACAGTAATAGGATGCAGATTTTTTATTTCAGTTATAAAATATAGATCACTGTCTCAAAAAACGACCCTCGCATATTTAATTTATTAGTTGATGGTATTTTCAATCGACCAATTTGCCAAAATAATATTATGAAAAAGAAAATGGGAAAAATTGGTGCAAGTAACAACTAATATTAAGGTTAAAAGTTTCAGAATAAGTATCAAGTATTGCGAACATAAGGTCCTATAGAAGTCTACGAGTCCTCCATAACTGCTCGTATATATTGCTGTATCTGGAAAATTATCAGCAATCGACAATATCATTTAAGCGCATTTAAAATATTTGAGCACATTCGACATGATTTTTTAGCGATTGATAAACATTTCTAACGCGCCGTTAATAAACAGAAAACACGTGAAACAAGAGTTGATCTTCCTTCGTAGAACGAGTTCATTCATCGTTAATAAGTGACAGTGAAGCGAAACGTAATATACCGTATGATTATTACTTGAAAAACAGCGAAGAGTGTTGAAAATTACAACTGTGCTTCCCTATAGTAAATTATGAGAACGTGTGATAATGGAAGCGAACATCCCGAATAAGTTAACAGAAACAATAACAAATTTTTTACACAATTTTAATTGTCTAGCAATTCGCTCCATTATCATCTTGCACGACAAAAACATTTTCATGTATTTGTGAGCTTAGTAACTACTCTAGTATAAGTTTATTTCGTTCAGAATGTGTACTAATTTTGAGAGTATACAGAGAGAGAGAGAGAGATACAGAACCACAAGTCATTCTCTAGCTCTTGCAAGCGCGTTTTATTTGGTATTTTTTTGGTCTTACCCTCGACTGCTGTTATGTCTGCCGCGAATACTACTGTCTTCGGGGCAAGACATAAAGTCCGTCGTACGTACTTAAGTGCTCGATTCTTGTGCACAAGGGAACGCACAGGCCGTTAATAGTCCTTAACAACAAGCGGTCTACCGAGCATCTGCAGCTAAGAAATTAAGCTGAATAAGGCGCACAGCTTGTACATTGTCAACCTCTAAGAGCGCGACAATTCCTCGGTCGATGAGGAGTCGAACCATATATTATACGTGTTAGTCGCAACTCTGCGTACTAGTTTTATTATTCAACAATATAAATACATCGTCGTTACACTTTACAATATTCCATTTGTACATATTTGTTTTTAATTCCCATCATCATCTTACCATTTATGCACATACAGTTTTTGCACTGCTTGCACTTAAATTTTAACAAATTGAATAAAGTCGGACGTGATCTTTTGGAAATTATAGCTCACATTCGAATAATTAAATATTCGATATCTGGCGAAACAGAGACGACACGATTTATTTTACCTTTAAAAAATAATCATTTTATTTTTAAAGGAGAATCATTCAGAGCGCAGATCGATCAACTGCTATTTTAAAACGCAACTTGAATTCAATAAGTAAACTATGATAAACCGTGCGGTATAATTTTATACCTCTGATTTTCGAGCAAAGGTTTTTAAAAATAGTAACGCTATTAAGCAAGTCCTTTGGAAATCCGTCTTTTTACGTTGAGATTAAAAAGTTAGTTTTCTTTCATCAGTCAAAATAGTTCGATTTTACCATAAGCATTATACTGCAAATTTGAAAGCAATTACGGGCATTTGACCGAGTCTTTCGTGCTTTCATGCGTGAAAATTCTATCACCAGTTGAATCAGTTTCCAAATTTTCTTATATTAAAGAAGTAATTTATATTTTTCGTATTTTATAGTGAAAAAATACTACTTACTTTTGTTTATTACACTACAATAAGAATCTGTAATATAATATACATAGTACTCTCAACTGTGCTTTCAGCAGTTACAATATTCTTCGAGTACTGTGCTTTCATTTCTAGGTCGGTGAAAAGTAAAAGTTTTTTCTCATTTTTCTTTATATAATGCTCCCTCCCTTTTATTTTTCGTAAAAAGTTCTTATGCTAGAATTCGCTTTCCGGCCGCGTTCAAAGCGCGGCATGATTTCGCATTCAAGGCATTTGGTGTGTTCCTCGATACGTAGATAAATAAAGTGAGAGATCAGAAAGTGGCCGAAAGGATATGAGTCGTGTCCAGAAAAACAACGCGATCGCGAGTGCGTGTATAAATTTTTGTTTCTATAAAATATATATCAAAATTTAAAGGTACTAGCAAATTGAATAAAGTACACGACTTTTAATTTCTTGCAACGAATGAATATTCGTTCGATTTATAAACTTTTTGTTATTAATTAAATTTTATATAATAAAGAGTTACGGCTCTAGAACTAAAATTATGATTTTCAGCGATTTTATTACACTCTCAAAGCATTAATGAAATCAATATCTGTTTTTCAATATAATAATTTTTATTATATAATGAAACTCCGAATATAATTATTTCCATATGATTAGATAATTTTTAAATCGCGTTATTGATGGTGGTTTTTTTTTTAAGTAAAGTAAGCTGCATAAATGTTGATAAGAAAAAGTAAATTGTGCTAAATGAGGAGCTGTCGCGATGATAGTGAGTATTATAAAAATGGGTTATCCACATTAAATGTGAGATTATTATGTCCGATTTTGGCTGGATCGCTAATTTTAATTCAATGCGATAATAAAACAAACCTATAATTTAGTATTTTTTGTTTACACACCAAAGCGTTACATGTTTCTTTAAAGATTAGGTTTTCGGTTAAATTTATACATTCTCTCGGGAAATTGTGACGCGATCGTCATAATTCAATGTATAAGTTCATAAGTTAAATAATTAACTCTTTTATTTCATAATGCAATTGGACTATGTCTCAATGCACAGTTAAATCATGTACATCAATTCTCTTGAGATCAAAATTAATTGGCATACACGAAATGTAACTACTTCACACGCATGCGTACTCGTATTGCTTTTTATGATACTCTTTCACTCGGTGTAAACTGGCAAAACTATTAAATCTTATATGAATTTCAAATTGTTGAATAGATAGTCATGGATCGGTGGCGTAAGGAGAGTGAAATATTCCGAAATTTGAATTTCTCGTGAACTCGAGCAAATTGCTAATTCAAATCAGTGATTCGAAATTAATTTAAAATCCTTGCTAACATTTGTTCTTTTATTGTGAAGTCGGCCAAGCTCCGATCTTCGTTATAACTTATAACAGATAATGTGGTCCTAAGAGAAGAAACTTTAAATCCAATTTCTGGAACGTCGAAGCCACGAGAACGACAAGTCGATGGCTATCTGTTATGTTATATTCATCCAGTCAAGAGTATCCCCCAGACGCTTAGTCGAGTGAAACTTAAGCCGCATTATCTGTACGCCTGCGGAATCCTTTCAGCGCGCATATATATAGCCATATATATCTATGTATTTATGTATGTATGTATGTATGTATGTATGTATGTATGCATGTATGAATGTATGCATTGTATGCAGCCGAAGCTTTGGCTGGGTGTAGCTGCTAAGCAGACTTCTTCCGAGCATTTCGAACGAAATTTAATTTTTAAATCATTGATCTATATTAGTATTCATTCTGCATATTTGAATTTGTACTTTTCAGCATGTCGAGCACGAGCGGCGGAACGAAATATCACTGATAAAGATTAATATAAATCTATCGATATGGATTTTGTACGAAACTCGCGTTAGTTTTAACATATCAATGCCGCTGGAAACGTCAAGTAAACTAATTTCTGCTAATAATTGGTCAACTTTCATCAACTTTCCGTAGTCAATATTTTAAAAAAGGGCTAATTCTTGAAGCGTCTCTAAACTTATTCTTGGCGCTTTCAATTACAAGAAAGTAGTTTGTCTGTCATAAGCTTCGAGATGTTTTATATCAAATTCAATTTACGGCCTTCAAAACATCGCCGTTGCCGAAGTCTGCGCGCGGTTGTTTGAAGTTTTACGAGTTTAAGTGTGGCATCGTATTGTATTTGGCGCCTACGCACTTAGTCTCTCGGTTAGCGAAATTTAGTTACAGTTTTCCTTTGGTTACGGTTAATATGATATTTCGAAAATAATAAGTTTAAAAAAAAAATTGGAAACTTAATGCAAAATTGGTCGTAAAAATATCTCGTATCTTTTAGTACTGATCAATTTGATAATGTACTTAGAATTATTTGCTGATTATTCGTATTCGCCAACGAAATACATTATATGATAACATCAAAGATTTACTTCACATATCATGAAAATATAATAAAATCAAAATTTATACGATCTAATAAATACTATTATCATACGAATTTAATTTTTATTTATATTTTTAAGTATTTCAGTATACATTCAAATATGTGTATGATTTTTTTAAATAGTTAAATAAGTGTAATTAAAATTTATTTAAAAGTTATTTAATACGAAGTTAATCATAAACAATAGAGTTCTAAGCCTTAATACAAGTAACTGCTTTCAAAATAAAGCAAGGCCCTTGTATTCCAATCTCTTATTTTATGTTAAAAATTTATAATATATAATTTGTAGACAAAAATTTATCAAAAATTTAAATACTGCGATTTTATCAGCTGTTATTTAAATTAACAAATGATCTTTCAATAGTAATAGTTGAATAATCTAAATTATATATGTACGCGATCGCGACACGTAGCAGTGACTCTCGTTAATTACGCAGGGACAATAATAATAATCTAACAAAATAATTTTTAGTTTTAAGCTCAATTTATTTTTTGTATAACGTTCCAGCTCAACGAATCGGACAGAACAGCTGCCGAGTCGTCTAACGCAGCTCTATTTAACGTCTAGCTTCTTTTCACATGATTTTGTTTTCGCGAAATCTAATAGTCGTTGCACTCGGGAAATTCGGCCTGTTCGTGAAAAGCCGACCGTCGTATCTTTTCGGAATAATTTTGTTGCGCAATTTACGGTTACCGGTAAACTCATGCACTTCGAGTTCATACGCCGCTCGATTGTTCCGCTTTACATATGTTTTTTAATAATTATTTTTTCCCTAAGCCTGAAAAAACCTTCGTTGAGCATGACGAAGGAAAAAGGCTTTTACAATAATTAACGCGGGCGGAACGTTTTCGCATTACATATTTCGCATTACATTTATTATCGCTAGTTCGGCCGAGATATTAATGTTTTATTTTCTGTCTTTCTAACGGAATCAAGTCACTTTCACGGGGGCCTAAATTAAGTTTATTATTTAACTATTTAGTCTTAATTTTGCGGGAGACCATCGTTGATGCTCGACTCCTACCCATGCGGGGGTCCACCAATGTCCTCGACGATCAGTTCCTTGTCGCCCGGCTCGCCTACGGTGCTTGATTCCACTGGTTTTCACCGTCTTGATCGTGCGTAATGAAGATGCGGGGGTGGAAAGGTGTAGATCTCGTCATGCATCGCGATAGCCGCACGATTACATTAGAGCGAGAGAGAGGGAACGGCGCGGGGCATAGCGCGTGAGAGCGAGAGAGAGAGGGAGAGAGCAGGCGAAGAATGCTCGAGGAGCGGCGTGTTAGAGCAAGAGAAATGGAATAAGAGTGGAGAGTAGGCAATAGGAAAGGGAATTCGGACGCGTTGTTTGTACTTACGTACCTTACGATTCGCAGATATTTTTCTTTATTTACTATATTTCTAACGATTAGTGTCGCCTATTTAATTACGCCCATCCGCATCATAGCATATACTTACTCTGGTACGACGCGATCGCCATTTATTTTTTCATTTATTCCTACCAGAAACACCATTATGATGTAGTTGCTTATTTTATTATTGTATGTTTTAATCTTACTGATGAGCGCATTGGCTACACTATATAAACTAAAAGTGATGATTTTCGTTCATTGACGATCTGTTGAAAAATGCTTCTTCCCTTTTTCGTCTACTAAATTTGTAACTGCCATTGAACTCTTCATTGTTTAACATAACAAATTGAATTTAAAGCTTCTAATTGACTAACGTTTTCGCATTAATCAACATCTACTAATGAATCTAGACGAGAAACGGTGAGAAAGATGGGAATTAAGTTCCGTGGATCACTTTCTCCCTCACTCGTTGATATCCGGACAAATTGACGGAGAATTAGCTTCTGATTCTTAGAAAATACGAATCAAATAAGCAGTAAGAATGAAATAAATGAAAATAAATACAAAAATATGAAAATAAGAGCGAATGATAGACCTTTTCACTGAAAAGTTAGCGAGCAAGTCAGAGATAGTGAGAGAGAGAGAGAGAGAGAGAGAGAGAAATAGAAAGAAGCGTAGAAGAAAAATTATGTTTAACAGTATTACACGAAGAATAAACATTTTAAACGAAACCTTCAAACCAATTTAAAATTTTAAAAATATTTACAAAAACGAATCTCTGAAACAAGTACAAATTTAAAATGAATTTATATTATTAAAGATGGCTTCGCAATTATATTGTATTATATAATTATCGTTCAAAACTATTACATTTATCTTATTATAACTTCACATATATTTTAAATCATTTACGTACCTGTACAGGTTTATAGATATATTTTATAATATTGATAATATTATTAATATTTATTATCTATTATAAAATCACAATTTTTATATTATATAAAGAAAATTTTTTAAATAAAATTAATATAAAAAATCAAAATCAAAGATTATAAACAAAAGTTCATTAATTTAAAAAAATATAAATGTACTAAATGTATAATTATATCAACCAACGTTCAATAATAGTATATGCTTCATTCCTAACTTTTTTCTAAAAATTTCTGATATTGTCAAACTCGTGATTTTAAATATTTTATATGCCGTATAATTGTTATCTTTGTAATTATAATTTTTATAAAATTTTTCACTCATATTGTATTATTATGTCTGTAAGTTTTATTTATTATACAATAAATTTAATTCATATCTGAATCATTTATTTATAATAGTGGAAAGTAAACTTATATATTTTAATATCTATTTAATAACATTCAGAGTTAAATTTTTCCACGTTATAACTCTATTAATTTAATTTTTGCATATTTTATGTATTTTACCGTATTATTATATAAACTATGAACGTTTGTAATAGGTGACGTATATTTACAGATATCGAAGAGTTTAAATATAACTCGTGCGTAGCAGTAAATATTCCATCAAACATATACTTCAAGTAGCAAACTTTACTTCAAATACCCTCCATGGTATATTAAATGTATTATTATATAAATCAAATTATTCATAGTGTACCTAAATAATAATTTATTGTAATTAATGGTAAGATGCATAGATATAAGGAAGCAAATATACTGCAACAATATTGTCAGTATCACGTTTCAATCATAATTTTAACTTTAATATTGATCTGAAAATCCTAAAATTAATACGTAAATTTAAAGTATTTGTTATTTCGTTTTAAATTGCTATATTAAGTGCTATAATTTGATATTGAAGCTTGAAAAAGTTTAAATAAATTTCAAAATACTTTTGATCACGGACAATTAAACAAGAGATTTTACTAATTTGGCCAATGAAAGCAATTTGTATTTGACTTTGCTATTTCATTTATGAAGTATTTAGGTATAATAGTTTCTTCATTGCAATTAAGCGTGAAACGTGGTGTTTAAGATAAAGACCCAATTCTACGTATCAATAAATGTATGCGATATCTGTTTTGCGGTAGTTTAATTTTGTCTTTAATTACAACTTATTTATGTTTACGTATTACTAATGTTAATATTTTATTTGTCGAATATTTAAATTATTTGGATTATGTCGGTATAAACTTTTAAATAACAAGTATTCATAATATTCATTATAATTTTCTTATCGAAAAAAATAGCTTTAAAGATACCATAATCACCGAATAATCGTATTTATTACATTTGAGAATAGAGTAATAGAATCAAAGGAGGAAATCAAAAGAGAAATTATATTTTGACATGCGAGATTAAAAATACGCTTTTGCGTGCACTACTGACAAAATCTATTCTTTAACTATCGGCTTTACTCAACGGTCTCTCTATATATTTTCTCATAATTGCTTACTTCTACAGCTCATTGATCTTGATGCTTCTGCACTAGAACTATTAATAAATGGAACATCTATGTTTTCTCAAAGATAATAAAATGTATTATTGGAAACTACACAATTAAATATATACCAAATAAAAATTTTAAATGCTTATTAAATGCACAGTGGTGTATTAAAGTCAAAGTTTTCGATTGCATTATTTATTATTGAAAACTGATTCAAAGAATTTAATAATTCTGCAAACTCCAATTATAATATATATTTTTCGTTAGACGTAAACAAATACATTTTTTTAGTATTTCAAGAAGTATAATATAAATTTCTAAACTGCTTGTCTGGGAGATTGTTATATTAGTAGTTATAAGCTACGAAATAAGTATTGTTCTAAGAGCATCAATTTATTCGAAAAAAATGTCATTAATAAAAAAAAAAATAGAGAATTAAAAATTTTTTCAATAAAAAGCATACTAAATTATGTAAAAATATTATCAGCAAATATTTTTCACATAACAAAATTTATATCACCTTGTATCATAAAGTTTGAGTAAAAAATAATGGAATAAGATTCCATCTAAAAAAAGGTTAAAAATTTCGTAATATCTACGTACAACATGATGTAGGTATTTTAAGGAGCTGTGCAAGCAGTGCAAGCAGTGCAAGCAGTGCAAGCAGTCTGTCGAGTTTACGGGTCTGTCGTTTGCATAATCATAAGCGCTCGTGTCCCACTGGAGAAGCGCGCGCAAGCATTTGAATCTCCTAACGCGAACTAAGCAGGAAAATTTTCTCGTGATACCTTACTTCATTAGGATACTCAAAACGAGAAAATTTTTTACGATTTATTTTAATTACGGTTGCGCCCATATACATGTACAGATGTATACTTTACACGAGCTGTTTATGTTAACAATGCATATACCAATAAAAGTATTACCACTTTTGTCGCTCGATAACTATTGAGTTGAGTCGCTTGAAACTCCTCATTAGTAATTGGTATTTGATGGTTCAATGCGAGTATATAAAGGAAATCAAATTTAGTAAATTACATTGTAAAACTATTGAAGTTTTATTAGTTTATTTTATCGTAAATTATTTTTGAATCAGTCCAAGTTCATCAATTTATAGTTAGAATGCTTTTCATTTAATACTACAAAGAAATAATTGTCTTTAATCAATAGCTTGACAGTAAATAATACAAATTTAATAATTATTTATTGAAATTATTTATGAAACAAAAAATTCTATTTTAACTTTCAAAGTTTTATTTTTAAACAAATGCAACCCCACCACTTTAATTTATCTGATACCTATAATATAATAAATTAATATAATTTGTGTAACCGAATAGCTGATTAATTAATTTATTCAATTCAATTTTCGCTGCTCTCTATTCAACTAATTATTATTATGTAATCATCAGTCACTAAGTTATTTATAGTCATGGTGTTCAATAAAATAAATAAACAATAACTCAAGAAATATATTTTTATATTCTTTATGTATTGTAATTTATAACAATATTTTATAAAAATCTACTTTTTATATTAAAAACATTTTATACATGATTAATGAAACATATTAAAAATAGATTTGAATTTATTTCCTCAGAAAGTCATTCGTTTCCTTAGTGAAGTTTAAATTATAATACTACTAGTTAACATAAGTATTTTCAGTCATTCATTTAGATCATAAATATAATAATATAATTTTTAACGCTTCGTATTCTTTAAATTTCGATATTAAACTTCATGTTCGAGTTTAGTCGAGTTTATTAGTAAAGCTCAGAGGATTTTTCTTCTGTATAGCAAGATATATTCATATTTTATTTTAAATAGATCTCCACAATTTCGCGTTCTTGTTTTAAACAATAATTGCTAGATTTTGTACTGTCTGGTATTGGATTTTATAAGGTATATGAATAACATTTGTAGGTTTTTACGTATAATAATTAAATATTTATTGACGTAACTGAAAATCTGAAATGATAAATTTTATAATAGGTACAATAACAAAAAATTAATAATAATTGAAAATAAAAATTTTCGAAATTTTAAATTATAACCAATGATTCTTGTCGATCCGGTTTGCATAGAATGATTTGGAATAGAGAAACATAGACTGAGCGGAATAGATCTGGATCAATATTAACTTTTTCACATTTAAATATATTTTCATAATATATATTTATTAATATTAAGATATCGTACTGGATAATTCTATAAGCAATGTATATTATTTTATAAATTATTATTCGGAATGTGCTAGAATAACGTTTGCTTTAAATTATATAACAATACTAAGTACATAGTAAAAATTAGTTCCATTATAATGTTTTAAACTATTTTTTACAACGTATTTTTATCATTTTTTGTTTCTTTAGCAAAAACCACAGAAGTAATAAATTCATTGATTTAATTAATTTTAGATTTGAAAAATTAAGTCAAAGTTGTCAACTTCAGTAAAAGTAAATTTAGTAAATTTCTGGAATATACTTATTTATTTGTAATATATGAGCACATTGAATTAATCATATATTTGGGAGAATATCTATTCTTATTTGAAGATTCTAATTATTGATAGATATATTTATAAACGTACTGTAAAAAAGTTAACAATAGAAAAACCGTAAAAAATGGTTATTTAAGTAAACATAAATTTTGCAGTATAGCACATGCAAAATTTCAAGAAATTGTAAAAACCTTTAAAAAAAGTTAAAGGTTTTTATATAATTAAATTATGGCCAAATGTTTATATAAAAAGATTTATTAGAAATCTTCTAGGGTGTTTATAAAAAATATGAAGTAGAGTTATGCTATTTTTTATTTAGTAGGTAAAAATAAGTTATTTATTTAAATCAGTAAATAATAAAAAAACAATAATTACGCATAACTTTGTTTTTTAATTAAGTTAAAAATCCTTTTGAATCAACTTACCGTCATATTTAAAAAAACTTAGATGATGTACGTACAATATTAATATTTGTTACTTATGTACGAATTCATCATATTTTATGATTGATTAGTACTTTTAATTTCAAGTCTAATTAATATGATAATTATCCGCGGAATTTAAAATTTATAACAGATTCTTTAATATTCAGTTATCCTAAAAAATATGTAAAAAATATTCCAATTTAAGAATAACGAAGTTCTTATTGTTAATTTGAATATAAGTTTACTGTATTTTGCAACTAATTAAATAAAATTAAATCCAAAAACTGCGTTTCCTTTATAGAAAAAATGCAATATCCCTCTAAACTGATGAGAAAATAATCCTGAAACTTTAATTAAAATCTCTTTCTATCTTTCTCTTCCAAGCACTTAAAAATATTAATGAACTTGAGAGAATTTCGAGAAGTAATTATTCTCAATGGGATTAGTCGTGGCGTGCGGCGCGACAGAGGCGCAGCAAGAATAATTCTTGCGTGAAAAGGTTCACAGACACAGAGAAAAAGAGAGGGAAGATATGTGAATATTTGTGTTAGGAAGAGAGGAGCGAGAGAGAAAGCAAAACGAGAGAAAGAGCACAGAGAAGCCAGAGCGCAAATTACGACGGCGATGCCTCCACGAGTAATGTATGCGTAATTACAGTTTATGTAATAATGCAATGCGCATATATTATCCATTCGTACGGAAACTGCGTCGTTGGTTGATTCAAGCCATGGCTCTTCTCCCATGGATAGACGCTTTTTGCATTTACGATCACATTAGATCCTATATGATGCGTAAGAGCAATGTACCTATATTATACTAACGACATTTAAATCTCAGTGCCATTATTAATTCTCAAAATACGAATGATTCTTCTAATATAGATTCGAATTTTACGGAATGCGAAATATGGGATTACGATTATTTTCATTATTTTCATTTTTTAGTGTCCAATGATAATAAGAACGTACGGTTTTCATTAAATTTCTTCAATATTTATTCCTAACCGCGTGCAAAATTTATCACTTTGGTATTTATTCACATTCCTACTTGAACTACTTAAACGCTTTATCATTAATTTAAATAAACCAATGAAGAAGAGGCGTTGATTTGAATGAATTAAAATTTTAAATAATATTTAAAAATGTTTTGAAAAGAGTTATAAAAATCAATATACGAATATTTTATATCGGGAATATATTTGAACGTGTTATTTATTAGTACAAATTTGATTGAAACTCTATATTATCATATAGTCTGGGTTTTCAATTTGTAAATCGAAATATCAATATATTTTTATTTAATGTGTAAGACGAAGAAAGTTGATACTTGTGGAACCCGAGAAATTAAAATGTCTTGATTGAGAAGTAACTAACTAAAGTTAAAAATTAAAATCTCTTTCTTTATAATTAAAATATGAAAACATAGTACTTTTCTTAAAGTTGAATAAAGTAACGCTAGTAAAGCAAAATTAATTTTGTAACAATTTTAAATAAATAATTCGTTAGAAATATAAATGACAAAATTTGCGAATATTTCAAGAATAATCTAAGAAAAGTCTTGATATTAAATAATTTCTTAAACAAGAGTTTATTTGAAATAATATTTAGGGAGGCGGAAAATCAATTTTTACCTCTTAATGGCCAAATAAAGTTTGACCAACATTATCGAAGTGAGCGCGTAGCAACCATAACCTACCGCTGCTCTACTTTTAACTTTTTCAATTTATAATTATAATAGCAGAAAAATCGTATTCCATTAATGACTTTGTCAAATTATAATTAAATTCTTAACGTTGACGATTGAATCAAGCTTCAAATTGATTAATGAAGCTGGTTGATTATCCTCCCCCACTGCAAGTCTATTTATAACGCTTCTCTATCAATCCATTCTTTGCACAGACTGTTATTACGATCAGATATATCAAATATCTTTACTACCTTTAAAGATTAATTTATAAAAGCTCCGTCGTTATTTTTATAATATACTCGGTATTTACGATCATAATTATTAAGCGGAACGTATATTTCGATCATACGGATCATAAATTTCAATGAATTATTTTATTTCAGATCACGAGTCAACCACAGCACCACAGCAAGAATGTAAACTCGAGGGTCTCCATCCTCTTCTCATAGTTACTTACAAAAACATTACCATACTAGTGAGTATTACATTTTCGGCAAAAATTTGCGCGAATTCTGAATTTGTATAATATTCTGCCGACCTGTAATCGATTGCGTCACATTAGGTTATTTTCTGTGGAGGGAAGGGGGTAAGATTTTAATTAAATTAAACCAAGTTTATCAGACTCAAAACTCCTTAATTTTCACAAACAATAGTAACAGAATAGTTTTATCACAATACGAATGTGGGGACAGAAAGCCAGTCGATCGCTACGAGTTTCGATATTTAAAACTTCTTTCTGTGCAGCTGTACACTTTTTCACTTCGTTGTCAACTTTCTACTAATACAGGGAGGGCTAATAAACTATAAGGGTACCGCGCGCTTCCAATCCTATACAATACATTTGTACTTAAGGAAGATAATTAGACGTATTCCTCACATAACTTTTACGATGTTTAACTTAAACTTATAAAACTACTCTTTCTAACAGTCGCTCGTCCATCGCCAATCACACTGATATAAGCACAACACTTGCTAATTCTTATTCATACTCGCTACGCACGTTCATATTATTTCTTACTCACATACTTTTTACAATTATTATGCATTTACCAGCTATCTAGCTTACTAGCATATGTTTCGCAGCACTCGAGTCATATACAGATTCACCCGTTGGAAAATCGCAATCGGTCCCGCTCGTGACAAGTTCGTTTTCCCGTTTCCCTGGACCTGAAAAAACCCCCGCTGAGCCGTCGGAGGAAACAGTCACCGTATCTTGAGCGGGATGCCTCGTACGCTAACCTAACTTGTGCACAGCCTTTTATTCCCCTTGCCTGATTCCTTCGCGCGCCCAGGGTAACGAGTCTTTCTTATTTTCGGGGCAATCTACGATAACGCAGATACTCTTTCCAACTGATCGTTGGTTTTGTCGGAGTCGAGCCGCCCACCCGATAGTCGCCCTTAAATGCGGGGGAGCACTACACGTTTACGGTGGTTGGCCCCTGCGGCATATCTTCCGATGCGCACTTCCTACTCGCAGGCCGCGACGCATCCGTGCCGTCCAACTCCAACTTCAGCCCCACTTCTCTAATGCGAGCGGGCGCCGCGGGTGAAAGTGGAGGAAAGGGGGGAGGTCCTCTAGGTTTTGGGAGTCGTTAACTCGCGATCGCGACTCTTAACCCTGGCCCGTCGCGGCGGACTAACAGATTCCACCCCTTCGTCTCATTACGTCGTCGCGGTTAGTCGCGAATCGTTATTTCATCCCTTCGATGACACGCGGGGTTACGCGGCTTGATCGTAAGGTAACGGAGGTGGGGAAGGACAGAGAACCGAGTGTGCGTGAGAGCGAGAGGGAAAGAACGCGCGCACTAGGCAAAGAGTGCCTAGCGCGGAAGCGCATAAGGGTGAGACACCGAATAGTGTGCACGAGTGTGAGAGAGAGGGCGTGAGAGATGCTGCAGCATTGCTCGCATTTCGAGCTTGGGCTTGTCTGTACGAACTTTTCTGTTTTCTGTGGTATTTTCTCTTAATTTCTAGTTTCGCGTAGAAATAATTTCAGCTTACTACTTTGCTGAATTTTTCGATTTGACTAGGGGAGTCGCGTTGATTCTCGAACTCCCTCCCGGGTTGCACGTGTTGTACTCGTACCTGAACTCTTACCTTTCCTTCTACCTGCACGCTTGCAGTTCTTATTTCACTATTGCCAAATTTTTGTTTGCCGGGGGGGGGTGCATCGGTTACACAGCCGAATGCTTTTCAACCACGAATACGTATAATTTGATTACGATTAAAAATTGATTTAATACTTCTGATAAAATAAAATCTTTTTTCAAGCTTTTTCATTCAGTATTTTTATTTTACGTCACCATTGTCACATTTATAATATGTAATATATAAATCATTGATCGAGTAAATTTTTCATATTGTTTGTAGTATTAAAGATTCCAGCAATTGTAACAGCTCAATAAATTTTTATGCTTAACCTTCAAAACCTAAAATCATCTATAAAAATTTCAATACAAGTATGTCAGTATAATATTACATCTATAAATTGTTATTTTATAAAAATATTGATTCTTACTTAAATTAATAATTATTGATAATTTGTGACTTCTTATAATTATAATAAGATTTAATTTATGGAAAAATAACGATTAATTGTGAAATTAGCAGCGGCTGCTTCTTAAACTTCAAGCTACTTATAATCGTATATGTAATTTTCTTCTCTGTCCTACTTACTTTTTTTTATTTTCATTTTCTATTACAGTAATTCCTCTTTCGTTCCTTGCTATTTTTCTTATCTTTGATGCACCTGCACCCAAGTATTTGCGGGCTGGTACAAGTAACTTTTAACTATAAAATATTGAAAGAAGAGACAGTCAAAAGAGCTATGAAAGACCAAAAAATTTATTTTTATTATTTCCATAACTTAAGGAGTTGCACTTGTGTGTGTGTGTGTGGCACCTATAAATCGTTAGTTGGATCAATAGTTGAAATTACAATAAATCTTCAAATAATGGTGGCATCAAATTTTACTTTTCGCAAGTGCCTAAAACGGAGTACTGCTGAGTTATGTATGTTGAACGAAAAGAGCGCTTCGAGTATGCGAAAAAGTCCTACAGATATACGCGTCGTAAATGTGCTTTGCGCACGTGCGAGTATCTTCGTATGCGCATTCGCTCTAGATCTTCTAGATTTTCTGGGGTAGATTCAGCAAGTGTGAGTGCTCGTCTAGTTTTCAAAATTTACGAGCGGACGATATTCATGGTGTACTCTTTGTGAATTTTTGTGGTTATACTATTTATTTAGCGGTATACTAATGAAAGAAGAGTTAATGTTTAAGTACTTTTCTGGTAATATGTTTTATTATTTATGTTAGGTAACTTTCGTGTTTCTTTTGGTGAAATTAATGGCGCATGAATTTCATTAAAATTTTTCGTAAAAATTGAAATGCTGAATTGAATCCCCGGTATTATTATTATTAATTTTTGACACATTACAATAAGTTCTTAAAACTTTATATTATATACTTAGAGCTTTAATTTTAATCCACAGAAGAAATAAAAGGATTCGAATCATTAAATTAAATAATTTAAAATGAATAATTTAAAAATTAATATGTAAAGTAAAACATGAAACTCGTACGTCACAAATCTTAGTTAAAATCTAAATTACTTTTTTTAATATTATATTCAAACATTAATGCTTAAAAATTTCTCAAATATCACAAAAATTAAGCATTCAATTACATAAAAATAAGATTAAGACTAAACTGTAATTTTGAATCTGTCCTTTTGGTACCCCTGTTATAAATTATAGCACTACTGAATGATATTTTGGGCGATTTACTTAAATAGCAATTATCTCAGACACTGAGATCCATTACGGTAAGTAATGGGTTGTAGCCTTTATTATTTGATAGCCGGAAACTACCCTTGCAGTCTTATCCAAATCCGTGTACTGGAGAGATGATTTTCTTCCATGAAAATAATTCTTATCTTTTAAGTGCTGATACGTTATTAAGATCATTCTACGACTTCTTCAAATTACTATATATCAGTCCGCATAATAATTCACAATCTAAGTACGTATTGCAGCGGTATAGGTGAAATAATTAATTTACTTTATTTTAGGTTTATTATTTATTAACTATACGTAACCACAAATATATATATATATATATATGTGTGTGCCGAGAGGCACGTGCAATAATGTCGCTTGCACAAATCCAACTGACTCGAGTGCGTCGTTGACATCAGGCGCGAAGCCCTTTTCCATTTTTTTGCTTACATGCTATTTATTACGTTTACTTAATATCTAGGTAAAACTAAAACTAAAGGCATGTGTCCGTCGACATTCGAAAGTACGGAACACTCGAAGTTTGTTGCAGTTCGAACCGCGCCGAATTGTCATAAACCTCGGCGCGCAGCGAGAACAATAATCGAGGTCGTCGCTTACCTGCGGCGCATACTTTCATCAAGTACACGCCACAGTACAATTTAAAGATAAAAAATAAATTAATGAATTAAAATATTATTGTCTTTATTTTAATCAAAATAATAGAAAAAAAACTTTACTAAATATATTTTAATTTAATTTTTTAGTTGTTTATTTTTAATATAATTCATTCGTTTTAATTTTTTCGATTTTTTTTATCAAATTTAACTTTTCATCGAGCTTACAATGCTAAATATGACAGTTTACATTAGATTTTTTTAATTCTCTAGCTTTTTTAGCTTCTTTTTTACTATTCACAAAGTTAAATATTTACTATTTTATTTATAAATTTTTACAAACGGATAAATTTTACGATTTTTTTTAATATTGAATGAGTACAGATTTAATAATCTTATATAATAATCTTAAATAAATATTTCTGAATAAAAAATACTTTTATTCTTTTATTCAATTTCGTAAACAAGTGTACATCGTAAAAATTGTTCCGTATTGGAAAAAACATTTTATATAAATAAATAAAAATGAGTTTTTAATTATGTATGTATTTTAAATGTATTTATTTTTATTTATTTATTGTTTTAGCTTATTTGTACATATTAGATTATTTATTTATAAAATTATTTTGAACTATATATTTTTATACATTTTATCTGAATACATAAAGCACACTATTAATCATCTTTTCTATTGTTCTCATAAATCACCAAAGTTTTTAAAATTTAAATGGTTTTACTCTAGAAATCACTAATGCAAAAAGGTTCCGACAATACAAATTTAACTAAAATAAAACGAAGCTTTGAATACTTGTGCGCATAATTTTTTAAGTAAAAAAGAGGTTTAAAACTTTAATGAAATTGCAAGTTGAATGGATTTTCTATTTAATTAGGTATTTTTTGTAAATACATTAAAATACGGATATGTACATATTCAGAATATATTATAATGTTGTAGTGCTTTAAAAGCATAATGTCAAGATGGCAATACACTGATTTTTATTTTTGAAAATTTAAATCATATAAATATATTATTTCATGCGTTGAAACATTACAAGAAAATATCATCAGTAAAAACTTTAATAATAATATTTAAAGCAACTGGCTCGGTATTAAAGAGAGAAGTGCAAACAAATTTAAAAAACTAACAAAAATAGCGATCATTTATTCCATCTAATTTTAATATATTCCACTATTTACTGATAGCAGTATAAAGAACCTAGATATTTAAATTAGTTCAAAGCACTTTTCTTTACTGACTAAAAAGGATGAAAATAAGAACGAGGAGAAAAAAGCATGACGATGTTGCGTCATGAAAATCATGTTAATCTGCGTAAGATTAACATTTTACTAGGCCATATGCAAATGTAATCCTTTACGTTAAATCATCCGCTTCGAGAACGATCGCATTTAAATAGGGACGCGGCAGTATTTTCGCATTAGTTATATTGAGGTTGGAGTGAAAATATCCGTGCAGTGGTACAAGTCAACGTAATTGTGTACAAAGCTGAGAAACATCCAATGAAGGAATTCTTTTTGGTCTCATTCCTTTCCCATATTAAAAGAAAACGAACCAAAGAGCGATGGATTAATTGTAATAAATGAGATTCTTTTGCACTTCAATATGAATGCAAGAAATATAATAAACAAACATTATTCAAAGTACGTTCAAGTATAATTGTGATATGGATAATCTCCAAGATATAGAGCAATTTTTGCATATGTTATGTGATAAAAAATAGCACATAACACCAGTAGATAATTTCACGAGAAATCTTAACTAAGAATACATAATTTTCTATCTCTGTTTGTCATTATGAAGTTAAATTTTTTTATGTAGATAATAATATAAGTGTAAATCAAGCCTAAAAGAAAACTACAGCAACAGTTTATTGTATTTAATTAAGCAATAAATAAAATAAAAAGTAATGAAAAACAATAAATACAAATTGACATTAAAAAAACAATTAAAAAATTATAAATAATTTGTAAGATAATTCTTAAAATAATTATGTATAACAATGTAATTTAAATTAATTATTTTTCAAGCGTGACGAACCATGTCAAAACAAAGTAATTATATTTTCCACAAAACTATTGCATTATTAAAAATATCAACTAAAAAAATATAAAGAAACATAAATATTTTATAAATAATAATAATATAAAGCCAGTCGAATAATTCATGTTCTTTGATTTCAAAGATTACGTGACTTTATTCACGTCTTAAAAATATCATAAATATTCTGCTTCATCAATATTTTAGAAACTGTTTTTAAATCATTTTCTCTACCTTGAATCATGAGTACTAAAAAAACCTTGGCTTGAAATATTTTCTCATCATTCGCTAAACATATTTCGATTATTAAAAATATTTCTTGCATTGCTTTTAATTAAAATTTTCAATAATTTAAAAGGTTTGTTTTAACGTAAAATGTGTCATAAACGTATGGTGTCAGTTGGATGTAAAAATTCCACGCGTTGGAACGCATTCGCTAATAAAATCTACCTATTTTCAAATTAAAAGAAGGAAGACACATGCAGAAAGAAGCAGATACGTGCGAAGAAAGAGATGAAATCAAATGCTTCATCATTGCACTCCCACCAACGAACCAATTTGTAACCAAATAAGGTCTCGTAATTTATTCCATTTAATCCATTAGGTAAGGTAACTGTGGCTAAAGGGGGAACGAAGAGGATATTATAGCCACCACAGACACTTACCATTTTAAGCCCTTTTCCCTCCAACGTATGTCTGGATTACTTTACATTCGAAGGGCCGTACCAAGACTTGTATCAAAGAGAGTCAGTTAACGATTCGCACCGCGAATTTATTTTTTGAAACTCAATTCATTAGCGCACATCTCGTTAGCATAACGTGTACGTCGCTTTCAATGTATGAGCTAACTGTAGTGACGCAGGTTCCATATTTTTTTGCACGAAATAAAAATTACTTTTGTCGTGTGCGATATTTGAAAATTGAGTAAAATAATCATAGAATAAGTAATGTAGCTATTTAAGTGTAAACACAGATTTATATAAGAGAAGAAATAAATTTTAATTCGATGAAAGGTATCGATTTTAAGAATACATAAAATAGTTTATTTCTTATTATATAATAATTCGAAAATGGTTTTCTTAAAGCACCTTGTGGGTTACTGAAAATTGAGTTAAAGTATAGTTTAAGTTCCATTCGTGTCTGAATAAAGATTAAAATCACTACAAACAATTTTTTAATTGAAGATTAAAATGAAATAGCTATACGGAAATAAAAGGAATCATTCTTTATTAAACAAATACGTTTCAATTTAAATAAAATTTTAGAATCTTCGAGATAGCAATCTATTTTTTAAGGTTATGTATTTTACTCTAATGTTTTTTTATCAATATCTTTTAATTATTGTTTTTAATTGTTTTAATTTGTTATTCATCTCTATATAGTAATTTATTTATGCTGATTTCCCTTCAAAACAAATATAATATATTTTTATTCAAACCTACAAGCAAATAGTATTTATTACATTTATTAATTATTACTTAACAAATAATGAATGAAATGCTTTAATTATTCATTCTGTATTTTTTAGAAAAGAATGTAGTTCTTATATTTTTATTTTTAACAATAATAACTTTATATTATATATTTTGGATGATTTTTTAAAACATTGTATACTTATGCTTCATAAGTAGTATTAATTTTTTTACTTTATTGTATATTTTAGTAGTTATAAGTATCGCAAAATCACTTCAATTTCATTGTCTAAAATAAAAAAATAACAATTATAAAAATTTATTTACAGAATTTTTTTTTTATTTTTAAATATTTATACAAAAATATTATTTTATTAACTTGCTTTTTATTATGCATAAAATGAAACCTTAAAATATATAATTTTTTATTTATATTCATTTACGCTGGATGTGATTAGAAGCATTATAATTTCACATCATTGTACATGGGTTAATACGACAAATCCATTACGGGAACAGGTCAAGTACACATTTCAGTTGCATAACTTTATATCAGTATAAAACATATAATGTATCATTTATACAATAATTGAGTTTCTTTATTAGAAATTTCCTAAACAATAAAAATTTAACAAATAAAATTAATAGTTTCTTATTAATTTAAAATCTTTTTAACCGTGAAACATCCAAAAATAATATGACTTCAGTTATGGTTAAATTATTTATATAAATGAATATGATACAGAAAAAATACATTTAATATTTTATTCAATAAAATAATTTTATTTCGATCTCTTACTAGTTCTTACGCTGTCTATTAAATACATATTTTATCTGTAAAGAACTGTCATTTGATATCTTACGGATGAACTATAATTTCAATTTATTTTTTAATTCTTTCAAACTGTATGTAACCAGTCAAAGCAGTTTATCTCATATTAGTAGAATATTTAAAAAATATGTGCTTTAATGCAAGTAACATTAAAAAAAGATTAAATAAATTTTCGAGCAAATGGAATACAAATAATAAGATAAAAAGAAAGTTTCAATGTACGCGAGTGTGCCTATGCACGATAGCAAAGAAAAAACAAAAAGAAAGCAAATGAATTTAGATAAAGGCGCAACCAAAATTAAACGTAAAATTTTTTGTCTTTAGAAATATGCGTGCTGTAAATGGAACAAATGAAAGCAAAAAATGAGAATATACGGGATAAAAAAATATATATATATATATATTTTTCGTATTAAGTTTATGGAATAAACAAAAAAATTCGCATTGGTAGCTTATATTATCGTATGGAAGTTGTAGAAGTATTCGATGTGATTCAAATAAACTTAACGCGCAATTTATTCCCGGGGACATTTGAGGAGATTCACTTAAATTCATAAAAAGTGGACATGTATATCGAATTTAATTTCAAGGATTCATACCATCAGGTGCTCTACTTTTTCCAGCATTGTATTTTCAGCAATTTATACAGTTGATTTTTTCCTTCTTTGACGTGCGCACGTGAGGGCGATGCCGATGCACTCGGTGTTGGCGCGATATGGTCACTCGCAAAAATTGCAGACGTCGTCAATTGCAACGTGCCGCAGGGGACTGCCAGCGCTTTATGCAGCTGAGCTTCTTGTGTTGCTTTTTGCTGAAATTCGAAGTTAGCACTCGTCAATAGAAGAAACTCCACTGGCTTAGTCGCGACGCTGCCATTCGTGTTGCTGCTATATGTGCACGGAGCTTGTGCCATCGGGCGATCGGCGCACATGGCACTCGTAACTTGCCCCGTTTTTTTTTTGTGCAAGCCTTGCGAAAAAGAGTTCTCGCTTACTCTCTCTTTTTCTCTCACTCGTACGCACACTTCTTCGAGTATTTTGGTTAGTTTCATATAACGGAAAAGGTTAAGCATGACATTTCCTTCTATTATTCGAAGCTTTCAAAGATTGTGATAGAAACTTTGCATTAGCGAAACAAAGTAACAAAATAGTTTTAATGAAAATACATTTTACTCCGTAAAAGTTTAATTTACAATTTATGTTTCATATTTTTAGAAGATTTAATATTTAAATCTTACAATTTACCAGTCATTTTTGTATCGCCTCTAATTTAATATAAAAAGCGTATTTTATATTCTTTAATATTACAATGTTCATTGCGTATGAAGAATAATAAAAGTTAATAATGTTTTAAACTTTATTTTCACTGTTTAATCATTTTATTCGATTATGATTATCGTATAAAAATAATAATATAAAAAACACAAAAAAATAATTATTTTATTTACAATTTACTGAAATTTTATATACACTTTTATTCTAAAATATATATTAATACTCTGTTGTTATAATAAATTTTTTAATACAATTTCGAGAGAGAGTTAATTTATATTAATGAGATGTACTCGAGGGATACTCTAAACATTATTCAAAGTATTAAAAAATTAACCCATTAAAGAGTAGTTAAGATCCATATCCCACAAGAGAAATTATGAGAATTAGAGTGACATTATACATCAGATATATTTAAAAATAAGTTAAATGATAATAATTATTATTTTAACTAAACAATACTTTGAAAATATAATAACGTTTAGCAAAGTATGAGTATTAAATTTTCAATTATTAATATATTTTTTAATATACATAACATAACAATGTTTAAAGTTATATTAAAGTTAAAATTAAAATTTTAGATTTCTAATAGTTTATAATAGATAATAAACTATTAACATTTTCAAAAAGTGTGAAGTTAAAAAACTGGAAACGGGTCAATTTTTATAAAGAGTAGACGAGCGAAAATTAATAAATATGTATATGTGTATTCAGCTAACTTTTTTTAATTTTAAATTTATGTTTTTAAGCAAGAACTTTAGAAGAAAAAATGAGCCTAGAAAATATATTTAGCCTAAAAAGTTATAAAGAATTATCATAATTATCGTAGTTTCTCAAATTTCCTCTATGATAGGTAATTTCATGCTTTTTTGCGTAGTTATTCTAGTAAATAAGTTCAGATTAATCTGAAATTCTTATTAAAGGGTGTAAACATATTTTCGTTTTCACACATATTTATAATGGATTTTTATTAATAATTAAAAAATTTCTTTGGAACGTCTTTTATATGTACCAATATTAGAGATATAGTTTTTAAAAATAGTTTCCAGTTAAATATCAAATTATTTATCTATAGTTTTTATTCCTTTTTAACGGAAATAAGATTTGTTCAATTCACTGTCGTCTTTAAATAGTACTTAAGATTTTTTAGACATTGAAAATGCTAATTAAGATATTCTTAGCACTTAATTGAAAATAAATTTACATTCACGAACGAAGAAAATGAAATTTTTAATAGAAAGTAATTTATTGTTGTCACGTAGGAAATTAAATTTTATATGAAAATTAGAAGAATTAGAAACACGTAATAAAAAATATCAAGAATAGCCTAAAACTTCAGATATTAGAGTAATAGACTTTTTGTAAATCAATATAATTTTGATATTTACGATTGATTTAACTCAAAGTTAAAATATTTTTTGTTTCATCGAGAGAAAAAAAGCTTCGTTCATACCACGTATAAGAAAACGTTTAAAAATGTAAAACTTTCAAATGCAAAAATATAAAGACGCATTTATAATTATTAGAAAGCAAGGGGTTTTTATTGTTGTCTTTCTTAAAATGGAACTGTCGAGTTATCCGAGAGCTTGATATTTTTAAATGCATCGTTTGTTTGTGCAACGCGCGAATTGTTCACGGCTCTGATTGATACTGTAAATGTTCCGACAAGCAATTTCCAAAGTCGTTCTCTTCCCGAATCAAGTGCATTATTATCTCATCAGAAGATTTCACATCCGGGCGTGATTATTGTGCCGCAGCTCAAGTAACGAGTCGGTGTTAGTACACTCTGTGTTCTCTCATGCAACATTGCCCGAGGCGAGAAGCCGCCCACGAATCCTCAAAGCTTAAACTTTGCCGTCGTTCTAGTGCACGACTCAGTAGCAGGCAAGAAGTCAGGAGAATTCGTCTTATTACCACCTAGGGAATTTCTTCCACCCTCTCTTTCACCCTTTCGCGTTTACTATCTTCCTTTTACTCAAAATCTTTCTCGTTCCCCGTAATACTCCATCATTGATAGATAGATCTTTATGTAGGAAGATAAGTAGTTTTTGCTTTTTAAAATAATATTACTAATGCAGAATTCTTTATATTAATTTGCAACATTTAACATTTTTTTGAGACAAATAAAATTGTTCTTTGAAATCATAAGGGAATAGAGAAGTGATTTACCTTTTAATGCACGACTTAAAAGAAATGTTTCATGTGTCCTTAAAAAATCCGATTAGCGTACATAATACATTGAATATACTAAGAGTATTGACGTATATACATTATCAAATTAACATACAAAGTAAATATTTGTATAATTAAATACACATTTCGTTTAATTGAAATATCATAATTGTATCGAATGTTTCAGATTTTTTATCATGCGTGTCAAGTTATCACCGTAAGCATTTGTTAAATACGGTTCAACTTTTTAAACGTTGATGCAATAATTTATAGTTATGCGAATATCATTTTTTAAATGCACTATAATTCGTAAGTGTGCAATAATTTCTTCATGTTATAATAAGTTTTCTTAGTTTTTAATATGGAACGATTTTTAATAATATAATGATTGTATAATAGATAGAATTAAAAAATTTATGTTATCAGTAATTAAGTATTCGTTCAATTAATAAAAATACTACTAAGTACCGATTGGTAAAGAAAAGAAGAAAAAAATCGTAAATCTCAAAAATAAAGACAAATTAATGGTAATTAATGATTTTGATTTTTAAATTTCATTATTTTCCAGGTAGTTTATTTGTATATTAGATTTAAACTGCAAACAGAAACTAACGTTTATTTAAAAATAATAAATACTAAAATATTTTTCAATTCCACTTGATCGCAAATAAATTTTAAACATTTTATTCTTTTCCTTTTAATTTGTTTATTGATACCAATTTTTTATCTAATAGTAATTGAATTATTGAATTTTCGTTTTAAAACATAAATTTACCTAATTTAAGCAAGGATTCTGATCTGTCTATTTAATTTACATGTTTTATTATACATTGTTAATTTTATCCAGAAACATTAAAATATAAATCATTCGAATATTTACGCTTCAAATATATTTAAATAAATAAATAAGATTAATTTTAAATTTGAATATAATTTTGCAATGTACTTGTTTTTTGTTAGAAAAATCTTTGTTCGATATTTTTTTTGAACATTACACAATACAACAAACAAATTTCAAGATTTATCTTTCGCGTATTGTATAAATATTGAATGGTCTTCGAACGCCGAAGAAACTTTTGTCAGGAATCATTGTAAATAGCTCAAAATGCGCAAAATGTGCCCCGGAATTATTTACCGGGAAGAAACGCATCTCGCGATAAAGCGCAGAAATTTAAGGGATCTATAAAGCCTTAAATGCCTATGAAAATTCGAGATCAGAATTTGTAACGAGTAAGAAAAAACTTGCATATTGCATTTCACTCTACATGTATAGCAGACGACAAGAAACGGGAAAAGGAGGAGCAAAGATGCATTCCGATCACGATTCGGACGTCTTTTGGCAACAACGCAGCACGAAGAATATTCGCGCATATCTGCAGCATAGCGTAGGATAGCGAAATCATACGTTCGTAAAACGTCGACCAGCAGGAGCCAAAACTTTTCCGCAAGAATCGTTTTCGACCAACCAACTCTTCATTTGATTGCCTTTATGCTTACTTATCTACGCACGATTTTTAAATTCTATACTCATTTTGACTCGTTCAGTTTGATCAACGAAATTCCTTTCTTCCTTATATTTATGGAATTTTTTTAGATTTTATTAGTTAAAAATATAAGCAATATTATGACTTTTAATAATATCTTAGAAATTGTTATATTGGAGAGGAAATATTTTAAATAGAATATCGAATTGAATTTTTAGTTCGTATAACGAGTTTTTTCTAAAATATAAGAAAATTTGCACCAAATTTTCCGAATGAGAACTAAATTCTCACCTAAAAAGATCACTTTTTTATATTTCATATTGAAAATTTATTTTTATATTACATGAAAATGATTTTATAAATGTTTTTCAAAATTCTAATATTTAATATTTTTTATTTTATTGCACTTAATAAAAAATTTTAAATAACATTTCAATACCATTCATTATTCGAGGCTCGTTTCTCGATATACTTTGTCCTACAATTAGTATTATTTTAATATCAGGACATTTTATTTTTAAAAAGAAAGATTCAATTTGAAAATGAAAAAATTTTAATTAATTAGGTTTGAAACATCTATAATTATCGAATTAAGTTTAATAAATTAAATATTCGATTTTTTTAATTGTAGAAACTTTAAGAGTATTAAATTAAAAAAACATTCGATAATTATTATAAATAGTAAATTACTTGAATTAGTAACATATCTACACTTATCTTAAGAACCTTCATTAAACTGCACAGAACTTATTTAAAAGGTGTAATCTTTTATATATATTCAACGTGTTATATATATACGTATATTTTTAATTTATATGTTTACACATATTTTTGTATCTAATAAATCATAACACATTTTATATAAAAACAATTTTAATATGTAATATCATAATTACTCAAATTAATTTGAATATTTCTAAAGAATCATCACAAAAAGAAGAAGACTATTATTTTGTTGCGCCATTTTTTCGTCAGACTAGTTTTAGTTCAATAATTTGGAACGATATTCATAAACGGCATAGGAAAAATTAACGTCTAAGAACTCTTAGAACGATATTCAGAAAAAGCCTCAAGTTTAAGGATTTATTCCAGTGCTTTCCGACATGACTGCGTTTACATTTTTCCTGTCGCCAGATTTATTTTTACGTTCAACTACTGATTTAGTAACCTCATTTACATTAAAACGTTTAATTTTTGAAATTATAATTGTTAAAAGCACCAATACATCAATGAAGTAGTCTACTATTTCTATGAAATTATGACTCATTACACTCTTTAAAATTCAAAAGTAAATATCAATAATTAGTAATGAATGTACTCTCAGTGTTTTCACTGTGATATGAAAAAATTACTTTACTTATAGTTTAAGCAATTTAAGATTTACGAACTATAATTACTATGTTTACAGAGTAATAGTATGGTAAAGTTTTCCAACTGCAGTAATTGAAAAATCTATTAATAAAGGTTAGCAACACAACGAAAGAAACATAAAAAGAAACTGCAATCCTTAAGCATTTTAATTTCAACAATAACGTAGATAAAGTGTAATCTTCTTGTCTCGGAAAAGTCCAATGAATTTCAACATTTTTGTAAAAAATTTTTAGAAAAAATATTTAGTTCGAAATAAGTTCAAAATTGTTCGAATCAATTATAGAATCTGCTTTTATTGATTTTTCAACTCTAAATACATTTACTTCTGTTTTAATATTCATAGACATATATCATAAATTTTATTGTCACTGTGTGCAGTATGTATTAAATATGCTCTACATATAAATTATTACATTAAAATTTTCAATTTTACAATCTTCAAAATGAATTTGAAGATTGTATCATGTATTGTAAGTATCAAATTCATTTTGATTCACTCCGTTATCACACATTAATGTTCATTTCAACCTATTAATTTAGAAAAATTAATTAAAAGAATAAAATCTAGTAATAAAAAGTTAAAAATATAAATAAGGTACGCAAGAAAATATATTATAACAACAGTTTAAATTTACTTATTAATCAATGACTATATATTATATATACTGCATAAAATGTGGGTGAATCTATAAATCAAAAACTTGGAGGATTACGAAGTAGGAAGAAAGCAAAATAGAAGTTGAAAGTATTTGGGGCAATATTGAACAACAAATGTAAAACATACAGAAAGACAACGTAATAAGAAGGTGGAATAACATTTTCAATTGGAAATGTAAAGAAAATGAACTCGTTACAAAGAAAAATGACGAATATTAAAAAACAAGAGTAGTAATCACGGTGAGGATAATAATAATAAAAATAGTAATGAGTTATATAAACCTGGATTTTCGTTTTAAGGGAAGGAAGTTATTTTATTCAGACTGTACACAATTTACATATTAATTTACATTTATTTAAAAAGCAGACATAAAAAAGCTCCTGCTCGCATGCAAGAGGAAAAAGCCATGACGGCAGCGCGCATACACAATTTAATGTTAGGTAGTTACTAAATAATTGAAGCCGAATCGTCGTTGATGATGCTTCCAGGACGCCGATGATGGAAGTTGCATCTCCGTCTTCTCGAATACTCCTTGGATTAGCGTCATTTTTGAAGATCGATTTTGAATTCTCTCAGCTAATGTGCATAATTGCAGCCTATGGAAAACACAATTTGCACACTCACCCATCACACGGGGGCATACGAGAAGCGATTAGCGACAACAACGAAGGGATTGGGAGTAGGTCGTTTTTAGTTGCAATACCTTATTACGCCTGTTGATCGTGCGGAACCGACATGAGAGTGAATACTCGTAATAATACCGCTTCCTCTGTACTTTGGATAATCCTTCTAATTTCAAAAGCCGCGTTATTGTAGTATAGTAATAGTGCAAAGCAAGTGTAGCGCACAAACAACGTCCACGTGAATATTAATGAACAAAATACGTGTTCCCTTGTGTTCATACTTGAGTTTTTCCCTTTCAGTCAAAGACAATTTTTTCTTTTGTTTTACAGGTGGATAAGATCAAGGTACCGCACAGTGAAAGAGTTGCAGTGCGATGTCGCGAGCTTGGAAAGTATAAACTCGTAGGAGACTCACTGTTACACTGTCGAAATGGCATTTGGAATGGGAAGCTGCCCTCCTGTATTCCCACTACTGCTCTCGCTAATTACACTGGTTGGTACATCACTACTTGGACAGAATATCCTAGTCGTATGCATAAAATACTTATTTGCTAATAATGCATAATATTCAATTGTTTATCGAAAATTTTCTACATTGCTGTACTCGCGTTTATTGTTTATCGATTAAAGTGAATAAAAATATAAAAAATAAAATACCGAAAAGTAGACTCAATTTCACCGGGAAAAACTACAAGAAATCTATTTAGAAAAATTTATTTTAAAGCTTAAAGTGGCGATGCTTCTTAAACTAACTTATTTTTCAAACACTATTTTGAAACATTATTCTCTTAACTTTTAATTTATTCGCTTTATTGTTCCAAAAAAAGCTCCTATAAATTTGATAACAAATTTCCATTTATCTCTTTGTCTATAATTCAAGGCTGGAATCACGATAAATTCAGTCAAGGATATACATAAACTCGTGCATATTTACGGAATATATATATATATCTATCCTCTGTTTTATCTTTAGATTTTCCAATATATATTGCTAATTTATAGAAATTCAATTCATTTACTCATACCTTGTCAAAAAAACCAAAATAATTCATTTTTATAAATGAAATAACAAGATAAAATTATACTACACTTATTTTTATATAAATTGTAAATCAGAATAAATTTTATCGAATTCACACATTTCTATAATAAAATTTACAATGAAATATGTGTAAAAATTTCAAGTTTCTTGTATTTTACAAAAAAATATATTTAAAAAAAAACACTTCTTTTTTTAAAAGTAAGTTAATTGAAATTCATTAACATCACTTTTTTATTTGATCAAAATCATGTTCATAGTTTAATATTAATAATGAATTATGTATAAAAATATTTAAATAAAATTTTAGTTGCGCAACACTTAGAATTAAAGAAAATTCTATAATATCATTAGATATGTTGTACTATGAACGCTACATAAGATATTAAATTTTTATTTTATTGTTATTTTTTATACTACTTAATCTAGCAAATGAAAAAATAGATAAATTCTTAATTTACTTCTTTCTAATGCTCTAGCATAATATCATGATATCATGTCGTTGGGTCTTCGAATTTACTTTAACATAACGCATACACTTTACGCGCATACACAAATCTAACGATACGAGACTAAAATATTCTCGTAAAATTGCACGAATAGCTTACGTAATTTGTATGCTGTATAAATTTTTCAACCATATAGTGCCTTAGATACTCTATTATAGTAGTACGAAAAACTTTACACGGAAGAGATGAGAGTTTGCAAACAAAAGCCTATAGAAAGACATAAAGATGGAAAGAGGCGAATAAGACTGACAGTGATGTTATTGAATCCTTGGCTATAGAAGCAGATATTTTTTTCTGTTAGATCTTCACAATTTTGTCTTTATTCATGATAGATTAGATCAACTTATCCTATATTTACTGAAATTTAATACAACCAATCATAATCGGCTCTGTACATTTCAAATGCAAAATAATACTTCCCCTTTATTATTTAATAAGATATGCTTTGATTGATTGATGTACGCATAATTGCATGTCAATAAGAAATGCATATGAGAATTTTAAACCATAATAAAACATACATTTTAGATTGAGAGAGTTTACGAATAAAAATCGATAGGCTTGCGTATAATAAAATACTCATAAATAAAATATTTTAAATAACTTATAAAATATGTTGGAAATTTGTTTTTAATGAATTTAATAAAATTTGAAACGATAACTATTTTTGATATATAATGATCAATGTGCTGCTGTTGATTCAAGGAAATAAATAATTATTTTCAATTATAATTGAATTTATAAAAATATTATCTATTTTAATTATATATTGGCTATAAAATTGCAAATATAGGTAAATATATTTAAATAATTATATATATTTGTTAATTATATAAATTTATAGTATTTTTTCATAACTAATATTATACTTACGAAAAATCAATTTAATAGTGAATAAAACCAAGTTAATATAAATGTCTAAATTTTTTTTTAAACTTTTTAAGAATTATAATGTTTACATATTACGTATTAAAAAAAATGAATATTGAGATAAAATACCTAATACGGAAATAATATTGATTCTTTTTTTCACGTACAAAACAAAAGTAATACAAAAAATATAGTTTGCTTATACAATGAATAGAAACATGTTATATGCAATGAAATTAAAAAAATATATGCTTTTTTTTTACAAGAAACAAATGTATTAATATTATTAGGAGAAATTTAAATACCCTTAATTATGTATAAGTATTATTTTTTGAACGAAAATTAAATTACTAAAAGAATGTAAATAATATTGATACAAAAGCACTCGAATAATTATTTTTTTAATAGTTATAAAAATTAATTGGTTCTGTAAATATAAATCTGTAATTGCAATTGATTTGTAATGTTTCGTATTCAATTTCATGATCATGTAAGTTTATATTATTTTCAACTGGTAAAATTATTTTATGTGTGTCAGATACATTTTTAACTCTTTATGTACACATTTCATAAATAAAAGTGGCGCTTGTAATGAAATACTTAAACTAATTTGAAAGAAGTAATTAAATTATGTTTTGCTTACACAAATTCTCTAAATATAAATATGTAAGCATATGTTTGATCAAAACTTTAAATATAAGTTTTAGAATCAAGAATTGTTTTATGTAAAAAAACATAAGCATACATTGAACTGCATCTTGACAATTCTGATTCAGTTATTTTCATGTTCGCCTTCGTGTCTCAAGAGGTTCTTCACTTCGTAGCGAATGTGTTAACATTAATTAATTACTTAATTATTAATTATCTCTCTGAATATTAGATTTTTCTTGCGTAAAAATAAGTTTCACGTGTAAAAATAATCCATCAAGATTGTGGTATTTCCATAAAACAGATAAAATCTTCTTTCATTTGAGTTTTTTTAATACTCAGATTGTTAAAGGTGGTCCGAAGTGAGAAAGAATATGTCCCCAGTACTTAAAATTTCACTATTATGAGTTAATCAGAATTACAAGAAGCACAAATTTTACGCATTTACAGATGTATACTGCGTTGGATCCACTTTGCTTTTACCTGTACGAGCATCAAAGACTATTTCTTTTCACTTCTTCTGTTTTTTTGGTTTGCCAGCAGTTGGTTTCGACCTTCCCACCAACTTTCCTTTCAGTTTTTCCTGAAATAAGGTAAGCTGGCAAAGTAAAAGAAAAAACGAAAATATTTTCTATCCGATGCAGCTTTCAGTCTGAGCAAGATCACTTGGAACTAACGTTTCAGGCATATACACGTTACACGGCGCTGCTCAAGTAATATCTATGAAAAGCTTTTATGTGAAGGTGCATACATGAGAGTATATATGGTCTAGTTCATTTTCTGCTTTTGTAACATGAGTTGTATTCAAGTTTTTGGAAGAAGTACGTAGTGGCGAATGCAAGGTTTTAGCCTGTATTTTCTTTTTTCTTTTCAGGTGGTTTTACTGTTTCCACTTTATCTTTGAACTTTATTTGTTTCCAAACGCGTTCCAATTATACCAGCTATAAATATCTTAGGCAAATTTCTACTGGATAAATGTTTTTATTTTTTTAACACAGCCTATTTAAACAGTTTTGAATAGTGTAGGTTTGCCTTACGCATATTTCCAATACTGCGTCGGGGCTTGTTTGGTATCTGAAACCTCGCGGATTTATTCAAAGTGAATATTTTTAAACCTAAATTTGATATTTCTCATTATTAAAATATATTACTCTTATAATATATTGTTTCGTAAATTATTCGTCACGAGCTGCAATCAGATACCCATGTTTTTTATGTTTAATAAATGATAAAAATATTAGGGGAACATTATATTTATAAAAGAAAATATAATTAGAATATTTAAACATTAAAAACTACTTTACTTTTGGTAGCTAATTTGTAAGTTTCTTGAATTTAAAAATTATTTGAAACTTATTCTAATTTTATTAACTATTACATCTGTCATTGAATTATTACTGAATATTTAAAGCTTAATATTAAACAATAAAAATATAAAATACCATTAAAGGTTTTTTAAAATATTTTATTTTTATTTTGTGAAATTAGAAAATTATTTTAAAATTATGTAATTAAAAATAAAGTACAAATTTTATGAAATATGAATGAATAATTATTTTTGAGATCAGTTTTATATAAACATTAAAATATAAATTATTTTATAAGCTTCAGATTAATATTTTATAAATTCTAAGAAGTTAAAGGGAAAAAATTTTAATTTTATATTTTTATAATAAAATTTGCTTTTCATTCCAGCAAATTTGTCGTATTTTTCCCATTTAAAAAATAACCATTTTTTAACAAGCTCACGCTTTTCTAAAAAGACGTCGATTTGCAGCTAAAATAATTTGTTTTCCGTTCTACCGTATCATAATTTAATTTGCAGAATTCGTCGGTCAGGCATTATTTATGTTTTAAAATCAGATGAAGCATAATGTCTTGCTTCACATCTAAATACCTTTCAACGCCAGAATCCCCGTACAATTTGTTCAAGCGCACTTCGCCGTCTAATAGAAAAATGCTCGTCTTACTGTACTGTAATAGTAGCTCTGCAATAATGCAAAAATGTTCGTAATGATATGAGAAATAAAGAGGAAATTCAAGAGTAGGTAGTGCGAGAGAATACATGATGGGGAATGACGAAAATGCTGTGGGGAACAGGAAAAAAGAATCGCAAATGAGGCTTCTTTTCATAACTATACAACATGCGTACGCGCATGTGCGGATAAAAACGAGGTGCCGATATAAAAGGATAAATCGTGGCCATAAAAATTCAGCGCTCATTTTTTTCAAAGCGCACTGGCGTTACAAGGCATTTGTTTTGCATTTTAGATGCGCGTTCTTTCAAAAAAAGTACGGGAAAAGACCCGAAGATAGTCAAGAGAAAAAGTAGACTATAAATCATAAATAATACATGTACAGCTACGTGATGAGGTGGATAGCAATTTTAACCAGTGGTAATAGATAAAAATGGTAGATTCCCTTATTAAAGTGGCAATGCGCGGATATTAAATGATTCGAATAAATTCAACATTTAAATTAACTTTCAACAATTGCAACAAAACGTTTTTCTTTCTACACGAATGTACAGTGAACAACATTATAAATAAGGCAAAAATTTATTTAAAAATGTATTCATGGAAATTAAAAGCAATATCAAAATTAAATTACATAAAAACAGAGATAAATTAAAAGTTTTTATTATAATGTAATTTACAATAATTTTACATCTATCAAGCATTTATAAAGAATGATTATATAAAAAAAACTATATTTGTTATACACAGTTGGAAAGATGTTTTGTACATGTTAATTTTTAACAAATCTGAAATTGCAGGATAAAAATTTTTTATGTTGTTCATAGTAAGAAGACGTAGCGGATGGAGAATATTTTGATAACATTAAGTAGATTTATGTTTGTAAGTGAGCGATTAATATCTTACATTCAGATTTGAAACTACGTATTAAGCAAATTTTTTCTTACCTGACCTGATATTCATGTAAACATTAAGCAGTTGAGAAATGACACATAAGTGATAGAATTTTCTCATACATATTTGAATTCACCGATCCAATTTATTCCGTATTTTTACGCATTTTCAGCTAAAAATGTGCAGTGCGCATATAAACATGTACGAATTGTCGTTGTATAAAAAGCCGTTAGCACTGATAGTCGCCAAGTCAAATTTGAGGCTCATAATGTCGCTTGCGTTACAGAAGACGTGCCCCCGACGATACTCTTTGGACTTCCCGCGGGATCCGCGGCATTTGAGCCTTCGGGTGCCCTGGCCGTTTTTCCCGGAAGTATTCTTCACTTAGAGTGTCTCTTTGCCAGGCGGCTCGGCAATCCCGAATGGACTTGGACGTCCACTTTTAGACAATATCTAACAGGTGAGTAACGTGTCGAATTTTTTCTGGGCATCTTAGTTTCAAACATATTCTATAAGATACGTCTTTATTCAATTTTTTAATTTTATTTTGATAAAGTGTCGAACCAGACTTTTTTAGCTTTTATAAAAAACTCTAGTTAAAGAATTTTAAAAGACGATATATGAAACGATCAGAATACTCTTTCAATTCAAATTTTACTTAAACGTATTTTTAGGCTCAAGCAAGAGATTTAAAAATTCGAAATAATAAAAGCTAAGTTTACACGAATATGAAAAAAAAAAAAAAAAAAAAAAATTAAAAGAAATTTAATTTTATATAAATTATTAATTTATCTTATACAGCTTTCTTTTATGAAATATAATTTATGAAATATAAATTATTAGCAAAAGTGTATAAATGAGTTGCAATTTGAGTTGATTAGTAATAATTAGCTATAATTATTATTCCAAATTAATATTAGCATGTACAGATTGGTTTTGCTTCTTGTTATTACTACGTCATTTTTTTATCAATCGAAAATAGAAAATTGTAAATTCGTCCAGTTTTAATTTTCGATATAATCTTTTCTATAAATCAAGTGTTTTATTTATAACAAAATACATTTTAAGCCTTATAACACTAGTAAAATTATTATTTTTATTATTACGAACAATTCCTGGTTTGTATGCTCCTTTAAAATATCGATAATTTTTATTGCATAATGGACATGTTCCATTTTCAACATTATTTAAATTTTTTCATTTAATTTTTTTGAAAATTATAAATACCACGTTGACAGGAAAATTGTTTGCAATTGCTTATGTTTTGTATGAATCAAGTGCAAGCTGTTAATTACGTAAGTGATTTAATTACTGTACGCATATTTAAACTCGCGGATTACTCGTATAATCCCGATGAAAAACTAAACGAGAAAAGCCTTTTTAAAAAGACACTTTAGTAATTATAGTCCTTAACCCATTTATAACTAATGCAGAGATCCATAATCTATTCACACGTAGCTCCTATGAACGTAAAAATAAACATTCGCGCAAGTCAAGAGGAACAGGATCACACTCGACATGTCCTAACAAAATTACAGCGCGGCTGAATAACTCAATCCAGCAGATGGTGAAGTCACATCGTCGGCAGATGGAGAGGGGGGAAAAAGTGTGCGGGTGTAGTTAAAGGAGAAAAAGGATGAGACCAGCGCTCGTCGCTTATTCAAACAGTGTACTCGCGCAACTACTCGTAAATTTCATTTCTTCTCATATGCGTGTTCATCCCTGCATGCGCTCTCACAAAAGTGAGTTGCTCTCTCATCCTCGAACCCTCCTCCCGCATTTTCTCATCGTTATAAAATATTGCGCGTACGGGAGGAGGTCGAGGACATTAACCTACGCCTGCAAGCCCGGAGACACACTTTTTTCTTCTTTTTTCTCATTACATGGTAATTAGTTTTGAAATGAATACAAATGCTCGGACATACATACGCGTATAAATGTTTTCTCCCCGCGTACACGTGTGGACGCGAATATTTATGCATCCTCATACAGTGAAGTCCGAGACATAAGGTGGCGAATTAATTTTCAGAAGACCTGGCGAAGGTGAAGAATTAAGTGAGTAACTGGAAGCTACGACGTGGGTACATAATCTCTAAAGGCTATTTTTATTATCGATGGCGATTGGAGTTAAATTATAAGATCCATCTATTATCCTAAGCTTTTTTGATATTGTTTCATATCCACTAAGTCACGAGTACTATGCTTATTATGCTTTCATTTACGCAATTATACGACGTATTATCATTAAAATGTAAATAATTTTGGAATAATATTATTAGCTTAGCTTACAACCTCTGCGTGTATCACGAAATAATTTTTTTACCTCGCCACATATTGTTCTTAAATTAAAACTTTTATGCCAGAATATAATTTGACGTCAAAATTAGACCAATTCTTATAGCAGGACTCGTCAGAAAAAACTGTAGATGATACCAAAGAGAGTTTCAACATTAAATTGGTTTATTTTAATAGTAATTAATATAATAAAATCTTATTTTAATTACTAAATTAATAAAAGCTTCAATTTAAATATTTTGACGAGTTAATCAAAATTTTTAAATCATAGCTAAGATATAGTAAATAGAGATTAGTAAATGTTTTAAAAATCGTTGGATCAATTTTCATAGATATTTACAATAACGTGGATAACGAAAAATATATCTTTTACCCAATTTTAATAAATAATTTATTTCTTTATGTAGCGCTAGGTAAAGTGATATTTGAAATAATTTATTCCTAAAATTTTTTCATCATAAAATATGTACACTATAATCTTGTTAATACTACTATCAAAGTATAAACCCTTTGCAAGTATGTAATAATAGTAAAATTATAAAAATCAAGCATTTGTATAAAAAAAATTATAATTTAAAAAAAAACGTTTCGTTGAATTATTAATATTATTTTAAAGTAATCATAATTTGTAAAATATTTTGTAAGAAATTCATCTCAAATTAGAATTGTATTATTTATTCTTTGTAATACCTTCAAAAACAGCATACGTGACATTTGCTGTGAAGCTTATACGTTTGCAAACAAACTTTGACAACAATGTCGGGTTCTATACATGGCAAAGTTTTGATTTTGAATTATATACTCGAAAAGCATACATAAAAGTTTTGATTGTAAGGTGCGTATTGACGTAACTTTAAACTGTGTAAGATCAATTTCATTTATATCACTAACGAGCTCTATGATTATATAACAAATGACAGAGCTAGTTTTTGTATTATTCCCTATATTTAAGTAGATGATCAATTTTTCAATAAAATTTTATCTTAAGATTTTCTTATTTTTAAAGAATAATAAAGGATAATTAAGTAATATATTAAGTAATAAGAAAGTATAAAAATTTGTATAAAATATAAATTATAGTATTATTCGAGCAAGTTTATATTAAATGTATATATATTTATGTACGTATGTGCGTATTTATGTATGTGTAATATTTATTCATACAAAAATTCTCGAAATTTATTTAGTTTCTAAAGTGCCTTCGATTAGACAACTTAGGATTGAAAACATGCAAGTCTTTTCAGAGTTAAATTCATAGAATAACCGTCATTTAAATCTTATAATGAATATTCAGTTCCTATAATTTGTGTTACTAATCAATATTGTAATGCCAAGTTTATTATTTATGTACTTCTGTGCCTATTTTATGAAGAATATTACTAACAATAATAAGAAGAAACAAAATTTCAATAATATTGCCTAAGAACAAGAAAGTGGATAATTATAATAAAATTAAAATAAAAAATTTATATATGCCAAATTTTGGATTAAATATGATTGATGTATACACATAATTTACATATATTTTCCGTATATTATAAATTTTAGTATATATAAGCTTTTGTGTTGATGAATATAACTATTCGATCATGTAAAATTTTTAACTATATTGCTTTTACTACCCGTACAAACTACTATTCTACTAAAAACATTCATTCTTCCTTGTTTTTTTTCGTTTAAAGACCGCTTTCCATCAATTTCATCTATTTGTATACATTTAATGGAAAAATAATACAATATTTATTACTTTAGCTGATAGCAAAATTATATTATTACATTATAAAGTTAAGTTATACATATATTTACAATTTATGAAAATAAATTTCAAAACAGTTAAAATTATAGATCAAATCATAAAAATTATAAAGTCTAGAATTATTAATTCTCCAACTTATATAAATCATTCGATTATTTTACAATTAAATTATATATGGATTTATTTTTATAAATTATAATAGGTGTAGATTCGTATATAATTATAATTATTTTCGTTTATGCATTATGATCAGTATATACATAATAAGCATTATATGTATGTAGCTTATATGCTTTTCAAAACATCATAAAATACTTGTACCTAACATATTTTTGAAATAAGCAATACCTTTTTTTACTATATTTAAATATTGTAATATATCTAAAATATAAATAATTTTGCATATTCATCTTTGATAAAAATTTAAGTAGCAGAATATTAATAATGTCTTTCGGCTACATAATTATGAAGTATATCGTAAAATTTTGAAATCGCGTTAATTAATTTTTTTTATAATCAAAGAAAATTCTCAGAATATCTAAAGTATCTAAAAAAATTTAGATACGTATAAGCAAAAAGAATTATATTATAGCACTAGCGATATATTATTTTAATAACCTGTTTTAGGATGAAATATTGCAACAGCACAAGCAACACAGAAAGACATAAATGTTTAAATTGGAATTGTATTATTAAAATATTAAAATTAGTAAAATAAAGTAAAATAAAATTGCAAATGTTTGTAATAAAAAATATATATGGATACTATTATATTTTTATTATTACCTATGTAGAATAAATAAAATATAATGATTTCTTGTAATTTAAATTATACTTCCATTAATCTTAAAATTATATCTTTGTAAAAGATATTTAATAATAAATTTACTTGTTTGATATTTAAGTTGTAATTAAAAAAAATTTTTTATAATTTAGAAACTTTTGTTAAATTTTTATTAAAACATTAAACCATATATAGTACTTATTTATAAAAAAATTTATAAATTTACGAATTTATAAAGCATATTACATAAATTATTCTTAATGGGAAAAAATTTTTTATAAATAAGGTCGTAAATTTGAAATCTGGTCTTTTAAAATTATTAATACGCAATATAATATATTGATAAATAAGTACTTTTAATCTGTAGCGTATACTTTAGGATACTTAGTTTATTCTTAAGTGGCGGCCGGATCAATGTCTGCCGCGTGCCGCAAATTCGGCGCGCGTAATATATTCAAAGATCGGGTGTCCCGCGGCGTGTCAAATATCGACGTTGTCATTTATAATTTATAAATACGATTAAATATAAGGTTGTACGAATATTGCAGAACGCGTAATGTTTTGTATTTTGAAGTGTGTTAAATTTAAAAAGACCGAAAAAGATCCGGACGCCCGTTACCGACGGCGCGCCCTGGAGTTGGAATCGTGAAAGCGACTCTATTGCACGCTCAGCACTCATACATTATACCTTTAGTATAATATATGAATCGCTAATACTCGTGTTAATAAACAATTAATTTACAGTAAAAATAACTAGTTGATTATTTACCCGACTAAACTATAAATCTATTATCTAGTGTACGTTCACGTGAGTTTATTGAATTAAAAAAAATATTCTTTAAATCACTAAATTTTCTGTAAATAAAAGTAAATTTCTCACGAATAAAATACTGGTTAAATTTAATAAAATACAGATCGATACACACGCGAAAAGCATGCAAATTTTTTCCCCCAGTGTATTAAAACAATCAAATATCCTTTTGACGCGCAGTCTTATCTTAACACTACATGAACAAGTCACTCAAATTTCAAATTCCTTTATATACATACAGTGAAAGTATTATTTATGCATCATGACGCACCGAACTAATTCTCCATCTGTATCGATCAAAGGACAACTGCTGCTTCTTTTCATTCGAAATATCGTAGTAAAAGAAATTTTAAATTCATATATTCGGCGAGGCTCGGGTCTTCTAAGATCTCCCTTAAAGTAAACAGAGTTGCAATTTTTGTATGTACTTAAACGTGCAAAAAAATTGTAAGATAAATATTATTTATTTCCGAGTCTTTTTTGTTGCCACGCAGTATTAGTAATTATATTCGAGTAAATTTAAATAAAAATAAACATTCTGCTAGATTATTAAATAAGATTTCGAAAACAATTTATACTTTTATGTATTTGAATTACATCTATGATAGTAGTGTCAGTTTTCTTAAACTATTCAAAAAGTTGAGAAAAGTTTACAACAAATAATCTTAATGATTATATGTACAGTTTTGGTATTGGAAAAATTTCTGTCTTTACTAATCTGGAAATAATCTTGAATTTAATGAAATAATTTGATGGATAAAGTTTATTCTGTAAAAAGCAACATACTATAAGGAAATAAAAAGTAGCTTAAAGCATTTATTAAGAAAAATATTGAAATAGCATCTTGAAACAATAAATAAAGTTTTATCGTTCAATAAAAATCTTTATACGGAAAAAATTTAGAAATAGCTATTAACCTAATAAATGAGTTTTAGTCGTTATAGGACATTTAACTATAATAAGTTTGAGGTTTATGAATTAATAGTTAGTATTTAAGGGATTTTAAGTAATAAATTTTTAATTTACAGAATACAAACTGAACTTGTAATATTTTTCATTATTAATTAAAATAAAAAATGTGTCGCGTACAAGATAAATGAACTACTCTTATACTAATTGAATTTTTAAAGGATAAAAATGAAATTTATTTGTGTACGCGTAATATCATTATAATTCTATTGTATTGTTGTATCTTAATATTAGCTGAATATATAATGATATCAATCGCTATTAATCGAAGGTCTTAAAAAATATCATTGGTAAATTAGAAATAATCGTATTTTGATATGATGTGAACTTATTACAAAGTTTTTTGCAAATAAAGATGTACTGCTTACTTTGTACTCTTTGTTATTCAATTCCTCAAGGTTTTCAGTCTTTACCCAACTTTTCTTTATGACTTCTATTCTGACATTCTTATTTTATTCTTTTACGTTTGATTCTCGTTTTATTCTCCGTACTTCGCAAAACAAATTCTGCGGACTACAAAAATACGAGGAAAGTGATCGTTCATTTAAAAAAAAACTTCCTACCTAAAAATATTAGGTTTCAGAAAATAAGCAGTCATATAGCCGTAGACACAAGAAAAACTTCCTTGTTTGAATTTTGATGCAGCAGCATTTATTATCAAAACTGAAATCCTCAATTTTCCATTGATTACTTTCGCTAAAAGAGAAAAATGTCTCCCAGTACGTGTGTGTGTGTGTGCGCGCGCGCGTGTGTGTGTTACGCACGAGCTTGTGTTCATTACCACGAAAAAGTTTTAATCGATTTTTAGGCCACTAAAAAAATTGACGGGTATGAACTGTGATGCGAGTTCTTAAAATCTTCTCTCAAACAAAATCTTTAATATTTTCTTTTGAGTGGTGTTTTCATTTTTAGATTTTTTACTTCAAGCACTTTCAAAAGCGAAAGAAAGAATTTAAAAATATCCAGTTGCAAGGAAAGGAAAATATTGTTCGGGATAGTTATTACGAGTGGCTTTTTATTATTTATTTATTGCAAAAGGTGTATTCTTAGTGCTTTCCGTATTTCAAAGGGTACAAAAAGATGAGATAAATTTTAATATAATTAATTTGGTTAATTCACAGTGCCCTGATTACTCGCATATCAATAAAACGCAGTCGTTTCTGTAAATAAATCTGATAGAATAATATTTCATGCTCGCACTGGTGTAACCTTTGATATTAAAAGTAGGAAATCCGTTAGAAACAATCGATCAAGATGCAAGGCATTAGTGCAATTTTCTATTTACACGAATTTAAAAAATGATGCCGGGTAATTAGACCGTAGACACTTGGCACTTTTTTAAATTTACGTTTTAACTAATGCTTCATCGGAAATATATCATTTGGTGGGCGTTGCTTATACATGATTTTAGCTCCATTAGTCGCGCCGTTCAGCACTGCAGGATACAAGGGCGCGCATCCAGCACAATTCCAAGTCCTGCCAGTTGCAGTCGGACTGATTAATGCTTTGATAATCGGCGACGCCAATGCCAACAGCGCCTATCTCGGTCAGGCTAATTTCTCCACCTCGACGCACCTCGACAAGATCATTGGCTGGGCTGGACTGATTTTGCCGAGCCGGAATTTACGCGCAGCCTCAGAATCGCACCGGAATATGAGAGAAATATCAGCTGGCAGGCTCATATTTTACCTGCGTTATTTAGTTACGCGAGCCCGCGACTGGAGACGAATCACGTGGTCGGAATATACAAGGTGTTGTGCGCGCGTCGCTGTCTGGTGGCTTCTCGCCCGGGTAACTAATAGCCGATGGAACCGATTGTAATTTGCTGACCATTTGAAACTCATACGGACGTCATATTTTACGGCCGATAGAAATCGAAGCTTACACAATTTAAGTAAAATGCATACAATATTAAATACGACCCTCAATGCGAGAAGCCGAATTGTAGTCGGTGCATTTTACAGCCTATAAAAAGTGTTAATAAATGAGTACCGTACAAGGTAAAAATGATTCTCCCGAATTTTTCGAATTTATATGCCCCTGGTTCGTTGAAAAAAGTATAGTCGTTTCAAGAAATCGCTTGTCCTGTGATATACCGCTGTTTCCAGTGTAATAAATTTACACGATTTCATTTTTTTAAATTATCTTATTAATGTTGATAAAAACAACGATATAAAGAAATAGCGCATTTTATTCGCATGTAAATTTGTAATCAAATGACATTCTGTGATTTATTTCACTCTGTCGTTGCAAAAAAGAGCAAATTAATCTTCAAATGCGTTGCGAAAAACTGTGTTACTAATAAAATTAGTGGTTTTTATTGTTTGAAAACATCTCCCACAAATTATTATTATTATTATCTTACAGATTTTCGTAGCACAAGTACACTTTCCAAACGTTTGATCAACAGCTGAACATTAGATAAATGTTGAAAATATGTTTTGTAAAAGTTTAAGTCTATTCGTTATTATTATTTTTCTTGTTATTTTGTTAATTTTCTAATTTTGTACAAATTAATTTAATATATAATATAAATATCGTCATATTTTATCCCTAAATTTAGTGTGCACAATATATTTAGTATAATGCGTTCGGTAAACCCGCTCTATAGTATTAGTTAACGCCGTAAATTTAATAAAAGATCTATTATTAAAAGATATGTATTATTATATAATAGAGCAGTAAATTGAGTCCTTTAAAACTGAGCTTTAAATCGTGATTATCCATTTTGCAGGAAGTATATAAAATTATAAAACCTTCTAAAGGCTTATCTGTAAGTGAAGCGGATAAAAACCTTAATTTCAATGGAAAGTTATAGCAAAAATTTATAGCTGTAAAACAATCGAAATTTTCTGGGTCAATTCTTTTTGTAAAAGTTCAAATAGTACACAGGGGTACGAAGCAAATTAATTCGCAGATCCAATAATGCTTTCCTGTCTGGTCCAAAAATTTCCATTCGCAAATACCTCGTGATATTAAACTGGAAATTTTTCACAAGCACCCCACTAGTTAAAGTTCCTCTCCCTAGTAGCAAAATTCGAATTCACTAGTCACGCTCATATATTTAAAGAACAAAACGAAGACGTGAATTATAATGTAAATTAGTACATTTTGTAAATAAAATTATTTTTTAAATAAAGATACGTCAAAGTATTTAGACAAATTTGCGGATAAAATTTGAACAATCGTCAAGATAACTTCACTCTTTCTCGTTTAAAAAAAAAATCACAGTTAGATTGTTATTTAAAAAATTTTTGTTATTTTCGTTAATTAATAATTGGGATTTTATAGGTGTTTATAACTATATATAATTTTATGTTTTAAGAAATAATTATTATTTGCGACCTATTTCAGTATTTAATACATCGGGAAAATTTATCCGAGAGTTTTGTCAATGACATTGTAATGTCATATATATATAAATACTTTCTACAGAATGTATAAATTATTTAATTATTTTTGCTTTACTCATAAATATTTGGATATTTTCTTGCAATTGTGCCACAAGTAAATGCAAATTTATTATGTATTACATATTTTGGATATTATTTTTATTTATGATTCAACTGATTTGATGCAGATTATACCATAAAAGCAGTTACTGAGGAAACTGATTTAAATAAACTATTATAAAGTGTGCAACATAATTTTATATTATTTCCTACAGTTTCCAATATAATTTATCGTATTATCTTTCAATTTACTGTTCGCAAGATATCCGATAGGAGAAAAACTAGTTACTTCAAAATATCTCTATTTTATAAACATCAAATTTAACTCTCACGAGACTCTGAGCGCATAAACTTATATTTAATAAAAATTTCATATCATCATTATAGTTAATTATATTAACTTTTTATTTAGCCTGGCATTACACAAAAAGATCATGAAACGTTATTTTAAAAGTAACGATACCATACACAACTTTGAAAACTTATTAATAAAATTAAAAATATCCTTTTGAAAGATAAAATTAATATTAATACTGAAATCCATTACAATATGACTTATTACGTATTTCCAGAAAAGCTTGTCTTTTCTGCTTGGTTGCAAAAAAATTTTAGCGAAAATACATATATTCATTTCTGCAGTTGTAAAATTTGAAAACAATAGAAAATGCAATTTACTTGGGAGAATTTCGAGAATGTTTTTTCATCAAGGCAGGCTTTAGGTATAGAGCATTACTAAAAAATCCGAAGTCGGGTTAAGCGTGTAACGATGCTTTATTCATAATATTTTCTCGTCTCGGATTCAACCACGTGAATTATCGTTGTACAGCGATTAGGGCACAAAACGCGCATATTGATGCAATAAGCCGCGCACACCTACTAAATGTGATGAGTTAAAGCCTTTGGAGTTGTGTGCGTTGTTTCATGCCCGTTGTTTTTTGAATTATTGATGGATCACACAGAATTAAGCTGTGAGTTACACTTTTGAATTTAATTAGTTCAGTCTATTTGTATCGTGCCATTGCATGTAGGCGTATTAGACAAAATTTTGTTGTCATACACGACATCAACAAGCACGACTATCACATATTAGGCAGAGGAAAAAAATGAAATTGAATGGAGCTGAGTGTAATTAATATTTTGCGATGTTCCGAGAATTCAAATATCAATACTCACATTAAATAATATGAAAACAAAATGCATTTTTTAAGTAACAGAATATTGTAATTAATATAGAATTCATATAACATATTTTGCAATTTTAGCAATGATAAAATTTTTAAACGTAACGTTATTTAATAACACTAATAACGATTGTTAATCACAAATACAAATTTAAATGGCGAAACGCTAGTTTGTAAATTTCATGGCTAAAAATTGAAGTTTTATTGAACATTCGTGAAAAATTATTTAATTAATTATTAATTATTTCTCTATTATTGAAAAATTTTTCTGGGACAAGCACTGTTAGAAAAATTTTATAAAATAGAATAAATTTAAAAAAAATATTTTTAATAAAAATTGTTGAATTCAATCTTATAATTATTATTATTATTGTTATTATGATTACGTATAATTATTTTAGTTTAAAAACAAATTAAGAAAAGATAATCTTCTGAAACAAAATTAGAATTAATTTTTAAATACAGTTTTTAGAAAAACAATGATAGTGTTCATAATGGTATTAATAAATAAAATATACCTGATATTCTTATTTTTAGCAGAACTTCCTTCATATGAAGGAAATAATATCTGATATCAAGATATAAATTTTTCAATATTTCGAAAAATATTTAGCATAAATATTAGTTATCGTGTATATTTTTAACTGTTAAATATTTCCATATATTCCACAATGATTTTTTTTAGAAATCTTATAGTGAATTTTGAATAAAAAATATTAATATTTTTTAAATTTGCCTGGGTTTGAATTACAATAATTGATATCTGAAAATTTTAACTATAATCATTTAACGAATAACCATGAAATATTACCATTTGTAATTTTTTTTTTAGAATATAAAATAGGTTTTTTAAAAATTTTCACAGTTTAAATTTATTCAAATTGAATTCTACCGTCACTTTTGGTTAAGTTTTCAATGTTTTTGAAAAATACAATGTACCCGCTTATTGTATTCACAGACTGATTAAAGAGATGATTAAATTTAGAAAAAATTTTGAATTTATAAATTTAAGAAAACTTTAATGAAATATTTTATTAATAAAGACATTAACATTTATGTTATGAAGATTTTTATTACAGGTATATTAGCCTACAAGATTTAATTTTACGAACGTATTTTCTGTAACGATATATACTGCAGCTACAATATTGCGTAGTACGTATATGATGCAGAATTTTAAAACTAATAAAAATATTGAGTATCTAGAGTAGTCGATAAGTTCTCTTACACGTAGATAGTAATGAGTTATACATAACATTTTTATACAATGTTAAATATTATGAAATTAAATAATACATCTAAGGAAATGAACAAACGTATATATTTAAAAAAAAAGAAATTCTTTATGATCTATGAAACGTTTATATTACAAATAATATTTGTAATGTAATGTAAATTTGAAATAAATTACAATAGACAGGTTGTTATATATTATATCTTTAATTTAAAATTGCGAAATGAATTATGAATTTTTGAATTATTTTTCATTCATAAATTTCCGTATACGTAAAAATATTTTGAACTGATGCCCTTAAATTATTTGAATTGTGAGTTTTGTACTTTTTTCATTAAAAAGGACAAAGTTGAGGTTAACTTTCAAAAGACTTTAACGTCAAAAAAATGAATTTATAATATCAAGACACAATTGACGAAGATATACTATGAACAACAAATGTCAGTATAAATATGGTAACAAATACTTTTATTCTTTTTGATGGAAAATTTTAGTCAGTGTTGGATTAGTGAAAATGCAGTTAATCACAAATTTTACATGTGCGGAATTTTCTCTGATTTGCAGGTTGGGCCATTGCTGCCTTCGAAAGGGATTGGAAGTATCGGCTTTCGATATACTATGCGAAAACTCAGGACTCAGGCCTTTACACTTGTTCAACCCCTCGGGGTCTCACGAATTCCATACGAGTTCACGTTCTTGGTAAATATTCATCATTTCATATTTTCACAAAATGTAAAATATCAGTGTGCGATTTCTTAAGAAGCTGTGCATTTATAGTGAAAAATGAGTTTTCATTATTTTCACCTAAGTTTGATAATTAATTATGCCTTGAAGCTGTACGATTTTGAACGAATTTAAGTGAAAATAAATATTTAAAGAGAGAGGGAGAGAGAGAGAGCGTTGTAATAAAGATTCAAACTGTTCCAAGCATCAATGAAAGGAAAGAAAATCAGAAGTCCTTTGATTCTTTTTTTTTAAGTTCCCGAAGGAGTAACGGTAAAATAATTGAAGTGCCGCTGATATTTCATTACGCCATTATGCGGGTAGCATCTTTAGGGAAATGATGTCTGTAGATGCGCGCATACGTACAGTCTAGCATGCAGATTTTGAAACCAATTCATAAAAAATGTTTATTTTGAAAATATGGACGTATATTTATAATATAGAAGTTAGTGAAAAATAAAAATTACAAAAAGTTAATTGTTATTAAATTATTAATTAGATTTAACGACCCGATACATTGTAATTTATTTAAAATGTATAAAATTTCAATAAGATGTGATGTAACAATTGTACACATTATTTCTAGTAATACATAGAATATAATTTACAATATTTTATAATAATTTTGTAGACGATTTAATTTATGTTTGCTAAAAAAAAATTATATTATTTATAAATTTAATATTATTATATTATTTAGTTTAAAAATATAAATCTGCCCGTATAATTTAAATGTATTCTTAGCGTAAGAAAAGTGATAAAAAACATTTAAAAATTCTGAAATTTTTCTAAAATAAAATTAAAGTTTTTACGGTTCAATTCAATAATTTTCATCAGTTTCTCATTAATAATTTCGAAACTCTTTTCACTTTTCTCCACTTTTAATTAGTCGTCTAACCGCAGCTCTTCCGAGTTACATTATTTTTCATAGCCGATAGGTATTATGCGAGGCCAATGAAATCTAGGCAGGAGTTTAACCAGAAGATGAAATACATTCAAGTATTCTTTACATCTCAAGTTTCATCGAGCGAAGTTCTAGTAATTTGGATATTGGATAACATGTGGAGTTAAATTGTTCAACAAAGATTATAGTTAGTGCATCATGAGTATGTTCAGTACAGATGTAAGCGTTAAGAAGTTGGAGAAAGCTTACCGAGCCAAAGTTTGCAGAAGCTGCCATCGCATTGGATTTTACACCGAGTTTAAGTAGTGCGATGAATAAAGGGTTTCTCTCTCTTTTTTTTTAATCAATAATATTTCAATGGGTCTGGTATATTCTATGACGGGATATATTATAGAGAATCTAATAAATATATCACTTCCAAAAAACACAGATAACATCGTAGTTTGGTCTTTCGTTGATGGATAATATCAATGTTTAAAAAACAACTTGATTATTCTGAATGACGTATCGATATTATCAAATAAGATTATTATAATATAAAAATAATTAAAGTTCTTTATTTGTTCCGATTTTAAGATTTGCGTTGAAAAATTTCCGATTAAAAATAGTATTTCAAAATGTTAAGACAAATATTTATGTCTGTACTGTATTGTAAACTCAGAAAGATTGAAAAGTAAGTTTGATACTAATTTTTGTGCGAGACCTCGAACGAGCGATAATGTTGTATGAAAACTAACATAAAACGAAGAGAAGTAAGTGCGTATTGAAAGAACGACTTAGAAAATACCATAATCCATACTCGTATACACATTTTTTCATTTTGAAAAATAATGTAACTCCATTCATTTTTTAGAAAAGAAGCTTCTGCGCATTTACTTTACGGACATTTTTGACATATAATAGTCGAATATTTCTCAATCTCGATTTATAACGTGTTAAAATGTAATTACTTGCAATTTATAATATAGTAAAGGCAAGGTATAGCAGTTTTATAGCTTCGACACTGTTGATGAATAAACGATTCGACAACTATTTTCTGCGGAATACTATTTTTTATGTACTATCGCAGTGGCACCGTAAACCCCGTAATAGCAGTCGATAAATTCGAACGAGGAAAATCATTCAATGGATTTATCCGTGCACATCCACTAGGAGTTGCGTTTATATATCCCAGAGCCTTGTAACTCAAGCACTGCGGTTCCATTCGATCGAGCTCAACCTAAAATTTGACTCGGTACTTTCCCTCAAGGCTGGATAGGTAGCGATGCACCAATGCACGCGAGAAGATGTTTGAATTTACGCGCGTGTCACTCACATGCGGATGTGCGCAATATCACGTTTTCGGTTTTCTCGATTTCCCAATGGGTACACGTAACTTTTCGTCCCAGTTACGCGATTCTTTTTGCACTTTTACTTTAACAGTCGTTTTCTAAAAGTATGCAAAAAAGCCACTGATATTCGACAGCTCGCGTAAAAATTTTGAACGGGTGTTTGGCTGTGAAACATTTTTTAAAGCTCGAAACATATTTTTCAACGTTTAACATTAGTCTTAAAAAATCATCAAATAAACTGCTTATTTAATTAGTAAATTTGAGCTTAAAATGTACGGTTTGGGCACAACCCATTTTGTTCTTTATACATTATTTATGGAGTCATTATTTACTCTGAATTTTTGCGTATACATATTATTTATCAAAATTGACTAATATAAATATTGATTCTATTTTTCGATAATTTTGAAAAAAAAAATACTTTTAAAAATGATGAGATTGAATTTGATATATCTTGAATTTTTTTTATGACAAACTATATTAGAAAAATTAATTAAAAACACGAGTTAACATAAATCAATATTCTTTTTTTATTTCAAAACAAAGCGTTAAAAAAGTTTTTTTAAACAATTATAAATTGTTCATCAAACTAAGAAAAACAGCTAATTATTTATTTATTATATTAATTACAATTTTACAGGTATAAATTATTTTTCAAATAAATCAAATTTTTTTATTTATATTTTTATATTATATAATACGTCATTCTGTTTCTTAAAAAATCAAAAAATGAATTCTTATACTCTTGTTATTACTTTCACAGTATATGCATATTAACTAATTTTATTTCAGTTTTGTCAAGTTTACACTTCTTGATTTTAAATATTCCGTTGGTATTGTATTCTGGTTCAAGTTTAAATTCAGTGATTATTTTTGAAAACTTAATAAACTTTTTACACATTCATATCTCAAACAATATAAAATATTAAAAATAAATTTGTTTTAAATATTTACTTATTATAATACGAATAAAATCAGTTAGCAACAGTTAAAAAATAAAATAGTTAACTTATTGGGCAAATAAATTATTAATATTGTCTATAAATGGAATATCTTAATTTATCTCTATCTTTTAGATGAATTTCAATGATTGAATAATTCAGAGACGAATGAAAACTCTCGTTAAGTTTGAATTCAAGGATATGTGTTAAGTATAGTAATTGGACTACCGTCAAGATCGTCAAAGAAATCTGCACACCTGTGATTTATTTAAATTCTCAGTTTGTAAAATATTTTTAATTAGTTGAATAAACGAAATTCATCTTAATGATTCAGTGTAGATAATAATTTTTAAAGTAACTTCAAGTCAGGTCATTTTAAATTTAGTTTCATGTAATTTTTTTAATATAGATGTAATTTTATTAATATTTAGATAGTAGCTTATTTTAAATGCATTTTGTCCATAAATTCATATAATAAATAGATAGTAAATTACTTGTGTAATAAATAATATTTAATTAATGGTTATTATAAGCTAATAAATGCGTAATGAAATTATGTTTTTGAACATTTTCTGTTAATAACTAATATAAATCGAGTTCGTTGATTCTGACTTAAAGTCTTTTTCATTAATTAATATTTAAAAATCAACATATATCAATGTTTTTATATATCGCAACGAATAATCTTTTATATTTCGTGCTAGTTAAAAATTGAAAATTTTTTTAAATTCTTAAAAATTCCTTTTTCTATGGTATGAATGGGAAAATGCATATTTTTCCATTTAGAATAACAAAGTCAATAAAACGAATAGTACGTTTGCGTTTAAAATAAGAAGTTCGTTTTAACGCAAGAATAAGATATTTATAAGTATGGAGCAAAACACGAGAAGTTACAGAAAAATAGAAAGATGGAGATTTTCCAAAATTGTAAGTAAATATCTGAATAAAAGGATTAATCAGCGAGAGAGATGGAGAGAGCAGAAAAAGATGTAGTCAAAACTAAGCACACGTATCAAAAGAGGAGAAAAAGATAGGAGCTGCATCCCAGATGCATTCACGGCAAGAAATGCCAACACGTATGCAGGCATAACCTGTTAGGTACATTAGAGCGAAGGTTGATGAATGCGCAAGAGTTTCCAAGAGCTTAGCATCGCGGAATATAAGCGAATTCAGCAGCCACAAGAGAGTGACATGGAAAAAGTCGTCGATTCCTTCACTTTTTCTAATGTCGAATGGATGATTTATTTTTCACCTTGATTCGGGCCGCTTTAAAAGTGTTGTTAAGAGTTCTACGGAGAACAGCATCAGCAAGTTTCGGTGATGAAAGAGCCTCGAGTGAAACGTCGTACCGAAGTCGACGTAGGCTATTAAATGTTTTTAAGTGAAACTAGTTCAATCCAATCAGGAGAGACTGCTGTTACTGACGTCACACCGCACTACGTTAGCTTATGTGGTTGAACAAGGTAGGATAATGTAGTGAATTAGTGGTACATTAGTGGTACATCGCCGAGTAAGAAATAACGAAAACAAGTAATGCGTGATTAAGTGAAGGGAAAAATTACGTTTGCGTGTTATTAAATTTTCGTTACTTAAACTAAAAGAAAATGAGATTATTAAATATTTTTTGTAAACATTGATGTACTATCCTCGTAAAATAACTTCTCATTTTTTAAATGTAAATATTTTTTATTTTTTTCGATCTGTAAATTATTTTTAATCTTGGTGAAAAGGGTTTTCTTGAAAATCGTAATAGATGATGATTTATTTGCATACATATTGTCCAAAGTTTTATTGTTTTATTTATTATTTCATTTTCATAAAATAACTTATTATCTGTAGAATTTATTAATAGGAATATTTTGATATATAAGAGAAGAAAGTATCAACGATTTTGGATGTTTTAAAGAGGTTTTAAGATAATATTATATACATAGAATACATAAAAAGGATTAATGAGTTCAAGACAAATTAAAAAATTGTATAAATTATTTTGATATTTCCAACATTCAAGATGTAAGAATAATGCAATTTTTACAATTAGTCAATCAATCCAATAGTTATCATAAACACCGTTCCTTAACAGTGAATATTTAATATTATATTACTTCAATAAACTTTATATAAACACTATAAGTGGTAACTAAATACGAGAAAGTCGTGTTCCACATACGTGCATCCCAATCTATCAAAAATTGTTCAAAATATTTTAAACAAAACTAACATTTTTCTTTTTAATATTTTATATCCAAATAATTTTTTTTATCATGTTACAATAATCTAAAATGAAAAGTTATTTAATATCGATATTATTGATTGTTATTTTTAAAATTTTTTATTTAACTTATATGTACGTATATATTCTTTTTGTGTTAGTTGACAAAAATCCATGTATAAATATAAAATATTTAAATTATAATTAGTAAGGTGATATTCTTGTAAGTTATCAAGAACCATTAGCTTATAATAACTTCATACAAGTAATATTATACTATTGGCAACTAATAGTATTTTTTGTATAATCTTCATATCTATCACTAAAATTAAAAAATTATTCTTTTTTAACATTAAACTCGAATGAAAATAAAATATTATTTTTAGAATATCAGTATAAAACGTTACCGATTTTTCTTAATTTTCATTGGAAGGTCTGTGCAAAAAAATTACAAAAATATAAAATCACTAAAATATTCAGATCTGCTTTTGTTAACCAATTCTTGTAATTTTATAAGTTTAATAATTCAAAAAATCTTATCTAAAATTAAATATATGTATCAAATTCAATTAACGATCAACAGATTTAGTACCACTAATAATTCCTATAAGCCAATGTTATTAATTGAAACACATACTTCTTAATAAATAAGGACGAATACATTAGATGAATAAAAATTGCATGGAAAATGTCAATATAGAAGGACAATGAGGATAAATCGAATAGAAACTAGATATTTAAAATTGTACAAATATATTTTTTCTATAAATTATATCAAATTTATCGTTCATGCAATGAATTTTGATGATATTTAATATTAAGTCGATGTATAAGTGTGAAATCACAGAATGTTATACAAATATATCAAGAAATTGTATTAAAAAATGTTTTTGCATTAGATTAAAAATACTTCTATTCATTATAAAGCTTTTTTTATGATTAATCATTGTCAAACAAGAATTATTGTTTACATATTATTACTACATAATGAATTTTATATGCCTTGGAAGCGAATCATCTTCTTATTTTTGAAAGTACGTGTTTGGTGTTAATTTTGTTTCTTAACTATATACTACACGAGAATATTTTCAAAAGTTCTATGATTAATCTACCGCAGTCAAGTTACTTTAACAAGTACTGTGACAAGTTCTTTATTAATCACAGACGGAATCTCATCTGAGTTATGAAACTATATGATTTTCTATAAAACTTGAGCTACTTTTAGGAAAATTTTTTTATTATCAAATTTATACATATGTTGTTATAATTCTAAGTTATATTTTAGCGATCATTTGCATAATTGCAAAACTTATAATATTTAAAATATTAAGAAATTTGTCCGATAGAAGGAAAGAATAATAAATGGTAAAAAAACAAATAGGCCTAACAATATAAATAATATTTCTGGTTTAATATTTTATTGTTCATTTTCATTTATTGTACAAATATATATATATACGTATAAATAAAAAATGTTGATTCGTAAATATTTATTTTAAGAAATATTAAAAGAATATTATTATACTTATTAGAAGAAGGAAAATGAAAGTTGAAATTAACTTTCTAAGTATTAAGTTCATCTTAATTATAGAATTATCTAATAATAAATAGTCTAAGTAGGCAAAAATATCAATGTGATTTTATTTCAAGATAGTATTTATAACTAATTCCGTGGTTTCAAACTTTTTCTAAATATGAAAACACACAAATAAACATTATTTAAAACGAAACTATATTAAAATCATAATAATATATTTTATTTTAATGTATATTATTGTTTCACGACTGCTTTCAATCTTTAAGTTTGCATGATTTATTTGTTAATAAAAAATCGAACATTGTTGGACTGAATTTAAAAGATATTTAACTGCTAGTTACGTTGGCCAAAGTCTATAAAATCTCGTGTAAAAGGTGCAGCACATTAAAGAAACAAAATATCACTAATTCCTCTAATTTACAGGAGTAAACGCTAATTCTAGCTGATTAAATCATTTATAGAAGGTTGAAATTTCATCAAAAATCAGAAAGAACAATTATTTTCGTGTTTATTTTTAGCAAGTGCGTGTGTACATGAATTTAGGTGTTTTGCTCGTGCATATATTAACGAGAATCGTTTCAAAATCAATGATTTGCGATAAAGAAGGTTGATATTGAATGTTTGTTGCAGATGTTCATTGTCCGATGCCGAGTACACCCGAGCCGCCATTGATCGCGAAAATCGAGGGTCCACGACTGGGCGAGAGCGCGACATTTGAGTGTCCACTCGGTTACAAGCTCGAAGGAGCATCAAGCATGACTTGTCAATACAATGGTAAGTAGCATTTGACCTCTGAACTTTGACCTCCATTTTTCGTATCACCTCTAATTTGTTTGAGTGAACTCTCACTTTGCTGCTGTTGAGATCGACAGACTCGATTCAACAGTCGTACAAGTATAAAAAGCTTCGGTCACATTCTTCATTTTTATTCTAGTAAGACTCGTATGTTTTTATTTACTTCAAAAGATTTTTATTCCAACAGTTTTCAGTTTTATAATACAATTGAAAAATATTGTTCGGTTAAAATTCAATATGTTTTCATTATTAATCCTGTGATTCGTTTAATTAAAACAAATAATATGGCATATATAACCGAACAGTTTTACTCTAAGACCTATTTCCTTTCATTAACATTTTTCATAAATACTTTTTAATTATCTAATTCAGCAACGTATTTTTTTAACCTATAATATAAATTTATTTTTTCATAAATTTACAAACCAATAAAACTGTATTTATTTTTATACAAGCTAAGTTTTTAATATGTGTATAATTATAATAGATAATCAATATTTTTCTAAAAGGTGTTTTTGTTTAACTTGATTTTAAAATAATTTACTCCTTTTGCACAGACGTAAAAATTTTTTTAATGCTATTAAAACCGTGTATATTTCAAAGGAAAATTGAAACTTTTTAAAATCTTCCTCGATTTTATTATTTTTGATATTTAGAAAATGAACGATGTATTATTCTTAAAGCATACTTTTCGTACTATTTAAAAATAATAAAAAATTTAAAATTACTCTGTTATCTCTACTTTTTAAAATTGAAATAATATCTGCTACTGGAAAATAAAATGAGTAATTATTTAAGTAGCTTCTTGGTATTCGTTTAATCGATAATAAATATAATTATCCAAACACTTGCATTTATAACATATTAGTGTTATAATTTCCGTTTTTAAGCATTAGAAAATAACATTAATAATTATTACATAAGACAATAAATAAAAGACAGTAAAATATGATGAACCTTTCTGTATAAATTTAAAATTCTTAAAATATATCATTTTAAAATCTGCAATTGTAGGATTGATAAGATTTAACTCATTAAAGAAAATATAACTTTTTTAATACATAAAAGGGATTAAAACATTGATTTAAAAAATTCAAATGAAGAATGAGCAAATTAAAGGTGCAAATATTATAACTTTAAAGTGCAAAGGAAAGAATGCAATAATCGAGAAAAGCACATTGATTTCTAAAAGAGTGAGTAATGAGTAAAAGCAACAATAGTTTTACGAAAACCTATTTTCTTTAAGCACAGTCAAGCATGATGCATAGAAAATTCTTTCTGCGATAAAAAGTAAAAAATGATTAGCTTTGTGGAAGCTCGTCGAAAATAAAGCAGAAGTGAAAAGTTATTCCCGCGTGAATTTATAAATTACTACTTCAGATAGGAATTGAACGGGTTGTAAAATAATGCAAAGTGGGAATGTTTAAATTTATCTTCAGTATCTTGAATAAGTCACATTGAAAGAATGCGACTGTTAATTATGTCTATACCTTATACCTTATCGGCTTTATATTGCTTTAAATTTATGAAAATTAATCAATACGAAACATTAAAAAAACGAAAATGCGGATCTTTCTAAATATTGATAACATAATAAGTATCCACTTTTATAAAGCGTGTCTAATTGAAAGTTCATGGATATTAAAATGAGAATGGGGTAAGGTATTTATTCTCTCTATGCTCAAACGTTCGCGTTCAAACAAAGCCTTTGTTTGAATCCTTTCGACGGCGATCGAGGTCTTCGGAATCTCACGACAGTAGTTTCTTTTGCGTTTAAGATATTTTTACCTTTAATCCAGCGATAAGCGATCGTATAGTATACGAGACGATGTTTCACATTCCCTTTTAAAAAGGCGACACAAGTGGCTTACTTCCAGTCTTAATAAGCATCTTCCTTGGCACAGATTGTCGTGTCGCAGATGCACTTGAAAACCTCCACTGTTTCTTCTTTTTTCTTGAGTTTCAATATTCTCGAAATTCACATTTTTTCTCGCGTATTAAATAATTACATTATACTTAGCGCTTGTTTATTATTCAACTGCTTTCTGGCATTCCATCTAATGGTCGTTCTTTTAAACGTTGCCTAATCTAGTCTTGGCTGTAATTAAGCTTACCATTAACTGTGGTTCCATGTCAGCATAACGCAACGGCGACCATTTAGGGTATTTTTTAAAACATTGAAATAGATTTTTTAAAATAATGCTTTTCTTTGAACACAAACATTTTCTTATTGAAATAGTAATAGGTATACATTAAAGTTTTAAATAAACACCGTAATTTCGTGTACGCAAGAAAAAATACATCGGTAAAGATATAATAGGATGGGCAAAGGGTCTATTTTTGCAGCGTTATAAAGTCTATACCATTGTACTTTATAGGAAAATCTTCTACTGCACCTGAATTGCGATCTTTATTTTAAAGGGTTTACATCGAGCAGCAGTTTCCAGAATTTATAAACGAGAGAAGATTTAGCTTATTGTCTTCTCCAGACGTTATAAAATCAAGAAAGTATGTTTTGTTCATAGACCCGGAATTTTTTTCTCAGGTATTCAGAAATTTGATTCAGCATTTTAAAAATGACTCGTGTATTATACGAATCCAAGATTTTCATCTTTGCCTGTTTTTACTTCCATCATTTTTGAAGAAACTTTGAGGTTTGGCTCTAATATTCTAACTACATTTTCACGTTCATTTTTCAAACCTGAATATAAGTTTTATCGTTAAAAAAAAACTGCTTTTTTAGTTTGTTAAAACAGTTTTAGTCGTTTAAAGGAGATGAAATTTTCTAAGCAATTATTTCAGAAATGATTTTCTCTTTCGCTTTAATTTTTATAATACTAAAAATTCTGTTCTGAAAGTGAACAAAGGATCATTTATTCCTAATCCAATTAAAATCGATTTAAATATTTTCATATAAAACGTAAGCGACTTGTCACATTCACAGAATTTTGTTCTTCTCTGTGAAATTTCGCCGAAGAAGCCAATTTATTTTCGAAAATAAATTTATTTAATTATAATTAATAATATTATGATATAATTTCAGATTATAATTAAAAAATATATTAGTCAGTTTTATAATCCCTGTTAATTAATAATATAAATAATTTTCTAGATTAAGTTAATTATAAAATTATTTTTCAGCTTAAAATATTTGTTGTAACCAGAAAATTTCAATGTACATATACAGATTTTAAGTAGCACCAGCTTGTCTGTATACACATACGTAAACATGCATATATACTAATAAAAAAAACCAATAATATTTGTACTATATATTATCATAATAATTTAATATGTAAAGGATTTGAAAATAAATGGAATGCATTCGAAATGTTATATTAAAAAATAAAACATTCATGTAAATGCATGCGTATTTTATGGAATATTTTCATTATGACATTAATAATCAACATATATCAGAATAATTTTATGTATATATATATATATATATATATATATATATATATATATATATATATTAATTCATGAGATATAAATATATGTGCATGGATTTGAAGTTTACTAGCGATTAAAAGTTAACAATAATAATTAAAATTAAAATTAACAAATAATTAAAATTCTGATAACTTTCAAATATCTAATTTAAAATTTAATTTATTATACAAATTTATTTATAATTCGATTAATTTATTGTAAGGAAAATAATATTTAAATTATTAAGTACAAAAGAGGAGAGAGAGAGCAAGAAGTGTATTTAATTTTAAATATTAAAGGTAAGTAAATATAGATTTATAGATTAAATATATTGTTAGTGAATTTAATCTGATTTTACATTAAAGTATGGTACATTAGAAAATTAATTTTGAAAGAAAATAAGTTTTTATTGCAAAATTTAGTTGGTAGAACGTTGTTCAATTTATAAAAAAATACACTAATACTAAATTATTAGTATAATATAGTTTCATATTGAATTCTATATTGTGTAATAAAGAAATGTTTATGGTAATTCTTAATTTAAGTTTTTTTGTTGAAATTTTCAATCTATGAAACTATATTTTAAAAGGAACTTTCATGCTATAAAATATTTGTCATAATACTTGAAAATAAAACCAATAAAAACTAATTTTGCGTATAAATAAATGCATATAATTAACTGTTCTCTCAATTAAAAATCTTGCAATTAATATTTTATCTGAAATTTTAAATAATTTTTTTTACAAAAAAAGAAGTATCTGTTAAATTTTATAAAAAATCAATAAATTAAATAAATTTTTATATTACTTTATTTTAATTTTTAATCTAACTCACATTACTTGTGTACTCTCAATAAAAGTTTAAGTTATATATTACCAATAAGTCTACTTAACAAAGTGAACCTTCATTTCCCAAAAATTAATAATTTGTGATGAAAGTTTTTTTACTTACAAAGATATATACCTACAAAAATGAAATTCCATTGATAACTTATGTCCTCAAAGTTTCGGAATTTCTGTGAAATTCCATTATCGAAACAATTTAGATATTACGATAGTCTATACGCAAGTTTGAGCTATTTTGTGCAAAATCTTAGCTGTACAACGCAGATTGAATACCATTAAGAACTCGCAGAACTTAGTTTATAAATACATAGTTATAAGTTCATTTTCTTCTATATCTTCTACCCGGAAAAGTATAATTGGTTAAACAACGATATGCCTGATAAATGATATTTGTTTAATATTATTTATTGCAATAAAATGATATTACCTTGTAATAAAATGCTGTGGAGTCATAGATAATAAGAAATAGGCATGAAAACTGAAGAATACTCACGAAATCGCGATAGTGAAAGGGGAGGGGCAGCAATTAAGAATCAATCTAACTTAGATACTTCATTGCTCGTATAATAATTATATACATGAATTTTACTGAAAAGACTTTTTGTCGGTGATAATTATATACGATGAAATAACTATAAGCGTAGAAAGGCAGTTGCAACGATGGGAGAGATAACAGCTACGTAGTTGCACACCAAATGAAGTTGGCTACTGTGCAACAAGAAAGAGAACCCACTATTCTTGTATTTGCCGCGAGAAAAAGTTTGTTAATAAAAGATAAAATTGATATTAACGGATTGACCGATAAGTGAAAGTGTGCGCAGTACGTAAGAGTTTTCTGCTTATTATTGGTTTTGATTTTTCTATACATTCAATAGAATATTACTTAAAAGTGTTACTTCTGTACTTTTTATTCGAAAGCGAACATTCATATTTTATTTTCTTTAAATTTTTCTTTCCTGTGAATTTCGTCGACACTGACCACACAACCTCATTGCTGTGTTTATTTATATGAGCAGTCAACAGAAGTACGCATCGGCGTATGAGGAGATGACATATTTGGTCACCTCCTATACAAGCCACTTCTTTACTTTTTGTTATGGGTAATCAAATATTCTTGTTAGGAAAAGGAACAAGGGCAAATTAATTATTATAAAGAGCCACATTGTATTATATATTATAAAATTATCGTATAGTTTAATGATGATTTTATCAATCAATTATAAAATAAAATTTATAATATTTATTATGAAAACAATGAAAAAAATCATTACAATTATTAATTTATAAGCATATGTTTTTTATACATAGATTATGTTAAAAATATGTAGATTACATATACATGAAATAAAATAAATAAAAGAATTTTTTTTATTGTATTTGTAAATTCACTTATGAGCCTTTTAAAAAAAATGTGCTGTTTATAATTATAAGTTAGTCTTCTTACCGTACAGTAACACATTATTATCTATTCCCTCTATTTTGTTCGGTTGATATAATTTTTTTTTTTGAAAATTCATTTTAATATCCTTTATTCTCAAATCTATAAAACATTTGAATATAAATTTTATAGTTGTGAGCGATAAACATTTCGTATTTGCAAAAGTTACTATGCACTAAGTAATAAACTTTGAGAAAATATATATAACATAATCTTTGTACTATATTTATATATTTTTTATTTTTATAAAATATAAATATATTAATAGTATTCTCTCAAATTTCTCAAAATCTCTCTCTCTTTCTCATTCCCTCCTCTCTTATTTTACTATTCTGATATGTAAATTGAAGAAAAAACTTTTGTTCAATTCTTTCCCGTTTCAGTTCCCGTTTCAATTCAATATCTTAAAAGAAAGTCTTAGAAAAAAAAGATAAAATAGAGACAGAGACAGAAGATGAAAGACCCCAAAGAGATAAGAACATAGCAAGTAGCAAAAGTATCGCTATTGTAAAAGAATAAATATACTACGTTATCACTTTGTAATATTATTCTCTTTAGGTTTAATCAACTAATAAAAATTTTTTATTTATCTTTTATTTATATTTTATTTTACATTTTTTTCGAACAAACATATATCGTTCTAAAACAACTTGCATTCCTTGATATAACTAAGTACATAAACTTAAAATAGGGACTGTAAAAGACAAAGTAAGCACGATAAAGAAAAAGAGCAAGAAAGAGGACTCAAATGTGTTTTCACGCACATAGTTTTTTATATTTAAAAGGAATCAACCGATATTAGACACTATATCGATCATTTTTCCTGAATTAAAATATTGTAATTGATAATTTCATTGAAATTAATGAATGTCAGTTATAATTACATTAACTAATAATTTTTATTTCTTTGTGTCTTACAAATCAAATATTGTTTTTTAATTTTTATATTAAATACCTAAGTAAAACTGAATTGAATAAATTGGAAAAACTAATATTAGCATGTTATACTTGCAAACATGTTACTTAATAGTATTTAATATAAGTGATATTAGCTTTTTGTTAAATTATTTTACAATATACAATTTTAGAATTGAAACCCATCAAATTTTTTCCTCATTTTTAATTACTATTCAATTAATGTGAGTAGCTTCTGTCTTAAAACGGTTTGCTTTGCATAAACAGATTTTTTTTATTTATATAGTATGAATATGATAGACTAATTATTATTTTTCAACAATATTCTTCATTAATATATTTATAAATACATTCTGTAAAAATAATCTTCATACCAAAATCTTTCAGAATAAATGATATTGAGATTACTTCCTAATCCACTTAAAATGAAAATCATTATTTCTCTCTTCTTCTATCCTCTTATATCATCTTTATTCGCAAAACTTCTTAATCATTTTGCTTTCTCCTACTTTTTCCTCTTTGATAAAATTTCTTTCTTTCTTTTCGTTCATATTCCTTTTCGCTTATCTCTGTTGCCCACGAAAACAAATGACCTATTTATCTTAGATCATTTATCGAGGCTTGCGATTAATTCATCACACTTTGAAAAAACACGCATACTGATATGGAGAATAAGAACGATAGGTACTCTTGGATATGTCACCACTGCTTCAGTCAGTTTAGCCAGAAACGTCATTGCAGATAATGTCACGTTGTCGCAGAAATTATCTAAATAATTTGAATATAATCTGGACCATCTATACATAAAAATGTAAAAGTAGATGTCTCTATTTGCCTCCATTAATTTAAAATAATATGCATTCAATTTTATATTCAGCTTCATATCCAATGTTCGTGTGTCCCTCAACACATTCGTTTGTTCATCTTGACGAGTCAATAATATCCTATATTTATGATCGATCAATTCGTGAAATACAGATTTTTCACTTCAACATAATGCATCAAGTGCATAATAAACGCAATTTGTTCTTAATGTGTCTGTTGCATTGACTGGTGCGAATTTAATTTTCATACTTGGTAGTCTAATGTTTTCTACGTCATAAATCCAGAGGATGATAAATATATAACTTTTTACAATTAAAACTAGTATTTAATTTATACGTTTCTATGCAATATAGATTAATTTCTGTTAGTCTACAACTACCAAATGAAAAAATATAAATTTTTGTAAAATTATAAATCGATTACCTTTTTCACGCGTAAAAGGCAGATCTGTATTTAAATTATTCATAATATGTCCATTACAAACAAACTAATTTATAATCATTTCATTATAATTATACCATATACTTTTTCACTATAAAAATAAAACACGACTAGTTGAGCAATAATTTTCTAAATAAAATGTAGGTCATTGTAAATATTGTCATAATACATTTTAGTTTATCTTTATATCACCTATAATTTAATAACCTTTTATTTAATTAATTATATTATATAAATTTTAATTTTAAGAAGTGATATAATAATGATATATAATAATAATTATGATTATGCATTGTGCTATGCCATAACAACAAACTACGGAATGACTATTGTCAATAATATTTGTTCAAACAGAAGTGCCTAATGTGAATAACGCGACTTATTTGCCGGAACAGTAATACTGTTCTTACTATTGTAATGATATGTTGATCCATTGTAACTTGTTCCAGGAAAATGGTCGGCGGAGGTGCCGCACTGTAAGGCGATCATTTGTACGCCGGTGGAGCCGATGAATCCAAAGCTTCAGCTAATAGAGCACAACAACACTTTTGGCGGCCGAGTGATCTTTACCTGTATGTGGGGTCACAGGCTTAGTGGACCCCAGAGTCTAAAATGTGGAGGAGATGGGGTTTGGAGTGGATCGATACCCACATGCACGGGTGAGTCAACAAACGCTACGCCCAGTAGATTTTTCTCTTCTATTTTTGCAATTTCGTATCCGATTTTTTTCGGATCTTATACAATTTACGTGGATGATTGAACTTGACGAAGGTTTCATGTAATTTGTGATTAAGCTGGAGTCGATGTGGGTAGATTGATTTTTAGAATATTCCTTTTAAAAGGATACACTGTTGGTGGAATGTTGGCAACGAAAAGCTTTGAAGGTAAAAACTAGTATCAAATAAAGTATGATTTGTTTACAAATTGAAAATATTGAATTTATTTAATGGATGCGCGTGCTTTTATAAAATCTATTATTTTTTCCTATGTGGATCAAAGTCAATAAAATGTATATACTATACACACACTTATATTATATTTTACGAATTATGATTGTTTCAATTACCTACCAATTTCCGTATAGTTCGATTGTGTAAATAATTAAATAGTGATAGCATTTATTAATACACAACATTTTTTCCGCGTAAAATAATATTATATTTTTATAATTCTGAAATAATTTGTCAGAAAAATATAAGAAATTAACAGCGTAGAATAATGTTTTGCACATGAATACAAGTACTTGCAGTCAAGAAAATAAATGGCTGCGTGTATAAAAAAATAGAATGTTTTTGAAATCAGAGTAAAAATTTAGATTGTACGACGTTGTCTATATAAATTATATTTAATTAATGAAAAATAATAATAATAGATCTCAGGAATACTAAGAGATAAAAAAAAAATTTTATTGCATTTTTTTTATTTCTTAAAAATATTTGTTACATTATAGAAATACATGCATGATAAAGTATTTATAATTTAAAAAAATTGAAATCTTTATAATTAATAATATAATTCAGATGTAAGTAGTAAAATAAAAATTTATCCACATAAATACTTATGGTTCAACAACTAAAATTAAAAAATTTAATTTTCACTACTAATATTTTATTATGATCTTGTACAAGTAAACAAATTATTAGTACAATGTGCCTGATAAAATGCAAAGATTTTTTTTTGCTTATTATTATTATGATCTTGTACAAGTAAACAAATTATTAGTACAATGTGCCTGATAAAATGCAAAGATAGAATAGCTAAATCGTTACAGAATGCATAGAACTAGAGAGAAATAGAACTTAGTATAAATCGATTCCTCTTATTAAAGCTAAGTTCATTTGTACATGATTAATACAGCGTAAACCATTGATGATAATACGGGATTATCAGTACAACCAAAATTTTACCCAAGTGCTTTTAATATTATTAGTAGGATAATTTATACTCATGTTCTCCGTCTCCGTTTAAGTGCAATGTAAAATAAATATTAAAAATAACTATGCAAAACACTCGACTATTGTGATAACTCTTTTAAATTTAATATTATGCCCCTAAAGGATAGAAAATTGAAAGTAGTTGTGATATTCTCATCAATTTTAAAGAAACTTCACACTGTTTTCATTAAATTGCACAAAGTCCAATACATCACTAATAATCTAAAAGCAACAAATTTTCAAAACAATTCATTGCTAACCAGAGATAAATTTCGGCAAACAGAGTTAAATCGCTCTGTTGGTTGAAAAATAGATAATTTTACACTGATTTACAGTTTTTGTGTTATAAATTATCAGTAAATAAGGTTTTCATCTATTTATGTAAATTACACACGAACATTTAAAATGAACATTGATTATTGTGTGGGTTATACATGTAGAGAAATTATATCAACGTGATTACTTGTTTAAGCTGATAACCCATAATAGTTTATAAAACATTAGTTTTTTAAATTAACCATGATATTTTGAAGTATCTACAAATTTCCTCAATATTTTGAGTAATAATAGAATAGAATAATCATAAAACACATAAGAAAAATTTGAAAATTATACTTTCACAAATACTTATAGAAAAACATGTAGCTTACATGTTTTTGTTGGAATTTCAAATAAAATTGTATTTAAGGAAATTTTAAAAGATTCTCCTTAGTTATTTTACGTTATCGATATAGACTATTTGACTAAATTTGTTTACGAAAGGATAAAATTTCTTCGCGTTTAGAAAATTGAACTTAACTTTTTTCATAATTTTTTTTATAACAAGTATATATATGTAAATTTCAAATAGGCTTTTGTTCAACATAATGTTTCATGCACTGTAAAGTTCAATGTCTATTCTGTGTTTATGAAAAATTTGCATATACGTCAGAAGTGGTGTTTTGAAAGCGGATCGGTGAAATCAAATATCAAAATCTTGTACAGCCAGTGCATCGGAAACTTGGGTACATACACGAGCTTGAAAGTGGGCGCGCATAAATATGCATATATTTGTACAACATGCATGCATATGGGCTTGAGCGATTTTGCGATTTTTTATAGTGTCAAAATGATGGAGTATAAGTGATCGTTCCGTTAGCTTTGACCGATTGAGAAAATAGAGAACCGTAACGGCTGCCTCAACGAGGCATCAATTTCGAGGATTCCGAGCAAGAATTGCAGAAATATAACCGATGACGAATAAATTATTTCCTTCGCTACAATTAAATGTCAATAAATTTTGTTCCTACTAAAATATGCTTTCACTTTACAATCTATTTAAAAAAGCACAGATTGGCCAACTTTTTTTCATAAAGTAAATAAAATGCTGCATAGGCAATGTAATGAAGTACCATAATCTAGGCTCTTTCATGTCGAATTAAACATTCTTACAAATTTATTATTTTCATTTGTATAAACTTTTAAATAAATATTTCAATAGACATAATTTTTTTTTGCCAAGGCATAAGAAATATATGAAATAGTTTCAAATTGTGTGTAAATGATTGGTACTATTGTCGTATTGTCATGTAACGTTATAAATGAATTCTTTTCTTAGAAAATCAATTACTTTGCATTAGATCAAAATATATTCACAAAGCATTGCTTGATAATTAAATTGGAGGACCATTTTCTCACGTTCCATTGGGCAAATATTTTCATTAACCTTTCTATTCAGAATTATACACATTGCGATCCACTTAGTACCAAACTTGCTTGGATGTTGCTCTACTACAAGCATTTACGTCAAGGTTTTCACGAAATTGTTAAAGTTATGTATTTCGTATAAGTTTAAAAAGAAAAATATAAAATAGGGCATTGGTATATACAATTTTAGTAAAATATTTAAACAAGTGTGTGTATATATATAATTGAATGAACTCAAATATTTATGGCTACGCTATCGGAAAAGTTTTTTAAAATGACTTGATTTAATTTATTTACATTACAGATTAATAAAGCTCTAAAGTTTTATTAAGCGTTTAAAACTATTTTTTTCGAAACGGCACTATAAATTAGCACGATTAATAAAAATATAATAAATATATTAATATAAAGAGAAAAAGAAAAATGGATACATATGGAAAGTTATATTCTGATAAATTATATTCATAAGCAAGTGTATTTTGTATAATTCTGTCAATTAGTACACGTACTAATAAAAACTTCTGTATTTACTCAAATTATTTTATATTTGTTTTTTTCGAAATAGATGTATAATTTTAAAGTCACTTATCAAACGAAACTAAATCTTTATGCAGTCAATATAACTTGAAAAAATGACATTAAACTGCTGACGTTTAACTCTCAATTTTTATGGTGTAACTCGATAACGACGCGCATTATCACTTATACTTAAAACGGTTGATTCAACGTAGTATATTTTATTTATACTAAATTGAATAAGTAGTTAAAAATAAATATATTGAATGATAATACTAGGTAGTTCTTAATAAATACAAGATTTCATCTCGTTTCTTGTATTATTATTAGACTAAATAAACCTATCATCCATTATTTAGATTTTTAACATTAATCATTTATTAATTTGCATTTTTTCTTTAGCAAATTTCAAATGTGGAATCTTCTTGAAGTAATTTTAATAAGCACTGTATAAAACTTCAACATATTCGTATTACTTTATATCTTTAGAATTCTGTACACGTATATTATTTTACGCTCGATAATATGTATAATAAAATCTTTAGTACGCAATATTTTTTTTAATAATTTGGTGCATTTATTTATTTTTATTTAAATTAATTAGCAAGCAGTATAAAATAAAAATTTTTATTGTTGTAAAAATGTTCAGTACGTTGTTATGAAGTTTTATAATAATTTTGCATCCGTATACATGATTATATATATTTTTATTCTACACTTATATTTATATACAAATTTTGTGTATAAATTAAATATAATATTTGTTGTGATAATTTTCGGGCGTTTTATGATAATTATTTTTTAAATTTTGAATACTTAAAGCAAAGTAAAAAATGTTAAACTAGACAGATAGAATTATATCTTTGAAGCAACTCATTTAAAAGAAATAATTTAAAGTTTGTTTACTGGTAAGTTTGTTTGATTTTATATCAAGCGAACGATAAATCATTGATATTATTAAAAATAAGTATTTATGAATAATATTTAAAAAATAAAAATTTACAATATAAAGATCAAAGACTTATTAACGACATAATCATCGATACTTTTATCGCAAAATCGGAGATTGTACATGTATAACATTTGAGAATTTATCATCGAACCTCTCTAAACTGAATATGATTAAAATTTATTTACGAAATGAAAAGTGCATCATTATACCGAAAAAATATTTGTGTAATAAACAAAATAACTATATAAGTAAGCTTACAGTGTATCAATAGCGTTACATAAAACAATATGTAGTTGCACTGTATACATATTGGATAAAGCTGCATTGGAAGATTACTGTAGATGGTAGTATAATTCACTTCAGAAGTTCAGTAAAAATGTTTACAGTATACGTTCGTGCTTAAGTTCAAACGACGATTAAATATATGAAGATAAGACAAATCAATACGGAACTAGTGATCGATAAGATAAACGAATCCATATTTTCGACAATTTATTTCTGGAATCATTTTTAAAATAATAATTCGTAAATTAAAAATAAAGGTACTAAAAAGTTATTTTGTATAGACTGATTAAATAATCTAGGGATAGCCCCTTAAGAGTTAAACGACGAGATCTGAAATTAAACTGTTGATGATTAATCTCGGTTCTTATCACGATCAAAATAATTATTAATTTATCAAATAATTAGGAATTGAATATTATCAGCAGAAGATCTAAAGCCAGAAAAAATATCATCTTGCTATCTTGTATCGACAAAAGGGCATTATCCCTCTTGAATGAACAATATAAGGAAGTTACGGAAATATTCCGAAGTTCAGTTTCTCTGCTGTAGAAAAAATAGAGGGGATAAGCTCTATTACTGGAAGCTTTCTCGCCGCACAGTGAATTCTAATATTATGGAAGAAAAAAGTTTTCACTAGCAGCAGAAAATATTGTCACAAGTGGTTACGACATTCGTAAAATTCTATCCTGCTGGCATAACTTTGCTCATTGTATTTTACAATTATGGATAAATAAGAGAGATATCAAAATTGCAGAAATTTATACAAACTTTAAGCGATACATACAAAACAATAAAAAAAAAAGTAGCATAAATAGAAGATAATTATTTATAGTTGGCTAAATTGTAATTGTCGCGAAATGTAATTATTACTTGCCAGTTTTTTTAATTTTGCAAAGAAAGTAAGAGTAAACAATTGCAATTATTGGTCATACAATAATATATACGATGTTTATCTCATGAAAAATCCTTAGGCTGATTGTCTTAGAAAATAAAATTGAAAAAAGTCTAAGGAGTTGTACTGTTCTTAAGTTTTTAAATTCTATAATTCTCAAAAAAATATACATTAAGGGTAAATTTATGTAAATAGATCAATAGTTAGAATAAAATAACAATGAACCTAAATTAGGTGCAATTATACGAATTTACATTTTTGAAAGGTGAAATGGTACTGAGTATTTTCCATGGGTACCGGAATATACGGTGCGGGTCAAAATTATTATTAATACGTTCTGATTTATAAAAAACGTATAAATAAATATATAATAATTAAACTGATGATTGTTAAATTTCCTATTTTATACGTTGAAGGACGTAATCGAGCTCCAAACAGTGCGGGACAGTTAATAAAATCGGAATGTCTGTTATCGAATAACGTAGCCGTAATTATGATTGATTCAGATTGGATAAGTTTGACAATACAAAAGCTGAAGTGATTCTTGTACAACGCACTCATACAGAAATATTTCAGCAGAGATTCGTTCACCATTTTAATTTTCTGTTAAAATGCTAAATTGTATGCGCGTTTAGCGAATATTGACTAAAGAACACATATATTTTTTCACTAATATTTCCCTCATTATCGCAGGTTCGTATTTAATCATAAATAAGGGTTTGTTTATTGGTGGCAATTGTTTAACAAAATAAAGTTATAAGATTAAAAAATAAATTAAATCTAATCTGCAAGGAAACGATTATTTATAGAAAATTTACAATCATTTTAGAGATTGTAAACAAATTATACACATATTTTAACCGATTTATAAATAGAGTGCAAATAAGAATATCGTACATTGATTAAATATAAAATTTCAGTGCATTAAATTACATAAATAGGAGACTTTATGAAACAAATGTATATTTATATTCATCACTGAAGTCTTGCCTGAATTGATTCTCTAAATATCCTTCATAAATTTTTCTTCCTATTTATTATTTCACATTCATTTATTTTTCCTGGCATTATATAATAAAAAAAATATAAATTCTATCCTCTGGTATCGCCGAATCCAATTGTGCCGAGAACATTATATCTTTTCCAGCAGTGCGCAACGAACTGCGAACATCTACGATGTGACAAACTCGCCTTCACATTCTTCCTGCTTTCTCCAATAAGTCTGGATGTATATGCGCTTAATTTTACTTCATTTAACAACGCGAACGCGCAAACCCCATTTCCAGCTGATGGACCCGCTATTTGTCGGCGTATTTAACGTCGACTTCTAGCAGCAGCGCGACATTTCATTGTTAGGCATCTCAATGAAACTAAGTAAGATAAAGCAACAAACATGCGAAAAAATTTGGATTCCTTGAAGCGCAGGAAAATTTTCGTTTTATAAAACACATTAAGAATTTTCGGCCTTTTGCCGTTATTGCAGTATATAATTTTTAACAAACTTAAAATATTTCAGACAACTCTGTTAATATTAATGCCTACAATATATAAATATATATATATATATATATAACATGTTCAATAATTGATTTTATCGATGATACGTATATTGTGCGCGTATACAATTTATATTATCACCATTCGTTCAAATTCACGTTTATCGCACGAAAATTAAAATATTTTAATATTTTTCATATTACTTATTCATGAAAAAATATTCTTTATATTATATGAAATCTGTGAAAGCTTACAAGTTTTCTTCAAATATTAACGAGATAATGTTTAGAAGACATATTAGAGATAATTTACGAACTTTCAATTTAGCATTATTTTAAAAATCTAACATTTTTATATGCAGCTCGAGATATGTCTGTAATTATGGTAAAATCCAACATGCCCTAATTGTTGTACAACTACTATGAAACGTTGGAGTAAAACTTTAAGCATATCCGGATCTTACACAAATAAATAAATATCTGAAGAGCACTGAGAAAGAGGAAGTAAAGTGGATCGCCTTCGTTAATGTCGATACTGCCGACTCTTAAAACCGGCGATAACGGATCGCCTGGATTGCTTTGAGGGGGAGGAATTGCCGTCGTTAGGGTGACGAGCACAAGTAGAGAAAAAAAAGAGAGCCCGGATTTTTGGTGGTAGTATATTTTCGACGTTACCCAGAGACGGGTGATGTGCGGATTCCGGGACAGACGAAGAGACGAAGCGAAAGGAAGACGTGCGTCTCCGGATGGATGCGACGGCTAATGGTGGTTCCGCCGGTGGTTCGTTGATAGCTCTCGCAGCGTTTTTGTTGCCGGTTTCCGGGTTGATGTCTGCTTTTCAGACAACTTCTCCCTGAATGTCGGCGTGGGACTCTTCTCCCTTGTGGGCCCGATGCGCCCTTGCGTATACTTTCACGCGGTGTGAGGGCGCAACACCAATCAACCCTCCTCGTGTTTGTTCTCTTTCCTTTCAGAGCGCTGTATCTGCCTCCCCTACACAGCTATCATATCCGGTACACGTACCGCGAGGAGAGCTCTTTTGGATTGCATGGACTCCGTCGAGGGCCACAAAAGTAGGAGGCGAAACGAGAAAAAACACGCGTCATGGTTTAATATCCCCAAGGCACAGCAGCAGTGCGTCACATATAAAACAGCAGCAGACATTCAATTTTACTTTTTTAAGTTTTTCTTAGCTCATGATATTGCAATTAAAGTTAAATATCACAACTTATATTCTTCGTGTAAACTGAAAATTATGACTGAGATAGAAGTACTTATGCTCATAAGTACATAAATTATATTAAAATAAAGTTACAAGGTAAATACGATTATGCAAATTTTGTGATTCTTCGTTAAATTGAAAAGAAATAAAACTGTTTCAAACGGTTAAAATAATATTATAGACCACATATTATACCCTCACTACGTCCTTATCGAAGTTACGAAAATTATAAACTAATGATTATTTTGCTTTCATGTAAAGCATATAGATTTATTAAAATATTTCCTAGTTTTGCGTAAAAGTTTCGTATTTGCTATGGAATTATATCATAATTTTGGTATATTAAGAAATAAATTGCATGTCTACACGAATGACTTATTTCAAAAGTTAAAAATTATTTCTGCAATTTTCAAAAATCAATTATTTATGATCTTACTTTTCTATAATCAAATAATTTACTGATAAGTGATAAAATATATGACTTAATAGTAATTTCAACTGAAAAAATTATTTTTAATGAACGAATTATATTCTGCATGACTATATTACTGCCACTTGACTAAAATTAAATTAAACTTTTATTTATAAAGAATTAATCTTTAGCTATATTTATATGCACATGTCTAGATATTGCATAATGTTTATGCAGAATCATTAATTTTTCACATTCGTTTTTTCAAAATTAACTAAAAATTCTTTTAAATTTTTATTTATCAAATATAATGTTATGTACTGAAAACAGGTTTGAATAAGCACATTCTATAAAGTATCACGAGAATAATATAAAAACGTTAATATAAAAAACATATAGAATATTTAAACATTTAAGTATTGTAGAGGAAAACTTATAGAATAGATTAAGAACGTTCAAACTTCAAATATATACATGTGTATATTTTGCGATTATGTTATTCCCTAATGATAAAACTGTTTTTTCTATTTATCGTTATCAACGATTCTAAATTTAGATATATTTTTAAATTAAAGATAAAAGAGATTTGGAAACAAGAGAAGAAGTAGTAAAAAGTAGTAAGGATTAAAAAAAAGACCAGAGAAACTGAAGCAATAAAACCAGTAGTAATTAAAAATAACGGAAGCTCAGTCTTTCAGTCATCTTTGAATCGGCTAATATTTCTTTTTTCTTGTTATTATCCTCCTTTTTCTTTTCCGAGTTGAAAAAACTGGAACCGAAATAGAAATAGTCGATACAGTTTATATATTTATACAGAATTTTTCAACTGAATGGATAAAAACTTATAAAGTCAAAACTAATAAATATAAAAAAATTGGTGTTTAACAGTATCATAGAACTAAAATTTCTAGAACTTATACACGTGTTTTGCTCCTATTTTCGACACCTCGATCACATTGTGTTATTCTACCTAAACAACTTCCAAAATAGACGTATTTATACTTGATTGAATTCATACACGTTTAATTATATTGTATTTAATTATATTTAAAATCAACTTCTAATAAAATATGTAATTGTACAAATTTTATTGTTACAATTTATAATTCAATTATAACTAGTTATTTTTGGATTGCAATATTTGAACGGAGTATTAAACTAACAATTTCTTTATCTAATAATATTAATATAATTCCACGTTATATTTTCACGTAGAATATGATAAAATTACAACAAAAATTTTTTTCATATTCAATCTTTTAGAAAAAATAGATCATTTTTGTAATTTCAAAATTTATCTATAATTATTTATTATTTCGTATCTAATTAATCTGAGTTCCGAGTTGATAAATTGTGGATTCTTATACGTATAATATAATATGATGTTTAAAATATTTAATTAAATTTACGTAATTTCATAGTAAAAAAGATTTATAAATTAATTTAAAATTATTATTGACAATCGAATTTGCAAAATTTATTAACTGTTATTATTTAAAAAAGCTTGTTATAATGTTATTAAAAATGATATATAGTACACAAATCTAATAAAAAAATTCTTTTTTAAGTGCTATAATTGTTTTTTTAAATTATAAAGGACAATCTCTTAAATAATTAAATAATAATTTTTTTTAAGAAAAATCAGTGTAGGAATGGAAGCAATACGAAAAAAGATTGGTATGTTTCGCTTATGACATGTTAGTGATTTCCTGAGTATTTTTATAAGTAAGGAAGCTATATTCAATAAAAGCTATTTATAATATGGAATGTATCATATATTTATTAATAAAAGCTAATTATAATGTGAAATGTATCATATATTTATTAATAAAAAGTAATTTTTATGGATGAATTGAAATATGCATGATTAAACGCAGTTTTCACATAATCCAAAACGCTTTCGTATCATTCCGTAAATTAATTTAAAACGAGGATGTATTGAAAGTTCAAAAATGCGTAGTCATGTAAAAACAGTGAAAAATTCAAAGCAGAAATTAAATTCATCATTTATAAATAAATTTCAGTAGAAAAATATGTATTTGAATAAAAGTGAAATTGATTTCAATAAAATAAAACGACATGTTTTATGTTCTTTAAAAATTCTCTTTGTGTAACTTTCATTGATACGTAAAGAAGAGTAAAATGATGAAATATCAAAATGAAAAACTATAAAAAATAATCTTTATCGCGATTTTAATAATAATAGTATAATGAAATAATAAACTAAATTTAAATAGTTTAGGATAAATCATATTCAAAAAATAGAATATAATAATTGTAGAGCAGTCGAATATTTTAACATTTTGAAGAAAATTAACTCTTATTGAATTTCATCAAATTTTTAGAAAATATTATTCAAAAAATATGAATATAGAATACAGAATGTAGTAAAATATAGAGAAAAATACAGGGAATGTGGTAATACGTAAAAACTCTAAGTAACCGTATCGTTATTCAAAATAAATGGGTTTCCTTTGGTAACAAGCTTGAAGTACTTACTAAAGATCATTTAATTCGATTTTTGTGAGAGATTTTATGATTTAGTTTCATTAAACTTCATTGAATTTATGGAATTAAAGGACGCAACGAAGTCAAAGCACATTTAAAGTTGTCTCTTCAAAGTTAAATGTGGATCAAAATTAGGTAAATAAAAAAGAAGGTTGCACTTTTTGAAGGCTCTCACATGCTGATTTGTTTATTCACATAATTATGAATTAGGAAATAATTTTGCATAAAATGTAGGTGCAAAATTAATTAATGCTTTTTACATATGTATTAAAATCTGTGTACAGTTGGCAGTAAACGGCTATAGATTTTCGTCCGCATTTCCTTCGTGAAATTGTTGCTAATATGTGGCACACAGAGTTCACGAACATTCTGTTAAATTGTTAATACATACACATATTTTTTAGCATAACCCAGTTAACGTTTGACACGTAATTTTATGCACCAATTTATCTCGAGAGCGATTTCGAAAATAAAATTAGATTATAAATAACAGAATTAATCATAAAACCGAATTTTCGAAGAAGAAAAAATTCAATTTATAAATCGAGGAAATAGAGTCTTATACATGAAAACGTCTTCAGAAATACACAATACTGTCTTATGCTCTAGAATAAGAGAATGCTTTCAGTAGATCATGCGGTATGTTGTGAGCGCGTATAACTCAAGCAATCCTTTAGCGTGAAGCTTTCTCGAAAAGTTTAAGCCGCCTCTTCACTTACGCTCCTTATTTACCGTTTCCCCGCGAATCTACCGTACTACCCTCTATTTTTCTCTTTTCCTTTTATCTTTTTATTCATTTTATACATTTCTATTCTTTTTCTTATCGCAGTTTTACTATTACCTTCTCTCTCGCTTACTCTCATTTCCTTCCTGTTGCTTGGTTTTCACATTCTCTAGCCTTTTTTTTACTTTCGATCGTCTTTCGTACATACCTTTCTATTCTCCATTTTTTTAATTCACTTTTTGTAATTGCTCTTTTACTCTTGTTTTAAATATTCCTCAATATTCTAGCATCTCTCTCTCTCTCTCTCTCTTTGCACTAGTTGTACCATTTCTTTTCCTATTACTTTGCCACTTCTTTTATGTTTCTTTGAATCCCTTTTTTTCTTCTTTCTTTCTTTAGAAATACCGCTTTCTATTGTAAAGTCACCACCTGAATCGTATTTTTCTCGCAACTAAGAAAATTGCATGTCCACTTTAAAGAAGCACGGCTTCTTTACTTTGTGTATTAATACATGTAGATACAACCACCGACTCTTTTGGAGCTTTTCAGTAAAAGAAGAAATTTAACGTGAAAAAGATACAAGCTTGAATGGAAGAGTGATAAAAAGGGTCAAGGACTAGTAACTAGTTCTCATATTTGAATTAATGTAGAAATATTTTGCTCGGGTCGAAGTATTGAATAAATATTGAATCAATAAACAATTTAAACTGTACGATACAAATTTTATACGATATTAATATGATTCGTTTTAATTTTTTACGAAATAATTATTGAAATAAATAGTAATTTAAATTAGTTCGATGATCAATATTTTTACTGCTATTAATTTATATCCCTGTGTGAGTAATATATTGCCAAGGAAATCTCATCGGTCCCTATTTGGGGTTAATGCTAAGACTCAAATTTATTGCGTAGTGTCCTTTTGCTTAATTTGCTTGATGAGATGACAAGCTGCTCTCTGGGTACTTAACATACGCACCTGGGCAAATGGAGCTTAGACTTTATTTATAATTTTCAATTAAGAAGTAAACACCAAAGTATCTTTTATTAATTTATTGTACCTCAATTCTCGTATTTTATTATTTTGTTAGTTGTTATATAATTAAGAAAATCCATTTAAAACATTTAAAAATAAAATTCTACCTATTCTTAAATTAAGATGCTATGTATTTATTTTATTCGAATTTCTTTATATAAATGTATTATATCGACGTTTAGGAAATATTACTGCGCGCATTAAGATAATAAACTTTCAACGAATATCTATTAATTTTACTTTTATGAAATATAAAATACTGTTACATTTGAGGTATATTGTACTTATATATCAAAACTTTAAAAGATCTAATCAATCAAATTGTTTCAATAAGTTCTCAATAAAATGACGTATACTACCTTTTTTTATTGGAAAAAATAATCTGAGGCAAGAGTTTAGCAAAAGTTCACGTTTTAAAAATAAATTCTGGAAACACTTTTTAAGATAAATATCTAATATTTAATTTTCATATAATTTTGACCGTGTAATATATACTTTTTCTATTCCAAGACATTTGAAAAGCCGAAAAAATAATTATAGTTAGAAGATGCATTAAAATAGAAGTTTTTTTAAGTAACGTAAAATTATTTAAAACTAGATACCTCTACTAATAATGCTGAAATGCGGAATAAATTATTTATTGCCTTTCACCACAAATAACAACGATCGACAACATTTTGGTTCTGAACTATGATACTATCAAATTTGTGCACCATAACGCAGACAACTAAAAAATACCGTCTTAAAATGTTGCTCTAACTTTGAATGTTTTAGAAATTACTTGTCCAACACCTCAAACTCCGGTAAATGGACGCATCATCGAGCATAAACAACAATATCCGGACGAGCGACGACACCGGACGCACCGAGTGGGAGCACTCGTGCGCTTCTCTTGCCTCCCGGGTCATCAGCTGATCGGCCAGGGTTCCATCATCTGCACAGAAAATGGCACGTGGTCACACAAGTCACCAGTTTGTAAGTAGTTTATCCAATATAATTAACACCCTCGACAACATTAGAATTAAAATTGGATTGAAAAAATCTAGTTTTTCAAAACCAACAATGTTTTAAACAACAATGCGTGCATTTACTTATCAAGCTTCCCTACAAAATAAAATCTGAACCCTGGAGTAAACTTTGTCAAAAAGTATTTGGCCATTATTGTTAAAATGAATCACTATTATTACAGAAGCAATTAACAGTAAATTTTTTATTTTTGGGTAATTAAGGATCTATGATGTCAATGTTGATGCATTGTTGATAAATAGTTTTTATAAGTTATAATTAGGAATATGTAAAAATATCAGGTTACAATGTATTATTTTATTACATTTTTCAAAACCACCTGATGACACATAAAATTATTTTTAAAAACTCATTGGCTTTCATTTAAATATTAGTATCTTTCGTTTTTCCGATTGATTGGTGAAGTAATTTGTAATTTTCTTTTTACCCAACGATATCAAATTTACTTTATCGACACATTTAGGCCTCTTTTAATTATGGTTTATTAATTAGTTATTTTAGTGATTTTAACGGTTCCATCTGCCTTATCGACTTTTATTAAGTTTCAGGATCAGTCCAATAATTATTTAACAAGATAACTGGAGATACAAATTTATTGTTTATACATAAAAGTTTATCCTCGTGGTTTACTTACTTTTAAATAGTTATTTATGTAAAATAAACTAAACTAAATCTAAAAAAATTAAGTTAAAGATTGACGGTCAATGTAAAAAGGTTTTTTTTTTTATATTAATGAAACGATAAATCTTCCAAATAGCATGTTAATAAAAATTTTCCAATAAATAATCAGCACAAAACTGAATAAATAAGTTAAGATACATTCTTGAATGAATATCAGAAAAGCATTTTAGATCATAAATGTTTTATTGGTTCGAAATAATCTTTACAATTCGACACTTTTGTATTGTAATTAAATTATTATACAAGATAAGAGAATGCCATCCCTCTAACATTATACTTCTCTATATATGAAATGGATTATCACGATAGAGTCGTAACTGTTGAACCGGAAGAGACCAGGAAAGCAATATCCGTTCCAACGTCCAACTCTCCCATTACGAGTTCATTCGTTACCTCCCCTGTGTCCACTATTTTCCAATCCTTTTATGTCTCGTGTATGTTCACAAGAGATCTAAGTCCTTTCGCTGTACGTTATTATCTGTTTTCATGCGAGTGTAGAAGTAAACCGACAAGCAGAATCAGACTTCGTTGCAATTGACGCCCGTGTACGTCATTTATTTCCCCCTCTGCTTGTCCCCACTTTTGCTACTATAGATTCAAAGAATAATTTTTATCTTGGAAAAATCTTACGAAAGGTTTTTATTATAGAAAAAGCAATTTTGGTTTGGCATTTGGCAGATGTTAAATTAATCCAACCTTAAAAATTGCCAAAATCAATGTTTTAACGCTAACCGAATGTCTTAAAGTTGTTAATAAATACAAGCAATAGTGAATATTAAATATTTTGAAATAAGAGAAAACTATTTTTACTGAACATTAAAATGTGTATTACTGGTTTTTACAGTTTTTAAATGTGACCCTTTCATAGATAAAGTTAATTTTTAATTTTTGTGGTGTAATTTATATTCTGTTTCGAATTTATGCTAATACTAACTATATGAATAGTTAGCACAGATATTTTATCTGCTTGTATTATAATGTAGCCAATGTTAAATAAATCATATGTGAACTTTATTTCAGATTCAATCTACTTAAAATAAGTAACTAATATTGCATCTTACGAAAAGTTAAAAAATATTAAAATATATGATTTCCTATTAGTATCGTATAAATCTAAAACCAACCGTTTTAATTTACTTTCGTTTTTTCGATGTAAAATATATAAATCGTTCCATATTTAGATTATATAATAAAAGATAATAATCTACGATTTATTTTATGGTTTATTGTGACGAAATTTAAATGAGTATAACACAAGTTTTTTATGTTCAGTAATATATTCCAATATCTATACTATGAAATTTAATTTTACTCTGTTTGATAAAATTTGGCTTGTTTTGAATAATTTGCATTTATCATTATAATGCAATGCTACCCGAATTATTCTATTGGTAAAAAAACATAATTATGAAGAATAAAAATTGTTTTTAGCGAATAATTAAATGCATACATTATAATAATAATAATTATGCAATTTTTTTTTATTTAACTTACTACTGGATATAGATTTTCAACCTTATTCGCGATTAGTATTTGAAATTCTCGTAAAATATAATTTTGAATTTGATTGAGATTTCAAAATTAATAACATAAGAAAAATTTTACATGATAGTTTGCGTTGATTGTTCATATAAACCAAATAGAAATTTTATTAGTTCTTCTGTTTTTATATCAATGATTAAGAATTTTTCCAACGTTAGATGACTCTAATATTCAGGTCTACTTCCTTGGGTAAAATATGTTTTAATGAATTTATTATTTCGCTGTATCAATTGAAATATGTATAAATAATATCTTAGATATAAATAATAAGAATATCTTTAAATAACTCATGAACTCAGATAAGAATTTCTTGTACTATCTTATGTTTATATCAACTTGTCAGAAGTGTTGATTGAATTTTGTATAAATTGCTAAATTCTTAATTTTTTAAATTGTCATTATACAATAATAAAATTAATTCTCTTAATTCGAGAATATATGATTTAGAATGTATAATAATATAAAATATGAGATAATTATCAAAATATATTTGTTTAGCTATATTTAAAGATATAAAAAATAAAATTCGCGCATTTTGTTTATTTAATTTGAAACTGTCACATTGAATTATCCTTCTCTTATAATTTTATTAATAAATACATAAAATGTTAGTATAGTTACAATTTAATTTTTTTTCTAATTGAATTTTCATATTTTCTTTTAAAACTTATTTTCATTAATTGTATATATTTTTTGTTTTTCATGTACTCAATTTAGTTTATTAAATTTAGTCTATTAAATTAAGTTGCAAAGAAAGAAAAATATTTTGTAATAATATAATTTTATATCTTATATAATCTTATAAAAAGTAATTTTTTTATACACAATTCATTTTGCTTTATAATACATGAAAGCATGTATCTATTTTCGCGCATTAAATTACAATCATTCTTCTTTTTATGAATACCTTATATTTATTATTTCTATTATTGATAAATTAGTTTTACTTGCAGAAACAAATTCTGATTTATTACCTCTATCGTTTCGACAAATATTTCAATCATTTTTCTTCCGAGAAATATTAATCCAAATAATCTATGCGTAATGCTAACAAATTTAAAGGTGTTTCATGATGTAAAGCATATTTACAAGGATATTAATTTGTTAGGAAATTATGTCAATTAATAGATTTATAACAATTTGATTCATAAATAACGGATATAAATTTAAAATAATAATTGAAAGTTATACCTGAATGAATACTCTTGAAATAAGATTAGTTATAAGCATTTTATTTTGTCTGAAATAATCTTTGTAATTGTAATATTTTATTTATTATTGCGTGATCGACGAAATTATACATCAGTCGTCGTAAATTGGAAATATTAAAATAATGCTAAAATACATATTCTAAATTATTGCCTTTGCATAACTTCATTTGGTTAAATGTAAGAGATTTTCTTAGTATTGGAGTAAAAAATATTATATTCGAAATGCCTGAACGTGCATCCTTAACTTTATGAAATTTAGATAAATAAATGATGGTATTTTGTAAATATTCTGTTCTCAGGTGAAGTGAGGTGCCCGTATCCAGGCGATCCTCTTCATGGTCGCATAGCTCCATTAAAGTTTTGGTATAAATCTGGTGATACAATCCACGTGACCTGTTCTCCCGGCTACGTAACACCCCTTGAACCCGTTCGTAAGCCAACCTGTCGAGAAAACGGTACCTGGAGTGGCCCACCGTCTCCTTGTCGCTCCTACAAGGACGTATGATAAATCATCATTGCGGGAATGAAACGATACCAGAACAGGAAACGTAATAAAGCCAAAGTGATTCATGACGCCGGTTTGATATCGTATAAATGCTAAATAAAAAAGTCGAAAATCAGACTGGATTGAAGAGAAGAACAAATAAACGAAGAGAGGTAAAATGGAAAAAAGTACGGATCCGTGAGATGCTGGTGAGCCATAGCCTTGAGGCTTCGCGGCTTCCGTAAGACGTGACCAGTTTCAGCAAGTCATAGACAGCTAGAAAAATACCAAAGGGTGAAAAAAAGAGAGACGTGCTCTCTCGCTTGTCCGAACTCGACGCGTCCAAACGAAATTACCGGAGTTTCTGCCAAACGAACCGCCCGAGTTTTTTCTATTCTCGCTCCAGCCTAAACCCTCTTGTCCCCCTGCTCTCTTCCACACTCACTCTACGCCCTCTAGCTCCACGTACACATGTGTGCGTATGTGCGTGTGTGTGTGTGTGTGCGCGCGCGCGTGTGTTACTCTCCGCATATGCACAGACAAATTTTTTATTTCCTATTCTTTCAACTTCCATTACGATCATTTTTCGACGTTAAATGTAAATATGAGCCCGAGAACACAAATATTTTGGGAGCAGAAAACATTAGCAGCTTGTTGTATATGAACACATTCGAGTACGCAGGCAGACGTGTACGAATAAAGCGAAATGGAGCGTATACTTTTGGCAGTTTCAGTCGTGTGCACTACTTTCTGCGAATGCAAAAATGAAACGAACTGTACGAGTCGCCGTCACCCGGATATTTGTAAAAAGCAGCCAGCGTATTATCCTTGTTAGCCGGAGCACCTATTCTCAATCTTAAACCAAAGAATCTAAAGCTAACAATAACAAGAAAAATGATGAGATTTATAAAAATTTATTTTTCTTCTATTCCCTTCTCTTTTTTCCTTTATTTAATTTTTTTACCGTTATTGCCTTTTTCCTTCTATCTCTACTCCTTACGTATTGCTTAACCTCGGCATTTATAGGTGTAAGCTTAAGCATACGTAGGTGTGACCTCGAAAAGGATATTACCAATCGTGAAAAAATAATCATACAGATTTTAAATTTACGTTTGCTCACATAAATTATCGAGCCTCAAAATAATGAATTAAAAGCGATGAAAACAACTCCATTAATAAAAAAATAATCTAGAGAAAAAATTGAAAAGGTTAATGTATATAATATATTTTTCATTCAGAAATATAATGAATCATGATGAAAATAATAATTATAGCGACTAATGAACTGAATAAAATACAAAGAGAATTTTTTGGTAGGAAACAATAGCTTGAAATTCCTGTATTTATATAAAGTTTGACTTTGCATACACTGTATATAAATATAAATATCCGATTTCACGATATAATATAATGTTTAACATTTATTAAAAATTTATGCATCTAATATTAAGTAATAGCAATGTAAAAAAATTACAACTTTTATTTTCATCAAAGTTAGTTTAAAAATCGTTAAGCCCATATCAACTTTGTATTCTTTTTTCGTATCTTTAGCTTACGTCTTCGTATTATTACAGTTTATTATATTTTTTTTTTTAAAAAATTCTTAGAATTTAAATTCGCATACATAAACGAATAATCAAATTTTTACAAATAAATGTAAGGGGTAGACGTTCATAAGTACTAACACTTGTTGGTTGACCTTTGTATTCAATGTGTATATATACATAAGCAAAAGAATCCCATATGCTAACGAGCAGGTTACGAAGGCATAAGAAACCAAAGCTATCGCATAAATTTGAAGATATCCGCTCAGTTATAACGATATCAAATAAATAACAGAAACGAATAGCAAAAACAAAACAAGTTTACGTCATGAATTCTATTTTTGCCTTTTAGTAAAGAAAGAAAGGGCGAGATGGAAATGGGCGTAAAACATTTGGCGTAACTAATGTCTGATGTAATACGGATGTTTTCTACTTCGTTCAAATTTTTTCTAGTCTTAAGTATTTCATACATGAAAATGAAATACGCAAAATAAGTGGAGTATTTAATTGAAAGTGACATTGTGATGCTCGATAATATATATTACCAGGGAGTATATATGTATGTATGTATGCATGCATGTTTTTGCGTATGTGTGCATGAGTATATACATATAAAGAAGTTAAAAGGAAAATAGAGATGTAGATGAAACATAGTCTTATAAACAGAAAAATAATAATACATTATTCTTTGATGAAATGTATAAGTGATGTTATTTTTACCATAATTTATGATTATTTTATTTTATTTTGATTATTTATTTATATTTTCGTGCCTTCTAATCTAATCTAACGTAATCAAAACTGCCAGATGAACATCTACTAACGAGGCGTCATCATCAATAAAATATTTCTTATAATGACTTATGTGTTTAAAATTCTTTTTAAATATGTTGCACGAACTTATGAATTATTCAAAACTTAAGATCAAATGATGGTGTAATAGTCAAGAGTATTATAAGTAGGATGATATTATTAACTTAATAAATCAAATAATTATTGCTGTATTAACGCTAATAGATATTTATAATTTTGAATATTTATTTTAGTTGAAATTTTTTTAAGTATACAATAAAATTTTACTTATAAAATATCGAGATGAAGATAATTGACGATAATAATAAAATTAGAACATTTTGTTTTTTTTTGGTAAAAGTTTAATTAATTTTCGAATATTGAAGATAAGCACGTGAAATTTGAGATGTAATTATATATTGGACGACATTTAATGAAAAAGTACAATAAAAAGATTTATATTTTTTACACTAATCCATGAATGCTTTAAAAATATTGTTCAAGATGCTTATTCAGAGATCTGTAGACATCATACTTTTTCGTCTTCTAGAAGATCTATTAGTTATTCAAAGTTTATAAAAATGGAATAAAGTAGAGGAGATTAATTAAGCTCTGTTTCTTAATTTAGTTTTTTTATAGCGGCCAAAGAGCAGTAAAGACAGTTACAACGCAACCGCGAATGTAAATATTAATTCCAGCACAATCTCTTACTGTTTAGCTCTCCGTCTCTGTCTCTCTCTCTCTTCTTTCTCTTTCTTGTCACTTTGTCCCTTTTATTATGCCGTTTCTTACTATTCTTTCCGATCTCCCTCTTTTTATCGCTTTCTTTGCATTAATAAATATTTAAATGAGTTTAATTTCAAGAAATAAAAGTACACATAAACTGTACTGTGTATATTTGAGTGGTAGTAAGTATATTTTACAAAACATTGAATTAGCAAGTAACAGAACGAATAAAGAAAAATGGAAGCGAGATAGATAGAGAAAGAAAATGAAGAACCATAAGTGAAAAATGGCAAGCAGGTGAATGAAATAAGAGTAAAACAGACGATGAAAAGAGAAAGAAATGAGCAGAGAGCGAGAGAAAGAGCATGTTATCTTGTGTGTTACCTGAAATAGTGTTAAGGGAACTCATTAGTGGTAACATCGTTTTAAATTACGGTACCGATGATTAAATGAGAAAACTGTAAAAATATGTAAGATGATACGTGTAATAGGTCTAGTTTGTTTTTAATTTACGTATTGGAACCTCCAATACATACTGCATTTCTATAGTTACTGGGTCATTAAGCATAAAAATTATCATTATCATTTATTATAAATTTAGATAAATTATTAACTATAAATTTAATTTATTATTATTATGTATTAAATGTAATTAAATTGGTACGTTATATTGTTAAATGATATATAATATTTTATAGTTATTTAAAATATTATCAAAAACACGGTACAAGTATAATAATTATAATTCCATTTTTAATAACAAGATGTTCCCAAAATCACGATGAGATTTTTTGTATTTTAAATTATTTCTAATATCATTATTAATCTAATTTCTATTTATTTCAAACTAAATTTTACGTATTACTTCATATCAAATAGTTAAAAAAAAATTAATTATAAATCCTTAATCAAAACATAATTAAAATTTTATAAAACTTTTAATGTAAGAAATCTATAAAAGTAATTTAAAATTTTTGCATTTATAACTATTTTTATTTATTTAAATAAAGCGTAATTTATAATATGTCTTTAAACAAACTGATTTATGGAATATTTTAGTAAATTTTAGATAAGTCACTTTTACTATGATTATTTAAAAATCTTTTTCACGTCATATATTTTTATATATGATGTTGGTCTATACTTTGTTCTTTACTAAATCTGTATTAAAGTCCATTATAAAATAAATGAGTATACATTATATTTTTTAAAGTGAACTAATTTATTTTAAACAAAATTTAAATTGATAAAAGTAAAATAATGTTTTACTAAACTTTTAAATAAGTAAATTTAATATGAATTTTTACATAATAAATTTATAGAATTATTTTAACGCTATACAAAAATTGCATGACTAAATTTTAAAGATTAATTTCTTTTTTCGGAATTGTATAATTATACATCAGTTATTTTACTATAGTTTACCTTTGAAATTGTTAAATTAATTGAAAAACTTATTTTTATTATATTCATTAATTATTTACTTATCGATCATATGAAGAATAATATATATTACCTAAAGATTACGTCTATGTAAATTTCGACTTTTTAAATTATATAACATAGTTATAATTTAATTTAGATCAATATAAAATGACAATAACTGATATCCAATGATTTAGTAAAAGTACCAAAAGGATATTAATTATTTTGAATTAATTAGATTAAAAATTATTACATAAACGAAATCCCTATGTTATTATTAATGACAAATGAAAACATTTCTAATTGATGCTGCATTTTCTCAAAACCAATCAAAATTATTGGACATAAAACTTATGAGAGTAGTAAATTGATACTTGAAAATTTATTTTTTAATTTTTTAAGTAATTTATACATGATTAACATATAGAAAACTATCTTTTAATTAAATTAAATCTTGTCCGAAAATATTTTACAATATTATATTCTAAAATCTCTATTTAATGATGTAATTGCGAGAAAATCTCTATTATATTATAGGAATACCATTAATATTTTTATAGATTTCTTTTGTTAAACATATATCTTAAATATCTTATTATCTTATATTTTATATTGTAATATTCTTTTACACAATAAATCTCAAGTTTAATCTTTAGCATCTAAAATTATCATTATAAATGTAAAAAAACAAATGATCACAACTAAGTTTTAAATTGATGTTTGAAGAATTAAAAAAAATATTTTACATAAAGATGATGTGTTTCGTTGAAATCTTTAAATGAATCTAATGGAAAAAAGTAGGCTATAATTATAATTTTTGGTGCGTTTAAAATGTAAACAAGTGACATAATTAATGACCTAATAGTTTTAGTTTTATAACATCTTATTATATCTTGTGCACAGTATTATTCATCATTGTGATGACGAAACATGTAAAAAGTATTTGTACTTCTCAGTTATCGAAAGACGGAATAATAAAAACTAGAGAAATAAACATCGATTTCGTTATTATGAAAATAAAATGTGCGTTAAATTTTAGTAGACAACGAAAAGTTTCTTTATTCGCTATTTAAGAGCATCAAATCGTATTTAGTGTAAGTTTTATTTATAAGAAACATTTTAGAATATATTAATTTCATATCGATGTATAATAAAGTAATGTTTATTCTTTAAATTGTATATTTTTTTATAAAACCTTTATAATCCTTATTGAATCTATTCAATAAAATTTGAGTTTTATACATGATTTTAATATTTTTTTAATAAAAATGTTTGTTATTATGTATTGTTAATTTTTCACATGACCAATAATCGGAAAAAATTAAATTATTTAAGATTTAAGTATTCTTAATTTTGTAGTATTAGCGTATTAAAAAACAAATTCAACTTTAATCATTATCTAGTAAATTACTACATACTAATTTAATTATTTTTAGTATGAGTTCTTCGGTTGAACTATTATTTAAACTTATAATAGTTCCTTTTTTATAATAAATTTTTGTATATCTTCAGAATACAGTTTAATTAAAAAATACGTAATTTCATTCTCATAATTTAAACCGATCGAAATTTTTTCATTGGAAAGTGCAATAAAGTTAAATTATAGCAGTTAAAAATTCATTTTATCTGCATTAAGAATCTTGTGTATTAATTCATTTACGTATTATCTGTTCTAAGAATTACTCATAAAAAGCATATAATAGGCAATGTTTTGAAAAATTGATTAATTAATAAAAAAAGTATCTGTTACATATTTTTATAGAGCTTATGTCGATATTTAACATATCAAGAAACTTTTTCATCATTAAAACATTTTCTTAATTTTACACTATCATTTATAATACTGAGAGATGCATTTGAAATGACATACCGTTATTGAAGAAGTTCTAAACACGAAGCTTTTACAGAAACTTGAGACTCCTTAGAAATACCGCAAATCATGAACGAGTTTTCCAAGTGCAATGCCGACATGCGAATTTGACGAAAGTTAAATATGTCTTTTTTATATTAAATAAGTATGTTCATACTTTTGAAAAAGTGATTATCCGATAGTGGAAAGAATTTGGGTCAATCAACATATAAATTTGGCAATTATTGAAAGTACGTTACTAATTTGATTTATTCGATTCTTCTCAGTTATCCGAACGGGAACTGCAACTTTTGCGTTTTTGAGCGTCAAATACAAGTGATTCCAATTTCATTTTTTACGAACAAACCGTAACATCAACATTCTTCTGCATCGAATTATTAACAGTTATTAAATTCGTTATCATTGTATCGTGAATTATCAAATCATGAATTTACCTAAATATAATCATTCAGTAGAGAATACAAATTAAATGTAGAAAAAACTCAACATATTATTTTTGAAATTGCGGTATCAGTAAGGATGATTTCTATTCTGTAAAACATCGTTCTATTAATTATTCAACGCTGACTAGTAAATATTTAAATTAGGGGCAAATATCTAATTAGTACATCAAACACATTAATTACCAATCTGAGGAACCATACAGGAAATAATTCTATGAATGTCATGCGTGCAACGAATAGACCTTCATTAAGATTCACTTTAACGAAGGCGATATTAAATATTCCGACCTTTGATGGGAATTCAAATATAGCTAGTCGATTTATCTGAATTAACACGTGAGGAATTTGAAATTTTTGTCAATAATCGCAATTCTCTTGTTGAGAACTACCAAAAATTATTTATAGGACGTTTATGCAAGTATAAAATAATACATTTATATTTTAATATTTTGAAGACTTGAATATTTTGTTGATCTTGACGAAGGAAATACGTTTTGTCAGAATTATTCAATAAAATACGAATATCGTTGAACGTAACTTTAGTTGATAATGATAAAAGAATTTTTTAAATGTAAAAGAGACTAGACACAATTTACAATTTATGTTCAAATTTAGAACATTATTATCGCTACTATTTAAAATTGCGCGTGAAACAGATGGCGTTGATAACTTTATAAGCGGATTGAACCTAGAATTACGATCTCGAATGCAAAGCAAACTTTAAAATAATATGGATAATATAGAAGAAGCTATCGAGCTAGAATTTTGAATATTAGCAGCCTTACATATTGATGTTAATTAATTAACTGTTTTTATGAATGTATTGGTAGGCAGACAAATGTGCCAAACTTGTAATAAAAGAGAACATAAGGCACTGGTTATCGCATTCTCAAAAATATATTATATACAGTCGGAAAAATAGAATTAAATCTGGATGGAAGAAATAATAATTCTGGGTCATCGAGTGCTCATAAAATTAAAAATAAACTTTCTACAAAATATTATAATACTGACAGCAAAACTAGTATCACATTTTATAATTTAAAAAAAGAGCAAGCATTGTTACTTATCATTTAATTGCAGCAGAATCGATAATTATAACGGTATCACGCATAATAGCGATTGAAGAACCGCTTGGTATAACCAATATGAAAACAGAGGTCGATTTAATAATATTTACGAGTTATTCAAAAACAGTAATCTTACCGAGAATGATTGTGATTAATATAGAAATAGAAAACGCGGTAGTGATAACATTAATCAGCACAGATACGAGAATCGGAGCGAGACGAAATTTGATCCGGCGCCTTTCGCACGACAGAACAACGTTAAATCTACGAACACAACAATAATAATTTAATAATAATATTAAACTACATAACAGGTAAATATGCACAAAGAAGCATTTATATAGATAAGAATAATTGGAAAACCACACAGATCCAGTGAAACAAAATATTAGGTTACCATGCATATAAAAACTTTAAATATAACGATTGTGTATTGAATTGATGCCTAGAAATGGTGTAAAGTACTCAAAAAGCCATATAACACTTTCTCGTAACAAAAGGAACGAAAAAGCTCAGTAACCCCAAAGACTACAAATAAGCCATCTTAATTAGCAAATCACGTCTGAAGAGTAAATGCACACTATACTCAACTCGAATGTTTTGATCTCAAGGCTGTTTTATGAAAAATCACGCATGATATATATATATATCATATATATATCATATATATACATCATCTATAACGATAAGAATACAGAAAAATTTATTTCTCAGGAACTACAAACTATATTTTTTTAAAGTAATAATAAGTAACAAAGTAATAATTTAAGTAATAATAATCCTTTAATCATAAAAGTTCATTTCTAATTTTTGTCTACAACATTTTAACGCAAACAAGTAAATATAAAAATGAAAAAAGAAAAGAAAATAAATTGAGAAAATAAAACTATATTGTTATTTAATTACACAAAGTAATTGAATTTGATGATTGATTAAAAGTAGAAGCAAAATAATCAACACAAATTTTGAATAATGAATAACAAATGGCACAATTACCATGATACTGGACCAGCACACGTGAGTTGCATAAAACCGCCTATTGAAAAATTTTATAGACAATCCGTAGTGTGTATCACTGGTGAACATGGAATGATACTAGACTACAAATATGTGTTTACTCTACAAAGCTATGCCTAGAAAAAAGAGTTACAGCCAGTGAAAAACATCTCAGGCAATAGATGTTTAAACACGAATAAATAATAGCAGTTGACATGAGAATATAAAGTTGTAGAATTGCCGTGTTAAACAAAAATGGCAACGAAAATTTGGAAATGGGATCACCTTGCAAAACTAGTTATAGTCAGCATATGAACTGTCATGTTTGAGGACATGATCATTCAACTCTCTTCTAAACCACTAGTCAAACAACGTAATACTAATAAAGCTTACCTCTTGACCCACTAACCAAACTTCGGCACAGAATCAATTTTTTTGATAAAACAAATCTAACGAACCAAAAAATTTTTTAGCATTACAAAAATAAACTCGATTTTTCATATGTAAGCCAACACTAATCAATGACAATTTTGAAAACGTGTAATAATCATAATAATAGGCCTATACAATATAAAATATGAAAATAAAAAGTATTATGAATTAAATAAAGAAGAAGAAAATTATGAATAACAATAATTACAATAAATAACTTATTTACTGATTCTAATATCAGTTTTTGAAATAGAAATTGAACCACCGAGATAATACCTTTATAATAAGAATGTATACCGATATAAGTATGACGCTAACAGAATATTAAAATAACAATAAAAATTTGGGAATAATGAGAATGTAAAAATCATGTTAGAATCACAGAAAGAAAAATACAATAACAAATAATAATAATAATAGATACAAATTTTACCTTATATAGATTAAGATACCTTATATAGATGGACCTTATATAGATTAAGAGATTCTGCGAACATCGGAATCAATACTTTGGGCCTTATGAACTTTTAGAGAAGCTCAAGAGTGGAATATTTGTATGACTCGAAAAAAAGAAATAAAAGGGCAACACAAATAAATTATCCCTATCTCATTTATGTCGTACTCTCGTAACACGCGTTCGTATTGTATAATTTTTAATTATCTTATTTATTACATTATGAAAGGTTTAGCAAATGTATTATATAAGGAGCAATGAGCATGAAATACAATTGAAGAGGATGCGAAATCAATATTTGTAACCGCCGCGCTACAGCGAATGGGCACACGTACACTTGCACATAAAACGGTACACCAACATGACTCACTATAACTTTTTCGTCAAAATGACGCCGCAGATATTACCCATATAAAAGGGGACAGTTCATTGTCTGATGTTCACTACCGGGATCAGCCTCCAGGGCTCCTCTACTTCTCGAGCCTCGTGCTTCACTCAGGGTCTCTCGAGTTCGATGAAGAAAGATAGTTTACCGTAAGCAATTGCACCAAAGTTTCTCTGATAATAGAATAAATTCATTATCCCGATACACGAATTCTCACCTGTTCTCGACTTGATTACAAATAATAATCGTAGTTACAACAGTGATAAAAGCAAAAGCTTCTCCCTTAAATATCACCTTAAATATTGAAAGATCTTAAATGAAGTTATAATTTAGTGATATTCGCATCACTAACATTAACAATTATCATAATTATAATTATAATTTTTTCTTTTGTTTATTTTTTTTTTAATTTTAATAAAACTTTATTGATAAGTGCTAACTGTCAGAATATTTTATTTTTATAAAACTTAAGACTACTTGGTAAGTAATAATTAGATATAGTTCTAAAATTCTGCTTCTATGCCACTAAAATTGATTATAATAATATAATAATTTATACAATTAATTTTTTTATTTCATATTTCTACTATGAGATTCGGTACGTAACCAAATAGATGTTCCATTGTATCTCGAAATCATGATAGTGCAACTGCGTATTCGACATTAAATTTTCTATGCACATATGTAGATATTATATTCGAATTTCAATAAAAATGAATCTATAAGTCAAACAAAAGACGTTTTTTTCCCTAATATTTTCAAAAGTATTATTAGCGGAACTTAAACAATGTCGCCATCTTAAAGCTAAGTTCGTTTCTCATCTCACGGATGGATAGATACTTGACTAAACTCGATTTTGAGGTGATTTTTCAAGTCGGCAGTGTGCCATCGACATTGGCGCCTTCACGGCACCTTTAATGTCGCACTTTCGCCAAATATAAATACTAACATATCCCTACTGGAGCCAATCGAGTTAAAGGAAAGTTTTTTCATTAACTTCTTTACGTTACGTTGATAATTGATTAAAAATAAAATATTCCTTACTAATCAGAGATCACAAAGTTTTAATGTTATAATAATTTATTAAGATTTTTAGAATAATGAATTGGAAAAGCTTTTTCCAGTAAATTATTAAATACGAAATTTTCCTGAATTCAATATTTTATTAAGAAATAATTGATAATTTAGTGATGGAACGTATTAAATTTATAACGACGATTGTATAAAATTATGTAAGTTTACTACATTCATACATTTTAAATTAATTGTTGGTATTGTAAAAATTTTTAATTGGAACAGATTATGGTACACAACTCAACTATAACGTAAAATCTTGCAATCAAAATTGCTTCTTGTATTAAGATTATTTTAAAATTACCAATGTGTTATTTACATTTATAAATTAAATTTTATTGAATTAATTAATATCGCAACGTTTTTTTAAATTAATGCTATTGCAATTATTTTATACGTACGTTAATGATTGCTATTTCAATTTTACAATTTTACTATGCACATATTTTTTACATTTAAGAATTAGAAAAACGAAATAATAGAGAACAATTATTACTAAATATATATATATATAAGTTTATTGACTCCTGTATGAACCCTTGAAAATTCTGAAATTCAATTTTTCTTTCTTTCCGCCTCTCTTGAGTCAATGCCTCTCACACTATCTAACTTTTCCAATACACTTATAACCAAGTTATGGAAGAATGCACAGTCTTCTTAAGGGTGAACCAGTTTACTTCTAAGACTCTCTCACGGTCTTGTTCTATTTCATCCTTCTTATTTGCCTTCGTATACATTTAGCTCTGTCTTCTTCGAATCGACGTGACAAACGAAAGTTTCAAAACAATTAACGTACTTTTTACCATTAGGTTACCTTTTGCCGAAGAATGTGTGCGAGGGTGTTCAGGCTGAAAAAATCCTGGAGACAGTTGGTGGAGGGAAGCAAAGATAAAAAGCTAGGGAGAGTCAGGCGAGGGTCTTCCTTGTGTATAATATAAAGTTGGCGTAACTATGGCAAGAGAATTACTGTAAAATAAGAGAGGGGATGACAAAGGAGGCAAAGAAACACAAGCAATAGCGAGAAAAACACTCGTGAATGGTGAAGGCAGCTCATGCACAGAGACAAGAAATAACGATTTTAACCTTGTTTTACCTCCGACTTTTTACCTTTCGTATGTTCACCACCGGATTTACTCCTTTTTGTATCACTTTGCATCCCTTGTTTTGGCTACGTATAAAGATTTCATTCTTTGACTTTTAAAATTTCAATAAAATATATTCCATTGGTCGGAAATTTCTTCACATTCTATAAATTTTAATATAATGTAAGCAAAATTTATTATTCCTATAGAGACTACAATTTTTAACAATTAATATTTTTAATTAGTTCTTCAAAAATATTGCAAGAAAGTAAATCCGTAGATCGGTTCATTGGTTATATTATTACATTTTATTATTTTATATAATATTATATTATCAATGATTGTATCATCGGCTTCATAAAATTAGCGAGAACGGCATTTAAAATAACATAAAAAAAATAATTTCATTCAAACGATTCTCATGATGAAAAGGAAAAAAAAATGGAAAAAACATTTTAGTAGCTTCAGTCTGGCTAAGCTCCAAATTGTTTTATTCGAGAATTGCGAATTAGTATATCGATTTTTAAACACGAACGAATGAATTAATTCGCTTTGCACTCGTTTTATGCAAATATAAGCATCTAATATTTAAGATGAACACAATCTACAAGAAAGACAAACTATACGTTGTAAAAATATGAGATGGTTGAACCGTTATATCGCTATTAAGTACCAGTGACAGATGAATTTGAACTTTCCGCAAATTAAGAAATCATATTGCTTTCAGGGATAAAACTGTAAGAATTGTTATTTCAATTTATATAAGTGCCCTGAATACTGATTGGACTATTGGTTACTTTAATTAATTAATGTTTAAATTATGCGTATATTATAATGCAATATCAAATAAAATAGTTTCGATATAATTATCATAGTGAGTAGTCTAATATTTATTAAATAGCTTTCAATAAAAAACATTATTTTTAATTCTGAAATAGAATTTTGGAAATATAATTACATAATTAAAACTAAATTTGACATAGTAAATAAAAAATGTTAATAACCTAAAAAAATTATTTCAAAATAATTCTTTAATTATTGATTTAATTATTAATTAATATAATTAGTTTGATAATACAATTAGTTCATACTTCTAAATAATTAATCTATTGCTATTTTTAATTGATAACATTATCTAGTATATATTATATATCTGCAACATATAACTTTTATAGATATTAATATACTAGATAATAATATTATATGATTTTAGAAATGTAAATTTTAAAATTAAATTTTTACTTGGTATAACAAATTAAATAAAGTTTTATCAGTTTAAAATCATTCTTATTCTGTATAAATTTTTAATAACAAATTCTTATTATAAAATATTCATCTGATGTGATACAAAATGTTTCAATTAAGGATGAATTTAAATATTGTATTTTATACTTAAACAATGAAAAATATATAAAAAAATTTAATGCATTAAATATAGATAATTTATATATAAGCTTTTTGATTATCCAAAGTTATAAAATTAATATATTATTCATATTTTTTGTGCATCAAAGTGTAACAATAAATATTTTGTGGGTAATTAATAAATATTACATATGGTAAGTTACTTAGAAAGAGAGAAAAAACTCTTTATTTCATTAAAACTATAAGTGAACAATTCTACAATCATAACAAAAAGTTACGTAAAACTCTTGTTCAGGACAATTTCAGATCTGTATTTTATAAGGAACTTCTTGTCTCACAAATTAACTGCAAATTAATTTATGAAGTTAGCAATGTATACGAAATTCCAATTTATTTATTCAAAAAAATGTATTGTCTTTGGCTCCAAGTAATTTAATATTTTTTACTTCGTCTCCCATTAATCCTACTCTATCTTCCAATAGTTTTTTCAGGTTTCTAAAATGAATTATTTCGAAAAAACAAATAACGATGTACAATCGAAAATTTTTCTTTATTGATGGTGAAGTAATTTGTGTTTTATAAGTAAAAAGAAAATATACAAGGCGATCACAAGGATTCTACAACTTTTTTATGAATTTTTTAATAGTTTATTATTTTTCAGACTTTCTTAAATTATACGTGCGTCATAAATCAAAATATATCTAAATCTAATATGCTAAAATAACAAATATTTTTAATATGAGAATTATCTTTAATACATAATAATTATCATGCAAAATTATGTAATATTGAAGGTTTAAAATAATAATAGTTATGTCGTAATTGATAGATTATAATAATTATAACAGTCAAATGATAATTAAAGTAATATTTTAAGAATGAAGAGAAAATAAAATCTGTTCGAAATTATATGAATATTAACAAGATCATGATTTATTACATAAATCGTTTTTAGTATATATGTTTATCTACGAATGTGTTTACTAATCTTTTTTAATCATCATTTAATATCTTCCTAGACTTTTTTATATTAAGAAGCTGCAATTAAATAGTTTCAAGATCATTTTTAAAACATGTAACTTCATGTATTACTTTATATTACTTCATAAGCCAAAGTTGTTTAAATCACTTAGGAAAATGCTTTAAATTTGCTATTAAGTGTAATAGTTTTTCTACGTAAACATATTTTACTAACAAGTGAATTTAATAACTTTTGCTTGGAGTAAAATAATTATGGCATCTTGCTTTCCACAACTTTAAAGTTTATATACACTAGAAAATCTGTAATTTATGGGTGTGTGTCATCCTAAACGCAAATATAGAAAACCGCAGCGAAGCATCTAGAAGTAGACGACGATGTTCTAACAGGGAAAATGCAAAGCCAACGCTATGACGTTACTCTACCCCAAGTTGTAGTATTACCACATTGATTACAAACGATGGTTAAACAGGAGATTTAAACGGTGTATACATCAAATGTTACAACAGATGATTGAATCTCACCACAAAGATTAAAGAAACATACTGCTTTATATCAAGAACATCAATAATAACATCAACGTCACAGAAAGATCAAAAACGATTATCTAATAGCGTTTATTACTTCGTTATATCTAATATTATTCGTACGTGGTAATAAAATTTAATAATTTTACATAATGTAGTTTACTTATAAGATCCTTTATTTTCATTTTGTATTCGTAAATACAAAAAAAATTTTTTATTAATAATTTTATTAAATGTTTTATTAAAAAATTATTTTTAATAATTGATACAATTTTAAACTGTAACTAAATAAAATTTCTTTTTATCTCAAAAAGTTAAATGTAATTTCACGTTTATAAATTTTTAGATAATATTAAATGTTGTATTAATTAAAACGAATTAATAATAATAATAAATCGAGCTTGATTTAAATTAAAGTTAAAATAAAAAATTATATATATAACTAATTCATATAATAATTTACGTAATTATTTAATTTAAATTAGAGATGTTTGTAATTTGAAATAAATATGGAAAATTTTATTAGAAGAGTGAAGAAATAATATATTGTACACATATAATTGTCGATATCTACAATAAATTTAAGTTACTCCTATTTATTAGTATTTATTCCTTGAGTAAAAGCGCATGCGTTATCGGACTGATATCTTCTGATTATTTTCGTAAGTATAATCTAAAAAGTGTATCCAGTGAACATGCAGAGTTATTCATAATCTATATAGCTATGAGTATCATTTTAAATTGAAATAAATACAATATTAGAATATAATCTAAGAAAATGCGATGCACTTGTAAAGATAAAAATTTAAATGTGGAAATATTTTTTAATTGTCCACTCAGTCAAATTTTATCTTTGTTAGAGTATCTTAAATATTTGTTATTTGTTATTTTGTTTCTATACACAAGTACTATTTATTTTATAAAGTTCAATATAAAATCAATTTTCTATCAATCATAACGATTTTTCAAAAAAAAAAAAAAAAAAAAAAAAAACAAAGAAAAGGAAAATACTTCTCCATAAATTAATAAACAAATCGTTAACTTTAAAAAAATATACAATTTTACTATTAATAATAGAGCTTAAGGTATATAATAAATATTTATGAAATTTATGAAATATCTAAAAATCTAATGCAATAAAATTTATTTTTGCCATTATGTTTATAATAGCTGCCGATTAATCGTACGTAATTATAATGTTGCATACACTCTTGTTCCGCCGCTTGATGTAAATATTTGAAATATTGAATTTTAGATTTAGACTCCTATTGTTGTAAGTAGTAGCATTTCAAGTTATATTTTCTTACTGTCAGCGTTACAAGCTGCATTCAAGGCTCACAAGACAGGCGGAAGTTGCGGTTGAACGTTAAATTTAGCGGCCAACGGCAGATCAACGATACGAGAGTATACACGGACGTCCTGTGCACACCAATGAAATGACCACCCGACAACAATCGAGAAATAAATTTGCTCACCCGCATTGCACAAAATTCGAAGTTTCGACTATGAACGTGTCGCGAGTGTTATTTAATGCACTTGCGACTCTATAGATGGGATTTATATTCATGAAAACAGGAAGGGCAAATGGCACGAGAGATTGATAAAAGCGAAATGATGAAAACATTCAACAGTTTGTTATTTCTTCAAAGGAAGGAAGAGAGAATGAGAGACACGGTAGTACGTGCTGTTTATTTAGCACTTTTGGAGTTGCCTCTGTAATCCATAAAATCTGAAGTTGAATACACACTGAGAAGCTCGTACATTGTATTTGAAATACTCATAATCGAAAATTATCGATTAATATTTAAAAAATATTTAAAAAAGCGAATCGTTGATTTTAATACATTAAATGACAATGTGATCAATATTCCAAAAGTTATAAAAATATTTCTAATAGATAAATAGATAAAGAAATTTATAATAAATAACCGAAATAAAGATTCAAATTTTTAGTAAAATGTTATAACTACATATTTTGTAAAAAAATTTCTTTAAAAATTATATAGGAAAATTTATTCAACCTTACCTCTTTTCAACTTCTATGTAATTTTTATTTATAAATATATTGCGTAAATTTAATATATATATATAATATACAATATACATTTAATTAATAACTTTATAGTTTAAATAATTTAAAAATAAAAACAAAAAATCGTTATAAATAATAAGCATTAGCGGGTTTATCGTAAAAGTAATTTTTTTAAATTTTCTTTTAAATAAATGTTAAATTCAAGATACGATTAATCCAAATAATGTAGGATTTTAACAAAACTGAAAGGTATTATATTAACGAAATAAAACGTAACATATATTAATGCGTTAGAGAATCTCAGTTTTCTAAGCATAAATACGTATAATTAAATTTATTGAGAAACGGAAAATGTAAAAAAATGTAAACATACTAATAGAACTGAACGGCATTTTTTATTAGAAATATTTTTACTGTTTACATAATTAAAGTCACTGATGCTATAATTATGTTTATAATTAATAAATTTACTTGATTGTTACTATATTCATTTTATTAAATTATAGATCAAAAGATCCATAAGATGACATATTTTAAAGCAATAAATTTGAGTTAACTTGCAACTATAACCATAAAAAAATATTATCCACCAAATTTTAATTCTCTTTGCGTTTTAAATCAATGTGACGTAAGTAAAATTGACATAGGCGTTTACATTTTTTAAATAAAAATTGATCGGTTGAAAGAGGAGAGATTTTTTAATTTAGTAAAATTAATTTTTTATTTGCGATTTCTGAAATATTAAATTTCAAGTTTGAAGTTTTTACACCGAGTCTAATCTATATATAATATTACATACATTTAAGGATAGAAGAAGCATTACAATCGAAGACTCGAAAAAAATTATCTACACATCCCCATCCGACTTTATTCAGCCGAACCCACGCATACCCTCCCCATTTTATGATGGGTATTGGTATTTCTTTCAACTAAGCTACCCATGGTTTTGCGTCTCTCTCTTTAAGTCGTACTCGTATCATAATGGTATCGCGATATTCGACAGTCTCTGCTACATTACCCGTGCAGCGATAATGTCAATATCAAATTCTAATATTCGCGTTACAATGTATCGCTTTATCATACGACGTACATGGCCACCCGTGTATCTTAATCATAAGAAATCATTAAATTCTTAATTAACAGTTGAGCAACCATAACAGAGACAACCTAATATAAAAATCAACAGTGAGCTAAGAGATTGCCAAGTATGAAAAATTTATTAAGAGCTCAATTAAAAGATTTTAATAAATATTTTAAAATCATTAGTATCATTAAAAGCTAGATATTTTACGTTTACATTGTTAAATTAAAATTTTTGATTTTATTTACTGCGCATTATATTTATAACTTCAAAATATTTTTATTAAATATTTATATGCACAATGTAAGTAACGCGTATAAACATCAGTTTTATAATACACTGATAAGCCAGCAAAAGGTATTTTTTCACGAGAACTCATACGTGACTAATAGAGAAGTTTAAAATATTATGAATCAATTGGAAGTTTTGATCGATTTTATAAATTACCTATTATTATATACTAAATTATCACTGGTTATTATACTATTATAATAACAGTCTTTATAGAAATAATTTATAACAATCTTCGTTTTATTTCTTAATATATGTTGAATATTTTAATTTAATTTAAAAATGAAATCTTAGTACCTTTCCCTAGTAAGTTTCTTTCCTGTAAATTATTAACTAAACAAAATATTTAAAACTTTGCGTACATTTAGTTTTTTAAAATAGAATTTTAGTTTTATCAGAAATAATATCTGTTAAAAATTAAAGAAAACTTTCCGCTTTAATTGTTTGTTGCATAATGAAATTGCAAACCTGAACTGTATTTACAAATATTATATTTACAAATGACGACGAAGCTATTTGATTTGAAGCTATGAGATATATTATAATGATTAGTATATTCCTTAAGCATAAATTGTCGCGAAAAGAGCAAAATACCAAAAAAGCTATAATAATATCAAATGAACGTAGTGCAAAACTATAAAGTGATTTTTAATATCTTATTAAACCTATTATTTTACATATGAGTTGAATTAGTTTATGAATATATTTAAAAGAGAAATATTTAGAAACCTTAGCATGAGCTACAAATAGTGGCATTGATATCCATTAAGATTTTTACTTCGCGGTTGAACTGAGTAGTGCACTGTTGAGCATAGCGCACTTACATGTATGGAAAACGGTGCATTAAAGCTATGAAAATCTTTAAAAAATTACTTCATAAAATGTGGGCATCGTGAAAGCGTGGGATTTCTTTATTGATGTACTACAATAATAACCTTTACTAATATAATATATATATATATATATATATATATTATATATAATTAATCAAACTAAGATGTTATTTAAATGCTTTTGCTCGGATCATTGCGTGCGTATATGAACATTTTCATTCAAAAATGAAAATTAAGAAATGGTTTATCAATTTTATTTGTTTCAATGTCTATGATCCGCGTAACTGACAGGGCAAAGCAAAAATAAGATGTATGTAACGTATAAATATGAGTGATCTTTTATTCTTCTAAATAAATATTAAAACATATTGAAAAATTCGAAATTTTAGAACATTAAAAAAATACGCATTACAACAAATACTTTATTAGTTCTATCTTTTTAGCATCTTCCATCTATAATATTATGTCTTATGGTGTTTTTTGTGCTTATGCAAAATTGTAGGCGCAAAACGTTTCACATGTTCTTGTTTGTATACAGACAACTAAATGTGTCTTTATACAAAATGTGCGCATCGTATTGTGCGCATATCCGGTTACCTATGTATCATAGGGTACACGTGCTCAGTTAGCTGTACATATCTTTGACCGGCTGCTTGACGCACATTTCCCCTGTATATTCAGCTGAACTCAAACTGTGTAAATTTAGAGCGTCTATCAACTGTCCATTGCCAAATTGATTCCGACATGTAATAATTTAATCGGTAAAGGTCCACTAATTAAAAAGGAAACGATTACTTAATCTTACGTAATAATTATATAACACTTTCAATTATCTATTAATGAGGACAATTTTCATAATTCCCAAATATTTATAAACAATTAATACAAAAATCATCAAGATTTAGCGAGTAGTAGTATTGTTATTACGAGAGATGTTATCGACAAATAATTTTTTCTAAAAGATCTATTTCGGCTTTTTAAAATTTATTAAATTAAAATTTAATGTTTTCCAGAATTCGATAAAAGAAAATGGAAATAGTTGATGTAATTCTCTGATTTTAATTTGAAGCTGGAACAACTGAAGGTGATTACTTTATTTATAAATAAATATTTACCCGCAAAATACATGGCAAATGTAATATTCAGATAAAAGATATAAAAATTACGAGTAGCTTCCTCTTTAGCTATATAAATTCTATTGATATCCGTTGCGTAAAAAAGGGACGGATAAAAATACAAGTCTTATAAAGGCACAAATAACGAATAAAGAAGTGTACATTTCAAACTTACACATGAAATGACAATAAAAAATTTATCTCTCCTCCGATTCGAACGTATAATTTCTCGTAAAATACTGGCACGCAGCTTAGGTCGTCTACTTACCTTTTGAAAATGCGTTCTCCCGGTTGTATAACTTCGCACATGTCCGTAACTACTGCGGTATTATGCGCTGCTCGTACTTGAAGCTCTGCTCCGAAAAAAAACTAATTTTCGCTATGAAGTTGGCAGTCCCTTAAGCACGACAAGAATGATTTTGTGCCGCGCAATGAAAACACTCGATCCTTGAGTTGCCTCTTCCGAAAGACAATGCAACTTTTTCAAGAATCTCGAAAGCTTTTTACTCCTTCTTCAGAACCCCTATTTTACCCGTAAATCTTGGATAGTCTAGCACCTAAAAGTGTACTTGCGACTATTACGGAAATGAGTAGTTTCCTTCCTGATAAACAAGTTGATGTGACTTATCGGAGGAAGTGAAAGGAGAAAGGAGAAAGAAGAATGAAGAGGAGAATAAGGAAAGAGCCGCTCGAACGATGGCTGAATTACGACATTAAATTATCAATTTCCTTATAATTTTCTCGCAGATTACATTATTAGGTCCAAATTGTTTCCATTTAAGAATACTAATTACAAGAGAGCCCATAAACTACAAATCGCACGAAGGAAAATAAAAGTGTTCGCTACATTAAATTATTGATCACTGAAAATCGGTTATTTCCTGGATATTAAACAAATTTAGAGTAATTTTATTTTTTTGTATTACAGTATTTATTACTATGTTAAAGTAGGAAACAAAATTTTGTTGCATTGGTATTGTGATTAGAGAATTATTAATAAACATCGAATCAAGAGTATTAAAAAAGTATTATCAATACTGTTACATATTCAATAGTAAAGAGCAGCTTAAATGTATGGATAAAGTCAGATTGAAATCAATTTTAATCTATACAACTGTTGAAAAATGTATTGGGAAATTTTTGAAGATTAAAAAAAATTATAACAAAAGAATTAAAACTAAAATATTTCTATTGAAATTATATTTGAATATATTGCATTTACTCGAGTAGAAGAATAAGAAAATTATAATAGTAGTTTGAAGAATATTAAACAAAATATAACGAGTATGAATGTTATGAAAATTTTTTTTTACAAATTTTTTAATTCTAATTTTTAAATATGTAGTGTAATTTAAAAATTTAAAAAAATCAATTCCCGCGTCTTTTTAATACTTTATATTAATTTGTAATAATAACAAACATATATATTTTTAATATGTATTATCAAATATTAATGTAGATAAAAATTTTGAATATTAAGTACAATATATTAAAAAGGAAAATGAAACGTTTGTCACGTGTTATTTTAAAACTTCACAGATTTATGTTTTCAAAAACTTACCGAAAAATAAGAGAGCACGTGCTTTTTCGTGTTAATTTTCGCTTTCAAAAGTGATAAAAATATATAAAATAATAAAATTATGTGTAAAATACATTATATTAAAAAATGACATAGCCAAGTATTAAATTAATACAATTAGTGTGATCTGATATATAATTACAGTTAACGCAGCTATTTTCAGCATTCAAAGTATTCAAAGATTTATAAATTTATTAAATCCGAAAAGTAATTTAATTTTTTATATATTTACTGATAGAATTTACCAAGTTATTCGTTAACACATATCGGTTTGAGTACGTAGTGTTTGAATTACTGTTACAAATAGTTCATAATTTCATATTGTAAAATTGCACTCTAATAGAAAAAAAATTTTAAATTATCCATATTCAGCAAAATAATTCAGAGACATAATTTATATATTTTTATCTTTGAACAAAAAGCTTCAAACTTTACGTACGCGAGAGAGGGAAAGCTAATATAGACGTGACGATCAAACCCAAATCTCGAATGCGAATTGAAAATAGAATAGAAGGTAAATGCGTGTTCAAAAAACCAATACAGGCTCATTTGCAGCACACACAACAGCTTAGAATAAAATATGCGCGCTAAGCTATCAATCGATGTTAGGAATAAAGGGAGTGTCGCTGCATGATCCGATAGACCGAAAAGCACGCGCATCCCTGTAAATGGATTTTAATCGTGTTAGTTTGGAGAAGCTGACGGATATATTGATCTGAGTTACCAATCGCATTAAATTCTTGCAATATCTACGGTGATGGTGTGTTAACAGCCCAGTCCTCCCATTTAGAGAGACTGTAAATCGTTGCTTAATGCTATCATTATGTATATTATTCCGACTCTTGGCTAATTATAGTAATCTATTTAAAAAAATATATTATTGTATTTATTTTAATAAATATTCGTGCTTATGATCGCTTAATTTGATGATTTCACGCAATTAATTACGCGATACATTACTAAAACCAGCCTTGCGACTTGAAATCGTATTCTTTTCGTGTGAAATTATTTTATACATTAATAATTGCATTCTTATTATTGCATGGAAATGTTTGTATTCTATGATTATCTAATTAAAAATTTAATATTTATCCAGTCCTCTCAATAATTTATTTGAAACTTTGAATCTCAGCTCTGTTTGAGTTAATAATTATATAATATTTAGTTGGGCAATAATTATTATGAAATCATCAATGAAAAATTACATAAAATTTGAAGAGCCAATATGACTCAGGTCAAATTATCTCGAAAAATTATTCAATTTATTTTTATAGAGTATATATTAACAAAAAAGAATATCTTACATTATAATTTAATAATAGTTTTTTTAATATTTATATTTCTAGCATTTGAATACTCATATTTTGAAATTTGAATTAGCAAATTCTTATATCTCATTAAAAAAGATAATTCTGTATTATAAATTAAAATATAATTAAAATATTTAGAAATAATTTTTACGTTATAAAAATAAAAAAATTTGATGTAATTCTATTATATGTTGTCGCATCAATAATTTTGTAATTTCAATAAAAGTATTTTATATTCCTAAGTATGTATAATCGATAAAAGCTTATAGTTTAAATTGAAAAATAATTGACACAAAACTTTATTCTACTAAATGCGGAGATCTTTAATTTTAGCGACGGGTGATATTTCAGATATTTGCAATGGATATTTATATTCTTCTTCAATTTATCTTTTATCACAATAATAGTAATAAATTTGATACTTGCGTTATGTCATTTGGTACATACAAATTTATATGAAATTATTGCAATTATTTATAGTAAAAATTCTAATTGACATTGATTGTCGGCGATTGTTTATCACAGTCGTAATAATTATTCTCTGTAAAACTACAATTTACATTGCTACAAGATAAAAAATTAACTTAATTCAAAATTCGAATTTCGAAGTCCAGCATTAAACCCGTTCGCGCGTTCTATTTCGCTAAAATTATTGTCGAATTCGTTTCAACGACTTTTTCGTATTTTATTGTCGCTTATAAAAATATAAGCAAAATACTTGGACAATAGATTTTTCAAAACTTTAAAATGCGTAAACCGCGATTTTTCAATTTCTCATGTAAGAACTTCGATTCTTAGTCCTTATAAAATTCCGTTCCGAGAAAAATAACACATGGCGCACTAAAAACTTTAGCAATATGCGCTAGACAGGCTAAAAGCAGCAACAATACGTCTGGTCGTCTTTGGGGTATCAGCATACCAAATCAGATTAAAATCTTTTCTTCTTCCCTCTTTTTCAAACTTTTCTATAGTTTAGAGATTTACTTGCCACCGCTCACCTGCGTCCCTACATTTTATATTTAAAAAAAAACCACCGAATAAAAAATATTTCTTTTTCTTTACTCATTTTTAGTTTGTGTAATTTAATTTAAGTGAAATGTATTTTTATCACTTTCATACTTTATTATAGTATCTGTGCTATTTCTCAATTAAAGTTTTGAATTTTATTTATTTTTAATATTAAAAACCTCCTTGAAAGCCAGATTTAGTTGTCTATATTCGGTAAAATATTCGACTAATCGCCTGAAGAAATGCGGTGGCGACAAAATGCCGTTCCTCGTCGTTCGTCGTTATAAGATAGCCAGAGTTTTCAGGGCGAGATGCTTCGGCGTCAGCTTGAGGAGAAAAAAAGCGGCTGAGCGTTTATCCTAAGTTTTCCTGAAAAGCGCGCTTTATGAAAGATAAGTTTAAAAGGAAAATAGAGAAACGCCGCATTTGATTAGAAAAAACTAAAGAGGTAGTGCGTTTTTAGGGGTAATCATTCCTAAGGGCACACTCGTGGTGTCCTCCGTTTTTCAGTGTCAAAGTTTTTTCAGTCTGGTGGGATCGGATTTTTTCAGGTAACTTTGCACGGTATCGATATTTAGTTTTGGTGGTAGACAGAAGATGATTACAGTTCTCTTGACATGGGCTGCCGAAGGATTAGTGGTCCTAGAGGATCCATTCTGCCCCTCTTTATTCCTTTGAGAAAAGCGTGAGTAAGCAAATCTGGGACTTTCTATTATGCCTCGGGCTTTTCCACAACAAACTGTCATTTTAATCGCGTTCATTTTTCGCTGTTTCTTTTCTCTCTTTCTCTCCTATTCTCTCTACCATTTTTAGTACGCGTAAAATATATAAAATCACACATATTGTTATATACGAGATAAGCTGTGACTGAATCAATTAACCGCAACTTTTTTTAAATTATAGACCTTCAATTAGAGAAAACTAATAATAATTATTAAAGCTCTTTGATGTTTATAAATATAAATTATTTTATAAATTAGTTTATAATAACAAATATTCAAAAGTTGAAATTTGAATTTATAGCAAGTCAATTATGAATATGATTGATTGTTATTTATTATAGAAATTTAATCATACGCTTTTATTGAGTACACTATAAAAATACACCAATTATTAACAAATATTTATATTTTATTATATTACCTCTATTTTTTGAAAAATAGCAAATATATACTATTAAATGAAAACTTGTAAAGTTTTTAGATACTATTTTTTAAAAGTTGCATTATTGTGTTAAATCTTATGCGTAACTTATTTACTGTAGTAAAATAGTACACAGTCGGAAATGAAGTAAATTATTTAAATTTTTCCATATTGAATAAATTCAAAAACCTTTCTGTTTCAAGATGTTTATTCAATTAATATTAAATTCTTAAACCAAGCTATAAGAAAATTAAACTTCAATTGATTCTCATTTAATTTATATGTATTGTAATTTTACAATAAAAAAGAAATTATTATTATTTTTTATTTTGCATAAATCATGTTTTCTCAATAATTTTCAATATTCAGAGAAGAAATATATTTTATTATTTTTCTGATTTATAGTTCGATCTTTTCCCGTCGAAAAATAATATTTTTATGAGATCTACCAATATGTGTTTGAATGAAACTGGATTTGACTGAATTACAATTTAATAGTTTTCAATAATATAACATATATTTCCATAATAATATTACGTTTTTTCATGAAATTATTCACTAAATTTATTTATACGTTACATCATATTTTCAACAAATAAATACGTAAGGAATTTATTAAAAAAGCTAGATGCAATTATATTTAATTAAAATAATTGCTATTTTTTATTTTATTTTTTAAATAACATAATAAAAATGCTTTAAAGACCTAAAATAAAATTTATACTCCAGCACAAATTGTTTATTTTCATCTGAGTTTATTTATAAATTCTTTTTAGTTCTTACTGAATAATTCTGCTTTTATATTTTACAAACAAGAATGATACAATATGACATTATAAATTTTTGATAAATAACATCTAATTATGGTAACTCACTGCAATACATTAATTTATTAAAATTATATGAAAAGATATAGGCTTTAAATATATATATATATATATATATATAGTAGTTTACATAAAAACATCAAGTAATAATTTGTAACAATATATGTATATATATATATATGTATTATAAAATTTACATACTATTGCTATGCATATTAATATAAGCATGGATATTTGATAATACTTGAATTATAGAAAAAATATTACTGATGTAGAGAAATCCGTAAACTTTGTAGGATATACATTCTATATGCTGATGTAAGATATAAAAATTTTAATAATGCAGATTAGAAATTATTTTGTAATTCAGATAACGTCTTTTAATGTATACCTTTATACTTATTTTTTCATAAAGAAATCTTCTGAAATATTCATAAATTTAATTTTTTTAATAATTTTTCTCAATATTTATCATTAGAACATAGTATTTATTGAAGATATATATCAAAGTTGTATACACAATTTGAAAGACAATAATATCATGACTAGTTAATATGTTATATAAATCATAAGTTCTAATATTGAATAAAAGAATATTCAATTTTCAAATAGATATTACGTAATATTCTGAACGAACTGACAGTTTATTAAAATATGGAAAGTAACTTACAGCTTTTGAGGAAATGCTGAATACGTATATTTGATTCATATGACGTCATACAAGATTCTAAATATTATGTATTTTATTATATCAAAATACATACTTATTTCTTCATTTTTAAGAAAGCAATAATTATAAGTGCTGAATGACCCTATTAATAAATTTGTAAGAAATTAGTTAATACCTGTAATAATAATTCAAATTCTTAATTCAACATAATTGAAAATAATTTTATTTGTTGATATAGAATTACTGTAATTTTAGCAAATTAAAAAATTAATCGATTTTACAATATTTAATACAACATTGTTCCAACTTACTTTCTTCTTTTTAAATGCCAAACTTCATTTTTCATAAGTCTACTGGGCTTTTTTATTCTTTCTTTTTAATTGTTTTTGTACTTGTTTCACAATTTTTTCAAATTCTACGTCTTTGCATTTTTCTTTATCAGTAATATGACTATCTATTTGGCTCTTCCACATCTTTCTTGTACATCGACTATCGAAAATCTTCCTAATCCAGTGCGTTCCTTTAATTATACCACCAGGCGTGAAAACACGATGCCTTTCGACTAGAAAACATATATTATCAGTAATTTCTTTCAAACTTAGATGCATAACAGTAAATAAAGATTGAATCAAACGAAAAGAAGAATTGAAACAAAGATTTAAAAGAAAGAAAATTTTGGCAAAAGAAATTTATGGATTACGACTATATTTCACTTAAAATAGTGGATATTATAGCACTTAGAATAAGTGTTTTTCTATAAATAAGCTTTGCCTATTAAAAGGAGTTTGGACTTACTACGACAAATATTTATAATTATAAAGGGATATTTGCGTCATGGTAAACAAATAAAATATTTTATAGCCATGTGACGCAGCAGGTACATATTATTTTACCCAAAAATATTATTGTTCAATATATGCGAGAATTCGATAAGAATAGGTTCATTTTTTATTTAAATTTATATTTATGTTAATTTAACAAATAAAAATTTTTTTGCATATGCCTAAAACTAATTTTTTATTTCGTATTATATATTTTTTAATGTAGACGTCTTTTATCTTACATGTTTTACATTCTATACCCGGAATAGTTTAGGTTCATATTCCAGTTTGTTTTATTTATTTTTCTAAAGCTAATGCACGTTCTTTCTACATTCGATTCATCAGTGCTTTATTTCTACAATTGTCCAACGCATAATAATTATTATAGTTATAATTTATGTTTCAATAATAATAGTAATTATAGATCTTTTTTCTCTTTTCTAGCCTAATGTTTAAAAAATTTTTAAATAAATGACTGCAATATCTATCAGAATAATTTTATTCAATTATTCTAATATATTGTATATTGAAAATTTTATGAAATAAATTCCAGATGTCTAATCACATACGCGAAATTAAAATATGGTAATAACAAAATATTTTCTTTAAGTATAAAACTGTGAGTAACATTTTTATGTAAGATGTTTACCATTTCTATATACGTGACAGGAAAAGATCTTATTCTGTTCTAATTTAGATATATGTAGTCGAATATATACCAAAATCTCGTCTTCATCAATATAATGCTCTTAATCTTTCGCATCTACATCTTACCAGAGAAGGAATTGTGCTTATGGTTTACCATAGTTGATCAACTGGTGGTTCAGAATTAAACTCCTGAATGATACAATAATTTATTCCGAAGATAACACATCGAGTTCTTTAAGCTTGTAAATTATTGAAACAACGAGAGTAGAATAATTGTGAATGTTTACGATGAGCATGTTGGTATTCCCTTGGTACAAACCTTTGAGAATTATTTATTTCCGTTTCGGTTTATTGTAAAAATTTGTTATATGTGGTAACGCTAATAAAAGAAAATGGTCAATACTAAATTTAAATTAATTTAAAAAAAAAAAGAATATATACACGTATTTGAATACAATACAGAAAATTACCAAAAGAAGGTCTTTTGGTTCTCCTTTTCGTCTATGAATTAATTATTAAATAGAAAACGATTTAAACCCTATAGAATTCACCTGCTGCACTTAGCTAGTGTCTAGAGTTTAATTATATCTCGTGTGAAGGTACTGGATCAGTGTAGAAGCGCCTTGTCACGTAAGCTAATACCGTAATATTCCACCACAACTGTTGGCGTTTCATAAGAGAGCGAGCACTTTTTATTTTCCCAACTTTAATATTTCACATCGAAAAATATTTAAATAATTACACATAAAATGAAATATCTAAATATAATTTAAGAAAATTCGTGAAAATTTTATGTATATTAATTACATTGAGCTATCACTATTCGATCGGTCTTTAAGCTTGTTCTTGATTTACGAAAGATTTAATTTTCATACGCTTATTTCTTGCTGTACCTTATAATAATAATAATAATAATAATAATAATAAACCAACTAGCTTATCAGCTAAGCTAAAGTTTACTTTAGTTAATATCGAGATCGTCATTGACATCGCAGTCTGAAGGCGGAGCAGGACGACCCTTTTGGGAGTATTTTACACAATGTATCAAGGCTCCTTAATATAAATTATAACGATAAAAGGTAATCGGACGTTCCTCTTACAGGCACCTGGTACATGTATCTGAATATTAAATAAAGTAAGATGTCTTTTCTGCTGCGCTTGTAAAATCACGATTTATAGTATTGGTTTTTGTTTAAATCCACATCGTGAATAGTAAATATAAATGATTATGTTACAGCGATAACAGTGGATTGTATTATTACTTCGTGGAACTCAAATAATTTAGGTAAATTCAACATTGATTATTCAATTCTATCGTGAAACATGTAAGTATAAAAGGATGATATTTTTGCATCGTGTTTCTTACGAAAAATGTTTAAAAATTCATTTATTTTAGCAGATTTATCTGTTTAACATTTTCGCGAAATTTAACGTTTATCATTTTAACAAATCATAAGGTTTGATAAAATACAATATTTTAGGGCTAGTTTTCGGCGTTTAACTAATCCAATATATATAATATTTACAGAACGGGACAGTCCAACCATCATTTGCATAAAACATTATTATATTTTTCGATGATATATTTACTATTTAAATTTTAAAAACGTAAAACACCTAGTTAAGGGCTCTACTAATGGTATTGTGTCTCTATAATACAAAAAACATTTTCATTCCTTATTTGTAAACAATTAACTATAACGTAAATTATATAAAATAATATAATAATATAAAAAACAATACTTATAATAAAAGATAATTATCTATGATTTTTTGTCGTACTCGTTTTAAAATATTAAATGTATAATGTGATATTAGAAGATTAATTTTGAAGCTAAGAAGTGTTGATGGATATTAGTGGTTTTGTACAACAAGCTTAGCAGCTTCCGATTGAAGGCGTGAAATTGCAATTTTGATTTGCTTGTTTAGCTAGTGCCTTTGAACACTCAGTATCCACCTTGTACAAGCTTGACATCAAGCATAATATAATAAATAAATATTCATATAAAAAGAGTTACTTAGTTTATTGATTAAATTTTATAACTATTGTGTAATATATTTTATTACATAGTTCAAAATGTGTTCATCGATTACTAAACTAAAGATGAAAAAATTTATATAATGATTAAAAAATCAAATATACAGTGATTTTTTGAATGACGCACAGTAATTATAGAATAAAATGGAATTTTTCTACGATGAAAATTGATAGGTTGTATATTAAATACCATTTAAAATTGTGTACGTAGAGAGAGAGAGAGAGAGAGAGAGAGAGAGAGAGAGGAGAGAGAGAGAGAGAGAGAGAGTCTAGGAGTGATTTAGGTTGTAAGAAAAATGCTAATTTAGGAGAATATAAAAAGCCGTGCTTGTGATTTAGTATAATAATAAAGAAACAGAATGGGATGTAAATTTTTTTGTATTATTTACGTAAATGTGCTCGAGATATCTCGTATGATATAAATTGTGTTCCTTCCTTCAATTTACATTTAATAGATACTGTATTTTTAATTAGCAACTAGAGGAAGCATTTTTCGGGAGATGAAGGAGAATTGCTTCTGTTCGGTGTTTTAGAAGGATAATGGATTTTATAAATAACCTCTTTGTATACTATTTACATTTTCACTTACTCAAACGGATAGAAACTCGTCAGAACTGTATTGCATGATCATAAATGCAAGTTATTATGCGAACTGGCCCTCCTAATACGTATGAAATTCATAAACTCTGCCACTTAGCATGGAACAAGAACATTACAGAAAATTTATTAGCTTAGCTTGCACTTCATTTCGTCGGTATTAATAAATACAACTTAATGTATATTTTACTTTTGTCTGTTTATTTAAATGCTATTTATAACTTTCTTCGACTACTACTAAAAATATCACTGAGTAACAGGTTTGCGAATTATTTCGAAAATATTTTATCGAAGAGAAGAATAATTTTTTCCAAAAGAATGTTGAATTGTTAACCAGAAATCGCCATCAGTTTTATCCGAAATTTAAGTGTACTTCAGAGAATTATCCGTCTGCTTTCTTAGCCAATTAGAAGGATAAATAGCACCGTAATATAATCACATACGGTATATACATATAAAGGTATTCCAATATCTACATAATAATTGCAATGAATTTGTTTCACAGTGAAATTGTCTGCTTCAATTAACTTAACAAATAGAGCAACTATGTACTTCTCAATTTAAACTAATATTTATTGCTATTTATTACTATTTATTTGATAATTATGCATTCAAATATCATTTGCTATTTTTAATTCATGCGTGTGCAATCTATTGTTGAAAAACAGTGACATTTAACGAATTTAATATGGAAGACTTTTTTACTACATAGAATTTTTTTTGCTAGAAGCTTAGAACTTTTATAATCGCGTATAAATTACACTGATTAGTACAAATTATTATTAATTATAAAAAATATCACGTTTGTGCACCTTATGACAGTAAAAGTAAAATATGTTCGATATAAATAAAAGAGTAAGTTGAAAATAGCTAGGAACAGTGAAAGAAAGGAAAGTAAATATAGCGCTCATAATTCACATTCTCTGATGCTCGTTAATTTCCGATTAATTATGTTTGCCGCAGAGAAAAAACCCTCTATAATCATTACATATAAATGCCAGAATGTGCTGCTCGAATACTCGACGACACAACTCTAGAGTTGCGAAACTTTTTGGCAAGAACTGCAATGTGTACCGGGGATTCCATGAGCTGCCATAACGAGAAATTGTGCGTAGTTTGGTATACATCAGCGAACAGATTATAAAGAAACAAAAAGAATAAAAGTAACGTGAAAAATTAAGCAGTTTAGAGAAGAACAGGTAATATACTTATGAAATAATATGATTATATAGTTTGCGTAAGTTATATTTGCAGTCAACGTTTCTGTTTACTAAACGTGAATAATGATGGAATCGTTTGAAGGACATATGATTTTCATATTGGTATCTTACACGAACAAAGATTTCTCTGAATTAAACAATATTATCTCAATAATCTATATCGAGTCAAAAACTCAAAAACTAAAGATTTTTTTAAAAAATTTTTTAATGCAATTATTTTTTCTAGAAAATTTGATAGTTTAAATAAAAATGGTTATTGTTGATTTCGAAATTGCTAAGTAGAGTCTTTGGTTTTATCTACGTAATAAAAATTTTGTAAATATTTGGCAAAGGACTAAATATTTTATGTCTTGATACATCATCGTTTATATATCGTTTAAAAGAAGTATTAAAAAAAATAACGTAGCATAGTAAAATCCAAAAATCTATTCAACTGAACAACTTTTTTCATTCAACTGACTAAAGATAAACCTTAAGTTATTTTATACTGTTACTTATAGAAATAGTCGATCACTTATTTGCATAGAATTCACGAGAACCAAGTTATCACGACTGTGATTGAGGGTCCGGGGATAATGACGCAGATTTACTAAAACGTCGGTTTATTATACGATGATCGAGAGGAATCTCCTCGGGTGTCGTATGAAAAAGTGTCCACAGAGCATGAAAAGAATAAAGGCGCAAAAAGTCAGGATCTATTGTCCGTCAATCCTTTATAGATTCGCACTCCCACTCTCACTATCGCAGGTGCGCGCATGAGCCACAGATCTTTACGGGACCGGTGTTGAATTACTGGGCGGTGACGAATGCGTTATCGTCATGCGGAACAATATAAAATATTATTCCAGTATAAAGTATATTTACCAGTTCGAAAAATAATATCATAATATTCAATAATAATAAATTTTATTAATGCCAGCGATTGAGTGACTAATGATGAAATAAACAATTTGATGATACGCACATTATATTATAATAATCGTTCTTTCAAAATTTTCAACTATTTATAAGACATTATTAATTTTAATAGATACTTGTGTGATTATTCGTTACAAGACAATATTAATTATAGTTTCTATTACATAGACGAACAATTAATTAATCGCTAATGATAAATATTTAATTACTTTAACAGTTTTGTCGTGGTACACGATAAGATAATATATACGTATTTCTCACAATATTCCTATTAATAAATATTTTATGAAATAAATTTTACGAATAGTTTATATTAAGTTTATACTTATGAAACAATAAATATTATAAATTAAATAAAGTGTGAAAAAATCCAGAAATGGGTAAAATAGATTCTTAATTATAAAATCTCGAACAAACTCTAAAATATCTTGATAGTTCACATGTTTATTAAATAATGTTTAGAATATTAATTTCAAAATTCTACTAATTATAACATTTGCAATTTATTTCAAATGCTTTTATTCTCAACGTTTACGTTAAAAGAATAATTCACGTGCACCAACTAACTACGAATAATGTTAGGAATAAATTTACTTTCCTGTAGGAACATTCTGCTTGTCAACTTATTCATTTAGGAAGTCGCTTTCTCATTACATAAGAAAAAAATTAGGTAATCTCCGAACCCTATAATTTGCACTTCCTCAGATAGCGACAAACGTCAAACAGTATTTACCCGTTTTTCTCCCCGAAAAGGGTGGATCGTGGTTGAATAGTCTGTTCGTTAGCGTATCGAGAAGGGCATGTTCGACAGAAGCCAAGTTGATTCCTCGTATCAAAAATAACGGATTGAGGGAGGAAGGGAGATGGGGATGAGCATAACAGTCAGGAAACTTTCTCGTGATGGGGATCCGGTGTCGCAAAAACTTGCTCTTGCAGTCTTTGCTCTTCGACGTCGAAAGTAAGAGAGAAAGAGGCAGGGACTGACATCCAGATGATCGATGGCAACTTTCTTGATTGTATCGTCGAAAGCCGACGACTGCGTTGCGACGAATCCCGTCTGTTCGAAGTTTCGTCGATGTCTTTCGGTTGGAATTCAAAGGAATTTTAGCAACTGGTCCCAGTTCGAGGCTTTCTGTTTTCAAGAACCCGTTTGTCCCTATTTTATAACCACGAGCAGACCCGAATCTCTTCGACCCCATCTCTTTTCTACCCCGTACTTTCGTTGTCCCTTCTACCAACGTCACTACTCCCCACGAACTCTAACGAGAGGCCATTGCATGCATAAGGTGCAGTGCAGAAGGTAAATTGCATTCGAGAAGAATGGCTTCAATGCACGTAAATATAAAATTTTTAATTATCAAGATATGAAAAAATATCTTTGTGTGAAGCAATAGCCTAATTTGCCAACTGCAACTAATTCCCTTTTGTGACTGCATTGCAATTTATTTTTCAACTGATAATCTAGAATCTTGCAGGTTTTTTGACGATTTTAAATACGTATAATCTAGAATAAATTTGAAGACGATTTTGTGTGCATGTTCTATTCAGGCGGGAATATCTGAATTTAGTAATGCTATTTTTATTCAATATTAACTTTTGATATTTTGTATCATAAAGTTTAGAATTTAGAAAAATGAAGAAAAATTTCTAAAATTATTCATAATTATTTAATTTAAAAATTATGTCAGATCAGCTTAATTTTAACAAAATGAAATGTTACTGCACTATCTAATATAAATAATATATTCAATGGAAACTACGAAACCTGTAATAAAAAGAAGTTATAAATATAAGATATACAAAGCTTATTAACACATTTTAAATAAATTAAATTGATCCTAAGGCAACAAATATTCTTCAATTTTATAATCGATATCTTACACATGGAACTGTAAATAATGTTTAATTTTTACAGTTATTAAATTATTAACGTCATTAAACGTGAATTTTCAAAAAATTATTCACAACTATTTAAATTTAAACTAGTTTATAAAAAAATCTATACTTTTAATTATTCTATACAATTATATTTTTAATTTAAGCAATTAAAAAAGCATAAAGAATATGAGGTAGAATTAGAAAAACTTAATTTATTTTTTCATTATTAAAAAATTATTATTATTATCATAATAATAATTATAACGATTTATTACATTTAACGACACGAAATTATGCATTTTATTTAAAAGCCGTAAAATTACGTATATTGAAATAGAAAAGGGATAATGACAATCGATTTCTATATTTATTCAACACCTTAGTTGCATAATTTGAATCATTACAGTAATATCTGAATGCGATATATTTCTTTATATATCTCGATGCGAATATTCGTTATATTACTCATTTCTACGTTGACAGGATTTTTGCAAATTTTTACCTGAATAACGAAAATAGATTGACTGCTTACTGATGATCGAAATGAAATTTTGGAGACTTTGATTTTGGCCGAATATGCCATTTGTAACAGAAGAACCAACTTCGGGAGCTTGCAAAGCTCGTACTTCTCGAGGCGACGGACAGTCGGCGTCTCATCTAAAATCGCGTATCCGTGAAAAGTCCAAAGTTTTAGAGAAAGTAATTATTCTGACTTTAGTAATTTTTCAATAAATTCTATGAGTAGAAATTATTTTACTTAGAAAGCTCGGGGTTTTTAATATGATAGAGACTATTTTATTTTGTTACGTGAGATTTTCTTAAAGCGAAAGAACTAAAACTTTCGAAGAGAATGCAATTAAGTTCTAATTTAATGATACATATTGTATCAAGTTTGGAAACTGTTGGATATTAAAAAATAATGTTTTATTTCCCGATTTTCATGAACTTATACATATATGCATGTCCACATTATACTGCATCAGTAATGAAAACGTATAATACATACATTTATTAGTTATAATAAGTGTAAAAATTATATTTATAAACTGCAATAAGTGTCTTATTTTTATTATCTACATCTTTTAAATATAATATAAACGTTTTCAAATATAATTTTTTTTTAATCCATAATTTATCTCGCTAACAAGTTATTTTAGGTGATCAATATTTCTCATTATTCATCTTTCATAATTATCTTGTACCATTTTATCAAAAGTAACTATTTTATAAATATTATTTTTATTCTACATTAATTTATTTTTGAATCAGAAGTTTATCACTGGATAGCCAAAAATAATAAATTGTTAAATTAATTCAAATGTTATCAAGATTCTTCGATTTCTTTAACCTTTTTTGAAGAACCTATTTTAATAAAGTATTTGATTAAATAAAATTGATAGAAAAAAATTATTACCCAATGTAATTCATCTTTTATGATGCTAATATATGTCAACGTTCACTAATAATTTAATAGCAATATTTATGACTGAATTTTTCCCTTATAATACTTCGCTTTTATGCTTTATAATATTGATCTTTATTATTTTTATTCCTGACTTTTTACGGTGTATTAAGTTTATTACAAGGTTAGTTATGCTTTTAACATATAAAATTGTAGGAATCGTGGAGTAGTCGACTGACGTAATTATTCTTAAATATGACCGCAATTTATTATTACTTTATTTTCTTAATTTAGTCAACGCACATAAAAATAATGTTTTTTCTACTTTTATCTCTGCAGTAGAAAAAAGTTTAAATCTACTTAATATAAAATTTACTCGCTAAATAATGTTTAGGAATCTGTATTATTTACATTTTGAAACAGTTACTTATTTTATCATTATTTATCATTCGTGTTTTATTCATTATACATGGATTTCAGTTTATTATCGGTATTTCTTACATAATTCTTGTTAAAGCTCTTTATAAAAATAGTATATAATCTCCACATAACTGAATGTCACGAACTTTTATCGTTAAAGTTAAGATTAGAATTTACCAATAAAATTAGAAACGGACCATTTCCTTGTTAGGAAATATATCTATTTTATTTATTACACCATATAGCTCTCAAATAATTCCATAAAATTTTAAAATGTCTTGTACGCTAATAATGTAATAATAAATTCACATGTATATAGTCGGGACTGTATACATCATATTATATAAGATACATATAATTCCGGTGAAAAATATTTACATTAACTGATATTATGCTTGTGTTTACTTTAAAAATTTTTTTAATGCATTTTGAAAATAATAGAATAAAATTACAGAAATTAAATGAAATGATACAATGAAAGCCATAATTTATCCATTGGGTTATTCGTAAAATATTATGGATAAATGAAACTTTGAAAGTGACAAGTGTACATTTTCATTAAAATGCAAAATAGTTGTTCATTACATTTTTGCTAAAATTACTTCTAAGTAAAAGTATAGGAGATTTAAAATTTGATACTTTTGTGTAAAATAATGAATTGCAAAATTAAACTATCTTTCAAATATTTGACAATCTTTGTTATTTCAGAATTTTTTAATTTCTTGTATTTTAGAAAAAATAAAATCTTGTATCACTGGACAAAAGCGAATCTATCTTTTTGCATTAATCTATTAAATCTGTAACTTAAAAATGTCAAATTTGAAACTTAAATCATAAAAGAAGCTATTCACGTAGTTAAAGGGAATAATAGAAAAACAGAATACTAAGTGAGATCAATTTAAGAAACCAGAACGAAAGGGAAACGCCGTTCAATCCTCTTAATCCATGAGAGTTCGCGCTCTGAAAAATTACGGCTCATTTTTACGCTTTTTCACGCAGGAGAGTTTCTAAGTATGCCTCCGCTTCAGAAGGTTAGGGAATTCTGCGGAGAGGAATCGTTTCGCAGCCGGACGCAAAGCCAAAAAAGATTTAAAACCTGGGCTCACGCGAGCTCACGCAAAGCTACATTTTTTTTACGTCACCACTTTTCTGTTTCTTTTTTATTCCACTTGATAAAGTGGGTTACTTTGTTATGCTTTTCTTATATACATATAGGAGGACTACGAGATTTATTTCAAACAAAAGTTTTTAATTTGCAATTTTAGTGTGTATTGTACCTTTTCATTTATTTTAAGAGAAATTACGAAAAGTTTTTGAAAATTGACTGAGTAATATTTCATCTATTGGGAAGTAGAAGAACGCGAGTTCACATTCATGATTAATATATTAGTAAAATTAAGAAACTATACATTCTGTATTGTACTCAGTGAATTTTATTTTAATATAAAGTTCTAAATTATGAATATTTCGCGTATAATAAGAATAGTAATAATAGGTTATGCAGATAAAATATTTATTTTTAAATAAATAAATTTTAAAATAACTGAAATATTTAATCCTCTTTCTATTTGAACATTTTTAAGGGTTTTATTTATAATTTTAATTTGTTTTATAGATTCGCTCAACTTTAATTTCTTATCTGTGAGAGTAAAAATTTGTTTTTTTAAATAATTTTTCTAAAGAGAAAATCTTGTCAACATCGGTGTATTATAAATTTTGTTTTAAATATAACGATAAAAAATTATATATATGTTTTTAGTTTTCTTCTATTAGACTTTTATTCCAGTAAAAACTTTTAGTTAATGAGATAAAACATAATCTGTGTTTAGTATATTTAAAATACTGAAATATCTCTGGTATCTTAATACTTATATCAATTTGTTAATTAGTTATTTAATATTCGCCTCACAAAAGATGGTTTCTCTCTCTCTCTCTTCTCTTTATTTATCTGTGACTGTATCTCTTTCGTTCTTCCTGTTATCCTTTCACTTCGGAAACTAAGACTGATTTGAAATTAAATTCTCATTATGATAGCGTGAATGTGAATATATAATAGCTAGAAGTGTCGAAGCCCAATTAGTCCGAACTCTGTCTTAATATTCGATTTCTTACTTGTTCTTTGTGAAGCAAGTATTTATACTTTTTATAATTAATGTGCTTTAATCTCGTGCTTAATAAAGTATTTATATTTTTTCACAGTTATTTTTTAAGCAAATAATAAGAAAGCTTAATTATAGATGGAAATTATAATTAATTATTTATTTGTAATATTATCTTAATAATATTATATGTCGTCAATCATTGTATTCACGAGGTTTATTTAGTGATTCAATATATAAAAGAAGCTATGTTGCTATTTTATAATGAATTCATGTAATACACCATACAAAGATATTTGATAGTACAGTAATGGTATAATCTAATGTTGTTTTAAGGCAGTTAAATCTGAGAGAAGATCAAATTAACAGTAGAAAATAATCAATGGATAATAATTATTAAAAAAATGTTAGCATACAATTTTGTGTAAATATTATAAAATACTCATTTTACAAATGTCTACTATTTCACATATTAAAAATAAAAAATATTATTATATAGTTTAAAGTACTCTTTCGCTTAATAAAATATATAACTAGTATTTTAGTGAAAGCCATAGTATCACATTAACCATTAATTTTATTAGAATTGTACCATCTTCGAAATTTATATAATTTATATTCCCTTGATATTAACAGGTGAGTATAAATTTAAAATAAAATCAATATTAATTACAATTACGCCAAAGCATGAAAATAATTCAGAATAATCTAATATTATTATTAAAATTTTCCTTTTCAATTGATTTTTAATATTTTTGTTATTTTTATAAACAGGACAATACATGATAATCTACGCACAACTAAGAAATATTCTGCATAAAATTTCAAATAGTTAAATATGTATTTAAATTTCTTTTGTATTAAGAGCAATACCTTCACTAATATGATTCGTTCGTACATTTAACAATAATCTGTAGAAATGAATCAATTATTCAAGTTATACATCTAAATAACTTTTATTTTATAAAATATTTAATTTTGTACATTATTATACTTTCAAAGTTTTGAAATATAAAAATTTAGTTCATAAAATGGTTTTACAACATATTTACTCAAAAGTTTTGCCACAATAATTTTGTTCTTACTTTTTAATCGCACCTTTAGTTTTCACGCGGATACGCGATATGTTATACTTTGATAGATTGCATTTAAAAATTGTAATAAATAAACCAATGTTTGTAAATACAAAAGAAATTAAATTTAGCTTTACCTACATACGCGTTAAAAGGCAAGCATCTCTATTTTACATAACTGTACACATTATATTGTACATAAGCGAGTATTTTCTATTGAAATTCATGTATTCAAAAGTCCTACGGAGAAACAATAGCGACAAGTAACAACATAAGGTTAATAGGGACAGAGATAGAAACAGAGTGAGACAAGGATGCGTAACCGCTCTCAACGACAAATTTCAAAGTTCTTATGGAACAGACGTTAATTTCCCGGCGAGTGACGCGCCATAGCCCAGTTTCCTATCTTGCCATATTTCCCTCTTTCTCTCTCAGTCTCTTCTACGAGAATCATAGGTAAACTAAGCCCCCTTATTCTCGCTTATATTTTGTCTCCTTTCTCTCTTTCGCTTTGTCACTCCTGCTTCTTGCCTCAATTTACAGCGAGTCAAGTGTAAAGTCCTCCAGTTAAGTCTTTACCTACAAGACAATCTAAATCGTACATGCCTAAACACATGTGTATTTGAACATTTTCAGTTAACGAAAAATATAAAGATAAGTTTGCGAAATTAATTATAATTAAAAGGTAGTAAAAGCATTAGTAAAATATTTGATTATTTATTTATAAAGCTTTTATTTAATAACCCTCTGCGTCCTTAAACTAAAACTGGTAAATTTTATCAACATCGTATTAAATTTTGAAACTTTAAATATAATAAAATTTATTGTGTATCTTCTATTTTAGTTGCAAGAAATCCATTCTTTTGTTTAAGCAATAATTATTAATAAAAATATTCAAAAAGTATTTGCTCTTAGGCTAAGTTCTATTACATGTTGTTTGTATTTTTTATAAAAACTATCAAATTAAGGCGCACTTTTATTGAGAAAGTACACAAAAAATGTATAACTTAAAGTACTAAGGCATGTTTAATTAAGTTAAATAAAATTTTAAATATTAGAGCTTCAGCTCAACTTATCGTGTTAGAATATTATTTAAAGTGAAATTGCTCATAAAATTAAAAACGGAATGTAATTGAAGTTTTTTATGATAGTTTTTAATGCCTAAAATATCTTAATTTAATTAGTCAAATAAATTTATTTTTTATTTTAATTAGTTTAATCAAAATAAAATTAATCTTATAACCGTTTTATCAGTTTATACTTATACATTGTTGATGAAAAAATAACTACTATACGTGGTTAGATACATTAGATATATTTTTGAATAAAAGTTAATGACAGTATCATTTTAAAGCACAGGGATTCAATATTATGTTAGTGCCAGGCTAAATTTAAACATTTATTAATAATTAAATCTATTTCTAGATATTTATAATAAATGCAGGTGCAGAAAAGCCAACCATAAATTTTTTTTTGTGTCGTTCGTTATTACATGAGTAGCCTTAGATGATGTAACAATCGGTACTCTATACTTTATTTTATGTGCAACAGAATTTTTAAAAGTTTTGTTTTCATTTTAAAATTGCCCAAAGCATAATCATTTCATAAGAAACATTTTTTGCAAATTTCGAGTTAATAGATATAAGAAATTTTATTTTAGTTCAAGTAAACAATTTAGTTAATTTGAATACAAATTAATTATTAGTAAATTATCTTACATATTTTATGCAACTATACATTTCATTAGCATATTTTAAAATATTTTTTAAACAATAAAGATGGCACATTTTAATAATATTCTTTTTAACTCATTCGACAAATTGCAATTCTGTATACATCATCAATATGTGGTTAAATATATAATAATATTCTTATTTTTCATTACTTTATATAATTTCAATGGAATAAAATCAGAAATTACATTTAATTCATTAGCAAAATAAATATTATCTAAAAGTGTAACTGGTATATTATATTTGATCAAGGTATAAATTTAATTATCCAAACAAGACAAATTTGTCTTTTTCAACTAATGATGTAAATGAAAAAAAATATTAAAATATAATTAAATAATAAAAATGTATGACCTAATAATATGTATAATAATGTCATTCCATTAATTCAATCGAGCGAGAATATTAAAAGAAAACAAAAATAAACTCGAAAATAAAAGTGAACACTGAAAAAATGTTTTAAAGTTTTTTAAAGTACCGAAAAAAATGTTATTTAAATTTTAATTTCAGTTAGAGTGACAAATTTTTATACCTCTTACGTCTCTTTTGAAATTTTGTGAGTCAGACAAAATTTACATTTTTGGTTTTTTACATTTCGGCTTTTCAATGCAAGAGCGAACCAAACTAATATGATGGAAAAGCTTGTTACAATACATTTACGTACATCTTTTATTCGACTTGTATACAAGCTTAGTTTTTTAGTACTTATGTAACGATTCGTATTCGTAGATAAACATGGATATGAAATGAAAAGCAATAGATAAAATTGTTTCTTTTGAATAATATGGACTATAATAAATTTTTTATGCGATAATTATACGCAACTTTTGAGAGAACTGTTTTTATCTAAGCTGATAAGCTTTGTTACAATAACTAATAATTTTCTATTTCCTAAATATGAAGTATCGATAGCTTTTACATTTCTATTATAAAGTTTCTCTATATTTTTTCCGAAAAATAGGACTAAAATAAATAGATAGATAGATAGATAGTTTAGTAAACAATATTTACATTGTTACGATAACATATTTTTTCGTAGTGCAATTTTTTTATAGTTTTTTTAGATTAATTTATTTAGTTAATATTATTTTTTCTTAATTCTACATTATACTATATTTATTCATGTTAATTTTAACGGCACTATGGTGAGCGTTGACTCCCGTTTTATCTCTTTGTTGTTTATTCTGCTTATTAATAATTTATTTTTCTTTTTTTTTTATTCCTTTTCAATGGATATTAGTTTTTTTCCTCCTTGTTTTTTCTTTGTTTGACTAAAATGAATATTCGAGAGTGCATAAATAAGTGCGTTTCTTTGTTGAAAAAAAGATAAATGTTTTCAATATAAATAGCAATATTAATACAAGGAATAAAATAAATCAACTTATTATAAAGTATTAAATTGAGAGATAACGAAACAATGATAAAAAAATTAGAATTTTTAATAATTCATTTGGAGCTTATAAAATATTGGAATAATTGTCTTGTGATATTTTATTGTATATAACTCTCTGTTTTAGCATTATTTTTATGAAATAACTTTATTTAACGGTTAAGTATTTTCAAGTATATATTTTCTCCTTTAAAAACCAGTAGCTATGCTTTTCACAGATAAAAAATACAAAACTTCAAGCTCATAAATTGAGATAGAAAATCTTTTAATGCAGAAGATAGAGAAAGGAGAGCGAGGAAAAGAGAGAAGGAGGAGAGAGTGACGAAGAAAGTATTTTCACTCATTAATGGATACTGAGAACGGGTTATAACCGACTGCTGTATTTCAAACAGCTTTCATGACGCACCGAGCGCAGAGAAATTATGAGTTCGCGGTTTCCGGAGCCGCTGGATTCACCAACTCAAACTCCTGCTTGAGTTGCATTCTCTGACAAAGAATCGCATTTATCATCAGTAGCTCAGAAGGTAGAGATAGATGGATGGAAAGAAGGGGCGGGATGGGAAGGTGAAGCAACTGGCTCTTGGAAATCGGACGACTAAGTGGCACCGAGGATTGATATCGCAAAAACGACTCTTCGCGAGCTCGATAATTCTTCAATCCCCTTCCCCTCTGTATCGCGCCATAAGTTCTTATTAACGATGTCACTTTTTCATACGTCCATACACACCGATAAAAAATGAAACAACCCCTGTTTCTAATCCTTTTTTAATCTTTTACACCCTTTGTCTTGGTTGTCCTTTCCCATTTAGCTGTAACTTTAGAAATGACTTTTTAAAAATAGGTTATCGACAGCTTTACTTGTTTAATGATTTAGAGCTACTTTTTCACAGGGTACATTGATTACTCTTACTATACAACTGCTGTAAATCTTTGAAGCATTAATACTTTTATAATTAAATTATAATTGTTGATAAATATTGGATGATTATTATTTATCTTTAATCCATTCTGTTATTATTTATCACAAGCTAAATAGGGTTTTCGAGCAACTTTAAAGCTTATATATTTAGGACTCAGTTATAGCAATTAGTTAATAAGATCGAAGCTAAGACGTAACTTTATTTTCTATATTTATAATTGGTCTAAATTTTAAAACTTACCAACTAAAATTTATAAGCAGGACGTTTTATTTACTATCCGAAATAATAAATGGCACAAATATAAGTCTAAATTTATATAAATGGTCTTATAAACTATTATCACTCTTAAGATTAATGTAATATTTCTCTATTATTTAAAATTGATAAGATTACTTTAATTTATTTTCTTTGTGAAAGAATTTATCACTGCCGTTTATAGAAAATTAAATAATAATGCGTAATTTTAGTTTTATACGATTATTTGAACTTCATGGTTCTATTTAAATTAATAGGAATATTTAAAAATAACTTTAAATGTTCATAAATCAAAATATAGGTATATTTGCGCAATATGATATGGTAATCATAGATACAGTTAACTCACACATAGAATACCCTTGAACGAAACATTCAAATTCGTTAAAATGATTACAGTATAGTTTCTAAATATATTATTTTTATCTTACACAATAAAATGTATTTAAAATGATTTTGTCCATTTATTTAATTTACTTAGTTTTACTTATCTACTTTTGTACATGTGGTACGAAAATATCCATTAAATATAACTGACACACATTGATAAAATATTATAACACTATAAATCTATTAACGGTCTTTTGTAATTAGGGCTTAAGTTAATAAAGATATTAAAAAAATAGTTCTTTTCAACTTATTATAAAGTGTATTAAGCCCAAATCAATTTACGACCATTGGGATAGTTTATGTCGCGTCTGTTAAATGGGCTCTTGTTTCAACGTAATACTCGGTTACGGTGCTTGAAACTCAAAACTTACACTAATTTCGGATGTAATACTGTAACGTAATATAATGAATATAATGCTTTTCGATTTTAATAGACGTATTTAATAATGAAATTGTGCTGTCTTTTAATAAGCCTTCTTTCATGAAATTTTTGTTCGAAAAAATATCTTTATAAATAATGTAAATCATACGTACAAATATTTGTATATATTTATGACATCACGAAATTTAAGATAATCATAGTGTTACTTAAATGCTTTGGCAGATTTTCGTATAATATTTGAAATAACTAAACACTAAATATTATTAATCTAAGACCGTAATTTATAGGAAAACAAAACATTTAAAAAAATAAAGTATAAAGATTAATTTTTTATAACTATGCAATTTAACTTAATAAATACAATATTAAACTGAATAACAGTTTTAATTATTTAAACACAAATTTCTTCAAAATATTATAAGATCATGAAACAATTAAATCAAAGGTTATTTTCTATGAGACTCTTCGCAGTTTCGTTTATCGCTGCTACATTGCATGTTCAATTACTGTAATTCTAGGTAAATATTAATAATATTCTCTATTAATTGAGAAAGTTTCACTCAAAGTATTATATTCACTACGTTAATAATAATAAATGAATCCGTGAAATTTACGCATATTTTTATGCATACACTTTTATACTGTAAAAAACAGTTGAATGAGGCTTAATTTATCACAAATATCTTTATAGGCTTATTTATTCTCTTAAGCTTTAATAACATTTGCGTTTCTCATTACGACAATAAGCTATAAATAAATTTCAGAAGAAGGAATCTAATTACAGTAATAGATGATTTTAATAGTGATCCAAAGCTTTGATTCGTCAATATAATGAGATTTTGACATTTCATCAAATATCTGCAATCAAAAGGTCGCTAGTTACACGAGTGGTAAGTTTGATTTCTTGAATGTTCAACGCGTTGAATAACGTCATCCTGTTTCCAAGAAATTTCCCCTCGCAACTTATTCGCTCCTAATAATAATATTGAAAAAACCAAGGACGTGAGTGAAGATATAAATCGAGATACACGAAAGATACAAGAAAATCTTCCATCTTCAATTCTTATGTTAAGGTAATAACTGAAAATTGCTTTGGGTTGGAATGATCTCCACTCCATAATTAAATAACATCTATAAGCATCGGATTTTTCGGAGCATCTTTTGTGCATAATTTTACGATAATTTTAATATTGCGTCTATACTGCGCCCCTCGTTTATTGCTGGTCATAACCATTTTTACTATGATATTCGAAAAAATTATCAACAACATCATTGCATAAGGTATGTGTGTGTATCTGTGTGTGTGTGTATGTATCTCTGAAAAATAAAAATATAACTGATTCGATCTTTGTACGAACTGCTGCAGACTATAGATTTGCTAATATGAATCCGCTGATTTATTTTCCGTAAGGTGGTTAAATATAAATTCTATTCAATTTGCATATTATAAATATTAAAAATATTTCAAAATCTGACTTTCCACAGATCAATTGTGAACGACGAATTTAAACGATTTGATTACTATGAAATAACAACAAGATTGGGTAACGAAGAGAAATCTCGTTCGTATCTCTGCATATAATGTTGTTAATCGAAATAAAGACAAGATATCGAGCTATCAATATAAACGGATAGTGTTCTTTAGATGTATCCTGATGAGTTATTGTCTTTTGGATTCATTTTGTTCCGCTTTTATCTCCTTGTTTCAAGTTACGGAGTTGTCTCCTATTTCTCCTTTGTCTTCATCTGACAAAGCTTGTATAATATGAACCTCGTAGAGATGTTATGCACGCAGACGACAATGCAAGAAATATATACTGCGAATCTTAATTAATCGAATATATAGGATTCACAACTATATTTGTGTTTATTAGTTTTCTTAATTTACAAACAATCTAAAATTAAAGCTTTAGAATTATTACGATATAAAGTAAGGTATAAAAAACATTAAATTGACAAAAGAAGAAATCTAAAAAATTTAAACAATTTATGGAATTGTTAACATTTGTTGATAAAATGCACAGTCTAGGCTTATTGAATGATTTCATTAGTATTAAAAAAAGAAAAAATGATTAAAGTCGTTTTTTTTTTTATATTTTCAATAAAATTTAAGCGAATAATTCATTTTATCCATATTATCGATTATGATTATTTCTGGTAGGACTAGAGATTAAAAACTATACGATTGTTATTTTTTTTTACAAGTCTATTCAATAATGAATTCATAGTTTGTCATTACAAACATCTTAATTAAATTTATTATTTAACTTTGAACTTTGATAATTGTTTTACATAATTTATTTATTATATATTCATGAAATTCAAAAATAATATTTATAAAGCAAAAAATTGTAAAATTCATTTAAAAAATAAAAAGTGAATTAGTTGGAATTTTATATCGATTGTATAAATATTAATTATCTAAATAGAATTAACTGAACTGTAAATAAAAAAATTAGTTATTTTATATTATTACTATATTTATTATATTATTTTACACTACTGAAGATATATATTTAAACGCTTTACATTTTTTTATATCAATAAGCCTAAGTAAAAGAGTATAAGAGGATAAAAAATACAGCTAATTACTTTTATACAAGTGGTTCATTCAAGATGAACTATGGATTGTATCATCCAATATTCACAAATCGATTGTCTCTTTAATTAGAATTACGTGTAATATTAAATTCAATTATCATTCATTAATATCTCTCTAAAGAAATCAGAACGCGCTTTTATCGTCGAATTATTAATTTTTAATCTTTAAAAATATAATAATCTTTTTAATTTAGTTTTAACGAATAGTCTATGCATAATAGTAATAATTTTTGCTAATTACTCATTAAGAACGTATGATTTGAAAATATTGATAAATAGTACAGGTAATGAGTAGTACAAAGGCATTGGTTAATTAATTTTATATCTTAAAATAAGATTAAGAATATTTATATAAAATATTAAATATTTGAATAAAACTAATTTTTATTATATATTTTATATTAAATATTTATTATATATTATGCAAAGTATAGGTGTCTTATAATAAACTGATTATATATTCAATTATTTACGGTATCTTATTAAATGGCAATTGTAAAAATAAGACAACAATAGTGTTAAATCTTTTTTTGCATTACGTATTATAAGTTAATATTAATTGATTAAGCATTTTTAAGAAGTGTGAAAAGTTTTGGTGAAAATAATTTTAAGTAATTATCGGCTACTGAGAAGGAAAGGAACGAAAAAAACTCCATATTCAATTTATATTAAATATCTATATGATTTATATTTTCTCGAAGTTTAATAAATTCTTTAATTATAAATCCTTTAACTTGATGATTAATTTTTAAAAGCTTTCATATTTTATATTCGATGCATGTTAAGCTGAAAAAACGGTTGTACATGTGAATAGGAACAAACATACACGATAAACTTATTAAACTGCTTGTTATTAGTGGGAATCGTGTAAAAGGGGAAAGGGAAGAAAAGGGTTTTAATTCAAAGTTATAATTTTAATTGAATTTATTATCGGTAATCCACGACAAATTTAAATAATAATTTAAATAAGGGCGGATGAGGTGGGAGAATAAGATACGACGCGACGGCGGAAAGAATCGTGTCGTAAAAGATCTCGACGCATACCCTTATATCGCCGCACCTCTCCCTTTTACAAAATACTTATTAAAGCTATTTCCAATAACTGTTTTTCGGCAAGCTATCCAAGATACCTAGAAGCAAACCTCCGCGCGACGCTTGTCTAAAAAAACCAAAGCGTACGTTTAATTTCTTCCTTTCCGGTTACGAATGTTTCCTAAACTTTTAAACCCGACTGTTCCGAGGTCGTCAACACTGCTTTATGTTTAATAATACCTTTTACAAAAAATTAAAATTGCTTATTATTTTATGTAACTATTTATAATGAAACCTTTACACAGATTTACTTCAGTTTTAGCTGATTACATCCCTATATAAGCTTTATAATCTTCATCGGGAAAACAAAGTAAATTTGTAATGATTTTAATTTCAAAAAAACCCTTGTACAGCAATATTAAATTTATTCAGCAACAATTCGTTCATAAAATCAGCATTTTTTATCTTCAAAATAAATGAATTATAAATATGCATATATTTTTCAATAAATATGAAAAATAAACAAGAAATCCGATTATTGAATATTCTTATTGGAGCCTAAATTCATTCTTCGTATAACATAATATAAAAGTGGCATCATTATAATTTTTAGTTAGGAATAATGATTGTATGAGCATTTTTCGATAGAATATTGAATTTCACAAATTAATTTTCACCACATTTAATTGGTAAACTAAAATTTTTATTCTAGTCAAAAATTCTTATGAATTACGAGGCGCAAATTAATCAAATTTAAATTCTAAATATTAAATTTATCTCTTGTGGTAATATTGATGATTTGATCGTTATAAAAATGATATTATAGTATTTGTTATTTGATAGAAAACTTTGTCTCAAATTTATATTATTTACAAAAATTTTTAGTATTATTTTTTATTAGTAACGAGTAAGATTTATAAATGTTTTCCATAAACAGAACGTAATCCTAAATAATTTCATATATTTGGCTTTTTTATTGCTTATATTATTTATCTCTACTTCTAAATTTTATTGTTTTATATTTTATCTTATAATTAGGTATATATAATTCACTGCAATTTTTAATAAAAATAAGCTGAAAAAAGACAAGTAACAAGTTGTCTCCCTAGTTCATCCAAAATATGAATTAGAACATATAAAATTATAATGAGAACTATAGAGAATTACAGTAATTTTTAAGGTGAATATTTTTCTTTATGTTGCAAAAATAGTCGAATTAAGAATCATGAAGATGTGTTATTTATAATTTATTTATAATATTATAGCAAGAAAAAGCTTGGTATAATGTTAAACCGATATTTTTTCTCGTTTTATTAATTAAATTAATTTGTCACCATTTCTTTATTCTTTGTTTTTAAAAGAATCGAACGAGTAATTCAACCCGTTACGATTTTTTCAGACTTCATTATTTAACGAATGAATTTATCATGTATTTTTGGCACAACAAATAACTTATACTTTCATGAAAAAGAACTATAGTAATGAAATAAACATAGAAGTTTATGTGCCACATACCGTAATGCAACCAAAAACAAAATTGAGAATAATGAAACATTTGAGGTGCAATGTACTAATATTTAATCATCAACCTAAGCCATGGACAATAAAAATTAGGAGAAAGAGGAAAGTGCGGTTGACTATACGACAAACAGATCAAGTACGGGACAGTATTCTATCCGAATTTATAAAATGAACAAAAATAAAACGCAGCCAATGTGCGAAGGAAAAGTTGAAGTAACAACGATATATCTGCCCACAGGCGTACTTCCTAAATATATTAATTCGAGAATTTCACTTGCTTATATAATGTATAACTGCAAAGAATGTCCTATGCGTATGCATTTATGTAAAAGGCTGCACATGTGCTGCTGGAATACATTTTCACAGAATAAGTTGTCCCGAGAACGGGAATTTGCAAACTTTTTACTGAACTTTAAAGTTGATGTCTCGAAAATGTATATTAGTCATGTGTAATTTGTGCTTATAACTACGTCGGTGACTGAATAAGCACGTAAATAATACTTTTTTACAGAAAATCTAACTTACTAATTGTTTTATATAAAATATAATAAATACTTTTAACAGATTTTTCAATTTTTAAAAATATGTTTGTTTCAATAATAATCTGGTGAAATAGTTTCTTCGCAATTTCTTTATCAACTTTTTAATTAATTAATTATAAATTAAATTCATTTTTGAGGGAAAATTTTCAAATATCTGTTTTAGATAAATGATTTTGGATCATTTTTAAACCAGTAATGACAATTTATAATAAACAAATTGTCCAAATAATATATCGTATATACCATTCTACGGTAAAATTAATAAATTTGAAGTAACTGAATAATGTGATATTATTACATATTACATAAATTATCTCCGTATAATTTATAATTTTGTCAATCGAATTATAAACATGAACTATAATTTTGTGACAAAATATAAAATTATTCCAAATTCAATTAATATTCAGAATAAAATTTTTTGCTCTTGCAAATCGTTCTTCAGCCATTGTGCGGTATTTCTATAATCAGTAAAGTTATTTGAATTTTCAGAACTTACTTCATGACTAACGTATCTCTAGATGTAAAATTACAATATTAAATGAATAATTTTTAATCCTAACCTTGTTTTTCTTGATTAATAAAAAACCGAACAGGTATTATTTAAAGCAATAAATTAACTGTCTAAGATTTATAAGAACCACGGTATAAATAATTATATGCAAATTTTGAATTACCTTAACGTATATTTAAATAGCGAAAAATTAGGAAATTGAGAAAATCTCAATTATGATTATGATTATGAAAAAAAACCAGAAAAATATTTTATCGATTACTGTGAAATAAAAATGAATTTTTGCTAATTTCGAAAATTGTCCTTCATTAGATTATGAAGAATATAAATTTTAGTAATTTTTATTTAAATATTTTTTTTAATACGTGATAATAAAAATACGCTAAATTCATTTATAACAAAATAAATATAGATTTTCTTTTGTTAATTAAGCGTAATATTTTGACGAGATTACTAATACTAAAGAGTTACACTTTTATTAGATAATCGATGCTAAATATTTTTCGAGCTGATGTACATTATTTAAAGTTCGTAAATAAGTACACGAAGGTGCTATTAAAAAAATATAATATTGATTTCCAAGAAATTGCGCGTTTATCTAATTTTTAACGAATGAGCGACAGGTTGCTTTAATTCTAAGCACAGGCGTATATTTAACGCAAGATTTCCGATTCCTGACTAAAAAAGTAACGTTCATAATGAATCGCAATATTTTTAAATGAAGTTGTCTTATACGTTGAGTATTCATCTCAACGGCTATGTGCTTAAAATTTTTCATTACAAGCGTCTTTTATAATTCCATGATACTACCTGTTTACTTAACTATTAAAAGTTAAGAATCCTTGTTTGCCGTTAGTTCTTTGTCGATGAGAGGGCAAATATTTTTTACTCCACTCAAGTAGTAGTAATAGTATACCTTCAGCCAGTTTTCGCTACTTTTTATTCAATTTTAAACTTTCTAAAAATTCTGGACGCTTACCACCACATCTCATTATGAATATCTATAAATATAGTAATAATAACTTTTAAGTGAGAAATTAATTTTAAAGTTTTACAATTAATTTATAAGGGACGGAGAAAACTAATATAGATCTCTTGTACTCCACCTGGTTATTAATACTCTTACGTTTATCGCATTAGTATATGTATTTAAATATTTGGAGCTTTTTACTCCCACACGAGTATCCAAGCGTTCATTTCTGCTTCAAATGTTTCACGAGTAGATTGATATTTATTATATTTCACATTGTCAACCGCAGGAAAGGGGTGCATTCGAAAAGAAGGATCAAGCTACCATCGGCGATTCATGGAAAATTTATGATGTTATTAATGGCGGTAAAGTACCCAATATAATTCAACATTGTATGGAAATTTAATCAATAATTACCCGGTAACAAACAAGCGTAGATTCTACCTACCATTTAGCAATAGACTTCTAATTTTAAGGGCCCCAATAGCAACCAGAGTATGTTAAATCTAGAACAATTTTCCGATCTTTCCGTTGTAATTAGAAGCCTTAACAAAGTTCTTCACCGTTCAATTCGTGCTTATACTTTTCACTAATTTAAATGTTCCGAACTACTGTTAAAAAGCTGTAAAAATTATGTTTTACTGCAATCATGCTAATAATGCAATTTTTAATTCGACATTATTCGAACAATGCGAGCGACAATAAACAAAATATTTACTTATTGGCTTTATTTCTTTTTATAGGTCCAAGATTTAAGAGTAAAATATTCTAATACATGTAAAATAATAATTTAGCAACAGTATTGTACTATGGAGAAGCATTTTCCCTGTTTAAATACTTAAATAATTACAGAAAGTGAAAACTTATCACAGGTACAATTTTCTAACAATTGAACTAGTCTTAGGAAAAATGCACTAGTAACTTTCTACTTCGTTTGCCATATTTTTACTATATAGAACGTAATAATGTCTGATATACATGCAGCTTTTACATGCCATCACACCATAGTCTTGCATTTAAACCTGAGTATGCACATACCATATATGGTACGCTTGATTGTTATCCTATCATCGATCGCTATTTAAAATCATTTTTTACCGTTAGAAACAGTGCACAGGATAACTTTGAAAAATATTGGAGAAATATAAATCGTATGTAGTTTTAATATTAATTAAAGATGTTAAATTTTATATGTAATAATGTGATTAATTTAAAATAAAGTAATTTCATAAAATGAACTTTGAAATACCCAAATACTTATATCGACGAAAAAACTTCCTAATATAAAGATATAAAATAAATGTATCGTTTAATTTAATATAGTACATATCGCAACTAAAAATCAATTTGTTAAAGACTAAATATAAATGGAATAACATTTTTTTAAAGTTAAAGTTATTTAAAGTTAAATTTGTAATGAGAAACGAATAAAAAGAATTTAGTAATCGAATAATAAATTAGTCGAACTATTAAAACGTACAATTTCATACTATTAGTATAGTAAATAAATATGAGTGATTGATCGATAGATTTACAATTCTCACTTTCGTAAAATTTTTTTAACAATACAAACACAATCTAAAGTTCAATAATAATGGTATTGAAAGATTTAAAAAAAAATTTTAGACAATACGTTGTCAAATAAATTACGATACGTCAGATATTAATAATATTTTTTATAAGGATTCAAAAAACGAATTAACAGAAAATGCATGTAACTCAAATAAAATTAATAATAAATATTTGAGAGACAGAAGTCATCAGAAACAGAACTCATAGTAATAACTTACTCTACGCATTCATTCGTGCAATAATTATATAACGAATAAACGTTGAATAATTGCTTGCACCTTCAGATGCGGCTCCACGTAAAGAACTTTAAACTGCCCCGATGCAAAGCTGAAATAATCTACGCTGAATGCAAGGAAATATAAAATGTGTAGATGTAATAAAAGTGCGTAATTAAAAATGCGAAAGAAGCCGTCGCTTTTTTATCGTATATATATGAATAAATATCACGAATCAGAAAAATGTATGTGTAAACATTGTGTAGTATTTATTTCGTTTTGCCATGCTTTATTGTATCATTCTCATAGCTCGAGATAAGGCATAAAAAGTTTTTTTATTTGCTTGCATTTTTTCTAAATATATAAATTTCATTTTCCATTTGTAATAACGTCTCGTTATTTCACATCTACGTATTTATAGAGGCAGCATCGTTATTCATTCATGCGATTTTGCGTAGCATCGTGGTGAATCTCTTGTGCTTGCTGCTGATGAATGTAAGTGTCACGAATTAATGTAAAATCTTGAAAAGAAAAATCTCTAGTTTCACGTTATTTTAAGCGTTTCATATTTTAAATCTGGTTGCTTCAATTAATCTTTGTTTTTCAATCATAATTTATATTATTACTTTAATATAATTTTTTTTTAATTTACATTAAATATCATAGAATGTTTAGTATTTCATATAAATCGAATGTATTGCATTATGTGCTTTACAATGGAGTTACAGTTTGAACCTCAAAGAAACATAAACATTGCATTGACGGAATATGTAGCTCTTAAAAGCAGAATAATAATCTTCGTTTCCCAAATGGGATAAATCAATTACTTTTGTTAATAGTATCTTAAAAAAATATGCGTACGATATATTATTTACATACGAATATAGTCGTACAATATAGAAACACAATTTTTACTCAATTTATTGGGCTAGAAGTAAAAGTCAATTCTTATTACTCTTGAGCAAATAAAGTTACATAAACATAATCACAAAATTACGAATATGTATGAAAAAGTACATAATTAAATATATTCGCAGGTAAATAAACAAAATCCTGATCTTTAACATACAAATGTAAACACATTTTTTTTCATCGTTAAGTTCACCTCTGCTCTAAACGCTTTTGGAATCCTTACCTGCTTAACACATATTTCGTACAGATTGCAATGAAATTTAGTGGCTGCAAGTAAAATACATATTTAGTGCGTAAAATAACTAAGATACACTCCCTTTTCCTTAATATTTTTTCTTTCTCTGCCTCTTTATAGAGTTCTTTATACACAAAAAATATATAGGAAAAATAATCTCTTGAGCTCAAGAGAGTATATTGCAACATAACGTGTAGTACCTTGTACCAACTAATTTGAACTAAATTCTGAGTGGCTTGGCATTTATTATGAAGCCAAGTGCAATCGTAAGTCCACATTTATTTGGCTGTTGAACTGAAAAATAGTTTTTTACTAGCTTTGTAAGTGTATAATAAATATATGTATAGTAAATATAGACTGGAAAACTATTCATTGTATTCAAGCAGCCACTTTTATTCTCTAGCAAAGGCATTTTAATACGCACAATCAGTTTTAACTCTTAGAAAATTAGTTGATGTAAAAATAAAATACTAATTGCAAAAATACTTTATAAGAATATAACCAATGTAACATCAGGAAATTAATAATTTTATTCGTTCATTTTACAAAGTGGTGACTCCATTTTTTTTAAAACAATACAAAGAAGCTGGCAATCTTGTTTGTTTGTAAATTTTCTTTTATTATTTTTCTCATTTATGAATAAATAATACATTCTTGTATTATAAAAAGGAACCTTTTCGATTTTCTGCAAATTTAATCTGGTTATATCCTGGAATATCCATCGAAGCGAAAATTTTATAGTACAACTGCTCGTTACCTCATAATATAAGTTCTTGTTTTGAATTTATTTCATCTAGTTTCATATTTATTTTTGCTATATCCAAGTTTAAATAATAAACTATTATAATATTATGAGGTGAATAATTATTTATTAAAATATATTTAGCAATAAATAAAAGCATGTCGTTAAAGTGTGAAGCACAATAAACATTCAATTCCTCTGTAAACAAATGGAAATAATATATTTTATACTTATATTTTAAAAAAAATAGCATCGTTACCATTTTCGTTGCTTCACTCATTATCTCACATATTTTTTCGTAGTGTTTAAAATAAGGTAACTTTAGCTAAACTCTAAAGTTCTATGAATCTATTTAAACTAACCATAAAGTTTGAAAGCGGAGACACTATTCGAACTTCATTTTTTCGAAGAAACTAAAGACAAATATATAAATGTGCTTATATACGTAAACTTATATAATATAACATTTTTTCTAACGTTCTTGGGTCGTATTATTAGATCTCTGCATTTCATCTATAAAAGTATTGAAAATTTTTATAAAATCTTATATTTTTATAAAAAGCGTTACAGTAGCACAGGAGTCTCGAACACGGTTTTAAGTGAGTGTCAGAAACGCTCACCCTTATTTTATTTTGATATACCTTTATGGATAATAATATAATTTTTAACTACAATTTTTAGAATACATATGTAAAATACAATGTTTAATCAATGCGCGATCCAACTATATATTAACGAAAATTTTTCGAATTATTTTTCTTCTGAAATAAAGAAGTTATTGAAATACAGATACTAGGATTCCGTATTTAATAGATAATAATGAAAAATTAACTTTACTACATTGGTATTGAAGTTAAAGATATATATATATTTACAAATTTATACATGTAAAATAGAGTAATCGGAAATTAAACACACGAAAACAATAACATTATCTATACGTGAACTTATGAAAAAGTTTTTTCTCTTAATTATCCCATTATTTAAAGTCAGATTTATTACTTTAGATTACATGCTTCAACACAACAATTTATTCTGTGCAGAATTTCACAATAAAAATAAACTAGTAATCTTCCATTTAAAATAAAACTCCCTTACACTATTTTAGAAAAAAAAATTCCAGACTATTTCAAGCATTCACTATGCATACTTAATAAGAAGCAGTAAAAACAGCGGCAAAGAGAGAAAAAAAGACCGTAAAAACTTATTTTTGCCCTCCTCTAGTCCTACTCTCTTTCTTACTTTCGAAATATTCGCTCGTATTTTCTAGCGCACGCAATAAGAGGCGAAAAAAATCGAAGTACTTTGTCCTTAGATTTTCCCTCGATTCAGTTCGTCGAGATTTGCGTCATCTTCAGCTTCTTACTAGAAACAGATGATTTAATGCGTGATACTTTTTGCACTTTCTGTTCGATCCTGTTAAAGCTATAAGAAATAATTCAAGCACAATAGTAAATGAAGAATCAAATTAAATGTGAAAAGAAAGATAGTCACAATTGCAGTGCAACTAACGACGAAAATAGATGAGAACGCACTTAGTGAAATGGGCTAGACCTTCTGCAGACCATCAACTAAATGCAGTTTTTAACTTTGTAAAGTATGCAATGATTTTTTTTTTAATACAAGTTCTATAAATCAACGCACAAGACATTTAGAGATGCTGACATTACTTACCTTTGTTTTTGCATTTATTTTTTCGAAAGTCTTTGCATTAGCTTTTTTTCTCGTTGTAAAATAGAAAGAATGGTTATGAGTATTTATTTTATTTATGGAAGATAAAATATGAAATTATTTTAAACTTTTATTAGAAAAAGGTTATTAAGTAAATTTGTAAATTATAAATGCTCAATATATATTTCAAATTCTTTCAATATAAAAATATAATGAGATTTCAAAACTTCTTAATCGTTTAATCGATATTTATAATATATGTTGTATAAAAGAAATTTCTACTCACCTGAATTTATTAAAAATCTATTTTATATTCGGATATAATAAAATAAGAAATTTAACTTGAACTCTAATAAAAATGAATTTTTTTGCTCATTTATCGAAGGAAAATTTAAAAAAATATTAAGTAATCGAAAAAAAATTGAAAAAACCTAAAGTAAATAGTTAATGTTTAAAATTTTCAATAATACTAATTGTTACAATAAGTACTGAATTAAATCTACCGTCGAGTTATCATTTTTTATCAGAATTATCAAACTTTATTGTAAAATTTAATACGTAAACTTAATTTAATTAACTTTAATTAAAGTGAAGTAATAAATAGCTTATACGTTAAAAATAAAAATTAAGAATACATTGAGAAACGATAGATAGATATTTTTAGTGTCGCACACTAGATATTAAGAAGATTAAAAATTTACTTTTAATTTTGAATATAGAATAAGCTTTAGCTTAAGATGCATCGTTACGCCTAATTGGATTCGTAGTTCTTTAAACATATATTTAAAAAGAGATATATTCTCATTAAGAAGATATTACATCTTAATATAATATGTACTTGCGTATGTTAATATCTTAAAAAATACAGATACTATTAGCATAAAACCTGTTACAATACAATCCTTGGAATAATTTGCAATAAAACTTGTATAGTTTTTAATACGATAAGCAGACAGAAATAAAAGCAATTCTCGAAGTTGTATAATCGTATTAGTATAATAACATTTTCGTGGAGCGTACCAATACAGTTACTTGAAATTTATTTTCACTTAAAATACGTTTGGGGGTGTTGTTTTAAAAATTTTGCACAGAATACTCGGGCTCGAAACAAATGCGAATTAAAAGGTGATTTAAGCGAAATTATCCAATCTAGTCAAGTAAGTATTTTAAATGAATTTATAAGGCAATTTAAGTTTGCTAATGAAATGTAGAGTTTTTCACTCTGCTGTAGTACTTGTAAAACAAGCTAATTTTTTAAAGCACGGAAGTGTAGCTCCCGTGCATGTGCGGAGACACGTGTTCGCATAAACGATGGAGGAGTGCGAAACACTAGCAAAAATACGAGTAGATCTTGCTCGAGCAAAATAGAGATTTGTATGCAATGATAAAATTAAAGGAGGTGAGGGAAGCGTTGGCTACAGAATGAAAATTTACCGTCGACACTTGGCCTCTGTAATTTGCAAATGTGCCCTCTCCTCTCCACTCTCCAAACAGCCACGAAAGTGCTCGCTCTCGCGGACTTTAATTATGAAAAAAATGAGATTTTGCAAATTCAACCAGCTGCAGTAATGCAATATCTCTTATGCCAGCCGCGATCGTCATCTTCCTATTGTATCCAGTCTTTTTGGCGTATTTTTAGGCTCCTTTTAAAAACTTTTATTTTATAGGCTTCAGCGCGGGAGAGATTCTGTCTAGGAAACACAACTGCTTCTTGATCAAATCTCCAACTCGTTCCCTCCTATTTTTACAATTAACAGACTTAACAACTTCTAAACGCGATTTACTGTATAAATTTTCAGTAATCGTGATTCTAACTTTATTTATTGATACACGTAAAATAAAAAGATGTTTTGGGGAATAAAATTTTCAACTAACGCAAGTTGCGTACGAAATTTAGATTCATCAACTGCTTTATGCACTTCAAACTATAATGTTCTGTTCTTTTGAACGAGTATTGGTTTAACAATTTCAATATCAAACAAAATTAATACATTTCTTTATTTTGTTGTGCCTGTTTAAAGTTTCGATCTTTTGAATCAAATTATTTATAATCGTATTAAATCATTTTCTAAATTTAATTACTGAGAATTTTATTTGAGTTTTCAAATTTTCAATATAAAGCATTCAATGCAAATTGTTTTATAAACCAAATTTATTTTAATGATTTATTTTAAGGCTACAAAGCAAATGTTTAATCTAAGATTTTGAATTTCTATTACTGCTTTATCCATTTTTATATCTAAATGAATTAACTAATAATAGTTAATAAATAGCATGTATCAATACTTATTTGGTTTACGTTAATAACGATTTAAATTACATTTATCGTTTAACTTGACAAGATTTACAATTTAATAATATTAAAACTTATTTACTCGTGAAAAAAAAAAATATCTGACAGAATAAGATGAACGAATAGATTTTTGATGATTTTCAAAGGATTGACAACGTTGAATGGTGCCACTTTTATTAAATTATGATGATTTAATGCTTCACAGTATTGTGTATAGAATAATTTCACGGTCAACCCCCTTAGCATTTCATCTAAGACAAGAAACGGAACATTTGTTAGAGACTGGGGTGCAACATTTGCATATGACATAATATCCTTAACTCATACAACCACGAATGCAGCTGTGGAATATCTTTCCGTACGAGTTGACACTAAAAAGCATTGAAATTAAACGCGTAGAAAAATACAAAGATAAATGTAGAAATGTAGAGACCTTAAAAGTATGAAGAGAACGGTTAAAAAGAACGATAAAAACAGAATGAAAAAATTCAATTATATCCGAATGCTAAATCATTTTCATGACTATAATTTTTAATAATAAAATTGCAATATTTAGAATTCTACTACTACCTGTGCTAAACTTGATATCTGAAATTACGAATACAATTAAAGAATATTATCGTATCAATAATTTTAAATAAAATATGTCAAATGTGTCTAAATCTTCCAGCTCAAGCAGGCCGCGCGCATTTTTGTTAAGATCAAACATGATAATACCGCAATCAACATTTGCTCGTTACATTGTCACGCAACTAAAAATTTAAGAGAAAAATGTATGTTCTTGATTTATATCGACACATATGTTTACTCTCCAAATTTCCTTTTAATCGAGAGATTTAGAAATTAGAGAAATTTCGATGATATTATTATAAATTAATCGTGTTTATAAATTCTTATTCCTTAATTCCTGTTGATAAAATTACTTAGTTTGTAAAATCTGAAATTCAATGTTCCTGATTGTATAATAGTTGTAATATTTCTCTGTGAGGATACAATTTCCTAATTATTTTTTCTATATTTTTAATATTTATCAATATTTTTGACTGTGCGATAGATTAACGGTAATTACATCTATCTTATAAAAAAGCAGTATATAATTTATAGAATACTTACAAATGAGAAAAATATCAATTTTACTAGTTTTTCTGACTTTCAGTTTAACTGATAAGTTCGAGTAAAGCTGAACCGACCGAATTTAATAGAATATACGCTCATTTCTATTTAAAGAGATTTTTGCTAGAAATCTTCCTGTATGTGCCAATGGATTAGGATACAGACACGTGAAATTTGCAATAAAAAAGATTCGAAGTTAATCCTATGATTTGTCGTAACCGCTTGTTCTTAAGAGTATAAGGTAATATTTCATTGATTGAAAGTTATTCTGAGAAGTGGGTATATTCATAATATCCTTGATATCCACTTGAAACGACTTGAAAACTCTAAGTATATCAACTTCTCATCTAATCTTATCTAGCACCTTCATTATCCATTTCAACTTTTAGTTGCTATTCAACATTCAACATCTAAAAAAGAGGGAGTTTAACTCATAAATCATAAGGTATCTGTTTCCAGTCCTTGTAGTTAGGAAAGTACGTCCTTAGCAAGAGCTTCAACTTTTTCTCTACATTATTTGAATGGTTATCTTACTTTTTTGTTCTTTTCTTTTAATACGGATTTTACAAAAAACGAGCATTACACCGAAATCTCTAATACATTCGTGCGTCATAATCCTTGCATTGGCTCATTATACATGTTTTGGTCACTGTTTATGATCTCTAATCATAAAGATGAATTCCATATTTGCTGATTTGAAATTGATATTAAGAAATTTATTAAAATTTTCCTTTAAATACACTTTTATTTAAATTTATTATTATTTTGAAACTATCATAAATATTTTTGAAACGTGTTCTGAATATAAATTCATTTGTAAAATCTGTATGTGCAACCATTAAAATGATGGTAGCATAAGTTATACACAAAATGAAAGAATTAAAGAATCTCAAATTAAAGAATCTTGATAAAAATTTGTAAAAAGCTCTTGTTAAATTACTTTTTTATCACAAGTTATAATATTTATAATTACACTTTTAATTTAAATTGAAAATAACAGATAACAAAATTATTTAACTTTAGTAAACATTCAGTTTACATGCTAAAATAATAAATGATAAATATCTAGATAATCTTAACGATTTCTAACTCTTTCGCTATAAAATTTAAACTCACTTTCGGTATAATCGGTTGGAATTTGAAAATACTATTGAAACAGAGTTCACAATATTTAATTGATTTTCTCTCTTTCTCTCTTTATCTCTTTTTCACTCTGTGATTCTCTATATCTTTTTTGTTCTCCATATATTCTACTCTTTATCTTTTTATCTTCTTTCACTGTATATGTATGTTTGTTTTCCTTTCCTCTTCTCTTTTCAATTTTTTATTTAAATTTTTCTCCTTTACTATGATTCCTTCAATCCATACCTTATTTTCTTCCATCTTTCTTTTATTCGCTTTCTATCTATTCTCCTCTCTCTCTCTCTCTCTCTCTCTCTCTCTGTCTATCTGTTTCTCTAAAGAATGCAATAGCAAGAAATATTATAAGTCAAGCCAAATATTACTTTTATTTTCTTTTGATGCTTGTCTACAAGTAAAAACTATTTTAGAAAAAAATGCGATTATGTGAATGACATTCTATCGTATTGAAGAAGATGCAAAGGATAAGTAGCTTAAACTAAGGATCAAGGTTTTAGAGGATCTATGACCAAACTTTTTAAGCGTCTTTAATAGATTTGATGAAAAGTTTAGTTAATTAAATTGTTCAACTATTTGAAATACGATACGTTTATTAAAACTTCATAGGACTACTTACAGTACTTTCTTGAAATATAATTTTAATATAATCCTGTATAGAATACATTACATATTCTCAGCTAAATTTTCCACAGATCTTAAGACTTGGTGGCCCTCAACATCCAATTATTTGACTTTATGTATATGGAAAAATTTTAAAAAACTATTCATACTTAATAAAATATTTTATTATTATTTAAACTGTTAATTTAGCTTGTATATATATAACTGAAAAAACAAATTGAAAAAATAAATCTAATTTCTTTATATGTATCATACTAAATAATAAGTTTTATTGTCGTAAAGAAGGAAAATAAAAAAAAAGTAAGTTAATTTTAAGTTTATTTTGTAATATTTTATGTCTCATCTATGCATATCTCACTTTGAAGTTCGTGAGCCTAATATAAGGCTTTATAAAAATAATAAAATAATATTTTATAAGATTTTTTTTAAATAAATATGTTAGATGTATATAAATAGATAAGATGACGAAGAAAAATTTTCAAAATAAATTTTCAAACAAAAAGTAGGTATCAAATATTTACATAAATTATTGATTTTGTTTATTTCAATTTTAGACTCTGTAAAAATTTTATAACTAATTTTTTCTTTGCATTTTGAAAGTTGATACACATGAAAGTGCATAAAAAATTGTAAAGTTTTGAACTTGTTGATATAACTTTACTGACAATTAAACTCGTAAATTATATCAAAGTAAATATAAAAATTTACTACTAAAATGATACTTAATTAATTGGATTAAAAATAATTAATGTAAATAAAAAAAAACATAAGATAGATATAAAAACGAACGGTACTAAGCTGTTGATTTTTAATGTTTTATCAAATATAACAAGTAGATACATATGAACATTTGTGGAATAAGCTATAATAATTTTCACTGACTCGTGCAATCGGTAACCTGATTTTTGTATTACTATTATTTATATTTTATAAGCATTCTAAGCCAAGACAAGCTCATTCAATTTTTGTCATTTAAAAATTTGTAAGCACCGATTTTATTGAAAAGACCTATATTATAATCTGCAACATAAAATAATTGAAGTTGATTGATTTTATTCTTTTATAGTCCTTATTTACTTGTAATGGCTTCATTTTTTGAATTCATTAAAATCACATTTCAATAAAATCTTATAAATATTATGCTTCAAAACTTTAAGCGATATCGAATTAAGCAATAATATTAAAGTTAATGTCATTTTGTATTCAGTTTGTATTCAAGTATGAGCTAAAATGTAAAATTGAATAATTCTAGTTTATTCGCAGTCCACACATACATTGATGAAATTCAACGTTTTTCACGGATTCGTAAATCAGCAGATCCTGTTATTCAAATGAACAAAAACTTCACGTATCTTCATATCCAGGAGTTCTCTCAGTTATATTAAATTCAACGATATAATTTACAAGACTCGGGAAATCCTCAGTATCCTGCGAAGATTCTCTTCCACGCATTGCGTGAACATTCGAACGTTTCAAAGGATACAGAACTCGGCTGGATAATAGAATGACTGAGGTAGTTGTATTACATACATGAATGTATGAGCTGAGCAAATTAAGTCGCATCACCGCCCCGAACCTTGGCAACAAGCAACTGCGAATTTACGTTTTCAATATCTTCTAGCAGCGTCCGTTTTGCGTAGCTCCCTTCTCGAACTCTGCCGTTGGATGTTAAACATTCCTGTTTAGCATTTTCACAAAGAAAGTTTAGTCCCTGTAAAAACTTACACGCTAATTTTCCGAAAATTTTCATAACAGACCGGCACTATTTTGATATGCGCGACGCACGAGGTGATGAAAATAAATATGAAACATTACTCGGCAGAAAGATTTCCTATGCTTTCCTGTTTACTCCAATTTTGTTCTCAGGTATATTGAAACAGGAATTGTACAAAGAGCATGGAAGATTAAATTTCCGGTGCATTTATGACTCCATAGCTGGTGTAAGTTCTTTGCACGAGCAATTAAATTGCAATTTTTATCATTTCACTTTACGTGCAAACATACAGCTTTTTTATGTAACAATGGGGAGGGTATATTATCGTTAAAGTGACGATTTAAAGCTTAAGAAATGCCTTCATCAAACTCAAATTTAAATATGAATTTTTAATTTTTATCAGTTCTTCGTATAAAAGTAGATAGAAAAGTTTTTAATTTCTAACTAAATCATTAAATAAGATAGGAATTGCGAGCTTCTATTTTCTAAGCGAACAAAATGATAAAGTAAAGTTTTAAGAATTTTTAAACGCATTGTTTAAATATAATTTTTATAATTTTAAATAAAAATTTTTTTAATATTTCAGAAAATCATAATTTTAATAAAATCTTGACAATTGTATGATTTACATTACTTTACAAACTTTAACAATGAATAAGAAGCGACAATTATATATAGCAAATATTAACCAATAGAATTATTAAGTTTCTAATCAAGAGTTTCCTTAAAAATTTAACAACATACGTGTAAATTTTATTTTATCAATAAAATTTCTAATATATATAATGAATTGACGAATAATGCATATATAATATAATCATTGCCATTATTATCATGTTTTTTTTATTTATTTCAGGTTTTGTTTTGTATTTTAGAAATAGTAGATTTGAATAACAAAAAATAAAAAATAATACACGTTTAGTATATGCTTAAAAAGCAAAACAAAATTTTCACAAATGACTATACTAAATGAAAATGTTTGAAATAAGTTGTCGATAGGATAAAGATTTATTCTAAAGAATTGAAAAACATAACTTAAATCTACGCCAATATTGTTAGATTATCTATTTAATTTATTATCTATTCTGAAAAAACTATAAATATAAATAACTTTTCATTTCATTAAATTTTCCAATGTTTTAAAAGCATATTTAGACTATAATATACTGATTAAGAACTTTTTCATCTCTCTTGCATTGTAAATCATTAACGTATATTTATGCAAAATTTTCATATGTATTTATACATTGTATATATATATATATATATATATGTGTGTTGTGTTTATTTTATACGCGTATATACATCGAATAGCAATATTGCAAAAGTTGATTACAATGAAAAGTAAAACTTTCTCTGAATAATGAGAAGCTGAGAACAAAGTTTTATGTTACACGCTTAACAATGAAATATGTAGTGTCGAATTTATGTAATGTAATAACCACTAGTAGAAAATATTAGTATCATGATCATTAAAATATGCGTTTATAATGTTGAACTAAGTGTAACTGCTCTTTATTTTGTGTCTTTTTTTGAGGGTCTATATTAAAATAAATGTCTGCAATTTGTATCACATGATAAAATATCGCTTTGTATAATACCTTTTAAAATAAGTTTAATTTTGTTTACTTGAAGTCGAGAAGTATTTTCGGACAATATTTTGTTTCCTATATTGAATATCGGCCTTCCAATTTGATTCATTATTCAGACATTTATTATCATTAACTTTATATTCACCGTACTTTATAGACTATATTTTTATGTTATATTTGATTTTCCTTCTTTAATAAATTGTTGTTTCGTCGCTCTTATTTTTACTACCATTATTCGTCGAGTTTTTTATTATTTCTAAATTGTTGTCAATTCTTTTTGCGATTATAATATTGAATGAATTATTGTGCGCTTATTATTACATTTGTATTGTAAAGAATCGAATCAAGTACTCGAATGTAAATACTCATTTAAATATGTCACTTTCTTTACAGCAATAATACACATGCGCATGAGTTGTTGTATTCTTTATATAGTACTGTAACACCTTAATAAATGGACATAACTATAGATTAATACATACAATCTATAAATATTAAATGATGAGCAACAAAATGGCCCTAAAAAGGATAGGCTTGTCGAGGGAGTTCATTTCATGTACCAAGAGCGAAAGATCGAGTACTAAGGCAAAATAAACTAATGCTTGGTTAGTTGGTATGCGATGGTAGCGCAGCGAGAGAAACCTTCGTTCGTCGTTCCTTGCTGAGTCCGAGAAATAGAGAAGACGAGGCGTTTCCAGAGTCTTGTCGCTCTTCCTTAGCCGTTGTGTTGGTGGAGATCTTGAAACCCTCGCCGCTGAAACAATGCTACCAGGTCTCTGTCTTTCGGATCCGTTTCACCCTTGTCATTCTGTCGTTTTCCGACCCTTTCTGATATCTGACTGCACCGCTGACAGAGAACTACGGACTTGGAGAGCAAACCACGAATGCATAACGCCAAAATGAAACTAAATTACGCTAAAATCGGATATGTAAGGTACTCGGGTAAATATGTTGATTTACAGTCGCAGCAGATGAAAAGTGACTAGTTCGTAAAAATTCAAAAATAATTGTATTTCTGAATTTTATCTGTTTAATTGTCCTTACATTGTTGTAACTATTCAAGAAAGTTTATAAGCCTTTTAAAGTACACGGCCGTTTTAATTAAGTTGTTAAAACATAATTTAAGAATGTAATTGAGTAAATAATATAAATAACGAATTTATGCTATCCAGTGCATAATACCATAACTATTGAAATTTTCCTCGATGTTAAATTTATCAGGAAGTTGTATAAACAGATTGTATGACATACCATTAGTTTCTTTATACTGTGCAAAGAAATAAGTTTTTATTTATAAAAAAATATCTAACAATGCAAATATTTATTACGCGTGCAAATATTTTAAGGTAGAAATATTACACCATGGCATGAATAAAATTGACATCGAGCCTTTAATTTAAAATATTCAACTTTTATCACCAAAGGAAATATTCCATATACGTTGCAAATATAATCAATTTTTTTAACATTTTTTTTCAATTTAATCCGATAAAATTTAACCTAATTTAATCTGAGTAAAACATTCATCTGTTTTAATGATTTCAAAAGCTAAATAAATAAATTTTATGCATAAAACAAAATTTTGCTAATTGAACCATTAAAAAAAAAAATTATTTTATCAACAACAACAAAAATAAATAATGTAGGAAATTTAATGGGAAAGTATAAAATACTATTTTATTACAGTATAAAATATTTATATTTTACAGATATTAAAATCTACAATTTTGAGTTTCTTGCCTGATTCAATAGTTGTTTTTAATAGAAAAACTTCATTTTTATCAGTATATGGAAACATATTCATTTTTTATTCATTTTTATCAGTATATGGAAACATATTAGATTGATTTTACGAAAATTGATGTTAGGAAAATTATGTTTTTATATGACTCTGTAACAACGATAAATGACATAACAATCTTTGAAATCTACTTTAACCTGCTTAAAACGTTTTTCAGCAAAATATAAAAATCACTTATCAGTTAATTTTAGAACACAACAAAGTATTTCTTAACAATGTTCGATCAGTGCCGGGCACTTAAGACACTTTTTCGTGATATTATTTTTTAATGAACTGAACAGATTTAAGAAATGTAATTTTTAATACACAAATTATTACATATAATTTATCATTAATAATATAGAAAAATACAAATTAATACTACGAAAGCTATGCACACTTGTCCAAAAAACAAATAAATGAATTAATGATTAAATAATTTTTATTTAGTTTAGTATTTTAGTATAGTATTTTACTTTAATTAAATTTTCATAGTATACTCTTCATGTATTTGACAGTACAATTACAACATAAATCGTAATATATTTTAAACTTCCAAAAGCAAAAAACTTCTAAAAAAGCTTTTTTACAGTATACTTCTAAATTTATTGTAAATACATTATACTGTATCTATGCCAGCCGAACAAAAAAGAAACGATTATAAAATTATTTTTAAGAATTTAATTAATTTTATATTAAAAAGTAATACATATCATGTTATTTTTTCATAATTCATTGTTTCATACTTATTATTTTTAAATTTCTTATTTTAAGCTTTGATATTTATAAGATGAAAAATTCGTATTATAAATACAAACTTTAATACATGTAGATATTTAATGTTAAATATATTATTACATATTTGTGAAAAGTTCATATCTATCTGCGCAAGACGTGTGTTAACGGGGTTAGATTCAGAATAAATTTAGAAAATTTATATGCTAACAATATAAAATTAAAACCGAAAGATAGATTAAAGACAATAATGCTCAAAAGACCTGACAAACGCCTCGATTATTTATTTTGGTTCTTTTTAGTAATTTTGTTTATAGATTCCTCCTCTTAGTGCATTTTTATTTCACATCTTTCGATTCTGTTTTCTCTGTCGAACTGATATAAATTGAAATAAGTACACGTAATTTATTTAATTATTTATATTCAGAAATAATCGTCCAATAGTAAATATTCTAAGATCTTGTAAAACAGATCATTGCTTTATATTCTTTTGTAACTCATGTAAATTATTTATTTTATTAATTATCAGTATTTGAATACATGTAAGGTGGATCAATTTTAAAAGTAAAATAATTTTCATTACATATTTTTTTAAATTAAATAAAAATATTATTAAAAATTTCATTTAGAAAATATTTTCACAAGCTAATTCTCTTTGAAAACAATAAAATGCACTGAATTTGAAACTTATAAATAAGATTTGAAAAAAGTTAATAGATTGATTAATATAACTGCTTAAACTTACATATTTGTTAAATAGTTAATTGAAAACTTTATATTAGACTCCTATACATTTGACTTTCTTTAAGATTAACAAAATTAATTTTTTATTCAAAGTTTAATTACATTCAAACCCATAAAAACTTACCACAAAAAGTATTATTTTGATTTAATTAATTTTTTTTCAAACTCCTTGTACTGATTTCTTCATGATACCAACACAATATGTATGCAAAAAAATTTTTGTTTATATTATTTCATTGCATAAAATTAATAAAATATTGTTAAATAAAAGCAATTTTTCTATTTTTTAAATTGATCAATATTATGCTGTTATTATTTTTATTATTATTTTTGTTTTAAAATTTCATAATATATATATGAATCTAAATATAGAATTTCATTTTAATTATAAAGATTATAAAATTATAGTAAGCAGATGGTTATAATAAAATAATTTTTTCAATATTGACAACTGATTCATTATTTGATTTATAATTGTTTTAAAATATGTACAGTTTTTAAGTATTTTTGTCTTTTACAAGCTTTACTATTTTTATGAATTTTAATTTATTATACAAAATAGTTAAAACTTTTAATTTTAAAAAAATTTTCTTTTTTTATTAAATTGTTTTAACTGTTAATGTCCATCTAATATTAATAAAAAAATTATTGATAAACTTCAAAATGCGTCTACTAATTACTGATACAAGGAAAACTATATAGTAGTTAAAAAATTAAAAAACTTTTTTATTGTAATTTTTATTGTAATTTATAATGCTTATCATATTAGTATTATTAGTACGAATATGCAAGTTTAAATTAATATTAATTAACCACAACTTTGTATCAACTATCATTACTTACCATTAATAAATATAAATATTAATTTCTTTTTATTACCATTTCTTAAACAAGTATCGGATTTCCCAAAAATTTATATAAATTTATAATATTTAATGTTGACGAAAATTGGTACATTTTAGTTATTTGATATTTCTATGTTTTATCTCTTTTTTAATATTTATGCTAATAAGTAATATCCATGTTTATGATGATTGGTCAATGAATTTAAACACCGTATCCTTACTAAAAGCTTTACCAAGAATTTTTTCCTTTTCCAATACTTTTCTGTATTAGTTCAATAAGATTTCATTGTAGGTATAACATTTTTTTTATAATAATCTATGTAAACATATTTATAATTTATGTCCTTTTTCTATGATAAATAATTTTCTTTTAATTGGTTATCATCAGTATAAGTTTCTATATGTACTACGTACTATATTATGTACTACTATTGTACTATATCTACTATTTTTGGATATTTCATTATAATAAAGAGAGAGAGAGTTGTTAGAAAGTGAAAAATGTCATACTTTGAAGGTGTAGTTAACGATTCTCATTAATATTAAGTTTTACAATTAATATTAATTTAATGTTTTTAGTAGTACTCTGTTGTTTATGAAAACATATTTGCATATGTGATTATTTATTTACATAATTATTTCTCCTTTACTAACACTTCAATGCACTTTATTTTTTAAACAAAGTGTTAATTTTTTCAGTGCAATAGAATCATTAATGTAAACCAACTTAAACTTAGAAGTAATGTAAATAAAGAAGAATTGGCAAGTACATAAAACTAAATATTATTCAAAAGTACCTACATCCTATGTCTATTAAGATATTAACTTTATCTTCTCAATATCTTATCTTCACAATATTATAACATAATATTGTATTATATTATTTGTTTTTAAAATTCTAAACGTAGGATATCTATTCTAAAATAACAAAAATATAATATATAATTAAAATATAAGCTTTTTTAACGTTTATTTAAAAAATTGTAAGTTCTAGATATTTTCAATAATATAAGGCTTCATTTAGTTTAATTACTAATTTTATTAACTATTTATTTTACTAAAAAATTTATATTATAAATAATAATAATTATTATTCTTGCTAATTTTGTTCAGAAATAGTATTAAAAAATTTTTATTATAACTTTCACTTACGTCATACAATAATCATTTCAATATCTCATTCACAGATCTTCATATTAACTATTAATTAAATTCAAAGTATAATACTTACAAACAAACTTGGTCCTACTCGCTCAGACTATTACATAATTTTAAACATGTTCGGGTAATTGCTCAATTAAATCATTTGACTTAATGAAATCGTAGAAAAATATTAGCTTAATTTAAATTAAAAACTATTTTTTAATGATAAATTTTCAGCGTATTTACGCAAAATTTGAAAAGAAACTATTTTATTTCTTGAGTTAAGATGAAACTAACTTCCAAATGAAAATATAATATTTATTTTAAATTTCACAAATTAATTATTATCTCGTTTATAATAAAATAATTAATTTTAATGATTACTAATCATTAAAATTCATCTATATACAGTATCAAATTTTATACAATATTTTATAAAAATTTTATACAATATCAAATACTATAATAACATTATATGATTGGTGTACTTTTTCGGATGATATATAATTTCATAAAAATAATTCTTAGGAAAGAAATCATACCGTGAAACTCGTAAATTTATATACTTTTTAAGCAGAAATGAAAACTGTCAACATTTTAAATTTGATACAACCGGAATACAAATGAAAACACATTATTTGAAGGTTGAATAAAAAAAACTTGTTAATTCGAAATAATGGGAGTTTATTAGTAAGTATCGTAGGACGCGTTGCTAAACTTCAAACTTAAATAGAATTTAAGTTTAATAAATAGAATTCTGTTTCCTAATTTACTCACGAAGTAGCTTTTATGGATATTATAGAAGAATAATCTGTAAGTTTTGCGGATTCGAACTATTGGGTTAATAGTTAATGATAAAAATTTGGATCATTTTTTTATATAATTTATTTTGTTACTTAAAAATTGTAGAAAAATCTCTGATAATTTTTTGAAAAATTTTAATATATAAAAGAATAGAAACTATTAGAAAAATATTGTTGGTTCAACGAATACTTACTACTGGGTACAATTGTATAATTTATTGATTTATATATGTAGCATAACTTGATTTAAATAAAAAGATGACAAATACTTTGTAGCAATCTTAAAAATATCAAGTAGATTTTACAAATTAAAAATTTCATATATTTTTGAAAGTGTAGTTTTAAAAATTAATTGATTTGCGGATATTAATACTGTTAATGATCGCGAGCGCGTAATTTCGGAGGTCGTTAGGAGAAAAGAATAAATTAATTTAGGCACCTTTTCTTGTTCGGCACTTTTTCGGCAAGTAAGTCGCAGGGGCTAATCGGTCGGTGTTTTACAGTAATCGAATAGGATCTGGTCAAATATGTCTGCCGATGGCTGCATGTATAACCTTTTGCCGTATTGTTTACACACCGGAGATTTACGGCCTATTTTCGGTTCGTAGCTTATTACGCGCGCCGAATTTCCCGCGAAGAGTATGTTTTTCCTTAACCGAAACTTTCCCATACCCTACGGTTCGCGGGAAATGCACTTAATCGGGTATTATTTCGCTGCGGTTATTAAATCAAAAACAACAGATATAATTTCTATTGCGTTTGAAAATATAAAAGTCGTCCACGCACGGTCTTCGAAACTGGCGACAAAATTGAATCATTCTGTCGCCAACAAATACATTTATCAATTTTGAATAAAAAATTATCCTGAATGATATCAATAAAACTTTGCTTTGAAGACTTACAAATTGTATAAACATTTGGCTTTCAAAAGTTTCTGAATTATTTTATTTTTTTAAATTGAAACTACATTAAATCTGCATTGAAACTTTTCGTTTATTAAAAAAGTTTATATATATAAATTATTTATTTTGAATTTAGCTATTTTTTGTCAATACTATTATTTAAAAAAAAATTTTTCCTTAAAGTAATAGAATGATTCAAAACTGCTACCAAACAATGTAAATTTTTATATGGGTCATCATATCACTTCCATTCTCTGAAGAGAATTTCATGATGCTTTCAATAGAAACTGCAATACTCGTGGCATCACTTGTAATATTCTAAAGTTGTCAACCTCGTGTCGCTCTCATTGTTTACAATTTTCAGTACAAACGATCGTTCCACTTTTTTAAAAACGATTATTCTTTTATTAACCTAATATTTGTCGGAGGATTCACTAAATAAAATTTAAATAAGTTTACTTTGTATAATGTAAAATAGTATGATTTATTTTTTATGCTAACTGAGAAAATTTTTATAGGTCAAAAATATTTTCGTTGTTTTATGTAGTATTAAAATATATATTTTCAGTTTCTTCTAGTTTTAAAAAAATAAATTCCTTTTTTGTTTTAGAATATTACTTGTTAATTAGGTTCTTGATCTCAAATACTGTTTGCATTGTTATAATCGACTGGAAATACTTTCACTGGAAATAATTCGCGAGTTTTTTATGGTAAATCATGAATATTGAATTTAATTGAACTACTAATAAATATTTTAGCTTAGAAAATTTTTAACTTTTACTTTGTTTACATATTGTGATTTTATAAACTACATTCGTTGAATAGGTGTTTAATGAGACGAAAATTGTTCACCGAAAATAGTAAATATTGGCCACTTCTATTCGAATTCTCACACATAAATTCGCATTATTTTATGACCGACCTAAGCTATCTTTATAAAATATTTTATTGCTATCTATTTCTTATAACATCTTAACCTAGTCCGTAATATTAAAAATTTGAACCTACTCCACTACTTCTAAGTTTCTTATTATTAGAATTATCCTGAATTTTCTGTAGAACAGTTGACCCCGATATTTGACATTAGCTATTTTAATTTTTGTTCTAGCTTTTGAGTTTTCTTGTTCATCTATTTTAAATCTGTTATAGATACCTCTAAACTTCTATTTGAATCTAAAGAAAATTTTCTAAAACATTGTGTTCATTCACAATCTCAAATGAAGTATTTTTTCTGTTTTTATTCAATGATTATTTTCATTTTGATAATAATATCTTCCTTTTTGAGATCATACAGCTATATTTTTAAATATTTAGATAAAATTTTATATATTTATTAGAAATAATAAGTAACAAACAATTAACATTATTTTTGTCTTTTTTTGAGAAAAAATTTTTTGTAAAAGAAAATCATATATTCTGAGTGTTAAAACACGATATAAATTGAGTAAAATAAGAAAAAGGAAGTTTATCCGAATTGCGAAAAATATTCATCGATTAAAAACCTAAATTAGTAATGTTTGTGCATTTTTCTCGAGTATAATCTATACGAGCAACTATCATGTAAAAATGATATATCCTATGTCATGTATACTTCACATATGTAATTTATTTATCATATCTTATCTAATCTAAATTTTTATAATTTTCAAAAAACTGAGAAATAAAACGTGCAAATAATTAAGTATCTGGATTTGAAGCAATGATGGAATGAAATTTAACGTTAATTACGGTAGCAATTTTTTAGGGAAACTTCAATAAATATTTAAATATTTACACGAAATAAAATAATTTAGATGAAAAATAAGCCCATTCTCCTTAATTTTATTCTTATTTTATTTTTATTTTATATTATTGAATGCAGTAAAGTTAAGCTTCTTCGGTCACAATGAAAGACGTTATGATCTATACTGCTATTATTTTAAAAAATAATATTTGAAGTACATACCAAGTTTCATAGTAAGAAAATTTTTTAAACATGTAAAAGGCTTTATAATATATCAAAATGCAATTAATATAAGTTTTTTTTCTAATTTCATGGTTAATTATTATTGTTGTATTTAAGAGCAATAATTAATTAAATTTTAGTATGAAATTGATTTCAAAGCAAATGTTAAAAATTAAATTATGCCTTGTATAATAAAAACTATTCCTCATCTTTTTATTATATATAATTATTTTAGTTAAAATCTATTATTTTTCATTAAATAAATTGAAAAACTTGAAATAATATCTTTCTACATTAGATTTTCTAGGAATCATATCTCTATCCTTAGTTATTTTTATGTTACTTTTAATGTTACAGAAAGTGTAATTATTGTTAGTAAAGCAAAAAGATAATTTATTAAGTATTTATACATATATAGGCACCCTTGTTTATCTCTTCTTCTTTGGAATGTTCTACTTCTTTTTAAATTGTATGTAAATTTTATATCATGTAACACAATTTTTCACGTATAAGTTTGTTTAAATTGATTTTTAAATAAACCAAAAAACAATAGCCATCGTATGGAAAAAATAAAATTGTTAAATAGAAAAGGATATATTATGTAAAATCTAAAATTGTTCTAAGCTTTAATGATCTATTCTAGTATTTTTTAAATATATATGAAACAACATTTTTTTAAATAATCGAAAGTATTTCTTCATTTCAGCATAGAATTTAGTATCAGAAATAATACACGTAACTCCAATTTGTCGACTTGATCACGCAAAATTAGCTGCATACTAGAAAAGTAAGTGACTAAAAAAAAAAGTAATGTTTAAACGTGAAACCATCTAATGACTCGAAGCTTACCTTCGCTATGAGCGTCAGTCGTAAAGACTGAAGAAGAGGTACCATTTTTTAAGATGAATGAGTCCATTCGGTAGTTGGTGACTGGAAAGTATTTCTTATCTTACACGAAACCTGGTGAATTTAATTTAAGCATAAGAACTTCGTTTCAGAAGTAATTTTCAAAAATTATAAAACTACAAATAATAATTTAAAACATATATATGATATGTTTTTACTAAAAATTAACATTACTTACGCAATAAAAGGGAAACTAATAATTATAAAAAAATATTTGGATACTGTTTTGGTAACCTAGAAACAGTTGAAAGTCAATTTAAATAATATTTATAAAGCTTGAATAAGTTCAATCTCTGTTTAATGCAATAATTTAACTAATAATTAAATTGATTTGTAAATTTGTAATAAAATTTGAATGCAGAAAATAATATTTTAACCAAAAGACCATTTTATCAGCTTTAATTTACATTTATTTATAAAATAACGTTACAGAAATTGTAATACAATATTTTTTAAATAAACAATGAGAATTTGGAGAATTCTACTGCATACTAAAAAGTAAATAACATACATTTGTAAATTTTACGTTGGACGTAAATGTAAATTATAATGGGGCAGATTTAATAAACGATGTATATATAGCATTAAGTATAATTTAAATACATTAGATAGGAGTCAAATACAAAGAACAAAAAAGTTTAATAGCTTTATAATTTGAATTTATATGTGTAGCTTTTGTTTTAACCGAATATCAAAATAAAGTTAATTTTCACATAAAGACTATTTTTACAGCAACTTCAATTTAAATAAATTTGTTTAATGTAATTGAAGGGCATAAATTTGATTCTTTTTCACTAATAACTAATCATTTCAATGCTTTTGTGTTAAAGGATTAATTTCTGTTACTCGTCTATTTTTTGGCAACACACAATTCTTTCGCCGATATCTGAGAAAATCTGCTTAAGCTGCAGCAAAGGAGAACTTTTTATATCCATTAACGTAAAGGCACTGACGCAATTAATACACAAACGAATGAAAACGTAGTAAAGGAAAGAAATTCATTTGAAATTTTGATGAAAGCAAATCTTGGGATTTGCCGTCACGGATCGAGCTAATAAAATGAATTCTGTCAAATGAATAATTCCGCATCCGTCGTGCCTCGATGTACGTTTTCTCATAAATCATTACTGCAGCCGCGCCACATGCACCGACAATTTTGAAGTCCGTCATGCCCTATTTCTCACGTGTGTATAAAGTGACAGTTGTGATGGATAAAGTTGCAAATCAAAAATATGTAAAATTATACAGTAACTAATTTAAGTGTTTAAGACATCGAATGTCTTCTGTGCAAATATTTCAGGCGCCTATGAAACGATGTAAAACTAATGTAGGTTATCCATAATGTGCAGAATTTTTTAAGGAAAGTAAATCTCACATCATTGTTTTAATGATAAAAATATTAAATAAAAAAAAACATATTCGTATCTTTTATGTAATATAAATGTAATAAAATTGTATCGATCAAAAATTAATCTTTACTTTTAAAGTTTAATCTCATACAATAAATATTTCAGCATTTTATAGTCAAAGATTTGTGAATAGAAAATAAACATTTATATTCAAATCAATTAACTAATTAAACGTGAAAATTATAACTTGATAAAATTAAAATTAAATTCTTAACATAATTAAGTATTTCCATATATAAATTATAAATTTTTATGAAACATTTGTGGAAAGGTTGAATATTTATTGATTGTGACAAAAACTATAAAATGCTGTTTATAATTGTGTATTGTTTATTTACGTATAGTAATTGCAAATAAACGAATTATTATATTTGAAGAATACGTGATTTGAATATGTGAAAATAAAAGCAGTCTGAGGATTTATCCTGCATTAAAATTATTGTCTGAAAAAGATTACGATAGTTGATTGTTGAAAATTTTAAAAAAGTTTTGAAAAAAATTTGTATAAAAAATAATGCACGAAGATTTAGTCACTTTTTCCTCTTGCAAGACGGCAACTATAAGTAAAACCTCGAAGTGCTGGTTTATGAATACTAGATCTACGATCGATTCTTAGGAGTGAAGGCGCTGTTATCTACAAGAGCGCATGAACACTTCAGCGACTGACACTTAACTGAATTGTAAACCGTCATATGCAATTCGAAATATTGTTAAAATATTATAATTTGTTGAAATAATTTAAAAATTACATCTAATAGTGAAATTTTAATGGAAGCAAATTTGATATCTGTTAAGTGCTTGTGAAAGTATCATAGGTTTTATAGAACTTGAATAAAACTTTCTACCAAGTTTTTATAAAAATTTCATAGTGACTGAATTGTCGAATGAATGTAATTGAATTTTAATAGAAATTTATGTTTATTTATTTCACTAAACTCAATTTTGTCAAAATATATTTTTGATTTATCGAAAAATTTGTTTTTGAGGCTAAAACTGTTTAGTTCAAAAATTAACTTATTAACAAAATTATTATTAAAATTTAGAATATCGTAGAAACTTAAAGTATTTATTTAAAATTTTAAAATTCAAATATGAGAAGAAATATAATGTAAAATAGAAATAATGACAAACGAAGAAAAGTAAATAATCGATCGATTGTTCGATAGTACATTAAAAATTATGTTTTAATCTTCAGCTTAAAACATACAAACTGTAAAGTACTCATCAAAAATTTATCATTTTTTAATGAGATAGCGAAAAGAGAAAATCTCTAAAATAACTAATTGACGTATTTTAAAATATGATTTGCGAAACTCAATTTCACACTCCTGAAATAATATTTCAAAAAGCTTGATGAAATTAGATATCTCATTGCACATTTATCAAGTCTATAGTTTATATCTATAATCGTGTTTTCTTTAATTATATTTCAAGTTCATTTATATCCAGAGTTTCTGCTCTTCAAGGATCAAATGCATCACTTGTATACATGTAACTTTTGCGAGTATTGATTTTTTCAAGTAATTAGTTTAAGGACAAAGATTTTTTCAGTTTGTGTATTTCAGTAACAAATCCTGATGAAAAAAAAACTGGACTGATTAAGGATGCAAAGATATTTATTTTATAAATTTGGACTGAATCAGGACGTTGACATCTCGTTTAGAGCAAATTCAGTTTAGATCTGTACTATTAGATAAATAACATTGATTATGTCGTGCAACTTTTCTAGGTTCTATCTTAATACTTTGAATGCAAACAAACAATTTGAAAGTAAAAACAACTTTGTACATGTGTAATAAGCTTCGAGTACATGCATTCAGGCCTTCCATTTTCGTTGATTTATCCCGTGTATGCTTACAGCTTTGGCAGATTCGCCTTTACACTTACCACACTTTCGATCCTTTACAGTTACATCGCGATGCGGTCTATACAAACCACAGGCCACAGTGATGGTAGTCCGGTAAATATTTGACGGCTCAGCTGGGCGGTAAAGCTGGATTTCATAGTGTTTACTCATACGATTTGTTTAGAAAAGAGGGGGAGAAAAACAGGCGAAAAAAACAGAAGGAGGAACGAATTATATGAAAGGCAAGTGTACCAGAATTTATCAATGGTACATTTAAAGTCTTTTGAATTTTATAAAGCAAAATAACTTTATTTCGTTTTCAAATTTCTTTTTAAACTTGAGCTGCTTTACGTCAAATGAAATATTTGTGAGCGGCACATAAAAGCCATGCTGTGTATTCCATTTTAAGTGAAAAACATAAGCAATGAATAAATTAAATCGAATTTCTATAAAACTATTTTACTGGAACGCACACCTATATTATTAAAATTTATGAATTATTTATTACCTAATAAAAAGAGAGAATACGGTTCAATTTAGCATCGTTTGAAATACCCGTGGACTAACAATTTTTGTATTTAAGCATGTACGTGTAAAAAAGCATCTTTTCCAATAAATTCTATCGTATGGATGTAATTCATAACAATATAATTTCAGTTTTCTACTATTATTTACCATTCATTGATTACGGGTAATTAAGTCGAAATATATCATGACAATTCCAATTTTTAATATTAACTTATTTTACAATTTTAAAATTATTCCATTATCAGTAAACTATAAAAGTATTTAGAATTGTTTTTGAAGCGTACCAAAGTTACTTTTACAAATCTTTTTAATTATGAAATAGATGTAAAAATTTATTACGCAAAAATATATTCTAATATCAGCACTGTAATTATGCACAATATGATTATCAAATTACTTCCTCCATTATATTTAAACTTAAACAAAAAGAACTTTTTACTAACTCTCGTCATAATTATCGACTTTCTGTATTCGAAAATATCGATTTTCTATATTCACTTATTCATAAAAAGATGTAATCATCATGGTTGGCAAAAATGAATAAAAAAATCATAAGAACAAGCATTCGTTATATTCCTGACTTTCTCATATACTATTACGAGATATATAATTAGTTAACTTTTAAAAGTTCGAAAAAGGATATTAAATAATTTTCCACTGCTCAGACATTCAAATTATGTTGTCCATGGATATCTAATGTCGTTTTTAAGTGTTAAATAGATAAACTTTAAAATTGTATCTAAATACATTTTAATACTTTTTAATACATAATATTGTCGATATTAAATTAATATATATTTTATAATTAATAAAAAAAGAATTTATTTTTCGTATATAATATAATTCAATATATGTCTTTAAATACTGAAAAAATATAAGCAAAAATAGTTTCATAATAAAGTTCTGATAAACTTGTAGAAATGGAAAGTTCACAACTCTAGTTTGTATATATAAATAAAAAATTTAATACTAAGTATGCAAAGTAGCAAAAACAATATTTTCTAAGTTAATGGAACGTATATTCTATAACAAAATTCTTTTAACTCAGTCGAAAATTTTATAAAACTTTATAAAATTTTATAAAATAAAACAATAAGTAGTAGATAAAAATGTCTCCATTGCATTGAGCAAACATTATTTTTATGAATTATTCAATCTTCATAAAAGAATAAAGTAGATTTATCTATTTTATATTTCTTATGCTTCATGCAGCAAAATATAATTTAATAAAGTATATTTTTTAAATATTAAACAATTGATCAATATTTATAGTTTAATATTTACATTATACCAACTTGAAATTGTTAAATTCGTAAATTTTTTTAAAATTCCTAAATTCGTATTAACTAAGTTTATGAGTTTATAGAGACACGTATTTTAAAGGGAAAATAATAAGATTATCGAATTGATATGTATTAAATTTGGACGTAAAGAATCATGAAGTATATTCGTGATTTTTTATTATTCATGAAGCTGTAAAATGAAAATGGAAAAACGTAGGTGTGATTTAAAATAGGTAAAATTTTAGAAACTTGTAGACATCCACCTTTAAAACAATTTAGAATAAATCAGTATTAATTCGAAAACTGTATGTTAAGAACAAAGTAACAAGAGAAAATATTAAAACAATTCAATATTATGTATTTATTCGATGATAAAGGGGCAAACTAAATAAAAAGATGGAATCGTATGAAAATATAAGAATATAGGAAAAGCAGCAGAAGATGGGAAAACAGAATAGTAAACGGTAACACAAATAAATCGTACATTTTAACATTAATTCGCGCCAATGTTCTGACAGGGGGTCCAAGCACTGACACGAATAGACATGTAAAATTGTCAGATAATTCTTTATCAAACTACCTTAACTTTTTTAAATTTAAAGTTTCCTCGTTTGAACATTTCAAACTTAAAGTTTATCTGTAGACATAAAAAATGTAATACTAATGTTTAGTCTGACTATAGTTTCAAAATCAAATTTATTTATATTTATTGTATTTTATGTAAGACATTGTGTCACTATTTTATTAATACAAGAAGCTCTTAAATATAATAAAAAAGTTCTGAAAACATGAACAAATTATATAATCACTTTAAATTTATATTATATTAGATTTTTATATACAGTGCCACAATAAGAAAGAAATATTGTGTAAAAAATAAAATAATATTATTAAACTATAAATATATATATATATATAAAATATTAAAAATTTAATAAAAAACTTTTCTAACAAAAAATAACAAATCTTTATTAGCAAGTTTAAGGTAGCAAATTTAATTTAATTTAAATAGAAAGTTTAATTTTTAATGTATAAACAAATAACAGATTCTCCCTTAATTTAAATAGCGTTTCACTATTTGCACGATTAATCATTTAGTTAAGTTTCTATATTTAAAATAAAATTTTATAGAAATAATCTGTAATTTTTTTCATTTAAACCGATAACGTTTATTGTTTTTATTAAAAAAAATATTTTGAATTCTGATACTTTTTACACTTACATTTTACACATAAAACCGAATAAAATATAAACAATGGCCCCATTTTATATTTCCGTGCGTGTGCACGTGTATCTATATATTTATTTGCTAAAAAAATAAAGATTTTTTATAACTTCCATTTTAAAAACGGTCACATAATCAGATTTTATAAATGAGAGATATTTTTAAATAATTATTTATAATCACCATTGTAATATATTAGCATATTGGTATTTTATTTAATGTGTTGTATGAATAATGAAGGTTTATTCGCGTTTTTACGAAGATAATCTTTGTAGAGACACAAATTTGCATTTTTAATGCTCGTGCAGTAGGGATAAGTTGTAACTTGTCGTTAATCTTTCACCGCCTGTATTTAGTAAGAATTTTTGAAAGATTAACTTGCACAGACTTAATTAGCCAGCAAAATCCTATAAGATCTGCTTTTATACCAGAAGAATGAAAAATCATCCACATTCCCTGCGCATTGATAAAACTAATAACATCAGAAGAACCCGATTACACTCAGATGACGTCCATAGTCCAACAGCAGACGGAAAATTAGCATCGTGTTTTCGTGGCTCACTTCAAAAGCAAAACTGAAGTTCAAGACTGTGATTGGAAAGAGAGCGCAGCAAATTAATCTGTTTATGAAAGAGAACTGGGATGGAGGCTACAAGGAGTGCAGGACTCGTGTCTTCACCTCCTGCTCGATTGGCTTATCCGCCATCCAGTTACGGGAAGGTTAAAAGCTCTCCGCACCGCCGAAGGAAGTTTCAAGGCCTCGGTGTGTTTCATGTTGAAATTAGTTATATGCTTTGGTATATGTACGAGGGTGTTCAGCGCGTAAGAGCATTGAGAAGTTGAAACTTGGTGCGCTTCCGCCCGAAGTTTGGCCAACTTCGATAGATAATTCAATCATTTTACGACAGCTCGCTATCCAGTCGATGGCCACTTCTCTCGCAACGTGATGAAGACTCTTAGTTGAGAGCCACCCTGCGCCGCCCGTCACAACCACTGTAAATTGGGAGATAATGGTTCGTGTCGATCGAGACGCCTTTCCTCCATATGCGAGTTCGATTTCTTACTTCCTCGCATAAGTTGTGCCGACAAATTTAGCGCCATTTTGGGGACTATTTATTTCTTCCAGCTTATGTGCGTTGTTGCTTACGTGTCCCAGCAGTTTGGCTAATTTTTTAACAATAATGTATCGTGAACTATAAAAATATCCCACGCAATCGTGGATTCTTAAAATCAGTATAGCTCCAACATTTGATTGGGCATTAAATGCTGTGCAGTGCATATGCATCAATGCACACACAAACTTTGAAGACGCGTCGATAAAAAGCTTTAATAGTTGAATTTATAAAACGAATTGTACATCAAACGCCGCATTGGTGTGTCTAGCGCAAGCCGATCGAACTGTATTGCTGGAGAGTTATTTTGGATTATATCTAGGAGGATACACCGAAACAATGTCGGCCACATCGATACACATTTCAAACACAAGGATAATCCATAAAGCATGCCTAATATGTGGGCGAAATTATGTAGTTGGCGTAGCGTATGAAAATCTCCGAAAGCCCGGAAAACGACGTCACTACTGATGGCGGTATCACTTAATGTAGTCGAGCTCGCTCGGTCGGACCGAGGATATCCCTTCGAACAAAATCTCGATATTTGATAGGAACGCTTGACATACCGCAATTTATCAAGAGCTCAGAATCAGATTAGTCGATAGGATAATTTGAAATGCAATTGGGACATTGAACTTCGTCGAAACGTTTGCGATCTAGCAGCGGCGGCCGGAGGGGGCGGGGAGAAGCGAAGGCATAGGTGTTCGAATGAGCTGCCGGTTTATATACGGCAACAGAGTCCCACGAAATACGAATATAGGCATGAGAAAACGCGAGATAAAGAATAGAAAGAAACGAAAACAAAATCTAGTTGAGGACTCTAAAAACCACGTTAAAAATCCGAGAGAAATACGGAAAAGTGGTCGATGAGTCTGGAGTTGAAATTCGTTTGGAAATGAATTTCTAAATATCAAAAGGCTTTACGGATTTTCAAAAATTTATTAAATCGTACCAACTAAAAATGTTATATAAGAGTCATTGAACGCGATAAAAGGTTATTGGTTTACAAAATGAGAAACTCTTCATTATTTATTCCTAATTTACATCATTAATTACATTCTTCTGACATTATGAATAGAAATTAGTTATTATCAATTATTTTTATAAAATATTATAAAAATTATCTTATATTAATTACTACACATCTATGTTTATTTTTTTTGCAATATTATAAATAAATATATGCAATACAAGTTTAAATGACAAAATTATAAATAATAAATAGACTTCTCAATTGATTTTAATTTATCGAAAACCTTTCAATTTAAAGTAAAAATAAATTTTTTTAAAACTTGAATAATCAAATTTAATAAATTATAAACAGTAAAATCGACAGTATGAATAGCCTCTATTAATAGTAAATAATATAGATTTATACCTTACATGAAATAAAGGGAATATTGATTTGGACAAAGTGTGTTATGCTCACCCTACAAGAGATGAATACTAGTCTGGAATAAAAATAGTTGATGTTAAAGAAATATAAGTGCCTTAATAAATAATACTTACATATTTAGTTACGTAATTAGAAAATCGAAAGAATCTTTCCTTTAATTAGCAATTAATTTATTTTTACAAATTAAAATAATCCTTAATATTTTTTTAAAAATCTGATTTATTTTATTTTATCAATATAAATAATAAAAATAGAAATATTTCATAAATAATATATATATATATATATATATATATATATATACATATATACAATAAAAAATTATTTGCAGATAAAATAATGCAAAATTAATTTATGTTAACAATTTCGAGTTTAACAAAAAATTTTGTTGCAATATCAATCACTATTCTCAACTATTCAAATAAACAAAAGATTTACAATTATTATAAACAATATGCAAGAAATAATTCGGCTGTGTTATTATCATTAAATGTCTGTATATTAAATGAGGAAAATATCTATTTTTATCTTGTACATGAGTTAAAAAGTTAAGTTTTAATAAAAAATTATTATAACTGAAATAATTATAATTGAAAAAAAAAATTTTAGTGAATCACTATGATAAAGTAAATTTAATATCTATAAAAGTTTTCAATTCATTAATGCAGCTATTTTAGATTTGTGAAATATGTAAAACAGCTATGAAAATTATTTCAAAACTAACATTGTTGGTTAAACTTATTTTAACTTTTAAATTTTTATTTAAAATAAATCCATGTAATTAAACAAAATTTTTATTTTAATTACCTTAATGATAATTAAAAAGAATATAAAATAACTAAATTTAAACGCGTATACATATACATACATTCAGAATTTTTATACATTTATTATATTTCAATTAAAAAATAATATTAATATTCTAAATTTTTTCTCAATAATTGAATTTAGCTGAATAATTTGAAATTATTAGGATAAAAATTCCATATCAATGGAAATACAATGGATATACAATGGAAATAGAATTTCTTCATTTATTAATTTAGTTGATATGCAAACCATTCAAAAATATATTATATTAAATTTAGTAATTTATACAATATTACAGTCGATTGTATTTATAATTATTGTACCTTAAACGGTGATTTGATAAACTATAATAACATCCAAGATCTATGTAGAATTCTAAAGAAAAAAATTAATAAACGAAAATAATAAAAAATTATTATTCAAATTATTTATATATTTATCAAAACTTAAGATACTCAAATTATTCTTAAATTTTACATAAATTTATGTTGTTCAATATATGAATTTTATAAAAACATAATACTGTAATAAATACCACTTAATATTTAAAAATATTTCTCATCGTAATAAATAAAAAGCTGTAATTATTTTATTTCTATATCTAACAGAAAGAAAAAAGCAACACCAAACATTACCGAATATTAAAAATTTATACACTCTGATAATTAGTTAAGAAAATATTAAAAAAAATTTTTTAATCAGAATAATAAAATATCATTCACTAGTATTGATCATTGTGATTGTAAGAAAAAATACGGACTTGTTCATGAAAGTGTATTAAGCGGTATATTTAAGCAAAAAAATTTAAAGATAAATATTGACTTCCACTTTGCTAATCGATTAGTCGATTATTGGATGTTGGCTTTCCTTTTGTTGCTAATGAAATCGGATAGATTTAAATAAAATAAAAATTGTAAGCCAAATTTCAGTCGCCACAAAACGTGATGTAGTGCTACGAACAATCTAATTACAAATTTTAAGGTCTGAAAGAGCTTTTGTAAAGAAGAATAGCTGGAGCGTGTAAAAATATTTAATATTTAATTCTAAATGCATGTAAATAAATACAAATTCGTTAATTTAAATTTATGTAAGGAAGCACTTACCACTACCAACGCTTTCATCTTGCAAGAAACAATAATAGGGATTTCATAGACTTACAAAAGATAGTTCGAACGACTATTAGAACGAAGAGGTTTACATAGACAAGAGGTGGATATATATATATATATATATATATATCCATTGAGGCAGGCAAATGGCAATTATCGAGCTGCTTGTATGCCTATGTAATGAAAGCTTAATCGGAAGTTTCCGAGGGGCTCTGCCATTCTCAACACTAACGAAATGTCGGGCGCAAAGCTGGAATACTGACACGCGTATTGTAAGAGCACCGGATTACGACGATATTCTCATAGATAGACAGTACTGTTTCTCAAACTGCCTTGATTAACGTACGCACAAATTAATTAACATCTGTTATAGGTACAATGGCGCCCGAGAACGGCTGTACGACATGAGCCTTGAGGGGAACGAAGAACTCCTGATAACTACTTGTGTCGTTGAAACCTAGTCGCTTATTCATAAACTTTTACCTCTAACACATCTAACAACGCAAAGTGATTAGAGCAAAATCTCTACTCTCTCTCCCCCTTTCATATTATTTACGCAATACCAATAAATGCCCGGATCAAACATTTTGAAATTTTATTTTTTTTAACAACAGTACTAAGGAGTATAAATGCATTTTAAAGTTCAAATTATTACAAAATAAAATTCTGTGCCAAATATTTATTATTTGTATTAGTTAAAATTAATACATTCAATTAGTTTTTCGCGCCAGCCGAGTAGTTTCAAATTTTGGTTCTGATACCTTATGTTAAAATAAAAATTCACCGATTAGTATTTTCCAATTTTTAATTATTCCATACGTATTTTATAGAAAATCGTATCATTATTAATAAAATTAGAAATGCGATTATTTCAGTTTTGAATAATGTTATATGACTGTTTTATAACCATTCTTTTTTTAACACTTAGATAAAATATTACACAAAAACAGTGTTGATAAAATCAAAATTATTTATTATCAACAATAAAGAAATTTCTATTACGATTAATGTACAAAATATGTAAGTAGTGCATGGCACGTGTAAAAATAATTCTTACCATAAAAATCATAGAAAGTTTCGATCTCGCAAATAAAACTGTTATTTACAAAAGCTGACGTTCGTACAGTTAAATTGATTTGTACAAATTTTTTGAATCTGCACAGTTCAACTTTACGCTAATTGATTTTTATAAGTTTTTTTTACGTGTAATTCCAAAGCAGTACGAAACATAGTTACTCAAAGTATTGTAAACCGGAACGTTTTGAAAAACTATTTATTTTATTTTTTGTAATTTATTATTGAAATCTTCTCATCGATAAAATTATAAGAAACTTTCTGAAAGATAATATCGTTAAAAATTCTAAATGTAAAGATTTAAAAAATCATTATAAGTTAGTTTACGATTTTAGTGATGTCAATTTGTAAATAATGAGATGAAAACAGGTCTAAAAGGAGTTTACTCGGGCGTTTACTTCTTTAGTAATTGTACTTTCAGATTTTTAAATTACATAATATCTATTAATGTATTATATTTAAAATTTATTATACTACATTACTTTTGGATATGAATTTAAAGAAATCTATGTGGCGATATAAAACTTATTGTAGATATTTACTTGAAATTATTACAAAATAACGTGAATTCGCTTAAAGAATAAATGCTGATCTTTCAAATTTCAAAAGCTAATTTTAATTATTGCACTATTACACGCAGAAAATCTATTTTGTCTTATCTATTTTTGAAAAACTATAAGATACAAGACTAAGTCTCTGGTCGATGAGAGATAATTTATTGATCATTCCATATGGAATAACTATATAAATTAATGTGATTTTCTTACTGATTTGAACTTAGCAGCGTGTAAGTGATTGAATAAAATGAAAAAATTATTTTTTTAAATTCAATATGAATTTTTTATTTAATTGTGTTAATAGAATATAAATTGTATAAAATAAAATGTTTTTGACTTTATGACCTGATGATAAAATGCTCATTGGGCATGAGTTTTCAAGTAAAAAAAGCAATAAATGCAAAAATATACACTTGTTTTTACACGCCCCGTTAAATTAAGTAGGTTATAATTTAATTAGGTACAACTTCTTGACAGTAAGTTATTTTTTAGTACCATTCGCTGATGTTGTACACGTGGACGTTGTTGAGATCATAAATGGAATTGTCATCGCTATAGCAGCTACACTTCGAAACTAAATTTAGCCCATCTAATACGTTACCATAACTTTCATTAATTTGAATCTGGATTTTTTAATTTTTGAATCGAAATAGCTTGATAATTATAATTTAACTCCAGGCAGATGAATTAAAGTAAAAATCTATTCCATTGTAATTTATGTTAATAAAAAATTGTACAAAGATGAATTTTAATATAATATAAGTTCCTTATTTGTTAGATAATTATTTTATATTTTTAAATTTCTGTAAAACATAGTAAATTTTGTCAATTTCTAAAAATAGAGGGACAATATTGGAAAGTTTTTGTAGACGCTTCTCGACTTTTTTCCCGAGTATACAGAAGAAATTACTCTGACAAGGACATAAATATATGTACGTGGGCACAATTTTCGTCCACACGTGCATATACGTACGGACACGCAACCATTGGAAGCACAAAAGAAGCCAAAATGTTGACTCGGGAAGTTTGAACTGAGATTCAAACGCACACTATGTCTGAGAATGTACGTCCGTGTTTGTACCTATCCGCTGTATATCATCTTTAAGAAAGACTGCTTTTCCACACGAGTACAATGCCATACTAACGACGATGAGAAGGAGCTGCCAGCAAAGAGAAGTTGTCCGAAATACTTTTTCCAATATTGCGCATCGAATTCATTGATCGGTATATAATAAAGATATGCCATACGCGGGGAGAAAAAGTCGCGAACTCGTAGCGGCAATAGAAGTGGTCAAAAAGGGGAAAAGTAAAAAGACCGAGGAACGAGGTCATTAGTGACGGGCTGAGCTTAGTGATTTTCACGTAGCTTTTTTGGGATTTACTCGCTGGTAGACGATAAGTACGTACATTGGAAGGAACAAAGTTGATCTTAAACGAAGTTTGTCGAGATTTGCGTGGTGAAATTTTTCGGTCGCAATCCAAGCGCACAGCGGCCACTTTGCTACGTGAGATGTTGAAAGAGTCGACATTTTACTGAATCTTTTGAAATCAGCATCTTCTCTTCTAGTACTTCAGCACGATTTTATACGGATAATTCGCCTTTGGAAGAAATCCCATATTTTTCTAGTAAACTAACTAATGTATCAGTAAATTCGCTCTAATCTGTTTTGCATTTTTTAAACTGATTTAATAATTAAATATAAATACAGCTTGTATTGCTATGATTAAAGAATTTTAATATCTTAAAAACCGCGTTTTATAATAATTTTTTCAAAATTTTTATAATAAATCAAAATTTCAAAGGTCTTTCTACTGAGCATTTTATGATTCATAATTCATACGGAATCTACTTTTGAATTTTTGTCATCATTTCGTTTTACTAGTCTTGTAGTTTCTCTTCATAAATTTTTCTTCTTCAATTCTGGACATTAATTTTTTTTCTTCATTTCATTATTGTGTATGTGATTAGATAAAGCTTTGACGGAAACTCTACGGAAATAGCAATTAGTTTGAAGCAATAATTAAATTAAAGTTAAAATAATGATTTGTAATCATAGACGTTTAAATTTACGTACAAAAATAGTATTATGAAAATTCAAAATAAAAAATAAAAATTCACTTTTCTTGTAGACTTTGAAGAAAGCTAGTTTTAATGAGCTACGTAATGTATTTTAAGCAAGTAATTATCAATTATTATACAGTGAAAGGTATATCTTTGATTCATTTTTTTTATGATAAAATTTGGCTGAGTTGGATATTTAAAATTTAGAAATATCTTTTCCAGATATAAAATAAAATTTACTTAAGAATCACAAACGTTAACAGCGTAATCAAATAAAGCTCTATGCATCACTTAAATTATTTCTTGATACGTATCAGTACGTATTCTAAAAAATTTAAATGATATAAAAAACTTATATTCTCACATTGACACTTTAACGTGTTAGTGATGAAGTCAATATATTGTTAAATAATGCACAGTACAATGTTAATATAAAGATAAATATACGTTTAATAGATATATGTATTGTTTAAAATATTTGTTACAATCCAATATCGTACAACTAAGGAAATTTTTTAGGAATATTAAAAACGAACTGTTTTAATAAATGTATTAAAGAATTTCTAATAGCTAATACTCAGACATTTCAGATAGATTGAAAAGCTACTTTTGAATCTTACGAGATTCGATAAAAATTATACGATCGTTCGATCGAAAACTTTTTTATTACAGTGATAAATATTTCATTAAAGCATTTGGTAAAAGAAATGAAGGGATGATGAAAAAGAAAGTTATATTATATAAAGGACACATAACTCGCGAAATTTTATACCCGTTACAGATCCTTACAGAAAACGTTTTCTCTTTTCCTTGTATGTCAAAGCGTCAGGTTCCGTGGTCTTCATCTGAATTTCACAATTTTACATCATCATAAATCATCAACCGATTAGCGATAAAAGTTTATGATACTATTTCTGCAAAAAAGAAGTTCACTAACTCTCTCTATACTGGCGGTGCAGCTTTTCCAATGTCGTCTTCTCACGACGCACATTTATCCGAGGCAATAAAAATCGAGGTTCCAGCTTTATTCCATCCAATATTTTGTACTTGTACACCTGCGCATGTGATAGTAATATTTCTTTAATACATTCTAATCGCTGCACTGTTTCTAGATCCGAATATTAAAACAGAGAAATAAGAGAAATATTAAACTTTACTGCCATTTACATTTTATTTCAAGTATGAACAGCTACCTTAATTTATATATTTTCTGCTTTTTACAACTCTTTGCAATTTTCAGCTCTACAAGAAGTATTTTCATTAGGATAAATATGGTGAGCAAATTAAAGTTATACATTTATTAACTCAAAATTTATTTATAATTAAAATTTTGCAATACAATATTTCTGACCCAGAATTTATGTATTGACATTTATGCACAAAGTAAATATATGTGTTTCAGGAAAACTTTCGTTCAAATTCTACATTAAAATATCCGTATTAAAGAAAGAAAAAGTCAGTATTGTTGTAGGGTAGTAAGTATGTGTTGTTGAATAAACTAAAATATGAAACTAAATTGAAACAAAAATTTTAAATTGTTTTCGATTCATGAAAATAATTATACAATAATTTTTAATTTGTATTTCAAAAATAATTTCTAGCTTTTGACGTTTATTTATGTCTTTCTCATAATTCACCATTTTCACTTTTTACGAACTTTTAGTGCAAAATTTACTATTAAAATAGTTTCAAAAATAAAAGTTTATTCTAGCTTCTTGTAAGTTTTTATCAGCAAAGTTAACAATTTACTACTGTAAAACTTAAAAAGTGCACTATAATTTTTAGATGTTTGTACATAAATTTTTTACCAAGAATAATAATATCCAAATAAAAAATAAAATGTTAGTACAATGCCGATAATCACGGATATAGATATTTTCGAATACACAATTTCAACGTCACACGAAAGAAATTTTAATTCATTTGAGTAATACGGGAAATTCAAAAATTCTATTTACGTTTTTCGAAACTTGTAAATTATAAAAATGTGAGCTCGTGGATTTTATTTCTACTATTCAGATTTTCTAGAGAAAAAATAGGTTATAAATAACATGAATTATCGAATACGCTTTAGCAAATTTTTACGATAAATCAACCACGATCAGATACATTGTTTCACAGTTTTACATTTTTATAGCATTTTGTGTATTCTACATTAATGTGTGTAAAATTTCAGATGAAAAATCTCTTAAACAAAATTATACAATTTTACAAAGATGAATATAACTTGGCTTTTATTGGATATATTTTTATTAAGGTTTTTAATAGCAAAATTTCTACACTATACAGTATTTTTTATCTTATAAATAAAACTGCAATCTACCTAAAATCAAGATTAATGCATGTGTGTGTACGTATTCACGAATCATTTATGCACATATGAACAGGCATTTATATATTCACGTTTGCATGCATATCTATACGTATGCATACGTGCACGCACGCACGTAAATACGCGTTTAAGATTTCTCGTAAGGACGTTCATGTAGAACGCACTGAACAGCCTGAAGTCTAGATTTGGCACTCGGCTATATTAGATGTTTACATTAACGCTTTTTAGTACGATATTCGATTCTTATACATATTTAAGAACACAAAAGGAACATAATAGCAAACAGTTTCCCCGAGTAGATACTTATCTTATAAATCTCATAAAATGCAAATAAAATTTAGCAAAACATCGCAAGTTTATTGAAACTCGAAGAAGGAAACTCATTGTATATTGTTTTTAATTTTCAAATATGACCCAAAAATTACAAAAGAATAGAAAATTTGCTTATTCCTAGGTAGTTTTATTTCTTAATGTAATATTTTATTTGCACAGTGCATGATACTCACATTCGTAGGAAAAGTTTTTTGTTTTTATGTGGCGTCTTTAAATCAAGACGAAAAATATGACAAGAAATATCGAGAATTGAATAAATTAAAAATGCAATCGGATTCGCCGATTTCTCGTTTTTCCCTTAAATATATTTTTTGCGTATACCTACGTAATATTAATCTCTGTATGTTCCTCGTAAGTGGACGCGTTTTTCTTTGTATCAGGGGCAAATAGAATAGAGTCGATAGTAAACCTCCTTGTATACACAAACAGTCTTCGAGGGTGACATAAGCAGCAGACGATCGGGTACGAGATTAAATATGTTAAGTACTGATCAAATGTTTCCCTGAAATTTGAGCAAAATAGATAAAAATACAATCGCAATAATGAGATTCCCGATATGGAGAAAATGGTTTAGCTTTAAATTGAAGTGTTGGAATAAATCGCGTCCGATCAATGAATGAATGTTTACACTGTATTAAAATATAATACTCCAATAGCTTCATATAAAATATTTCAAGTGCAATTTATCAATATTGAATAATTTAATCAAAGTCAGTCGAGATTTTTATAACGCTTTATTTATATAAAAAATCTGAGACAAATCTTAACAAAAAAAATATAAATTAAGGCTTATTTTGCTTTTCATTTAAATGCACACAATTATTACTCGGATGAAAAATACTTATTAGTCGATCGATTTTTTGAACGAATATTTAAAAATCAATTTTTTAATTTTTTTTTATTTATTGAGCATTGATATATTATGATTGATAAGAAATTTATATGTTCAATTTACTTTTTGATGAAATATATTTATAGGTACATTTAAATATGAAAACATAATTAGGTAAGTTGAAAAAAATTATTCTATATTCCACTTTTTCAATTTCCTAAACCATAAATTATAGTATATTGCATTACGTATTTATGTATTTAATATATATTTAGTAAATATATATAATAAACAAGCAGAAAATTTTTAGCAACACCCTGCGACTTGTAATTATAGTTGATTGAAATTAAATTTCATCTTTTTTCGTAATTCATAAATATAATATAAAATCTTGAGAAATTCCGATGTTTAATTATTTTACATTGAACACATTTAAAAAGCAAGTCTTAAGTTTCTCGGTAATAACAATCAGATAATTTTATCAAATTTTAAAAAATAAATATTTTATTTTAGTAAGGTTAAAAAAAAAGAATAAAATAAGAGTATCTTAAAAAATGCAATATAATTTTTGAAGTGTCAATTATTTTGAATAAAAAATGAAATAAATCAACTTTTTGCATAAATTCTTTTTTTTCTTTTGTAAAAATTAATGAAATATAATCACAATCACAAAAATTAGTATATAAGCATACATACTAATATAGTGTACGATTAATAATCATAACGACTGCTACTATCACTTAGAAAATTGTTACGTTCAAGTAAATGTGCGACTAATTTTTAACGAATTAATATTAGATGAATTATCGGCGCGAAATTTAATAACTCAGTGTTGTCCTTAGTTGATAAAATTTGCTTTTATAATCACACTCTCATCATAATCATTATAAGATTAGATAGTAGATTAATAACGTATCCACGTAATCTCTTATCTGGTTAAAGCAGTTGAAACCACATAATGAAGAAAATAAATCCATCCACGTCAGAAGCACGTACCCGACGGCTCTGCGCACCCTCGAGTAAACGCTTTGCTAATGGCCAAAGTTGGGCCCGGCGAAGTCCCTCACGCACGCATAAATATATAAATACATGCACTCAATTCACACCTTCAGGCAGTAAACTGCAGCCAACTATGCATAAGGAAAATTCTAAAGGAATACCATGCATAACTGTCGTTTTGTGCGTTCTCTCGTGCCTAAGTGACCCCATCTCTCTCTTGTTTCTTTATCTTCGTAATTTTTTTATTATCCTCTGCATACTTTATTCGTGCTATCGTCACACTTATATTTCAAGGTAGAACGAGGCACAGATTTATCAATCAGACATTTTGGACACAGCATTGCCAGTTTTCATATTTTTATCTCGTTTTTACTATTCATTACTGTTTACGACACTATAGCTTAAGATGATTTTTGTTTAAAACTGCCTTTAAAAATAATTTGCAACCGAGTCACAAACTGTTTATGATATTATATGCATATGCTTTTATTCGTCGAACGAATTTTTCTCTTTTGCATATTTTTATAAATCTATTATTATTTTATTGCCTGACGTAAAATTTATAATAAATTTTCAGCCCAACTTATAAATACATAAAATATGAGCTTTCAATTCTTACTGTATTAAATGTAGATCCATGAATCTAAATTAAGTGTCTGCGATAACTCATTTTCACTATGAGCTACAATTAAGGCAGAGAATCAAAGCTTTTAATATTTTAATTTTATAATTTTATGCCGTAACGAATGATCCGGGAATCTTAGTATCTGTATTCAATTCACATAGCCGTACTTATAGTTCGCACTATAACCGTATTTTTTGCTTTTTCGTCGTTATCAACAAAATTATTCTATTGAAATAGTTTTTACAGTCTTAATTACACTTTTCAAGATGCTTTATCTCTAATGGAAATCCAAATTGATTAAATCACGCAGCTACTGGCGTTATTAAAGTAAATGTATCCACAACTAATTTCAAGATTTTTTGCGGAAGATTATTTCCCCTTCAAAGCTCAGGCAATCTGAATTTGAAAGTCAATAGTTTTATGGCACAATAGTGACTTCCAATGGAAAAACTAGCACATTCATCACGCGCCAACAGCGCCAAAGCGAATCCTCTCGGACCTCTGCTGCATGCGTAAGGCTGTTCTCTCTCAGTAACTGGAAGTATATCTACAAGTTTGAATTTGGTACGACGCTCGCGTCCTCGAAAGCAAATTACACGGACTTTGTTTCATTGGCTGAGCATGGAAAAAGACGACAACGAGAAGATAGAGGGAAATCTGGAAGAAAAACTGAGGAGGTTCGTAAGATGTTCATCGTGCGCAAGATACTGAATATTTCACCGGATAGCGGCTGGTTCCGACTCTGGAGAGAAATGCGTGTGGTGCTGAAGGGAAATATCCTTGGCGATGATTGTCTCTGGCTAGTTAGATATCTATATCATCAATTTAACGTCACGTGAAACGTCAGTAATTCATAATTCACCGCTACTTTATTTTTTCTCAAAAATTCTCGATTCTACAAATATTTTCGCGTGGAAACATTCGTATTGCACACAGTTCCTTTAAATTATTTTGTATTTTGAAACAATAATAGAATTTCATATATCTACGAATCATTTTTATGAATGTGTTCTAGTAACTTTTTTTATTAGAAAAAATCTGACATATTGATTGACTTATCAAAATGTTCTGAAAAAGTTTCAAAATTCCACTGAAAACATGCCTCGATACATATCAGCCCATTTTCCAAATTAAAATTTATATTTTTATGCATGAGTGCAAGTATGAAAAATAATGAACTAAAGTTAACTTTAGAGTAACATTGATTTTATGGAAACTAACCCTGAAGATGTACTAAAATGCAAAATATTAACATTTTATCTTTTTCAATATTTTAATTCGAATGTAAATGAGGTTTAAATTTAAGATCTTGGAAACTATACGTATTAAAATTTAGAGCTTAAAAATTTTTTTTTTAAATTAATGGTTTAAATTAATATATAATTAAAATTCAATAACTAAAATAAAATAAGAATAAAATTAAATGTGTCGAGTATACATGCATTTCTCTTTGACATTTCCATTATTTATGTTTTATAAGTTTATCTTTATTCGATCCTATTCCTTTGAAATATACCAAATATTTTATACATAATCAATATTCATGGTTTAAATAGTATTTTCCGATCAAACGAACAACATGTATTAACTAAGTTCATATTTATGAAAAATTGAATTTAAATATTACATCGCTAAACAATTAAACGTTATATTTTATAGTTATAAGTTTATAGTTTCTTTATATATTTCTGTTTTCCTTTTTCAATGCAATTGCTCAATTCAATGCAGTAGTTGTGTACTTTCATCATATATTGTTTATTCGTAAGTTTATTTGTGTCCAAACTTAATAAACTACTATAAAATTCCAGAAATCTGTATATTAAAGTTGTATTGGTATACATATGGAAAAAAATATTTACACATTCGTATATCCTTGTAATCGATGTAAATTTTTCTTGAATTTAATAAGCTGATGGATTTGAAAAATCTTTGAGATTAAAATTATAGAATAATATGTTGAAGATATGCAAATATGGAGATTCCAAGGGGACTATGCCGATCCATCTTAGTGTCAAGACATGTCTTACGTAAGGGCCTTATTGCTCCATTGTAGTTTGTAGTTCATTGGACGCGTCATAATATATGACGAAGCAATAATTAAGATAAGGGATGACAGATTTCCCTAGTAGCCGTTCAATCTTATCCTCGGCATTTTAGATATTAAAAACTCACAGACCATAACAAAATCTAATTTATACATTGTCAAGCCTTTTTCATCCATTAATTTATAATGGTACAAATAACAATAACTAATCGTATCATTCAAATAAAAGTTAAATGCCTTCGTTTAATTTGCATTATGTACTAGTGTAGTGTTTACATTTCTTGATAAAATAATTTTTGTTTCGCGTTAAGTATAAACGATTTCTTATTAAAACTAACTTTTAATTATTTAAAACGGAGGAGAATTTAAATGAATTCAATCGTACACGACGATACTAATAATAAATTATTCGTACATTTATATCAATAGCAAAATATGACTACAAAAATAAAGTTAATTTTATCTATTATAAAACTAAAAGGAAATGTTAGACTCATAATTTGTAGGTAAAGATAATTTAGATTTGTGATATTGTACAATACGCGAATGAAAAACAGAAAATTTTTGTGTGTATACTTCTGCGTCTTTGAGTACTGACCGACAAACAAATAAAATATAGAGTACGCATATAAAGATTTTTAAAGAAAAACGACTTGAAAAAGAAAAAAAAGGTGGTACGCGCAGTAGAAAACGAAAACTGGCGGTGAAAGGAAGAGAGAAACGAAGCCACACCAGGGGTGAGCAAAAAGAAAACTTTCACTTGGCAGACACACTCGAGTTCACTGGCTTTTTCATTTTCTGGTGTACTTTCTCACTCTGTCTCACTCTACTTACTTTTATTTTTATTTTTTTTATACCTACTTGTGTTCTTTCGCATTTATTTTTTATATATTTGTACTTTTAAGCGCTAATTTTTCGTTCTTTGAAAAGAGCAGTAAAAAATATTGTAAAGAAATGTTTATAAAAACTATTATTACACACAATGTAATAAAACTGTTTCATATTATCTTTTATATTTCATATAAAAGCAACCAATGGTTCAAACTCTAACAACTAATTTTTAATTGTATGGAGAATTCTATATTAATACTTCGTTGATGTGAAAAATTTTGTTGTAAATTAAAATGCTTGAGATCTCTGTGATCGTGCATTTATAGCAATGATTTATATTATAAATTAAATTAATTAATAAAAATAGGTTTTACAATATATTCAACCTTATAATGTTTGAAATACTTCGTATTATTGATACAGATACTTAATAATATTAAATTTTATAAGCGTATACCGTCAAATTTAAAATTACCAATTACTTAAAATGTTTAAAAATAATATTAACAAACTCTATGATTTTATTTTAAAATCATGAACTTAATATTCCCTATATATTATTCATTCAGTCGAATTATGTAAATCTTATCCGAAATTTAAAATCACCGACCCAAATATCCTTTGAAGTTCAAACTTTATACGTGTTATGTAAAGGGCCTTCTAATTTAGTATTTAAAGGGAATTGTGCTAAATACTCAATTTTTAAACAAGCATTATAAAGTGATAAAGGTAACCATATTATTATTGTATAATTTAGTGCAATATCTTACAAATATCAAAGTAAAAATGAAGCAAATTTCAAAATATGAATATATTTTTATGGCTAAATTACAGTTCTAAACGTATAGATGGATAAAAAACAATATATTTTTAATATAAAGTAAATTTTTTTCCTTTATGACTTTTCATTTAAAATTATTAGAAATAAATATGAAATTGTGATAGTCACAAACAGTGAAAAGTATTTATTTAAAATACTATTAATTACTAATAAAAAGGAGTTATTCTAAAATTATTATAAAATTAATTTCAAACTTTTAGTAAATATTGATTTTTATTTATGTTTTGATCAAACATGCATCCGGCACGTACTCTAAATACTAAAACTGACATAGAAAAAGTTGTATATTTACAGTATTTATTAAACTTGCATATTAACGATATTACATTCTTTGATATTACTAAAATAAATAGATGAGAGCATAAATAAAATGACTATATTCTTTCTTAAAAATTAGAAAATTTCTTATTCTTATTTTACATGATGTAAAGGGGTAAATTTAAATTAAATTTTACCACGATTTCAAATGTATCTAAAAGTTCGACATGTCTTATAATTGGATTCTAAATTGAAATAATTTTCTAGAGTAAAAACTATGAAAAATTTGTAACGAATTCAATTAAGCTATTCCATCAAATTTTTATTTGTTAAATAATTAATTATTCATAAATGCCCTTTTTAGCGATTTAAGTTTTAATTAAATTATTTCGTATTTTCAAACAATTTTATTAAATTTATAATTCTTTTCAACTTTGAAACTCTTATATTTTTTATTAAATGAAAAGTAATAAAAAAATATATATATATGCCATTCAACAACTTTTTATCATTTTCATAATTACGCTAATGTAATGGATGAAAAAATTGCAAGTTTTCTACGTTACGTAAATACTTATTTAAAATACAAAAATTATTGTATGTCCTTAAAATTATGCGTAATAAAAACTGAAGTAAATTCATCAAATCTCTCTCTCAATTCATTTTTTTTCTTTGTTTCACAGTTTTTCGTTTTTTATCCACTGTATCTAAAAATTCTATCTCTTTTCTATTCCACGCCCTTCCTCACCTTTAAACGAAGTTATTTCAGCTGCTTCTCTCACAAGCCCGAAGGGTCAGAATTTTCTTTCTCTCCCATATTTTCCTCGACGAAAACAATGAAAAATATTAGCTTGTACATTTCTCTACGTGCTACACGATTATCACTAGCGAAAAACTGGATGTTGAACTGCTCTTGTTGCTACTTTTATGATCTCTATTACTGATATACACGAAAACTCGTATTTCTGCGGATAGAAAAGGAAGCGGAAGGGTAAGGAAGGTCAGAATGGATTACACGGGAAGAAGAGAAGCTAGCACGGGGATGAAAAGGTAAACTTTTGGCTCTTGTGTTTTTCTAACATACACCGGAGTACAGATACAACAGCTTACAAAGTCCGGTGTAATTATTTAGTGCAATTAAGCTAAGTTATGATATATTATATTTTATGCACTTTAACTTATTTTTAGCCAAGTAAAAAGTTATGTCAATAAAATAATTTTTCGTATTTGCGATATTTTAGTTGAAACTTTATTCCAATTATTATCGTTGCCTAATGGCTTGAAAGCTAATTAAGTTAACTGCTTAATATTACAAATTAAATTTTATACACTTAAATAATTTTATTATACCATTATCCTACTTTTCAAAGCAGATGTAATTAGAGTAATTTACACTTAATGATTCGTAACTCGTTCGTACTTAAACTCTATGAAAATATCTAAATCAATTTCATTTACAATACAGATTAACATTAAAACTTCTGAAGATTCGTCAAATTTAATAAATTATATCATCAAAAGTTCTAGAATTAAATTAAAAAACTAACTCGAAAGTTGTACTTAGATAAATACAGTAAATTTGTTTATTTATCCATGCAATGTAATGTTTATGTGTTAAAACCAATAATTGCATAGTTTAGTAACAGCTTTTTATCAAATGTGCTGAAATTAAATTATAAACAAGCGAACTTATTAGTTATACGAAAGTAACAGCATAAAATGTAACTGAGATATTATTGAAATATAATCGAAGACTTTTATGGTACGAAAGTGATAAAGAACATTAAAGAAGCTTCGATTCGACTAAGACTTGAAAAATGTATGTTTTCAAAATAATATAAATTAGCCTATTTAGTTATTAATTAATTACAATAAGTATTCTTAAATTGAACTAATTAAAATAATAAAAAATTATTACGAATTGATTTAAAAAAATTTAAAATCTTATCCAATAAAATTATTTTGAATTTTGCATTGTCTCAAAAATATTCTTTCTATATTTTTAAATAATATTATTTGAATATTTTCCTTTCTTTAAACGACTGTCTTATACTAATTGACACATAAGTCGTGGAGAAACATTAATTTGACAAAAGCTTCGAAAGTATTCGAACAATTAGTAGAATTCCGGTTCTGGAAAAGTTCCTGAGACTCAAGAATACGTCTTCGTCTTATTTTGGTCTCTGTTGCAATAGTCGATTTTAAGGACGAATCATGATTCGCAATGAATTCATTTTCCATTTATACGGTCTACCCCTTTCCCTAGTGCTCCAGAAGTGTGTAACTTTTCTTATAAATATGGTAAAACGGGTTCCCAGTAATTCTGTGTGCAAGGCATTTTCTTTATGGTACCGCGAAGTAAGCGCAAGGTCGAGGTGAATTACAGAATATTCGATTATGCAGGACTTCTAACTTAACGAAGTTCAGTATTAAGGCTTACCCTCGTTGCGAGGTAAAGAAACTTCATTAAAGCGAAATTAGCATTTGCTTTAGTTAGGTAGTTTATTTTAGCGCAAAAGGGGAACGAGCCTACGATGAAGCCTAGAAGCCTATTCAAATTAATCTTTTCATTGATTGCTTGCATTCGTTTAAACTTAAATAAACCCATGGTTTTTAGCTGAAAATTTTTCATCATATACGTCTATTCTACAATCTACTACACTCTTTTTTTAACCGAAATTATTTTCAAGTTTATTTTTGAGAAAGTATCATCGAAGCCTTCATCATTTTCTATAAAGATAACACATTTATTAGTTTTATATTATCAAATTATTTACATCACAAGAAATCAAGACAAATTATACCCAAATTGATTAATATATTTAAACTCCACGAATGTATAACGAAATATCAAAAACTATATGTAAATATGTAAATATCATATTTTCAAATGGCTTTAGTATAATTTAGAATATTTTCTCTAACATTTATAGTTTCTATTGTTTAGGAACTCTGTTACATTCAAAGTTCACATAAAGATAAACTTATCTACGAATATCATTTATTTATATAAATGTAAGAAAATCTTAATTATACAATGACAAAATATTTTAAAATTTTAGAAAAATTAATTAAACTATCAAAAATATCTTTAAATAACTAAATTTACTATTATATTGCCATACAAATTTTTAATAAATAGCAGATTCAAATGAAAATTCAATCAACTAAATTTTTTTGTAGATATTTATTAAAGAGAGCAGATTTAATTATTTAGAAAAATTTTTTTTAAGCAAGTGTATATAATGAAATATTACATGATTATTATTGAAATTTATATTCCAAAAGATTATGTATTTTAATACATTGAGTTTTAATTCAGACACTTTTAAAATGCATTATTACGTTTTATCGTAACACAAAATGAAATATTCATAATTTTTATAGTAATAATTTAAGTTTTTTAATAAACCAATCTAAATTAAATATTCAATTAAGGTTAGAAAATAAATATGGTTATATTATTGAATCTGAAGTTTTACTAAAAATTATAATTCTTTTTTTAATTTAATTCAAAGATTCGTTTTCTTATAGTTTTGATTAATAATCTCTTAAATTTCTCTTTTAATGAGGCTTGTAAAAAATATAATTATTGAAAAACAGGTTCGAATATGTATTATTACAAATTTCATCTAATTTTATGGAAAATTTTATAAACAAAATATAAAAAGTTTATAAAAAATATAAAACTTTGGACGTATTGAGTTAGAACGTGATCTAGTTATATGATATACATTTATCTTATATATTTGACACAAGCAGTTAATAAACTTTAAAATTTTATTAAATTGAGAACTCACTTTAAATAAATTATATTAACTCATGTTAATACAATGGAATAATATTTTACTATTAACAATATATTTTAGAATATTATATTAATATGTCTTATAATTATTATCCCACATAAATCTTTATCAGATATCATAAATGAGATATTTATAAAACTAAAACAAGAAGAAGTCAGTTCATTACGTATTAAAATTTCAAATTTTCAACATATTAATCTATTTTAAAATTAAACTAATAGTTTATTATAAAATCACACTAGCTTTATTTTATAATAACCATTAATAAATAAATAATCAAATTTCCTTTTTCGAAAGTTACTAACTAATTTACAATATTTGTTCGTCATACTTGTTTTAAATCAAGTAGATTTTACAAGTATTATCGACATTGTATGTGTGACAAGTCAAGAAATTTTATCACGGAAGTTCTAATTTGAAACTCCGAGTATTAAAAATGAAAGTTTCAAAGCGTTAACTTTGATATTAATACATCAGGAGTAGTAGAAGGCTTATAAAATTAACAAAATCGCCTCTTTTCTACCACGATAAGAAAATATCAGAAAAATGTATCTTGATGATGATATCATGTATTAATATTTCTCGATATTGCCTTACCGTAATAAATCATAAAGTAACAGTAAAATCCAATTATTTTATCAAATATTTATCTCACCTATAAATTCCGAGATTTACTTTTAAAATTTTGTCGATTTTTGTTTGAATTATACAATTTTAACAATCAAATATGAAAATAAAACATATGAGAAGTTTGAGGCCGGCGTTCGAAAATGTATTTTTCGGCACTATGCTTTAGTTTTATTTATTTGCTTAATTCGTCAGAAAATATCTTGATTGCTGATAAATGTCGTCGGGTACAATACATAAAAAAGAAAATAATTTATTAGAGAATATCGGAAGCTCAGCTTTATTTTCATAAGGGAATCAATTGCACTCGCGCGCTTCTACAATTTATATCGAGTTTTGTGTACAAACCCTTTTTGTAATCAAGGCTCATGCAAAAGGTTGGTTCTAATCGCTAAATAACTCGAGATAATTGAAATTTTTGAATGGTTGCTTAAAGATAGTTGATAGACAAACACGTCAATGTCGCGTAAGAGAAAACAAAGATACGCGACGAAGCGAAACAAAAGGTCAATCTACTTTGTGTTTTGCAGGAAATGTCAATATCGCACCGTACACATACTTCTGGTTCGTCGGGAATCCAGGACTAGTATCGCGTTCCTTCCAAGTCCGTCTTAACACACACATGCACGCACGCCCACGACTTTCTTTTGTCCATCTCAGATTTCCGATGTCAGTATCAGCAAGACGTGTGCCCCCGCGGAACTCTCCGCTTTCTTTAATTCACGGCGGCTAAAATGTTATCCATCCCTCCGTAGTCGCACGAAACTTTGGACTAATGCCGTTATCGTTTGAACACTACTGAAACTTAGGGGTATGTTAAAGGTCCTTTGTTATCCAATACAGCCATAGCCGGGTAGTGTCGGCTATCTGATTTCTTCTTTTTGGCTTATCAATTTTCTGTTCGGTGCGTCGAGTATTTCGGCGCTTCTTCTGCTCGCTCTCTAAAACTTTCCTCCCAAACATACTTACAAAAATTTAAAAAATGACACCTGTAATTGCAATAAACTTTTGGAAAAATTTAAATTATGCTGCTGAAAAGGGCCAGATAACGATTGACCGTCCATCATAAAATTCAAGGACTACTTTAACGAAATAGTGTAAGAGGTGAAATTTAAGGATTAAATTGAAACACAGTGACATTATTGAACAAGTACGTGTATAAATTAAATTAAATTTTTAATACAAATTTTATAGTAATACCTTTGGCTCAAACTTTCGTTTCACTTTAGCATAATTCATTTAAAAATTGAAGTAAAACACTCCTACTATTAGTATTCATGCAAATGCAAATAATTTCTCGGTATCAGGATATGCCATAATTGCTTCGATGCTTTACGAGCCTCTTCCCCACCATCAGGCATAAATTTCTATTTGTAGAAGTAGCATCATGTATAGACAATAAAATTGCGTTCAATATTCGAAAAATTATTACAAAAACTTAATAAATTGAGTAAAATAACTTGTATGTTTATCACTTTGGTTAGGAAGAATCTAATTACTCTGTCCGCAAAAACTTTTGACAACAAATAATAAAAAGTTAGACATCAATAATATGAAGGTTATGCATTTTGGAAGTCATGACTTTTTACATTGCATCCATAGGATATCCATTCTTCATTGTCTTCACTCTGCCCGGCAAATAAACAGAAAAATGTCACGTGGAGCCTGAAAATATTTTCATGAGTGCAAACCTGTAATACGCAATAAAAGCCAAATGGCTTTTTTACATTCGAAATCGCGATATACGTGTGGCGCATTGGTTATATGACGCAACGAGCTGCGTATTCCTGATCGATCTAGTCTAAGTCATAAATTCCGATGAGAATATTTCATACATTTTTCTTGCGCACGGTACTTGTCAACATTTCTCGATCATAAAATCTTTCAGTATCTTTTGTAAGTACACGACTCTGGTTAAAATTCTGCTCTATCAATCTGCATTATATTGTACGGCAAAAAATCAAAACTTCGGTTTTAATACGACTTGTATTATTGGTCAAAACAATGATCATTAAAGAAAACACTGAAATATATGACTGAAATATATGATCAAAATACTCGGATATTGCGCAAAATATAATTTTTATACTACTTTTTATCGACATTTTTCATTTCAATGTTTCTTTTTATGATTATTTTGAACAAAATAACGTCACAGTTTTAGAATAAAAAAATTCTTAAATGACACTTTCGACAATATTTTTTGATAGTAAATATAAAGTATATAATTGTTAACTTTAATAGTACATCCTAATTATGAAGCTAATACATTTAAGTAATAGTGTTATATATATATATATACTTTTTGATAAAAATTATTTTTAAACCATTTTTTTAATTTCTAATTATCCATATATGATTATCAGTTACAGCTTAACAAATCAATATAATCGAATATCTTTAATAGATGCTTTATTTAGATGATATAATCTGTGAAAAACTTCAATTATTAAAACGCATTTTTATAACAGTGTAATATTTTGTAGATCCAACTTTATCGAGTACGTTGGAATAAGTAGATAAACAATTTTGAATTTTATTGTCAAATAAAAACATCAATCCATAGAAACTTTGAATTCCATATATATATATTATATAATATTGTAGAATTTTTATATTACTAATTATTATTTTCTCAAATCATTAAAAAATCTAACAATAAATTCTCCAACATATGACTAGCTCTCTTGGTTAATAAACAAATATTCTTTTTTAATTTTATTTCAAACACAAATATATCTTTTTTTCGTATTATGCATTCTGAGAATTTGAAATATTTTTCGAAATATATAGGTTTCAAGTACAAGTTAAGTCTTTGATATCAAATTATTTACGCAGTATAACTTTTTTCAGTTTAATCCTATCATTCACACATCATCTTTTATTAACTAAAATTTGGTATTAGATATACCTGAATTATTACTATTCCGAATGCATTTCAATAAAATGTTATCGATTAGTTGTTAATATCGTAACTAATAATTTCTAATGACCTCTAAACCTTCTTTTTATTTAAATCATCCGAGGTTGATTTTCTCATTTATAAAGTAAAAATTTTTTAAAAATTATTTTAATTCATGCGGAATGGAGCAATTGGGATCACAACTTTTGATGCAGATAAACTCACCACCTACATCGGATCGGTGGAAGCGGATCGACTGAGTCGGCCGGATAAGGGTAGATTGTTATTGTCTCGGAGAAATAATAGGAAGAAAGGGTGAGAAGAAACACGAAACGAGTTAAATTTTTGTGACGGTGAACGAGGTTGTGCGTGAAGTCGGCCAATACGGTTTGAGGTAGAGAGAAGGAGAAAAGAGAGGGAGGGCCTGGATCGTCTGGCCTATAGCTGTGGGGTTGACAAATGAAAGTGGCTCCGTCGGAGAATCACCAGCTTCGATGGTGGTTCTCGTTGTTCTATTGGTCTCGTTATTGACGGCTCTTCCAGTGTTGCAGAATCTCCTCACTTGATGTTCCCCGGACCTTTTTCTTTTATACGTCCCTTTATGCACTACCTACAAGGAGTGAGGACGCACCGTTCAAAATACGTTTTTCGTCGCTCCTCTCTCTCTCTCTCTGTCTGTTCACTTTGCGGTATTCCCTATCTCTTTCTATCAGACGTTTGCTACATTAGACGATTATACCAGCAGGAGAATTTCTTTCAATAGTAGAGATCAAGGAAAAGGACGATGAATGGACAAGGAGAGAGGAGAAATAAAATGAAAAAATGTACACCAGGGTTGCACGTATCTGAGGCACTAAAAACTTTTAGTAAACAAATAAATATATTTTATTTTTCAAAAAATAAAATTTATAAGTGTATAAAGTAAAGTAATAATTTCTTTGTCACTTTCATGATCAACAACAAACGTATTTAATCAGAAATTTTCAAATGAGAGTTTTAAAAGTTAGTAATTTACATTAACGACAATATTTAATTAATATCTGATAAGACTTATTCAAAATAACGGAAATATTAATTTTTTACTATGATACGATAAAAGCTAATACATTAAAAAAGTTTATAGAGTTGAATTTCAAAATCGTTAAAGCGTAACTTAATCCCATGATTCATAAAATTTGAATCATTATTAAAAGGGGCTTGTATCAATTATGCAACTATAAATCATGATTTAAATAAATTAGAAAAGTTTAACCTATTTAAATAATATTTAAATTAAATAAAACGAAATATTAAAGATATATTCAGAGCTTTTGAAATAATTTATGGAGTTTTATTCAAACATTCCATTAGGTAAAATTGCTGTTTCGTCATAAAAAAATAATTTTATGCGGAAAACTAAAACAACAAAAGTAATCTTATAATGTAATACTTGTATTTAAAGGATTAAAAATTATATAAAATAATTAATTTGTAAAGACTGCATTTAATTCATTGTTATTTATTACGATGATTAAAAATCGGCATTATTACAAAATGCTTTCAGCACTTTCAATAAAACACAAGAAAATAATATCTATTCGTTAGACTTTTAAAAAATCCCAATTATTTAAAAATTTCACAAAGAGATCATTTTTTTAATGAGAATTCAAGCAATGAAATTTAAGGTCACAATTAACGTCGCAAAAAACTTAAAAAAAGCGTAGGAAGCAGGAGTCATTTGAAAAAACGAAAAATCACGAACAAAAAAAGAAAATCATTAACCGATAATCCGCCTCAATCGAGAAGCAAATTGCTGTAAATTGCGATCCAACCCGTATTTTCGAGCATAACGCGTTGCTGCACTTACTTGGTCCTTAAAACCTATGGAAATAGCTTTTTCACGTGTGAGTGTGCGCAGCCGAATGTAGGTGAGGTTGCATGCATGCAGACAAGCGCATGGGTGCAAGCGCAATATAGTGGAATGACGATTGATGTAGCAGCGTGTGCATTGATGGAAGGCAATCAAAATACACGAAAAGACAGAATGCACAACGCAATTGGTAGATTGTATGTATTTTCGTTTCGCCTAAGTTTATGTCTCAAATAAATGCATGAAAAATCGGAAGCTCAATCAAGCTAAACATCTACTGTAATCAGTTCCTATCAGTTTCCACTACTTTCGGCAGTAATTAAACAACGTGGACGAAACTCTCGCCAAAACAGTATAATTTAAAAACTTTTTTTTAACGTTATTACATTTTATCACATCTTTTACTTTACGTAAAAGTATGATATGTTACGCTTGTCACGTTCTGTTCATCTAATTTTTATCTCCAATAAAAAAGTTGCGTGATTTTGATTGGTGGTTTGAGATTTTGAAACAATCGCCAGCGGCGCCATGATTTATACAACGCATGTTAGCATTAAAAATTTTGAATAAAAATATAGATTTCAAATAATATATTTATACAAAAACAAATAATCGCGTATAAACGTGTATTTTTGAACAATGTATTGGAATGTTTCATCCCTTTTTCTTAATTTCTTAGTCTTTTAAAAACAATTATTGTTTTACTGAGCCTAATTAATTCGACTAATGCAGCATTCGGTATTGAACAAATTTTATAATGTTTTCAAAAAATTTTCTAGAAACTTTGCCAAGTAACAGAAAGTAATTAACTCTAAACTATTTGCTCTTCTTAAATAGATCATTATAATCGCCAGCAAAAACAACAAAATTAGCGGAGAAGATTTTCTTCTGAAACAACTTCCTAATTATATGCGTGCAAATTATAGTTAGATCTGTTGTTAAATCGTTGAACGAAATTATGCATTGAGTATATGAATATTAGTTTATTTATGCCGAAAGAACTTATAATTTATTGATCCATGCTAATAAGCAAATTAAAAGCAAATTCGCAATTACAAGTCTAATTTTAATGTTAAAATGAAAGTCGTACACTTAAATAGTTTCGCGCTTATAAATAAATTATAAGCCATTCCGCATTTATAATTAAATCTGTGCTTATATCCAATACGACACTGTCACAAATAGATTCATTTGCAAATCAACGAGCGATTCGCAAGCTCGCAACCCCAGTATTCTAACTAGAACTCTGTCCTTAATTACAATATTCCCCCAGCTATTGATAAGGGAGAGCATCTGGTGCGGCTAACGACAAATATTAAACCAGATATTTTAAAAGGAAACATTTAGTCCCAGCATTGCATTCGAGGATTTCGACTCAAAATGCGTTTTCTTTCTTTTACACTCTCAGTTTGATAAGTAGACAATTTGAATTATCTCTAATTGATAATAGCAAATAAACTAGGTACTTCGTCCAATGACTCGTTATAAATTATACAGATGGTTGCATTTGTCATTTGTATTTTCTTCCAGCCTCTTGCGTCGTGTGAGTGAGTTTGTTTTATTGACTATTGAACATATATATGTATCATGCGTGTTCACTTGGAAATTATCTTACGTCGCAGATCTGTTGGACCGAGCATATTTCATTGCTGTCGAAGGTATTGCAAACAAATAGCGAGTTGTTGTCACTATAAACAATAATGAAAGAATTTAATGCTGAAAAAAGATAATGTTGGTCTCTGAAATATAATCTATATTTATACAAATATTCATAACTAATTAACCAAGTAACTTTATGAGTTATTTTATAAAAAATATTTAATTTGAATACATACTAATTCAATTATACTAAAATAATTCGATTGTACAAATAGATTGCAATTAAAAATAAAACTTATTTCACATTATTAAAAAAAACATCTTTACTATGTATTCATTCAAATATTAATATTTTCTAATGATACTATATTTGAAATTCATTTTCATACATAATTGGAACATTTATAAGAAATATTTTCAAATTTCATTCTTGAACTTTTCATATAATAGCTACTCACTGTTATAATAGACTCACGTTGTGATATATTAAAACACTCACAAATTTGGTATATTAAAAGAATTTTTTTTAATTAATGAAAATGTTATATTAAAATATAAATAAAGTTTCATAAGTTTTCAAAATAGTGAATAAATTTATTTTTAAAATTATTTTCAATATTTGCTGTACTTTTATTAATACATATAATTTTCTAAAATAATTATAAAAGCAAAATAAAAAAAGTTATATTTAATTTTCGAATAAAATATTTATTATAAATTATTATTAATTTCTTTAAATTCTACTTTAAGTTTTTATCTTTCTAATTTGCCTATGATTTCCTCTCTTTTTCTCTTCCTCTCTTTCTCTCTCTCTCTCTCTCTCTCTCTCTCCCCATTTATCTATCCAACGTCCTTTTACTTTAAGCTTTAATTGTTCAAATAATTTTGTAATTTTTACATAATTAAAATCTACAAAAAAAAGAGATGCTGAAGAAAATGAAAAGAATAAAGCAAGAGAGTGAAAAGGGATAGAGTGTTAAACATCAAAGGAAACATTATTTCTAGGGTGAGAAAAATTGTCAAAAACATTTTTTGCAAACATTTTATTATTTTTTAGGTTACGTGCTACTGACATCTACGTGTAGATTTTATTTATACGAGTTTTACGTGCAAAAACAGAATATTATACAATCTTTATATTTTACTTCTTGAGTAACGTAAATTTTAATTTATATGAATAAGAAGAAAATGAAATAATACACGTATAAAATGAAATTTAGTATTTTGACATTCAAAAGTTTAAAATTATTTTTAAATATTAAGGTATTAACTAAAAAAACTAAAGTAGTAAAATAAAATAATTTAACAGTTGTTAATAAATTTATTTTATATTTCAGAATTTTATTAATATTAATATAATTACGTTATAAATAAATGATGAAAAGCCATAATTTACATTCTGAAAATCAATAATCATCATAGCATAAATTTAAAAACAATGTTTTTTATATTTTGCAGTAAATCTATTCAGAATATTTTGTGCTATTCATTATATCTTAATTTACATTAATAAAAACTATAGCTGTTATAATTTTTGTAGTGTTGTTCATTTTAATTTTGTAAAAACTCTTTTATTCATATATTTGGTGAAAATAAATCAGTAATTTTAAGCTACTGAAATCGCAATATTATCTTAACAGAAAACTTGATACAATTACATTATTTAATTTCCATAATTGTAAACAAAACTAAAGTGACAAATTTCAAAATCATAATTAAATTAATGATTTTGTCGTTTATTCCTAAAGACTTTTTACAAATATTGAATATCTGGTATTAATATCTACTCAAATTAAATATTATTTAAAAATTTTATATCAGATTTCAGTTCGTTTGGTAATTTAATATTATTACATAAAATCTGCGTGAAAAAAAATGGAATATAAGTACTGGGCAAAGATTATTAAGCTATCACAAAATAAATATGAAATTATAACTTACTAATTTTAAAATAGGATGATGAAATGCACTGTATATCTACGAAAGAAAATGTATTATCTTTGTAGAAAAAATTATTTCAAAATCTGAAATTCAGAAATCAATAACGAAACTTTCTTTAATAAATTTTTTACCAAAATTATTGAAATAGTGGAAAACCAATTCTTAAACCAACCGCTGAAGTAGAGTGAAGTTTATAAATGTTAATCGATAAAGACAAAAACTAAACGAGAGAGAGAGAGAGAGAGAAGGGCAATGAAATTTAATGGCTAACCCGAAAGGCACATTGCATTGTTGAAGAACAAATGAAACAAAGTTTGGCTTCTGTTAAATTAGTGTAATTATAATTGAAAGGCTGGTAAGGTCAAAGCATTACTAGTTTTAACACAAAAGATATATAGGACTAACCGGTAACAAAGAAGATTTTGTTCACGATTTGAACAGTAAGCGTATATCGTTATTATTCTAAAAGCGTCGTTACAATGAATATAACATATAATAGAAATAAAATTTGGCAAATTTTTATAATATTGCAAAAATTGATTGCATAATATATTCTGATTGGGTATATAAAAATTTTAATTGTTAATTTAGAATTTTTAATATGTGTTTATAACCTGATATCAGCACACGTCTAAAAACAAACGCTGAGTACAGAAAAGATATTAACTTTAATGAATTTATTGCAAAAAGTGTTAATGGTATATATGCTTTTGCAATCTTTCGCCCGTGATCCTTTGCACTTACCTCACCTGAACCTCTAGTTTGAGGAGCAGCCGAACAATACCTCTTTACAAGTTGCACTCGGTTTAAGCTTGGCCAATGACTTTATCTCTGTCGTATCGTTTCAATGAATAAAGTTATCCCTGAAGTGTTCTTTTGTTTTGCTAAGTTTTGCAGATAGAATTGAGTCAAGAATGTTGGAGTTTGAGAAACGATATCGCAAGGGTGACATATTTTCACCGAAAGAGATCATTTGTGAAATTATTTTTTTTAAATATTTAACAATCGCGAGGTGACAGAATTTTCAATTGCTGCACATTTAAAATATTAATGTACGACTCCACAGGAGCCATGTAAGCATTTGCAGTTAACTTTGTAATAAAAGTTTTACAATTGGCAATTCGCGCACCTTAAGTTTTTTCTGTATTGGTTGATGTAAGAGAATGCTAAGAACTGCCCGTAATTATTTATGCTCTTTAAACTTTTCTGAAATCACTTTAACCACAAAAAATTCATAGTTCTAACGTTTAATTGTAAAAGAAAACTTTTAAAAATATTTTTCCATTCTAAATTTTCTTTTTAAAACAAAATTTCAGGAAGTAACTTACTTGAAATAATGATGTATTAATAAAATCATTAATTTTACTTTTTTATTCATCAATAGCAGTGCAATTCACTGTCTACTAATAATTAAATGAAAACAAATTTGTTCAATAAATTTATTCGAATTAAAATAAAAACAATTATTTATCCTTGTAATATATAAGCGTATGTTATAAATATTAGCATACTTATATGTAAATAAATATAATTTATTTTTTATAAAAATAAGTATAATTTATGTCTGAGATTACATAGAAATATCAATTTTCTCCAGCCTAGTTCACTTGAATTTATCATAATATAGTACAAATTAAAAAAATTAAAAATGAAATTTTAGAAAATATCATTATACCAATGTACCAATGTTTATTCCAGACATATCTAAATGATACTTTCTCTATTATTCTTTTTTGCTAAATAATTTTATCAATTTATTGTGTAAAAGTAAGAATTTTCCATCATAAAATCTTAAAGTCAAACGTCAACTATTTAGTTAATCCTCTAATGTTTAATATTATTAAAATTTCCATCTACTTATTCTTTTTTACAACTTCAATACTTTTAAATTCAAATAAACTCTAGAATAAGTTAATAAAATATTTTAATTAGTTCAACGTAGTTCAACAAAATTTTAACAGAAGGTTTTTTAAACAATCTTATTTTCATCATTTCCAATTTTTCTTATTTGTGTGAAAAACATTTCTGTCGGATTATTAATCAAAATGTCTTAAAATAGGTACAAAATTCCCGATAGCTTTAATAGTCTGCAAATTACACGTAATAGTTTTGAGGAGTTATTCAGAAAATAAGAATTATCATTACGTAATAAAAAAAAGATAAATGAAGAAAAATCAATTAAACTCATACCAATTGCAAATATAAATTTATATAATGTAAATATATTTATATGTACATATAGAAAAATATATCTATATTTTGAAGTCTTAAACTTAATAGTTTAAAACGAAAGCCTTGACCAAAGCCTTAAACTGTATAGTTAATACTAGAAATTAACAGTTAAATTAAACTAAGATTTTTTTAGAAAATTATTTTTTCTTATTTTCAAATTGTAATTTATTAATAATATTTTTATAAACTTTTAAAACAAAACAATGTTTAATAAAAATGAAAACAATTTCGAAATATTAATATGTATATACGAACAATACGTATTTTAAATCGATAAATATTTCCATGTAGTTTCAAAATCATTGACACTATAAATCTAAAAAGAATTTTAAATCCATACATTACAACAATTTAAAAAAATAATATTTCGTAAAAAAAAGAAACTAGCATTTTCCTACCGTTGCGGTTCATTTAATTTATCTACATATAAGATTTCAGGACTCATTTAGGAAATTTTTCACAGGAAAATGAAGTAAGACGTGTAATTATCTTGATTATAATTAAAATAAAAGCTTTATTTTTGACAATTGCTTATCGCTGTCCTACAATCGTTGGTCGTAATTATGATTTATATGGATCCTCCTAAAGATATTATTATAAATACTCTAATAAAATTTTTAAAGGGAAACTTGCTTTTCAAGAAAAACTAAAATAATTGTCAGAAGAACGAAATAGGTAAAATATAAAAATAAGAAATTTATTTTTTAATAAATTATGAATTCTGGAGAAAATTAATTTAATAATTCTTAAATATCATGAAAGTATCTTTTTTGTATTATTAAAAGCGTTTAAATTAAAAATTAATGATTAATAACTGAAAAATATATAAATTATAAATAAAAAGTAGTATTACAAATATATATGGTACCTTAAAAACTAATAGTGATAATTTAGTTTACAAAAACTTTTAACATTTATAGCAATAGCAAATTTCTATTGTTCAAAAATCCAGATTTGATTTTCAGATATTTTTAAAAATCAGCTTCAATTTAGTCTTTGTTACCAAAGAATATAAAGGTATTTTTGTACATTCAAGAGAGATCACGCATAGAGCTCTAGATTATGGGATAGAAATAAGTCAACGGAAAAAGTAAAAAGACAAGAAAGTGCGAATGGAACAAAGCGAAACTCACGAAGATAGTCTATTTTGAATATTTTTCTAATTTATCACTTTTGCTCAGATCTTTGGCGTATCTTTTCTGTCTCCTTTTCTCTCTTTTTTATATATCACTTGTTCTATTGCTGTTTTGTGCTTTCTCAATTCATTTTTGTTTCAATCGCGAATCTCAGCGTTAAACGCTACATTATTCTTTGATCGGTAGTCCGTAACTTGGTAAATGCTAAAACAAGAAGAAAAACATTATTGCAAATAGTCTCCTTCTTTTATAAATACGAAATACTGTCAATAAAAAATTCATACCTAAATATTTTCCTTTTATGTTTTCTGCCTTGTGCACTGTAAGTCTTGATAGCATTTCATACTTCTTTACACTAAGTGCAATAGTCATAGAATGTTTCACTATCTATAAAAATTTCTTTAATTCTAGAATGTAGATATGTAATATTTATTGTTAGATTTTCTCCAAGAAAACTAACAATAATTTGTAAAATAAAGTCTTTCTCAATAAAATCAATTATTTTATTAGTTATTTTATTTGAAAAAAATTACTGAAAAATTGTAGAATTTAAATAAAATGCAAGTATCTATGTGATCGCGTATTTCAAAAGTCTCAAGTTTTTGATTTTTTAAAATGCATCCTTCGTTACTGTTGCGGAGGTTCAAGCCAGGCTTTACAAAAGTGAAAGAACTGAATCAAGAGAACCTTCATCAAAAGAGAGAGAGAGAGAAAGAGAGAGGGAGTTTGGGCTGCGTGCATGCAACCTTTGAGATATGAAGAAAGAATTACTCATTTTCATTTGTATCAAATCACAATTATACGTATTTATTAATAAAACGTAAAATATTCAACGAGAGGAGTTCAAAATTATATTTTAAGGATTACGCAGCGTAAGGTTGAAAGTAAAATACGGTGCCGTAGAATAATAATTCTATTCGATCTACCGGTATACACGCAATTTACACGTCCGCTTGAAAAAATTGTTCCTACGCTCCCATCTGAGTCCCTCGTTATCTCAGTGGTACGTCACTCTCTCCCTCTTTTAGGGGAGTCGCGAGACTTCTCGCGGAACTTCAGCGCTTACTTTATTCTATTTTTCGCCGGATGATTATTTCTAAAAGATTAAGACAAATTCTCATTATTTAACATACGAGATGTGCCTAAATATTGTGAAGGAACAAATGAAACACTGGACGGACAATATGCAAAAATTACATTACCATCTTTCCTGGCGACTCTTTATTTTCCCTGCAACCCAACATTTTAGTGTAGACCCAATCGCTACTTCTTTATCCAACTCCAAAAGTGCATTTTCAATATTTTTATCCGTATTATGTTCGAGGGCTCCCTTTTCTAACTACAATAGTGGGATAGAACTTATTTACCTACGGGTTCTTTCTCATGGTGCTTTTTTACTTTTATTTATTATAAAAGTAAATGTATTATTATATTTTATACTTTATGCATAAAAAATACTTCATTTGCGATTAAATCTTATTTCAAGAATATTAATCTGCATGATCAGAGTGTTATATTTATATTGTTGTTATTATCTATAGATATTATTTCTGTAAATACTCGAAAAATTCTCTTCGATGTATATATATATGAAATTCGCGCACAAAATTATATCTCTTAGACCAGGATTTTTCAAATAAGTTCCATGCATCATATTATTATTAAGTTATTTCTAATGATAATTTATATTGATATAATACTTTGTTCAGCAAATTCATAGATTTTTCAATTTAGTTTTTATCAAAACATTTTAATTAATTAGTAATTTTAAATAAGATTACATTTTTAACTGCCGCGAGAATGAGTCTATTTTAGACCGATATTTTCTATAAATATATGCCACCTTATTTAATCAAGCTAATAAATGCGAATGGCCTTTAAATAATTAACAAACCAAGCTTTATCCAAAAACTGTAATCTCCTATTACCTTTTTTGCGATTTAATAATGCTGAAAGCGAGAATTCAATTTCCACTTCTTACTGCTCGATCTCACATAGGCCACATACAATTAAAGCCGTTCAATTGTAATTTATGTGAGGTACACGCGGCCGTATACAGTGAATCCGGGTGATGTGCTTAAACGAACAATTCTATCAATCTGTCCGAACGCGTTCGACCGGGGATGGATGTGTGGGTGCGAGGCCAAGCATGTAACATACGACACGACACTCTTGGAAATTTCTTTAGCTCCGATCCGCTGGGGATGAAGAAGAAAAGAAACTTCTACATACTAGCGCATAAAACCTATTACAAATACGTAGCAGTTAGTATCTCGTGAGTCAATCTATCTCAGTTGCCAACTTCCAATTGGATTTCATCGAGACTGTAACGAAGTGTACATAACTTAGCCAAAGACAATAAATACATTATTTTATACGACTGGCGAATATGTTTTCACGCTTACTTAATACACTGAATTGTTGAGTATTCAATTATTGACACAATCTTCTGTTGCTTATTAATTTTAATATTTAAGTCCTATTACCACGTTAATGCGCATTTGTCATGTTCAACGAGTACTTTATTCAACGTTTAATCATTAATAGCAAATTCATTAATTAAACAAAATGAAGCAGCTTTAGGTCGTGAATGTAATTTATATTAGAAGAGGTACTTAGTTACAACTTACAAGATAATACAATAGCTTTTCATATCTGAATATTCGTGCGAGTGACGCTTCAATGCTTTACTAGTGTTTTTAAATTAAATGTGCACCTCCATTTACATAAACATTATTCGTACTTGTTGCATTGCATAACATATCATTGCATTTATTCTGAAATTCAGGGAACTAATTTATATTAATTAATAATTTATATACAAATGCGTGTCGTTTTATATTTTATTTCGTTAGTGTTTTGTACGTAAAGCTTTTTCCTCGCTCAGTTCATAACTCACGAGTCACTTTTGTAAATAGTACTTTTTGCTGACCGAAGGTGTTTTAACTATACTTAAAACGAAATATGAATAATAGTCACAGAAGAATCTCATTTCTTGAATATTTTGTAAAATATTTCTTAAGTAATGCGCCAAACTCACGAAACTTCCATAATATAAGATGTTGGTGTGCTAGAATAAACCTCAATGTACATGTACAGCACATCTTGTAGATTTGATCTTTCCATTCAAGCACACGGAAGTTTACGTCATGAAAGACTATTAATCTACAAAGTACAAGAGCCGAAATAACAAACATGGTTCGAATATGAAAGAAACGAAAGAAGGAATAGTATATTTGTGTCGCGCACGAAAGTACTCACACAAACTCCTCTGTATAGACATGCAACTTGTTAAAAATTAAATATGGTTTTTTATTTGGTATTACGAAATGTATCGTTTACTTAGAAATACGTCGAAGCTTAAAAAAAGCGTTTTATCACGCACATAAATGGAATCGCTGTGCTTCGGCTATAAAATCGTACATAATATGGAGTAATAAAGTAATTTTAAGATAAAAATTCCATTATGAATAATCACTCTTTCTAATTTTGAAAGTATCAATGTGTAAATGAAGTATTTCATGTATTATTGCAAGATAATAATTTAATGTTCGGAATTTTTATACAGTGTACAATTTTTATTCTGCTTTATTTATGATTTTAAATAGTTTTAAACAGTTTAAATTTTTAAAGTTTAACTTTATAAAAACATTTTTTTAATTTTATTTGACCCACACAATGCATTATTTACACTCGATGATTATGAGAAAGTGTCACGAGCTTTAATTTTAAAAGTGCATTATGTATTTGAGCCTTTTATTTATATGAATATTTTAACTTTGTTAAATTATTAAATTAAAAAAAAATACAAAACTTAGCCGATCAATTAGAAATTTTTTTCACGTATTTTTTTATATTTATTGTATATTTTATGAACGGAATAATAACGTTTAATGTAATCACGTATGACAAGGATCTTATCGCAAAATATTCATAAATAAAAATACCTGCTTATAAAAAATTTATGAATAATAGTAGTGATTAAGCTTATTGAGTATTCGATAGCTTTGATTTGAAGAATAAGCATTGACGTAGGATAAGTCATAAATAAACGAAATATCGAAAAAATTTGTACAAAATTCACATGAGATTTAACCTTTACTGTCTCCGTTATTCCTTTCTTTAATTATACAGAAGCTAAACTATGTTTATAAATTGGAAACAATACTAAAAGCAATAATATTTACAATTCATCAACGCACAAGTGCAACCAATTATTCGATCAAATATCAAATGAATTATTTCAAACAATGAAGTTATTTCAATGAGTTTGCTGATACTTTGTCTTAATTTCTACATTAAAGCAATTAAAATTACAATGATATAAATTAGACGTACAAACAAGAAGATAATTGCCATATTTATCATAAATGCATTTTCAATTATTCTGGTATACGCACTCAGAAAACACTCTCCTTCTCGTGCAAAAGAGATTACTCTGACACAGGTTTCAGTTCTTTTCCATCCATTATTCAAATCACACCCGTCGCATATGATCACATAAACTTTTTAAAACTTTCGCATAAAACGCAGCATTAACTATTTAATGCGGTGAAATAACTTTATGATTTAAGCAATGACCGTAACGTAATTTTTAAATGGTATTTGCATATTTTCTGTCACATAGTTATCTAAGCTGCTTTTTATTTTATTTTAATTTTTTCATTTAATCATATATGACTGTTTTGCTCGCCAATCGAAATTTTCCTAACATTTAAAATAATTTAATATGTTTTGGCATTATCTATATTTTTATATGAAATTTTAACGAATGCAATATGTTTTATTGAATGCGTTACAACAATTATTTGATTAATAATGCTATAATTACCAATCATAAGCACATTAAATACTTCTAGCATCACAAAGCATTATTTAATACTTCACTCATACATTTCGAGAAATTTTTGTATTCCAATTAATGATGTACCTGTTTTTATTTAATTTCATGCTTTTTTATAGATTGCAAGTATTATTTCGAAAGTTTTAAACACTTTAACCTCTTTCCTCCAAAATATTAAAAGAACTTTACTTTTCTAAGCTTAGCTAGAATATTATAAATTATTTCATCTGGACAAAAAAGTACTGCAATAAATATTAAAAGAAAACTGGCATTCGTATACTTTATAAAAGTTTAAAAGATTTTAAACTATATTTGAAATAATGATATAAATTCAGTATTGTAAGTAACAGCAAAAGAAACTTTTTTACTTTGTTTATTTTTTGTATTTCAAAGTCATTTATAATTCTTAAAATATTTACCAAATTTTAAATTTATATATTATATTTTAAAATCATGGACTATTTATTTTTACAAACTGATTTTCTAATGGCTCGATAAAAAACGAATTAAGCATTTTTATTAGACTTGACATTTAATTTTAACAATTTACATCGTCACAAATTCATAGTAGTTTTCTCTATCCGACTAATTGTAATGTGTGTCAATATCAAATTAGATTTTCAGTTTTTTATTCTAATTTTTAATAAAATTTTGAATATTAAATACCATACAATTTATCGATTGCACAAATTAATTAAAATGTTTATTGCTGATTCTATTTTATACATGATAACTTTATATCTTCTTACTCTGAAATCATATAATTTTAGGTGAATTAAAAGATTAACCATATCAATTATTAGTAATGTAAGCCTTTAAAGTACTATTATCGATTTGATAAAAATTAATTTTATTTATACTAATTGTTGTATTGAAAATTTAAAAAATATTTCATAATCTTTTGATATTTTCTGACAGATTCAAAATTTTACTTCACTAGCATGTAAAATCTAAACTTACGTTATATAAAATATCATGACATATTTGTTATGCTCATCATAATAATACAATTTTATGGGCTATTTTATTTTCACGAAATTAATATTTAAATATTTTTTACAACACATAAATTACACATTTTTATTTTATGAATTAAAAAATTATAAAAAATAATAAGAAAAATTATGTTTATAAAAAATTGATAAAATTAGCAATCCGTTCAAATTTGTAAATTAAGTAAATAATTTTGCTATTCAAATAAAAAAATTCTTCGAAATAAAAAATGTATCACGTGTCTTTTAAAGCCGTTAGAAATATTTAGATCTTTTAAAAAAACAATGTATTTTACCGACGACAGACCTACTCGTGTTCTCAAATTTATTTTGAAAAAAAGTTAAAACACAATAAAAAAATTTGTATTTTAAGTAGTACAGCTGTATATAAATCAGACTTAAATATCAAATAAATGAAAATGAAAATTACACCCCGAATATGTTTACATATAAGAAAAATATGTAGTTTTTATATTATGAAAACTACGAAATATGTAAAACCATTATAAAATGCAAATATATTTTTGTATTCTAGGAAATGAATCTGAAGTATAAGCTTAATTTTTTGGAAGTTATTTCAGTTGTACGAGCGATAATAACCTAATTTTATTATAAAATAATAGAATATATATAAATTTATAAAAATTCGTGTTAATTGTTAATTTATTTATATCATAAATGAATTCAATAATTTACGCACAAACATTGTCTAAATATGCGGAAATACTGGATAATATCAGCAAGGATAATACCAACACATTTAAAAAGTAAGGTGACTTCAATTGTAAAGAATTTTTTGATAAAGTAATTCCTCATTTGCAAAGTAAGTACGTTACATTAATAGTTAGTGTAGATGAAAATTAGAACCTATCATATTAATAGCAAATCAACGAATGAAATTTTATTTTGAGTAATAAGGTATTTTCGCCAAGTTATTTTGGTAATACAATCTGAGACAAAGTCGCAGCTTACTTTTTAGTCATTCTTACGAAATATCCGTTATAAAAAGTTTCAAAAAATTTACGTTTGACAATTTAATTTATTTGAAAATGAAAAATGCTTTGATATAAGGCACCGAAGAAGCTTATATAATTAGCTGAGTTTCACCGAATTTTATATTCGTTCCCATAAATTAGACGCTATAAAATACACACTTCCTGTCCTATCCATAAGCCTGATGCAGACTAGTATTACGATCGATATAAAAACGAAGTAGGTGTGTAGTAGTATCCTTTCGTGTGAAAAGACGACGCAGCAATTTTCGAAAAAGGGAACGGGGTAACCTTCCTACGATATCTGCCGAGCACTCACCGTGAATGATCAGGTGCTTTACGTCACAGAGAGGTCGTAAGTTGTAACAGGCCGTCGAAAATGGAGCTCAAACTCTGGCTGCAATTATGAACTGGAGTGTTGTACCGATAGGCTTTTACCATAGAATTTATTTATGAAATCGCGTAACAAGGAAACTTTTACTTTTGTTCTGAGACTGTAAAGGTGAAGCTTAGAACATTACGTCCTTGTACATACTGTTCGCGTTCTCTGGATACTTAATCTTAGATGAAATACAAGTTCGAAACTTTTAAGGGTTTTCTCTGGTTATTAAAAAAATTCAAACTTATATGTCAAATAATTTTACTCATCTTTAAAGTAAAAGAATGTTTTAACATTCATCTGACAATGATAATATACTTATAGATTTATCGAGTTGGCTTTAAAATATTTTATATATATTTATAAAAGTAAATAATTTACAATTTTTATTGAAAATAGTTGTATTTACGTGCATTTCTTTTAATAAATATACAACTAAATTGAAAAAATTTTCGTTTATTCAATGCATATTATTTTAAATATTATCGCTGGTATAATTGTTTGCTTTTGATTAAAGTATGTCCCCTCTAAAATATATGTATGTATTATTATTTCACAATAAAAATCGTTAGGGGATAATTTTCATAATGTTTATACACAATTTTGTCATTTAATGATGAAAACATTTGTCGGATCTTGAAGGTACGTTTAACTCGTAATAACAAGTGGCATTTTAAAATAATAAATTTATTTATTTATACGTATAATGGTTATCTTCTACGAGCTAAGGCTAGTATTGAAAAGTTTAGATAATCTTTAGATGGTCTACAATACGTCTTCCAGAAAGTTATTCGAGTTGATAACTATTTCTACGCTCTCGAACTGCTGATGCAACTTCAACTTTTCATTCCTAATCGCATCTGCTTGATTGCCACATCACGATACTAATGCGCTTTCTTTATTAGTTCTAAAGCAACTAATGAAAGTAGAAAATTGAATATTCGAAACGGAAAGGTAAGAAAATTCTACTTGTTAAAATTCATGGAATGAAAATAATGCTAACTGAGTTAGAAAAACTTGTTTGATGTTTTTGATACGAATATTATTGAATAAGTGAAATAAAATATTTGCAAACGCTAATTTCACGTTTCGCCTTCCTCGTTGCAATTTTGTGCAGTATTGACTTTACTATTTAGTATAAAAAGTAAAGCGTATGAAATGTGTAAAATCATAACTCTAAACAATTTTTTAAAAAATAGTTTAATATTCGATAACATAAATTTTAATATATAAATAAATAAAAACTGTTATAACATTAATTTTGCATATTTATTTCTGTATTATTCGTACAATAATATGTTGAATATAATATTTCGTCAAATATTTTGAATATCTTGCTCTTAGACTTTGTAAGGAATGTCAATCTAATAAAAAATAAATGACAATTAGATATGATTGTGTAATTAATATATTAATAATTTAAAGAAACATTTGAATCTTTGCAGATTGTACTAATATTTGATATTACTATAAAACGTTTAAATATATAAATTTTCAACTAAAATTAAAAATGAATTACTTATCTTGCGTGTTTGTTAGCCATACAACAAGATCTAAAAATGATTTCTGATTTAAAAAAAATTTTTTAATATATATATATATGGACTTCATATTCATATGTTCTAACAAAATAATTTTGCGCAATGGGATGTTTTTCAATCAGTTTCAATTATTCATAATGTCAATTATCATTAAAAGAAATGTTTGTACGTACTTATGTATTTATTTATACAAATATTCTTCACCTAAAATTATTAGGAGCCGAGTCTTAATGGCAAGCTCTAGGACAGGCGACTCCACAGACAGCTCACACACACAATAGCACATAACACAAATAAAAGTTGTTGAGATCTTATGAGAATTCAAAAACTTCACGAAAAAGGAAGATTAAATTTGGACGCTACAAGAAAATCGGAAAAGTACGTAGGCCAATGAAGCACGAAAAAATTCAAATCTAGCAACGCAGCCTTAGGGTAGTTTATTTCTTGAAGAAGCTACTTGACGAACGGGTAATATCGAGTATAGTTACTAGACCGTCCACTCTATCAGTATTCCAATTTCTCTATTTCTCTCTCTCTCTCTCTCTCTCTAATAATTATTTAACGTCCATGCCCTCAGGAGGTACGGACTCGCTTTCTAATCGGTTCGGTGTTATTTGACCTCCGAAGAATTGCTGCGATAGTTTAATGGCTGTGATTGTCATGCTATCCAGAAGTAATAAATGTGCATTTTAAGCAAAGTCGGAAATTTTTACATTTAAAATATTATTAAATTAAATTTTATTTATTCTCTTAATGCAAAATTTTCATTTTAATAAAATTATGTCAATACAACGAGAAATGTGAAAAATAAAAATCATTTGTAGATTACAATATATATTTATATATATTTATAATAAGACGAAAATAATGAAATAGATTCGTAAATTATAACATTTATCTCAATTGTCAATAATTATTTTAAAGATATAAAAAATAATTGTTAATGTGATTCGTACAAAGTTTATAAAAATAATTATTAAATAATTAAAATTAATTTTACATCGTGATTAAATATCTGAAATTCAAAGTGAATCGATAAATATACTAGTGAAAGCTAATTATATAGAAACATTGATCACGCGTATACGCAAAGAATAGAAATAACTATGCCATTATTCTTTTTCTTAAAATTAATTTTATTTAAGTAAAGTCAATGATCAAACGCGACATATTTTAATGCATAGATAATAAAAAAATATATTATACGCAAGGAATATAAGTATTTATCAAGTGTAAAAAAGCTAAAGGTACGAGAAGGAAAAATTCAATTCTTGTCTTTTCATAAAGATATAGGCGATTTGCAAAAAAAACTTCACACGAACTCTATTGAGGATTGTATAAGGTCCAGTTCGACCAAAATTTACACGACCTTCCATATCCACTCGGAACTTCTTCTCGGAACACTCTTTACCTCTGCACCCTTACTCTCACACTCTCTCTCTTTACCCTGCGTCTTTTTGAAGAATATGCTTGGTATGAAAATTTATCCATCCCCTTATGGTTAATATTATTAAATGACCTAAGCTACTTCCGAAGAAAAAAGAGAGTCTCGGATGAGTGAAAAGCTTATATAGAAGATTTTTTTATCAACGATTATATAATAAATAATTTAAAAAATTAAGCATTAAACTTTCTAATTTTATATGGTGCTTCAGATCATTTTAGCTTTATTCATTAATACTTTTAATTGCGTTTATTTCTCAAAATTCATTCAATACAATTCTATTTAAAAATATTATTAAAAAACCACCATTTTTTAATAAACTTCTTGTATTGTTATCACTTAATTAATAAATATTTTAATTGATAATAAGATGTTGTTAACGATGGAATCGCGCGAGCGAGATAGAGTTTGTAGATGAAAGAACTATCCGTGTTTTTCATCACTTTCTTTTAATCAGTGATACAAAAATTAAATATTACAAATAATTTGCAAAAGTTAACGAACACCCGGGCGGTTTCTGATGTTCTGACATTTTTCGCAACCGCTTTATATAGTCTAATTCGCAATGATCGTTTTACGACCGATTGACGATTTCACGAAACCTCAATGGTGCCGAGATTTCCCAAAATCTCAACGGCAACAAGGTTCTTTTAATTTCAACGGCGCTGAGGTTCTGAACACCTCGGCGGTCGATGTTGGATTGTTTTATTTGAAAATGCGCGTGCGAAATTCTTAAAAAACGGGTGTTGGCCCGTTACCGACGGCCGGCGTACGACAAGCGTACACTTTTCTTCGTTAAATTTATTTATAAATAAGTATAAATCATCGATGAACATAACGATGAATATAATGCATCCAAATGTCATATTCGTGTCATTTTTCCTCATCTTACACATTTCCTATTTTCCTATATAATAAATAATTGAATTTTTTTCGATTTTAGGATAATGTAACTGCCAGCCTTAATAAATATGAAGAGAGTTGCGAAGCTTACAGCAAAAAAGTGACATAATCTTGAATATAATCTAAGTGAGAACTCATACTTGGTCGATGCCTCTGGAAGTGAGAGAGTCGGAACATTCCAATAATCAAGCTCATAGATCTCTCTGTCTCTTTCGCATGCGCCTGTAACATCCCGTGGGAGTAATATGTTCCGTATTCGGTAAAGGTATGTCCGAATTCGGAACTGCTCCCGCGTTTTCTCTTTCCTATCGATATGGGCAACGTCATGAACGAGAGTAGCCCCATGGGTCGACCCGACTTCTTTCCTTTTCCTCCTTTGTCATCCTCTCTCACTCTTTTTCTACCCGATTCTTTTTCTTTATATTCGGCATTTCTTTTCTTTACACGTTAAGGGTCCGCTCATAGCAAATAGTCAGTTGTCCGCTTCAAGGCTTCTAACTTTTCGAACTATGGTTTCTGCCTCCTTCGTTCCCCTCCTCTCCCATCTATCTGTGTAGCTATTGAAGAAATGGAAATAGAAGATGAGGAGAACGAAGAAACTTCGCTGGAGACAGAATATATGTGGGGGCAAAAAAGAATGAGATGAAATGACCAAGTTTACTCTTCGCTAAAATTCGGTCTTTGAAAAAGGAGATAAGGATGTATTTTACGATTTTTCCTTACCCGATCGGATGATGCATCGGAACGTAGAAAAAAATGTTATAAAAATCAATGATAATCAAGATTAAGTAAAAGATTGGAAATGCATTTCAGTTAAAAAATATAATTCCAGTAACAAAGTACCAAATACATTTATGAATTGAAAAAAAATTCAATATTGTAAAGGAAAGTTTTAATCAAAGTTTATCCTTTTACTTTCTTTCAATAACGTTGATAAAAAAAATTTTGTTTTTATTTCCTCGTTGTGAAAGTAATAAAAGTATCGAAAATAAACATTTGAAACTAAGATCATAAAAACACATTATATGATACCTGAATTTATTTATAATTATTTACAAAAAAAAACTTTTCCCTGGATGAGTTACGTGCTATACGTTACTGGCATGCAAACGAATGAAAATTCGGGTTGCCGAACGTTTTAGTAGTTTAGGCTCGGTGAGCCCAAAAAATAAATTCTAAAACGCGTAGATGTATCGATTAATATTAAAATATAATATTTTAAATTTGAATCTTTGTTTATATCATCCTTTATAGTATATTTCTAAAACGGTAAATTTTTGTAACAACCTTGTTTGAAAAACAGTTTACTGTTAGATGATTTGTAGACAAAAAAATATAGCGAAACTTTATTTAACACTAAAGAAACTATATCATTCCGTACTCCCTTAAGATTTTTCCATTTGAATAAATTACAAACCTTGTCTTCTCCGAAATCAAAAAGTTATAAGCTGAGTTTCACTAAATTCAAAAATCTGAAGGGAAATCAGATGCTACAGTATACGGGTAATATAATAACTCATTTTCATGAAAATTATATAATTTTAAATACTTTAATTTCAAGTTTGATTGAAATTGAAATTTCAAAACATTTTAATTTGGATGAAATATTAAAATATTTTTTATTTGCATGTGAAATTTTATTACGGTTATGAATATTTCATCATTATTACAGACGTCAACATAATTAAGTAATAAAATATAAAATCAATAAAGTATTTCCATATCAATATAGAACTATTAAATAATTAAAGTATTAATATTATTTAAAACTATATTTTTAATTTTTAGACTAATAATATAAATTTGTGCTTATCAAGTTTATCATATTTAGATTCTTTAAATATAAGTGATTGGTTTATAAATAAAAAAGAACTTATCTAGTTTCTCTGTCAATAATAATATAATTTATTAAAGTTTCGTATATAAAATGACAATAATAATTATACAATATCGTTTATTTAAAAGTGAAATTACATTATTGCATTGATATAATCATTTAATATCATTTAATATGAAACAAATGATCTTTATACACATATTAAATTCGTAAATATAAAAATGAACAATCTCAACTTATAAAAGAAATTTATAAATTAATGAGCACTTATGAAAAAGGGAAAGGTCTTACCTTTTTAGAATTATCCAATTACTTATTAAGAAACCCTGAAAACGATGAATTGAAACTTAATTATATTACAATTAAAATAGGTGTTAGTGTAATCAAAATTTTTTAATTAACAAAAACAATAAAACTATTATAAGAAATCTTATTATTTATTACATTAAACAGACAGTTATAGGTCTAGATAAAAATAATTACTAGAATTTAAAACAGTTTTAATTAGTAATTAATATTTCTTAACTGTAAAAAAACAGCTCTTCTCTTATAATGTAATTAAAAATGTAATTTTTATTTATTACATTATTTTTTAAAAAAGAATTTTTTAGTTTTACAGGATTTAATGTAAGTTTAAATTGATTATAATTAAATGAAAAATTATGTGATTAAAAAGAAAGTTTTTCTGATATAAATTAGTATTATTATTTATAAAAACTATTTGATAAAATACAAATAAATTCTGAGCTTTAGTAAATTCATTTATACAACATATAAGTGATATTCGTTATCAGCGTTTATAAAAAATGTTATGTTCCATTCGAATTCTTGATGGTAAATAAATTGATAACTCTTGTGTGCATTATGTTTTTTGAGTTAAATATAATAATGTAATAAATCGATATATTAGCCTATTTTCTACCATTACTAATAAATCTAAGAGATTTTTTTTTATTTATAAACTATTAATTTTATTCTATAAAATATTTAATTTAAAACGGCTCAGAAAAGCATTTATTGATTTTCAAATTAAAAAGTTATAATTTTAAAATACCTCATTAAAATCAGAAAATTTAATGTTAACATTAATTTATAATACAATCATGAATTAAGTTTCTATTAAACGAATAACATATAAATTTTTTTCTTCGGTACTCCCTGAATAGAATTTTTAAATTTTATAATTTTTTTGTACAAATTACATTGTAATTACTTAAAGCGGTTTACAAACAATGAAATATAATGACAGAATAAATGAAATATTTTATTTAAACATTTGCGTAATTCCAAACTTTTTACAATTCATGAAAGTAAATAGATGTCATTAATAAAATTTATATAAAATACAAAACCGTGAAGAAATAAAATAGCACGTGTATTCGAATACACTTCTAAACTTCACCACGTACGAAACTTTTTAATTTATTTATTCATCAGATATAATTGAAAATTACTTATCCATATTGACCTGTTTATTTAAAACGATAAATACTAGATAAATATAGATACTTATCCACAATTTTTCAACACAAAGCTATTGTAAAAGTGTGTATATAAGTTTCTTTTTTTTAAATATATCTTGTACATTAATAGGATAATTAATCTTCTAAAATTTTCTTTATTTTCATTTGTAAGAAAATTATATTAGATTTAATAAGCTAACAATATTATTTTTTGAAACAATGTATTAACTTAAAAAATATTTTAATATCATAATTTTATAATTTAATATTATAATTTTTGTTATTTTATGTAGTTTTTCTGGTTCTATTTATATATTTTATATAAGAGCTAAAATAAATAAATTAAAAAAATTAATACAACACTTTTAATCAAACTTCATTTTTATATTCATAAGAATCTGAAAGCAGTGTGAGTTGATTAAAACTCTTAAAATAGTTTATGTTTACTTTGAAAAGTGGATGAGATTTTAATTCATGTAATTTTACCAAAGATTCTAAATCAAAATAAAGATCAATTTATTAAACAAGATTGACAAAATAATTTTGATTTAATGGAAAACTTATTTTTCACTCACATATTCTTTTTAATACTTATTATTTCATTTATAAAAATTGAAATTCTTACTTTTAAAATTATATTTTGAACATAATTATAAATATTATTAAAATAATTCGTTGTAATAAGTATTTCAATATCTAAAAATCTCTTGTCAAATTTGCATTTAGAAATTTGCAAAATATTTTATGCCATATTTAGATTCCTCAACCGCTTACTTATATCCTTTCTAATTTTACGGAACAATAACAAATTTTTATGAAAATTTCAGTTTATAAAAAATTTGCATTATAAACTTTAAATTTTCAAATACATGGAAAGATTGTTGAATGTTATAAAAGCGTTAATTTTTATCATCAGTAATGGGAATGACATGGAAGTAACATATAAACAAACATATAATTAAATTTTATGATCGAATTTTTATTTTATTTTTTTTTTATTATATATTTTAATTTGGGTATTTTAAATATATTTTTACAGTACATCCGTCTATAATTTCAATTCATACAATAATGATATCTTATATTTTATAGAAGAATACAAGCGTATATGAATTTCATGATAATAGATACTTTAGAATAATTGGAATAATTTAGAATAATTTTTTATTTTTAGTTTTCACATTGATGATAAAATTAGTATTAAATTTTATAATTTCATCTTTGTAATAACTATCTAATTTAAATTAAATATACATTTTGAAAGAAAGTTTCAAGTATAAACATTGCATCAACTACAGGACTGGTGTTGTACATCGTATGACCGTTTAAATTCGTACACAAATAAATTGAAGAGACTTGCATAGAGTCCTAAAGTTATAGATTTTCAGATTATATATATTGAGCATATTTTCTTTATATATTATTTAATAATATATTATAATAAATTCTTCAAGTACATTCCTGAATAAATACAATTTTTATTCTTCGATTCAAAGTTCATTGATCATGATTACATATTCGTGAATGAATTTATCGGAACCCCATTGTTCATAACATAAGAAAAAGACACGAAGGCGCCACATTATTAAAATTTTAAACTAAATTTTTAAGTTTAATGAATGAAAAAGTTTGAAGCATTATATAAAAAATCTTTTTGGCCATTGAAGGTGGATATGAAAGCAATTTTTTCGAAAGTCTGATTCAGATCGTAAAATTCATTAAAAAGCAAATGCCATAGAAATTTTCGACATCTTTTTCAATGCGCTAAATAATATTTTATTATTTCCTTATACTATTCAAATAAAAAAGTACCTAAAAATTGTCTTTCCTAACGTATTGAAGTATTTAACTAAAGAAAATCTTAGATAAAAATCCAGATTAATTCATTCTCTATGAAACCTTATTCGCGAAATATAGACTTACAAGTCAATATCAGCAGTAAGCTACCTTGAACGGCTCACGATATCAAGGATAAAGCTAAATGAGAAATGAAAGAGGGAGAAAGACAGAGAGAGAGAGAGAGAGAGAGAGAGATAGATTATCGTTGAGCGTGGCGCGACTTGATATTCTCCCAGAGGCGCAAAGGAAATGCACCTTGCCAAAGATTGTGTTGCTAGATCGAAGCTGTCGGGGAAATTCAGAATTTTTATTCATATCAATTTTAGACAAAATAAATATATCACCGACTTGTAGGAATAATATATAAAAATTAAATTATTCATAAAGTTGATTTTACGAAAGCCAAAGGTATAAATTCGTCGATCTGTAGATTAGAATTTTTATTAATACGGATTTGTATTAACTTAAACTCTTAAATGTTTTTATAAATTACTTAACGTATACTTATAATTAACGAGTAATGAAATGTTCATCTCCAGAGAGAAAGATTTGTTTTATTTTTCATAAATCGAGACGCATTCGCTGTAATATTTTTCTAAAGATCGAAGAACATTAAAATTTTTCGTAATATTCTAACAGATTTTCCTTAAACTTTAATTTGACTATAATTAAGGGTATTTAATGCCACGATTTTTGAGTGAAAATTATTATATTCTTAACTCTGAAAAGGGGTAAACAAATTCGACTAATTTCGTGAATGTTTTAGTTAGTGAAGATTAGATTGGTTCGATTAACTTATAGATCAATGTACGCCGCTGATCTTTGTCACTAGTTCAATTCTAAAGTGGTTTTAACGTAGAAGGACAACGATATCTCCTTTCAACCTTGTGAAGAATTTATCGGGTAATTTTTTCAACCAGAACGTTCCTCAAATATCGTTATCCTGTATCCTCCTGTAGGGCAAACAGCGATAAAGTTGACGATCATCGTGATGCGTTACGATTGAAAATTACAAAGCTGAAACCCTGACGATGAGAATGAGCGAAAGGATCGCAAGCAGAAAGAAACCGTGAATTTCCTTCGGTGACTCTATAATCTATCTGTAATCTCGCAAATACATTCCTTAAATTCAATGAAATTTCATTTTGTATAACGATGAATGGGCTATATTAAAAATATTTATCCGCTATTGGCTAACATATTGAAAAAAAGTTTCTTTTTAAAAGATGTGTAACAAATTTCTTATAAAAATATGATCTTCTTGGAAAATCGTTCCAACTTTTGAATCAATGAAATTATTCACTATTCAAACGTAATTACTCTTGTCTAGGTATTAAATTATAATTTTAATAATTTAAAATTTTATTTTATCAATAATAGATTAAAGCTCGACTTCTTCTTTTTAAGGAAAATATCTTTCACAAAGTGTGTAGCTTTGTTTGCAATATCGTTGCGTTTAGGGAATACTACCAGCAAAGAGGATTTTTCAGTTTTAAATTTCAAACAACAGACAATATTTTATCGAAGAGGTATTGACTGTGAACGTATCCTGCATTTTAAGTTCGTCATAAAAAAACTGTAATATATAAATTATGTCATCGCTGTAAGCATTTTTTCATACAATGAAAACATGATTTTATATATAGCTAAGAGCCCCCTCAACGCATATTATTCACTATACAATAATAATGCAACATGTGCAAAGAAAACTATATATTTTTTTTAAATAAATAAATTTTATTTGATATTTAATTATCTGAGCTGCAGATTAAAATTTAAAAGCAATTATATATTTCTCAATTTTTTTTTATGCAAAAAGTATTATAATTTAATTCGTAAATTTGTAAGATCATGGTGTGTGGCAAATTGTGAATATACGATAAGCAAATTTCGATAACAAACGGCCCTAACTTGATTATATGAAATTTTAGACGGATATGTCTGTGTGCGCATATATAGTCGCAGACCAATTACTAATATCAATTTCGGTATCACTTAACGTGCTCATCTGAATTCAATCATGTGCTCCTATCGCCGAGTAAAAGGGGGTAATGCTGAGTCAGTAACCTCCTCTGGCGCCCTCCTCCCGATCTCGCTCTTTCATTTTTACTTATATCAGTCCCATAATCCCACTGACAAGGTCCGAAACCGACTATCATCTAAGATCCCTCCCACGTAATAACGTTCACTGATTCTGTATCCCTCTATTTCAAAATACGTTTAGACAGCTCTTAGTTTATCGACCTTTTACTCGTTATTTATCTTTCTATGTTTTCGTACGTTGCATATTACGATATTAATATTTAAGTTAAAAAAACTGTTGCAGTATTTTATCACAAGTATAAAATTAATTCAAACTCATTTTATAAAAATTATAAATAAACTTATGAATAGTTTAATTGCTAACTGAAAAAAACAATATAAATTCAATCTCTAAAGTATTTCACTAATGAAGTACTTTTATATTAAAATTCTTGAATGAAACTGTTCAATCCTTTTATTGTTTAAAACAATAAAAAAATTGAATCTTAGTTTTTCGAGTATATTAATTTAACAATATGCAGATAATAATTAATAATTAATATCTCTAAATAAAATAATAGTCTCTAAAATCTATTTGAGTATTAAAAAAACTAATTTTCTTAGTATTTCAGCAGGATTAAGTAATATTTTTATTTATATTAATAAACAATAATTGCAATAATTAATACGTCTTTCCATTCGTTCCTACAATTTTATTTCATGTTATTAATATCACATATATTTCAATTACATTTTTCTTATTTTTCAAATTTTTTTTCATTAAAAGAGGAAATATCATAAGTCGAGAATATTACAAAACGTAATGAGCAAAGATTAGGAAGAATAGTTAATTAAAAATTGTTTTTAAATGATGCCTAAAAATTACTTTTTATATTATGCCATCTTTTTTTAAAAACTAATTCTATTGCGAAAGATTATTGGAGTCGAATCTTGCTACTTTTACTTGATAATAAATGAAGAAAATTTGTACCTTATTGAAAATTCATTGCAAAAAAAAATTGCAATAAGACTAAATTGAACGATAAAATAAAAAATATCTACGATAAAAAGTTAATTAAATGGATCACTCACTATTCGTATTTAATTTATTTGACGAAGAAACGAATCAAGGCTACGCTAATTTGCGGAAATAAATAACTGCTGCGGCTGTGGCTTTTAATATATTTAGTCTTTTACGTATGTAGGCGTGAACCTCCTCCGCACTCCGGATTCCGGACTCGATTTTGTATCGACCCCTGCGTCGGTATGAGTACAATGCAGACTCTCGTGCTGCACGCGACCCCCAGTCGCAATAAAGTCCGACTATTATAACAGAGGGTGTGATGTAATTGCAAGCGGAGGCCCATCCCATTCCTCTTCCATGTTGTTATATCTACGCTGTAGAGAGGCTGGAGTAATGCGAATTTTCGACATGCTCAGCTTGATTCTCCTCTGCGATATTTTTTATTTCATCTCGTGGTAGCGCCTGCGCGCGTTTAAGGTACCTTCGGCAATTCGTCGAGGAACTCGCTGGTGCTACGGAGCTCGGAAAGGAAGTCGTTCGCGTTAGATCGACGGATACGTAATAAAAAAATTAAACTATTATTAGTTCTTCAAAAAATTTTTACACTTTTGATAACACTTTCATCGGACTGTGGAAAGTGCTTTCTATCAGCTAATAAAAATGTCCAGCACCTATACTTTAATCTTAGAGGATTGCTCCACAAATTACCAACTAAAAATTGATGTTATGTAGTAAACAGTCTTAGTAATAAATATTTGTCCAGTCTTCCGGAAAATTTTTAAATTTATAATAAAGGGTGGTTTTTTTTTTTTAAATAATATTAAAAAATAGTTGTAAATAAGAAAACAGTTATTAATGAGATTATGATGAGGTTATGAATAGGTTATTAATGAGAAAAATCTATCGTAATTTAGTGCTATAGATTTTTTATTCATTGTTGTGATCTCGAAATTTTACTTTCACGGCAGAAATCTTCGTTTAAATAAATATTTTAGCATAAAATATTCAATGTACTAAAAAATTATGCGATGCCAACTTTGAACGCATCAAAGTTATCCACTGATTTAAACCAATTTTAAAACAATTATAACGTAATATGCTAATTAGTGGAATTCATACAGATGCAGAATTATATTACTCGTAAAGATCAAGAAAGTTACATTTTACAAATAATACTTCTTATTAAAATTCATATATATATATATTTAATACAAGCATTGATAAGATGTCCACTGATTTGAAAGCAAGCAAATACGTGTCGGTTAACTTTACGAGCAATCAAAATTTATCTTCCAAATGGAATTTCCTAATCAAATAATTTTGAATGCACGTTAAAAAGTTTATTTACAATTCATATTATTTATTATACACAAATTTATTTTATAAATAATGAAGTAAATACTATTCAATTATTTATTCAAAGTTTTTTTGATTTGACAAGTTTATTGCATTATTAAATTATTTAAAAAACTAATAATTTTTTGGAATAAACAACTAGAATAATTTATAATTGACATAATTAACAATTAGTTATTAATAAATAAAAATTTTTATAAACATTCCAACGTATATCTTTGTCAATAATTTAAGCGTTCTAATTAAAAACTTAACACGCGTCTTAAATTCTAAACTTCACGCTTCACGAAATATTCACAAATAATACACTAGAGAATTAATAAAAGTCCTTTCAAGAAGAATGTCTTACATATTTACTACAGAGTAGCAATGTATCTTATTTAAGAGCTTAATTTTTTTAATTATTTTAATTATCACTATGATTGTTGTGGTTGCTCGTTATCATTGCGATTATTAATATCTTCTCTCTCTCTCTCTCTCTCTCTCCTCTCTCTCTCTCTCTCTCTCTTACATCTGTTCTTTTAACGAAAGCTCATTTGTTCTCGCAGAAGGACCAACAGCTAAACTTCTCTTGGACTTGACGGCTTTGAACTTTGATATAAATGTTTTAGAGGTTTTATAAATTTGCGTTGATAGAGAGTAAAACGACAGTATAGAGCAAATGCATCTAGTGACCCTATAACCTTGTACATTACGAGAATACTCAATGAGAATAAAAACGGAGAATGTACTCTATAAATGGATATCTTTCAGACGAATAAACTGATAAATGTTTGAGTAGACCCTAAAAATTCAAAGTAAATGGAGGTTAGTTTTAGCGTATTTTGAAAGTAAACGTAGTACAAGTAAAGTTAAGCACGAGGGCAGTGGCCGTAACGTAAGACGGTGACCTATACTTGTATAAAACGGTGAAACTAATAGAGCCTTGCACTTATATCAGCTCTTCGAATGAGGCTTTGCACGCCTTTTTCAATCAGAAGATAAGATATCGAACGTATTTATTATTCCAGTCTTTATGGCATCACGAGGCTTATGCTAAAAGCTGTCGGTAAAAACATAATGGTTATACTGATTCTTCCTTTGAACTAAAGAGATAAAAGTACTAATGTGTACAAGCTTTGGTTTTACCGAATAAATAATAAAATGTTCTTGCAATACTCGAAACAAATCCGTAATACATATTTTTTCAATTAGAGCGCATTCGAAGTCATCCACGTAAAAAGTTACGTGATATAATTAAATTCTAAAATATTCGGAATTCTTCATTTATCAAAATTAAGTTTTATAATATTTCCCTATAAATATATTTAAAAGATGAAATGTTTAAACTACACGTAATTTTTTTAATGCATGAGACAAAATATGTAGTGTACGGATCCAAAAGTAGGACACCCTCACTAGAATTGAATTTTTAATTAATATCAAAGCTATTAATGCAATGCCTTAAGTTCGCGCGTATGTATGCGTATATGAATTTAATCAGAAATTCGAGATTTATTTGTAGAATTAAATTCTAGCACGTCATTTGCATAAACCATACGAATGGCCGCGCACATCGCAATGCTATTGAAATCTGTAAAAAATTCAATCCCCTGATACAGGCACAGCTACTGTATCGTCTAGATTCATCTTCATCATCTCATACATTAATGTCTCTTACACGGGCGTTTCGTCTCTCAGTGACGCTTTCCTTTCATAAAAAGGTCTCTGTAACTTACTTTTACATAACGCGTATCATTTTTCTTCTTGCTCGTCTCGCTTGATCGCTAACTCTTACACCCGTGAAATCCTACTCGCTCATCCTTCCTATAGCTAAATTCGCACTTCTTCGTTCCATTAGTCGGTTTGGCCGCTATCATTTATTCCTGCTCATCCGGGTCTTCATCTTTTTACAAATTAATATATTCAATACTTTCTCCTTTTCACGCAGATATCACTATGATCCAGACTTAAATTTATTTTCAATTCGACAGAAAGTGCACTTTGCAAAACTTAGTTAGCTCGCTTATTTTAAAAGAGAGGATAAAATATGTTTATCAATGACTAATTTTACTCATTTTAGCGGCGTGTAATTTTATTGCCAACGAGTCGTAGAATACAGTCGAACAGGCTTATTTTATTAAATGATTGCTGAATAATTTAACGCAAGATCTGCTTTGGTTTAAATTTATGTGTACAAATTTTATTTTATTTTTGGCACCAAAACCTCACTAAACCTAATTAAATAATCGAGCAATGAAATCGCAAAACTACAAAGTACAAAAGTACAATTAAAAGAAATTAAATTTCGTAAAATTACAAACAGTACATTTATGTAGGGATATTGTTGCGGGCCACGTTTTATTGGTTTCCAAACAATTTAAACTTATACTCTATCTATGTACACGCAATGTTTTATTGCTTTAATACAATTAAAATTCTAGAAGTGAATTCCTAAATTTTTCGTGCCGTTGCATAAATAGATCGTTTTTGTTAATTCATGACGTTCCTCGACGTGTCTAATGATACAGAATTTGGATGTTTTATAGTATATTTGTCAGATACCCATTCTCCTTTACATGCTTTTATTCTTATAACTGACATTTCTTGCAACAAATTTATCTCCGCGTGACAAGAAAAACCTGCAACATGAATAAAAATGTTAAACTTTGCTTATCTCTGGAATGCCATAATCTTTCGTACATTTCAAATTTTCAGCTATTCTACTTTATATTTAAAAATTGAATCAATCTTTAATGACTCCTCTTTAAAAATACGTACTTTGATCAAAATATGCATTCAAATTAGTACAATTAGCAACACAAATGTAAATTGTATATCCGATAATAATCTTTATTCAATATTTTACTTTTATGTAAGATCTGGTACAATGCTCTATATATAAGAAGAAATTGCTATTGTCGTGTATTAAGAATAAAATCCTTTCACCTCCTTTCGCTCTAATGCCCCAATTGCGTTGCCATGACTACAAATTCACACTCCGACTACAATATCCTAATCAAACTAACTTAATTACAGATTGATATTACAATTAGAATGCTTCATTTGTCATTTAATGTTGTAATTATGTGTAAGACGAAAGAAGTCACTATCTAATAATCCTAATGATTATGTACTTATGGTTAGATATCATAATTACAGACAGCTGCCATATGAGGCAATAATTCCGTTCGTTAGTGCAGACACATATGGATTGTGTTTTACGTATATAGCTCTCGCATACATTTACGTACATATGAAAAGGCATATTCGCGCATGTAAGTGGTCGGTAAAAAGTTTATTATGAATATTTTGAGAAATATTGATAAAAATATACAAAGTTCACTCAAGTTCATAAAACTATAAAATTTGATTAAAAGAGTAAAATGGATGTAGTAAAGGGTTATCACTTTCATGTACTCCATGCAACATACAATATTTCACACTATATTTCATAATCTTACGTGTAAAAAAGGGTTCTCATAATTTACATGATTTTCGCGCTCAGAAAACTCCTACATTACGAAAGCGTATTTTTCTGCATAGCCGTTGTCAGAGTGAAACATTTTTTATGACTTACGTAAGTAAAGAAATTGTAATAAAGTAGTCATTCATGTTAGGGCCACTCATTTTTTAAGATATTAATTTTTTTAATTATTTTTCTTACATGTCAATTAATTTTTTAAATATAAAAACATGGTATTTTTATAGAAATTTAATAAAATAAATAAACCATAAGATTTAAGGTTAAACAACTGAATTTTTCAATTATTTTACGAATCACTTAAATTTATTTAGCATTTCATTCTTCGTGATATCATATTGAAAAAATTCTTACTTTCATAACTTTCGATTTTTTATAGAATATTAGAAAAAAAATATTGAAAATGATGCGATAGACAAGCTATACCTATTTTCTTATATTAAACTAAAATTTCAAAGTGATGAATAAAAAATAATTCTTAAGCAAAATTATTTTTCGTAAAAAGTACTAATTAATCGATTTCAATTTCAATTTAAAGTTTAAAAATCTTGAGCTTTAATTTAGCATTTTATCAAATTTTCATACCGAATAAAATTACATATATTTCATCTCTTCTATAATAATTCACAGCATTTAGTTAAAAAATAATACGACATCCTAAAGTTTATGCTCGTGTGTATAAACTCATACAATTATATTTTAGGATTAAATTTTATAGTATTGCTTTTTAATACGCGCTTTATTCTCATACTAAAAGTTTCATTAAATTTTTAAAAATAGTATCGATATTAAATAGATTGCTTTTAAATATCAAATTTATTAAATCATATTTAAAAGAATTAAAGATTTAGCGTACATATTATTTCTGATTACTTACACGAATTCGAACTTTTGTTCAATTATTTAATGTAACGTACATATAGTACTCACATAAAACCAATAAAATTGTTTAACATTATAGCGTCTATGATTTTTTTCTATATTAGCGGCTAAGGTAAGTTTCTACTTTAAATATTAAACAAGTACTTCTTTGGAATTTTTTTACGTGCCTTTATTATGCACATTTTCTTGTTTATAATTATATTATATGACACTACATATAGACTGCATAAGAATAAAATTAGAATAAAAACTAGGCACATTTTAAATATTTAGTTATAGAAGATTAAATACGCTTCTAAAAAGAAGTTTCAAGGCACCAAATGGTAGTTTAAATCTAATTTAAAAATATGAAATGAATATAAAAGTAAAAACTTCACTTTTATATTAAATAATTTTGGGCTTCACTATTGATTTATAAAATATTTAATTTCGTACAAAATTCCGATTATTAAAAATAAAAATTCTAAATTTTTGGGCACACAAGGAAAAATATTACTCCAAATAAAAAATATGTAGTCGAGTATTGGTTTTTGAAATTTCACATTAAAGTAATATTTAAATCTAAATCTAAAATTTTTTGTAACTTTCAGAATCATTTATTTTAGATACATATAATGCATCTTGACATTGTCTTTATACTTCTAAACCATTAATTTATTCTTGAATACAAAGCTCTTTCACCTTCGTGTCTACTATTACGTAAACTTATTATTCGAGAGGAGTCCTAATTATCGACATATAAATGAATAAGACGTAAAAAATAAATTATATCCATGGTATATAATAGAGCAGCCATTACGTGCCGTTTCAAAAATAAAAATACTGAAACTCGCTTTGCAATAATTATGCGCTATGTCATATTTTTAATTTAAAATCTTATATTCAAAATTCTTTAATGCATGGAAATTATTAAAATAACAATTATTTTCCTCTGTAGAATCGCACGTAAAAGACGCAATTTCAAAAAGGATGCTTATACGTGATTTTGCCTAGTCTCCACGTTCAAAACAGCGTTTTATTTTAAAAATTTTATTGCTATATTCTGGAGTTTTCTATGCAGAATATCATTTAATACTGCTTAAAAAAATCTGAAAATATAAAACTACTTTGAAATGTTTCTTGTTTCAACAATTTTATCTCACTTAATATGAATGGAAATTCAGCAAAAATCCGCAATAATCGATATTTATTCTTTCGAATTCATAATTTCTTTTATACATTCCGCTAAATGGATACACCCTATTACTGCGAAAATATCAGAATTAAATAATAAAAAGAAGAGAGGTAATCCAATTTAAATCGCGAATCGATTAAATCAAATTTTTTCTATATAGTAAATGTAGCTTTCATCGCTAATAATATGGGTGGGACTCGCATTTCGTATTTAACTTTGATCCCATTAAATTTGTCACACACCGCTATCTTCTCTGATATACGCAGATTCTTCCTCTCTCGTTTCAATCTACTATCATTCCATTACTCGCATCAAAAATTCATAAAACTCACGCTCTCTCTAGTGAAACTCAGGCAAAGCAGTTGCTTGCGTACGCGAAATTACTTTTTATGCCTGCGGGTTGGCTAGAATACAACACAACGTCATTTTCTGCTCTCGTTCACTCGTCAGGAAAGTTTCCATCCCGCGGATCGATAGAGAAAAAGGGAAAGTGAGTGTGTCTACGGGTTCGAAATATTTCCTTCTTCTCTTTTACTTATAACGTGTTACTTAGACTTTCATTCGCAGCTTCATTTTGTATAAATGCTTCGAGTTAAGTGCGAAAATAGAAAGAAGTTGGAAGCGCAACTGTAGAAGCTGATAAAAAAGATATTAAGCGAAAGTGAACACGGAGCGTCTATTTCTGTGTTAGTTTCTAAAAAGTTTCCATTGGTGAACACGAGTGAACACGAGGAAATTTTTATACTAAATCCTCTGGGATTACGCGAATAGATGTTTTAGTGGAAAATGAATCAACTAATTACATACTCTCACCACAAGAGTTACATGTCTCTAATTAAATTACTTTTGCAATAAATAATTCGCTTAATAATAAATAATTTTTTTTATTTAATTCACTAAATATGTAATATAATAAAAAACTAGTCTGGAACTCCGCTGAACGTAATAAATCAACGAAATAAATGAAGCGACGGTTCCAAAATCTTTTCTCGTATCTGAAAACGTACCAAGATAATATAAATATACCTTAAAATATAAAATATGAATTATTATAAAACAAATATTGTATAATATTTGATAATTGAGCAATAAAAATCTAACTTACTTTTAATATAAATCAATATGATATTTTGAAACATCTAATAATTTTAAATTATTAATTTACAACCTATTTATAAACAAATCATGAAAGTTATAAAGTTGAAATTAAGTCATCTAATTTTAAAAGCCATTGTACTTTTTATTTTTATATTTCCCTTAAAAGCGAAAAAATTCTTCCTAAATATTCTATTTTATTTTCAAGTTAGAACTTTAAGTTTTAAGTTTTGTTAGGTTGTTAACGTTTTCTCCTCTAGAATGTATCTGTAATGCAGCACTATCATTTAATAATCTAATTAAACAAAAGTAGCGTTTAATAACCACGCAGTATCATTATACTTTAAAAACTATAATGCCGTGAATATTGTCAGGAAACTATACCATACGTTATTAAAATTTCAATTTCTTAACTTTATTCTCTAATCCCTTCGTTCATATCCGTATAAAATAATAATTCCTCAAATTTTCGTATTTTCTTTGCTAAGTGTTGTTAGATATATTTGATATGTATTACGACTTCATACGAGCATAGCATATATTATGGTGCTATAGTATGATTATATACGATATAACCATATATTACAAAATATGTAAAAATATAATCACTGCACGTAAAAATCATAGGATAATAAAAAGTTTCTCATTTTTTTTACGAGTAGGCAGAAATACTTATGCAATAAACTTTCAGCTATTCAAATAATTCCTTTTCAATTAAAAAAAAAATTGATCGATACTTTCTGCTTATCATTATCATATTTTCAAGGTTAAATCTTATTGCAATATTCGTAGGTTCTCTACTACAAGAAATTATAATATTTTTAGGCGATTAAACGCGCACGCTTAGTACCCGTGATAAAAACTTTCGGCGTTTTCCACATATCGGATTGTTAAAAACGGTTGGCGGTACCTCATTTCTCGCTCTTTTCACTTTTCACTCATAAAACTCAAAGACACGCGCATACGCGAAACTTCTTTACATGTTTCCGCAACCGACGAAAATTTTGTATCTACCGGAGTTGGCAATTCGCTTCCTCGGATTTTAAATTCAGCTCACAAGCTCCGACCACGCAACAATACTATGAATACGTGTATACAGCAGAGCAAAATTCCGTCTTCTTGCTGCGATCAGCTAATCTTCCGGTTTATTCTCGGCGGCGGTACGTAGACGATACACCAACAGTGCGGCGGATCGAAGAGCCAGATGAAATCGAGCGTGCGACCTCAGTCAGTTTTCATTGCGCGACGTGAGGAGAGACGCGTGTAGTTCCGCTCCCGCCCTCATCCCTGGATCCGATAACGACTATCCGAACTATGCGTGTCGGCAGCTATGGTATTCTGGTAGGGAATCCGTCGCTGTGATTCCAAAAGGAAAAGATTCGCTCTTCGAAATGGAAAGCAGAAGGCGCTCCTACATGCGAATTTCGAGCTTCCCCGAGTATCCCCTTTCTGCTTCTTTCTTTTTTCCGTATTCCCTCCTTTTCTTCGACTTTGCGCTTTCTTTCATTTTCTGGAGAAATTTGCAGGTGTACATATCTCGCATCAGCAGAAATACGGTGAATGCGACAAGTACAATAAAGAAACGAAAATAGATTCACCGCTAAAAAATAAAACGTTAACGCTACTCTAATTGCTTGTTAATTTTAGTAAAGCCCGTAATTGAATTTGTCGTTGATGTGTGTTCAACGTAAAAATTACCGGCAAATATTCACATTCACAATGGGATGAAAATTTTCTGTCAAATTACACTTTTAATCATTTAGAATATTAGAAACCGATTTACATTGTTTCTTCAATGTTACGAATATCATCTACTAATAATATGTAAAGTGATGAAGCAGATCATCTAAAAGAATTGAATTAAATTTAACGTATCAAGCTGTACGAAAATCCAAGCCGAATTTGAGTGTTGAGTAAAATGCTTTATTAAAAAAATGTGAAAATTTAACCGCTGTAACTATAAAATATGAATTCGTAATTGGTCAAATTATAACATTTTTTTCCTGAAAGCATCGGTATTACATAAATATTCGCATGATGTGCACATTTTAATTATGAAGTTTTATGATTTTATTCATCATTTATACGATAAAAAATGCGTTTTAATGTATACCATACTATTTGTTTTAATTAAAAAAGAATATGAATAATTATACAAAAACGTATCTTCTACTTAACACTTCGTGAAAATTTCTTCAAACTATCGTATTTTAAACAAATGCATTAACTTCTTATTTAACTAGAAGAATCATAGTTTATTTTATACTTTGATACAGTCCTGGATATTATTTGAAATTAGCTAGTAATTAAACAGTACATTATTTTAAATTACCCAAGTACTAAAATAAAATGACGCGTCTTCAATAAATGTTATAAAAAATTATATTTAAAAAAATGGCAGTATAAAAAAAATAGGTTACTACATTCGGCAAATAATGCAGTGTAACGTCAGTTACTTCGTTGAGTATTTAAAATTCGCAACTTAGCTTTACTTAACGTTTCAAACGCACTCACCGCGACACCAAAAGATTTATCCAATTAACGCGTGGATGTGGATAACAATCGGGGCATATTCATGCTTGAATGTGAGTAGCGATGTGTAAACATAATCCAAAATGTAACGGCTCTTGGTAAAATAATCTCCCGGATTCTAACAGGCGGAAACAATGGATAATTTAAATCTCAATGCGCTGTAAATCCTTCGCACTTGAGCCCCGGTAGTGGTAAGCTCTCTCAATAAAGTCGAACACGAGCCGCGCGTGTATTCAATTCATCAAGCCGAGGCTTTGAACTTTAGATGCTTTCAACGTCAAGTTTCCCCGTGCGCTAGAAAATAAAATGAAATTAGAAAAATGGAAGAAAAAAGGAAAGAGGAAAAAGGAAGAGCTCTCGTGTATACAAGTTGGTGGCATGCGGAGGCGACTCGCAACTATCGAGTCTTGATTATCAGGAGATATTCCTTTTTATTTCGCTTTCTCCATCTCTTGTTTTTACCTTTCGCTCTTACCGGTGCACGAAGAATCCCCTCCCGGAGATTCAATTACTAGCGAGCGAGTGAGCGAGCTCTAGGTGTAATTGACATTGGTTGAAGCCGCATATAAAGCAAGAAAAAGTAGCGCTGCCGAAGAAAAAATGCGAAGAAGATGGCGGATAATGTATTAAGGAAAAGGTAAGAGGATATTGAAGGAAGGATAGCGTTTTAAACATATAACGACTGCTATTTTGTATTCGCCATAAAAATAAAATAGAACATAGTAAAGGTAGGATTGACGCTTTATTCGACTTCAGATCAACTCGGATGCTTAACTTCCTCCTGCCGAATCGTAAAAAACTACTTATTATAGCGTTGAAAAGGAAATCTTAACGTTTATCTTCGTAGTATTGATTTATAAACGAGAAATAGTATATTTAATGTATAAAGCTGTGTAAGGCTGCGTTCTGCAAAATGTAAACTATAGAAATTATATTTGTGTATAAAAGAATTGTATACAAGAGAGGTATCTCTCTCTCTCTCTCTCTCTCTCTATCATAATGTATATTATGATTAATTTTAAGGAAACAAATAATGGAATATCAAATTACATTGTACATTAAATTAACGTATTGTTACTGTAATTTAATAGGGAAATAATCTAAGGTATCGAGCATCAAATTATAATTCAATCAACACAAAAAGCTTTCCTTATTTCTTGTTCAACTTATTAACTATAAAGTACTACTAATCAATAAATTATTTTGTAAGGATCGATATAATATTAATCTACGATAAATTGTTTTTTCTAAGACATTTTAATTTTACGTACTTTTAGAATCATAATTTTTTATTCTTCTATTTGTTCAATTAATCGTTCTTAATCGGTATAAAAGTAATCATAAGCTAATTATACGTTTATGCAAAATTTTAATTCAACGTTTTTGATTAATATTTTTAATTGTATGTATTCATTTTAATTAAATAAATGTTTCATAAGCGATTTAATCTTCTATCCTTATATTTGTACGAATATCTCGCGTTTAAATTTCATAAACTTAATAAATTAGATAAATAAAAATTACAACTGTAAAAATTCTTTAATGAAATTTCAACTTTAATGCACTGTTCTGATGGTACGTATTATATCTCTTAATAATCATATATTTTATGAAATACTATATCGCAGGTAAATTTATTTAAATTAGAACTTCAACATATATATTAAATCAAATTTCAAGATTTCATATTTATTAAAAAATAACAGTCATTACGAATGAAAACAAAATGTCATAAATTCTTAGAATATAAAAGGAAATATCCTGCCGATAAAAATACTTCCTATCTGATACAAAATATTAAATTCGTCTAATTAAAAATTGTATTTAAAGTAACTAAAGTTAAATAACAGCTCTTTATGAATATAACATTGCAAGCATTAAAAATTTAGTTATAATTGGCCTACAATTAATTACACTTTACTCTAATGATTCAAGTAACAGTAAAGATTATTAAAATATATTCTGTCCTCGTGATATGCTTCATTAATTCTTTTTTTATCTCTGTCCTCCTTTACATTCATCTACACAGATGTATATATATATATATATATATATATATCTTTATTTCTGGGATTTCGATTACCTTTTATTTTGAAACACTTCAATGTTTCCTGCGTCTCGTTCTTTCTTTTATCGCGCCTCTGCGTCTCGCAAGAGAAGAAATCACTCTGCGCACTTGCTTTCAAGATCTTGGCCAATTCATAAAAGCTAGACGAAATACATGTAGAGACTCACTTCTTTCTTTCACTATTCGGTCCATCGTTTCCAATTTCTAAATCGCTGCACATATAAGAAAAAACGAAGATGAGACCCAACACATGAAAGAAACGACTAAAGAGGCGAAATATTTTTCTTTACGCTTGACAATTTGACGCATGCGATGTTCAATTTTATTTTTTGCTGTTCTTGACATTTTTTCTGTTCTTTTATTTGTTCATCTTTCTTATCGGCACCTCGTCACCATTGGTACTTTCAGATTCGCGCAGAAGAAAAATTCTTCAAAGAAATTCCAACGACGCATAATAATATGATGTATGAATATGTACACGCACAGAGTGTCGAGCCATTATTGCATTTCGCTCTTTGTTAAAGAAGAGTGAACTTTTATGGGCACGTGAATTCATCAAAGGGTTATAAATTTTGCGCTATCATTTTTCCTCTTTCTGCAAAAAATGCTACACGTTGAGTGTTTAAGTGTTTAAAATATGATTCTGTCTAGACGTACAATTAGGTTTAAGCAAAATTCAAATATCAAGATAATTAATTTGTATTAAAATATTACAACCGGCTTAAAATGTTAATAAAAATTATTAAATATTTTTAATATTTCAATATCGTACACGTTCTATTGAAGCTGGCTGTAAATATATGGATAAAAATTTTTTATGTTTCACAACTCAAGTGAGTACCACGGAATATTTTAATTTTTTTTTAATACCTAAAATTATTACACCTAAAAACTTTTAACGCCTAAAATTATGGAAATATAATAAAATCGATCATAATTGATTATATTGCAGCAAACTAATAAAGACAAGATTCGTTTCAACAGACATGTAGATTAAATATAAATCAATATCCAATATTAAGGAGTTTTAGGGTAGAAAAAGTAAAAAAAAATAATAAATTGTAGTAAATAATTCAATATACGAGGTTATTTTTAATCATTTTTATGCGATACAATTGAATAAAAAAATGTATTTAGAAAAGTTAAAAAGTTATTTTCAGTCTTCTTACGTGAAAATATAATCGTTCAAGTAGATTCAAATATTATAATTAACGAAGATATCCGTACACTGAAATTTGGATAAAGTATTTAATCAAAATTCTCTGCGATTAGCTGTAAACGCATTCGGATGATTTAAATTTTACAGGTTAGAAAGTTTGCATCTATTTTCGTTATTTGCCTAGGATTTATCGTAGAATTCTTTGTTTTGCGCATTCGTTATTATTTTCGATCTTTATTGTTGCAGATAAATTCCCAATCTCAGCGGTGTTCGAGTTGTTTATGCAATCGCAGAATAAATCTTCATGAACATTACAACTAGAAGCTCCATTTTACTTTAAGAACGATAAAGCACAGCTTTCATTTCATAATACACTCAGGAACTTGGACTTGCCTCAGACTGTTGTGATTAGGTGCGCGATTTTGCCGAGGCCTTGTCGAAACACGATAGCAACTCGATGGAATCGTTTAGCCTTGTTGTCAAGGTAACGCGTGCCTCCAAGTGATATGCGCATCAATTCCATCCTCCTCTTACCAACAGTCCAGCACTAATATCGCAGAGCGAATTACGGATACTGATGCACGAGGGCCAATTACGCACTTTCTCCTTGTACCCATCCATTCGCTTAGGATATAACCCGTTGCAATCAACGCTGAATATCGTTTGGTCCATACCTAATAGAATAGCCGGAGCTTTTTCCAATCCGACTTTAATTATTCGATCTCGGCATGTCCGAGGGAATAACTTAAGAAAGCCAACTGCTCCTGATGTTTGCGAGTTAGAGCTGCACTGCAGTCGAGAAGTGGAATCCATGCAGATGAGATGTTACACAATTCAAGTTTTCAAAGAAACAATTTTGATGTTCAGCTCGCGATATTAAAGTTATTTTGGAGTTATCAAAAAATAAAAGCTTTTCAAATGTGAACTTTTATATTTATATTCAGATTAACCAAACTTTTTAAATTTGATTTATCAAGTGTTTAAACGGATGTACTTAAAATTATCTGAGGTGTGAGTCCCAAATGAATTATCTTAATCTAACAAGCTAGACAAAAGCTTTTTATAAGAAAATTAAAAATAAAGAAATTGTTTAAAAGCAAATTCATATTTATGATTGTTCTGAACGAAATTACAAAAAATGAAAATTAATCTGTAATTTAAAGGTCTTGAATTTTGTGGTTGTAATTTGTCGTTGCGAGGAATTAAATGATAACGATCGTAGTAAAATGGGGGGGATATAATATATATCTCTTACCAACACGACAGATTTGCAAAAAATTTTCATACTTCACCACATATTATGTTTAAAATAAAATAATCAATGTAATAAAATATACAACATTGGATGTACCAAACAAAATAAGATCTTGACATATTTTTAATTTTTCAATTTTTTCATACACATTTGTAAAATAAATAATCGTAAGAAATTGCAAAGAATAATTGCTTGTTTACCGAATTAATGAGGAAAATTCTTTAAAATTATATGAGACTCAAATTTTTTTATTTATGCAAAAATTAATTGACAGAATAAAATAAGAAGAACTAGATTCACGTTTCAGGAATTCCGTTATTTCATTTCTATTTAAAGTTCGAACACGTAAAAGGGCTTACGTGTGTAGACTGTCATTTTACGCGCTCAAACTTTACATAAAAATGAATCGACGAGTTTGAATTCTTTTTAAACAAATATTGCTTACAGATTATAAACTTAAATTTATTACAGTAAACTTTTTTTAAATTTAATCAAACGAAAAAACTATTAGCAAACAATAAAATAATGAAATATAAAACATAAAATCTGTTTCTAGTAAATTTTAATACAAATATAAATCAATTCCTTTGACAAAAAAACCATTCTATTATTCTTTTCACAATTAATTGTTTGAATAATTAATTTCTTAATAAATTTATTAAATGTTATTATATTATATCACAATTAATCAGATAAAAATTTTGTACAATATTTGCATTTCTAATTCAAAATTTTATGTATTCTATATATATATATATATATATATATATATTAATAGCAGTACATTACCGTAAAATATAAATAACTATAAAAGTTAGAATTTAGTTATTTCTTAATTATAACTTATACTTTAAAAAAAGAATACATTCGTAAGAAAGCTTAAAAATATTTTTGTGCTAATAATTCCCTGAAAAAATGTGACTAATGATAATATAAGAGACTGTCATTAACTAAAGCAATACTGTTAAAAAATATTATATATGAACAACATATTATTTCTTCAATTTATTTCATTAATAATTAAAAATTTATTGAATATTTATAAACACACAAGCTAAATAGCATTAATGGCCCTACAGATTTTTATTAAGGAACTAAAGAAATAAAAATGATGAAATTAATAATAATTAACATTAACATGAATTGCATTTACATTATTATTGTAATAATCATTATTTACAATTAAAAATTTAGTTGTTAAAAAAGAAAATTTTACAATTAGTTCCATACATAATTTAATGTAAAAATCTATTATTTCGATAAAATTATATTATTTAAATTTAATATATTTATTATTATAAAGATTATAAAAAATAATTTACAAGTTAGTAAACTATGTTTAAACAGCTTTATAATATATAAATAAATTTGTAAAAAAAATATTGAATAAAATCTTTTGCTTAAAATTTTTTACATAGATTAATAAATAAACAAATTTGTTCGGATTCGAAATAATTAAAACTTTTTTATGCATGGAAATAGTACAATATCTTTAAAAAAATAATGTTTAATAAATATAATTCATTAAATATTAAATTCAATTAATTATGTATTTACAGATTATTTTTTCATTATTTTAAAAAATATATTTTGATCAAATTTATAACACTTAAAAATATAAATAGTTTTAACATATCTTTTATATTCAAGGAGTAATACTGATGAATAATTTAATAACGACAAAAAATATTAATGTATGATTTTAGTTTCTACATAATTTAAGAAAATTATTTATTAATTTTAATTAATTATTATATTTTAAATTATATTATTTTTTTAATCTTAACTATATAATTTATTTAAAAAAAAAGTAATAAAGCAAAACAAATATTAAAGGAATGATGAATTAAATTACAATGCAAGGTTTCTGTATAATTTACAAAATGTCTGCCCATATAAAGATGTTCACTACTTAAGTTGTTTAATTTGTTTTTTAAACTGTATTTTTCATTAATTGTAATATTTAAATTAGAATTAAATTAAACAATCAATTTGAATGAATTTACGCAGTTGAAATACATAATTTTATTTAACTTTATATAGTTCAATATATATTGTAAAAAAAGAATGATAAAAAATTACCATTTCTTAGATCTTTCTAAATTATAATATTAAAAAATAATATAATTTAAATTTTAATAAAAAAATTATATGTATATAATTAAAAAGTTAATATAGTCTAATATAGCTGATATTTTAGTTCACTAACAATAACACATTTATTACATTATAAATGAAATATAAATACCTTCAAATAAAAATGAACTTTTTTAAAAATCTCATTTATTAATTTTTCATCGTTTTACTTGTGCCAAAATAGAAAATACTGAATTTGTTATAAAACATCCTGTATCCTTAAAACAACTTTTTCGAAGAAAAATTTTGGATACTCCTATAAAATCAAATTAAAACTTTACACTATTTGCAATAACTTTCTTATAAATAATAGATAATATATTTTTTGAAGAAAATATAATTTTTCTAAAAATTGAAATATAAAATTTATACATTATACGATATGCAATTTATAATAGAACATCATTTATTATAGAAGGACAATTTATATCATTCTATATAAAAAAAATTCATAACTATTTTTAGTGCTTCAAAAAATATATATAGAAAATTAGCAAAAAATAAATTTTAAAACTAATAAATTAATAGTATTAGTATTGAATTATATCATAATTATGAAATTTAACTTCAATATTTTAGAAGTTGTAATATATTATATAAAAATGGTAATATAGTTCAATTTTAAACAATTATTATATATTTATAATTATTATTTTAACGAATAAATTATTATAATAAATGGATTTATTTTTCGAAAAATAATAATAATGTAGAACACATGTTAAAAAAACAAATGAAATAAAAAATTTTAATTATGAAAAGTTGAAATAGCCTTAATTGAAAATACTTTTTTTTAAAACTACGAATCAATTTCTTTAACTATTTATTCAATCAAATCGTGTTACTATTCGAAGTACTAAAAAAAATATTTTTAGTAAATTTTTTTTATTAATATTTCAAACCCTTTTAACCTAAATGCAAGACTATTTCTTCAAAAAAGCAAAAATGTTTTCACTTTAATATAAAATAAATTACAATAGCAAAAGTTTTCAATAAATGTCTACGTATTACTTAGTTAAACATAATGATAGAGATAGATTATCTTCTAATTCTCTGTATTTACTGACATAAACTTTGGTCTGCTTCCATTTGAATAGCTTCTCAACAGATACACCATTCATCCGAAGTACGGAAGACAAACATAGATCACGGAAAATTATGAATCCGTCATTATATAAGAAGAGCAATTATTTGAATATTGTTGACTCGAGAGTTGAATACACATTAAAATAAATATCAATCAGTAAATATATATTCTGTAAAACGTTTATCTTTAAAAAAAATTTTTTTTATTTTTAACTTTTAGAGATTTAAAAATGTAGCATTGCTAATTTTGTTACTTTCATTTAAATGTTTTAAATTTTTAATATCTGTGTAATGCAGAACGTAATCGAATCCTTAAATTTTTCTATGTGAATTATTTATGTGCACTATTTATAAATATTGTATTCAATCTTGTAAGCTTTCCCATAAAATCATATAAATAATTTCTAGAAAATATATTCTTTTAATTACTCAATATTTTAATTTTTTAATTTTTACCGTGATTTTTTATTTATTTATTACAATATGGTTTTATTAACACTAAACGTAGTTACACTTTGTATAGCATGAAAAAAATATCCCATAGTTATTTTGAGAAAAATAGTATTAAATATTTGAACCTAAATCAAATGTTTCAATATAATCTATTCAAATACTATACAGTAAGCTACATTATCTCCTGCATAATTCCATTATGTGGGTATAAATTTACAATTCCGTAATGTAACTATTATTTTTTGTTGAAGCCTTATTTTATTATAAGTATTTCATATTAAAAAACTGAAAAATAGGAAATATAAATAAATAAAGTATAATTATTGTTTTTTTTTAATTGTAACTTATTTTGATTAGGAGACAAGCATACTGTTATTTCTATAAACTTGTTTTATTAATTTGATATATTAAAAATATCAATTTTTATAGTATATTTAAACATTTATAACTCTTTTCAATCCCTTGATAATAAATATTGAGAATCATATTCAGTTAAAATTTTATAACTCGTATGCATTGTAAAATTTTTTAAAACATATTTCACACGCTTTTTATATTTAAAAAATTTTTTTTTAAATGTTCCTAGGTTTGAAAAAAAATTATATTGTTATCATCTATTTATAAAAAGTATTATATCCATATACTATTTGTCATCATATCAACTTTCTAAATAAAAATTAATAATCTATAATTAAAAAAATTTTATTTTGATTTCAATAATAAATAGATTTCGTAGCTTAAATAAAATTATTCTATTAGCAGACATCGTAATAAAAATCAACTCATCCATAAAATATTTCCATATTTATTCTTATATGCACTTAATAATCTGCAAAACTAAATGTAGACAACTAAAAAATTCTCCATCGATTGTTTATATTGAATATTAACATTTTACGTGTTGATCTCAGATAATTATGCATAAATATTATCATGCAAATTAATACACACATTAAACTGTATAATAATATATCTAAAACATTATATATTTCATAATTGACAAATTTTCGAAGGTATATAATTTATATTGAGATTTTGTTGTTTGAATACTGAAATTTACTTTTTTCATAACTTGTGTTGAACTTTAAAATAATTATTCTCTTAGTTACAGTGTATGTAATTTTTACCATCTGATAATAAAAACAGAATTAGTTTGTACGGAAGATATGATTAATTAATAATACAATATTTCCAGAGTTAAATACGAATTTGTAAAGCAATTATCGTAATTTTATAATGTGACGCATCGAATACTCAAATTGATGAGACGTAATATTATCCGAGTTCGTGCTATCAGTGTTATTTTGTACGGCAAAGGAAACAAATACAATATGTTACTTGAGCCGATGTCACCTTCCTAAGGATGTTTCTGAGCTCTCTGTATCAGACCTAGAAGGAAGTACTATTGTCAACTGCAGGCTATGCGGAGATACTCAATGATGTGTACTCAACCATATAAATATCCGGAAGAAAGAAGAACGTGCTTTTCCGTAAGATTACGGCTGCTGTTGCGCGGTGAATCACGATGAAGATGTTGGAAACTGAGGGCTGGGAGCAGAGGAAGCTGGAATTTTTAAATTCTCCTCGCCAGAGCACAGTTTTTTGTGAGCTTTCTAAATTAAATAAATAATTTTATTAAATAGTTATTAGAAATCGATTTAAAAAAATTTCAATATTCGATTAAATGGATTTTCAAATGAAATGAATTTTCGCTTGCCATTTTTTATGTCAAATTTTCGTTACTTAGTTTTTATTTTTTTACCAACACAAGTAAAGCGTTCTTTTAATTAAAAAAGACAAAATTGTAAATAAATTCATTATGTTTACCGTGTTAATGATAACTTAAAGTTGCAATAAAATAACTATAGCTGCTGTCCTGGTAAGCTATATAATATTATTTTTATAATTTCGTTAAGAACGTATAATATTCTGTTAAGATATAGATCTTTATAAAGCTAAATTAACTTTTACGAGCATCGCTATTGATAATAAATCAAGAAATGCAAGTGGTGAGAAAAATTACGACTGTATATAAACACTTGTACAAGCCCGAAAAATGTGTTTTTTTTTTTGCAAACTCATAGTACATAATTACATTTTAACTATTCATGATATTATTAATACTATCAACTGTGATTTCAAGAATTTTTTCTCAAAAATATATGACCATTTATTTTTCTGATGATACGGTCGTGTATTTTTAGAAAAAAAAAACACATTTTCTACTCTTGAAATGTGAGATTAGCTAAGTAGGGAAACAATGCGATCCTTTCAAAGACTTTAAGTCCGCCATCTATAATCAGCAAGATCTGATCGGAAGTAAATCATTGATTAATACATCCACTTCTTTATCTTATAGCTTTCAAAGAGAAGTTCGTTTAACGTGGAAAAAATAAAAGTCGACTTTTAAGTTTTTAATCGTCGTTGGACGATTACCACGGCGATTACCCAGGCGAAGATGTAGTCTTTTCTAAAACGAGATAAAGTGCACGCCGTCTAGTCTCTTGGCGCCTTTTCAGCCAAGAGCTGCGGTCGTGGCGACCGTGGTGATGATGTCTGGTTGAGGCTTATTCTCGACTGGAGGCTACGAGGGTGCTAATGCGAGTGGTGGTGGCTCCCGTCGCTCTCTTGGAGTTGCTGAACTTCTCCTCTCGTGAACTGTCGCAGAACTTCATTTTTACGATTTTGTTGCGACTCTTTTTTATTTACACACAAAGTTACAGACTACCAATCTGGCAACATTTTTCATATTCTCTCTCTCTCTCTCTCTCTCTCTCTCTCTCTCTCTCTGTATCTTTTCGAGAAAGAAAAAATATTTTTGACAGCAGAAACCCCGTAGAGAAGCTACGAATTGTATTAATCTATAACGATAAAAGAGGGCGTTAAGTACACCGGAGATTAATATATCTAATGTAAGTCACGTGTTGAAATATATAATATTTAATTTAAAAAAAATTAATGTTAAAAAAAAAAATGTTTCAAACCCTGTTTATTAATCTTACGTGGAAAATATAGCTATACTCTGTACGAATTAATGAAACTATGCAATACAGCACAGTTTCAATGTAATTTTTACTCGATCTCAATTAATCAAATAGAATTATATAATTTATGTTACGTAAGTAGAAGAGAAAATATTTCAGATATTCAAGGAAACCACGCAATCGCGTGTATGGGATTGAAATATATTCTAACATGACATATTTTAATTAAAAACAGTGTGCCACTGTTGCTGAAACTTCATTTAATTATTTGCCACTATCGCTACATCTTGTATAAAAATGGTGCTAATAAAGGATAATAATATTTATTTTTTAAATAAATCCTAAGTAAACTAATTGTATTAATATATTAATTAATATACGAATCTTTAATAATTGATTAAAATAAATATTTATAATAGAATTCTTATTATGCGATATAAAAATAAAATCGTTGCAATTAAATAAACTGAATCCTGTTATCCTGTAAACTTTTATACTTAATATGGAAAAACTTTCGTCAAATAATGAAAATATTGTTATAAATAAAAAAGAATAACATTATATTATTAGGATATATAATTTCTTTTCGATTATGTTAACAATAAATTCTAATTAAAGAATTCAGTATTTCATTACCTATCGATTAAAAATTCGTCGGCTCTTGACGTAAACACTTAGATAAGAGAGCTATTTATTATTATACTTACATATATGTACTTATGACAGCAATAGATCAATGTAATTGTCTTTTCATTCATTGTAAATAGAAGAGAATGATTGATAAGCGATGAATAAAGCTGGAAGCTACTCTTATTGCACACTTTATTCTTGCTATAATATTTTCAATCGCTAACTTTAACAACAGGATGCACTTTATAAGGTCATACAGTTTATAATATCTTGCGTATGTTTATTCGGTCATCATACTTAAAAATTAAGGTAGTAATTTTAGTGGAAGCGAGAAAAGTGTGATAAAAGAATTTATTTTAGATTTCATTGACAATGTCATACAATTTACAACTTTTACTCATTTTTACACATGTAATTAAAAAATAGTAAATTTTTTATTTTAGTATAATAGATTTAGGTTATAATATAAAGGTTAAATAAATTTTGAAACCAAAAACACGAATGTAATGGCTTTGTCAGTCTTTCATGAAATATTTCTAATCCTGCCGTTTAAAGTACTAAATATTGTCAATAATTTTCAATAATGTATTTATAACAGCAACATAAAAATAAACCTTAATAGAATCTTTAACTGTTATTATTTGATTATATATTGCACAATTCCCAAAAGCTTTATAATTTCGTTTTATTAATGAAAAAGTTTAATTGCTTATAATTTTATCTGAATTTTAATAGATGATATAAAAATTCACTTCTAATCGAAATTCATGTTCTCTCCTTTCATAAATTGAGGTATTAATTCAAAAATAAATTGCGAACTCGAATCATCTTATTTTCAATTTTCTGCACTAATTATTAAAATAAAAATTACTATTAAAAAAGTAAATTTAAGCCGACGTAGTAAAGTATGTTAATTGCGAGTAAAAATCACCATACTTAATGTTTTTTTATTTTCATTTATCACTGATTACTTGATCAATCTTATTGCTCTCGTGTTCGTTCTAATTTTTATAATGATTATACAAAGTTTTCTTACTGCTTATTGCATTTTACATTAGTACGCGCAAAAACTTTATAATTGATGAATATCCCATTATCTTCGTATTTTTTAAATAAGTATCCTTAATGCCTTCGAACGTTAAACGTTTTACGTTAAGTATACACAAAACAACTTCTGCGAGTCCACGCCCACGAGAAAGACAGTCAAATGGGTAACGCTTTCCAAGGATTTCTATATGCAGAATAATATGTGTGAAGCAATTAACTCCAGCTGCAATTACTTTCTCTTTGAAACTTTTCGCCCATTTAGTTAAATCTATATATCTTAATTAGATTAATCATATTGATTATGAATATAAAGATTATATTAATTAGAATGTAATGTAAGCGATTAGCTTTCACATAATATCATATGTAGCATATAATATACTTGTACAATTATTTTATACATTTATTATATTTGAAATATAAGCTGGTATATTATATAAAAATTAATTAAATTTTTAGTTTTTTAAACACTGTTCTTTTGAGAAAGACACGCAAGCCACACGCTTACGTATTTATTTATTTTTATAAAACGAATTAATTGTTTTTAAAAATCTTATCAATACTGTATCCTAGATGCGAATAAGAAAGGATCTGTGTAAAAAAACTCTTTCGAAGAATAATGAGACATCGTTACAGTACAAAAGGAAACTGAAATAATGTACTTTGTGATTTATTACTTTTTAATTACTTTTAAAACAAAAATCAAACAATGCAAAAAAATAAAATAAGAATTGTGGATTATTTAATCTTTGAAAATATAAATTTTAAATTATTACCAAACTCATTGTAGATTACTACAACTTTCCAATTTAACGATTTTTAATGCTCAAAAAGTAGTTCTTAGTTTGTTTCTCAAATATTTCCTCTCTACTTACCTACATTTAAAAACTATCTACATCTAAACTTGATGATTTCATTAAAGTTGCGTATAAATATTTTTTATAATTTGTTCCTTTAATTGTCGGTCGCTTTTTTTTCATACTTAAAGAACCATTTTCGTATGAGAACTATTAATAGCTAATGGCTGATGAAGGCATAGATTAAATAAAATTGTACTGAAAGTCTTAAGTGAGTCATAAATTAGTGTTATTTTTCAAATTTTCCTAAAGCCTTGTTGGAGCAGTTTCAGTACCAATATAGCAATGTAACTTTGATGTTTATACTTTTCATGCAACATATGAACACCCCAAAGACATTCTCGTGGATAATAACGTAGCTTTGTACGGCTGACCTTTCATTTCATTCCTCTGTTTGGCCAAATTGTTTCTCTCTTCGTCATAGATGAATCATCTAGTACTAAAGTTATTTATTACTCTTCGAGTCACTCCTAACGACGCAATACCATTCTCTCTGTGTGTGCGTGAATTCCGGGCCTTAGACGACAATATTTCTAACTATCCGCGGATAAGTGGATTTTGACACTTATCTGCTACAGGACCGTAATTTGCCGTTTGCCGGGTACACATACGTTGCACTCGTCCAAATACGCGAAGGTGTACACAGGCATAAACGCAGTTCAGAAACACATGTGTCAAATGAAAGCCGGGGATTCTCAACATCCAACATCGCGTATACGGTCCATCATCCGTTGCATAATAATATGACCCCTCCCCCTTGACGGGCGCACTTTCGGATTCTCTATAATCCTTTCCAAAGAAGAGGGAACAACGCGGCTATACTGTTCGTACGATAATACAGTGCGATATTGGAACACTTTAGTTTATACTACTGAATGCGACAAAGTTTTTATTACCTATTATAAAGGAGCAAATTCTTATAGAAATGATAAAGCATAAACGTAACGATTAAATTTAAGTGTAACCCGATAAAGTAAACAACCAAACCGCCACACGTCCGGGTTTTGAACACTCCCAAACTCATTTATATCATCGATGTCCATTATCTGTTATCTACAGTATGCCCTGCTTCGATCAAACTTCATTTACCCATGACATCTGTTGCCTGTCAATTATTTTCAATATTTCTTCTGGACATCATTCCTCTCTTCGGTCCATAACCTGCTTATCTGAATATAGAGTATGTGCGTACGTATTCGTTAAAATATTGAAAAAACCACCCTTGCTATAATTATTACTTTCAGACGAATAAAATTCATTTCTTGAAAAGTTCATAATTTAATAATCATGTATATCACGGATCTATTTAAAAAGTAATCTAAAACATTTAAGTGTCCATATCAATCTACGATATACTAAAATTTATACATAAAAAATGTGAATCAAGCGGAAAAGCGTCAAGGAAAACATAAAATCTAGAAGCAGTTCAACTACCGATCATAATCAACCTGTTTATGTCGCACCACTAAGAGATTCAAGACGTAACATAAAAGTAGTTGCACTTGTAAGTTACTAGTGTTGTAATGAACTAAGGAGGCATAACTTTTATATCTCTAATATCTATGACCCAGATTTTAATTAATTTAAAGAAGCGATACACATTTTCATTTATTCGGTATTCAAATGTGTCCCTTTTATTAAAATAGTCAATATTGCCAATTTTTAACTTCGAAAAGATGAGTCTTCCCGTATTTCAGAATCTTTTATAATTTTGAAATTTTAAATTAAATTAATCTAGTTAAGAAACCTAATATTTTTATCTGTTCCAACATTTTATTAACATTCAACGATGTTATACATTAAGATAAAATTAGATTTTATTTTAAATGGTATAAGATGATAGGGAATTCGAAAAATAAATATGTAACATATTATTATATATAATTTTCAGTTATTCAACAGCTGCTTAATATTTCTTATAAAATACTTTCATTTTATGAAATATATAACAATTATAACAAATTATTTAACGATTATAACATAATTTTAAAAACATAAAATAATAATAAAAGAATTTCTAATAAAACTATCAAATACGGAAATTAATATTACAAATAAATTTGTATCAATTTTACACTTATAATGCTACAAATAGAAAAATATTAAAAGTGAAATAATTGATAATTAATGAAACAGTTAAGGGATTAATTAATAAAACATTATATAATATGAAATTTAACATTTCATATAATTTTATAGACTATTTACAAAGATTTTAAGAACAATATCTTTTATAACATCATTTTATTTTATATTTTATAATTTTATTACATTTAAATTAAGTATATAAATGTTACCTAAATTTAAAATTTCCATCAATAAACAAACAACTGAAAAACTATGACTATATGAAATATTCTAATTTACCATGAATTTTTTTATATAAAAATCATTTTAACTACTAGTATCTTATATACTATTAAAAGTATTTTAAAATTATAAAAATAATGAGTCATATTTTAAAATTCATCTTTGAAAACTTTATTTAAAATTTTTCGCTTTTCTCTTTAAATAATTAGTAATTTTAAATTAGCGGTAAAACATAATTTGGGTTCAAATTGTTTAATTGTTTGTATGTTTTTTACTTTTAAATCGCATATTATTTACAAATATTCTTAGTGCCATTATGTTTAAACTATCTCGTTTTAAATTAATCCATTATATAACTTTGCAATTTCATATTTTTTTAATATTTATTACTGTAAAATGTAGTTATAGAAATTATATATTTCTATAATATTTATAAAAATATTTGAAGTAATTCAGTAACTCAAAAGATTTCACTATTATATTTTCAATATTATAATTTCAATTTTTTATAGTAACTCCTTTCCATTTTTCGTGAGGTTAATCGTGTACCATTTTTAATATTTAAATTCATATTTTCATCAAAATTAAGGTAATAAATTTTTTATGTACATCAAGAATATACGTTTCACTACTTCACTAAAATAATCTAATTTAATCTGTTTCTTAATCATAAGTAATCTTGGCTAAAAAAAAGATTACTTATTTTTAGAATTGCTGTTTAAATTATTTTCTTTATACGTTGATTTTGATACTTTCATTTTATTTTTATTTTTCATCTATTAAAAGTCCAAAAATACAAAAATCTAGTTTATCAAAATATTCCAATCTCTTTTTGAAATCAATGGTAAGATAAAATATGCATTTTATTAATTAAATACTAGAACGAAATATTTATAAAATATTCAGAAAAATATGATGGCGTTAAATGATAATAAAAAATATTATATATATATATACCCAAAAAAGTGAAATAAAAAATGTATTCGTAAATTTGTTTCATCCATTTAAAAATAAAAATGAATTTAGCGTTGTTTATTAGAATTATATAGCTGCAGTAAAATACACTTGTTTCACAATTAAGCGTAAAAAAGAAAATCGCTTTTAATTTAAAAATACGTAACATATTTTAAGTATTTTTAGGTTTTAAAAACCAAAAAAATTTTAATATGCAAAAATATTTTTCGCATATTATGCTTTACTCTTTCAGTTTTCAACGAGTTACACTTATTTTTATAAATATTTAAAATAATTTATTAATATTAATAATACTTATAATTGTAATATTTTCAAATAATCAAGAAATAAATATATATGAAATAAATATTATAATTTAATAATAGTGGAAGTTCCAATAAAGTAATATTTTTAAAATCTCCATCGTCTTTTTTATTCATAAAATCTTGATAAATTATTTTGGATTATACTGAATAATTTTTCTTCTAATCAGTCAGCTGAATTATATGACTTTGAAAACGTAAAAAAATTATTTCATTGAATGAAAAAATATTGCTTTTCTTTTTGAAACCGAATGTATAAAAGAAAATCACGTTAAAAATCGTCATTTTAAAACTAGAAAGCAATATATATTTTATTAAATTTAAAAATAAATATATTCTACTTAATTTAAGCTTAAACCTGTCTAATATAAAAAATTTTAATTGCATAAAAAAATAAATATTTATTTTAACATTATTACATACTCATTGTATCCCTCGAATTACAATAAAAGTATGAAACTATGTAGAAACCCAAGAAATAATGTATACTTAGTAACAATATTTTTATATAACAATATTAGAAATAAATAACCTAAAACTTACTTAAAGTGTATGTGAGTAAAAGTTAATGTACTCTATAGTTGAGAAAGTGGAATCATGCAATTGCAAGTATTGATTTAAACAACATTACAAAAAATTTTCATCGCTGCCAATAGTAAATCTTTGGCACATTCATGGGAGAGTATCAATCGAATTTAAATCCTCGGTTCTTTTATCAGTAATAAATTGATATTTTTCAAGAAAACAAAAAAAACAACAATACAATTAAATTATTTATTTGAAATAATAGTTAATCTATTCATGCGTGATATTATACAACTTAAAAATCTTTGCATCAATAATTAAATATATTTAGATAGAACAAATTACATAGTATTTATTAACATTTAATATTCATTGTTCTCACTTAAAAATAGTTAAATAATTATTTGAAATAATGAAATGCTTGTGACGTTCGAATTATATTGCCTATTTTAATTATTTTTAGAAGTTAGAATTATTTTTTTTATTACACTTATTTATGTTTATATAAATAAAAGATTTAAATAAAATAATATTTTTCTGGAAAATCACATCATGAAACAATTTGGATGATTTTTAAAAATATTATGCGTTAATGATAACTCTATAAAAATAAATTAAATTTTAAAATAATATATATTAATTCCTTGCAAGTTTCTGAACTTTCATAAGCTATTCAAATATTCAAAAAATAAATTCGCTGCTTACCTTTTAAATTGGATTATTTTTTTTAAATTAATCGATATAGTAGTTATCTAGCATCATAACTTTCTTTTATTGATTAAAAAAAAGTAATAACTTATTTATTCAAATCTTATAACACAATAAATAGAAATATGAAAAATAATTAACAAAAATTGTTCAAATCAGAATATTTATCCATGTAGATTTTTGAAAGATTTATTCATTTATAAGATTATTTTTGAAATTTTAAGAAGTTATATTTGTGAAAAATATAAAAGAGATAAGCTGTATTTTCATTTTAAAAACCAAAATAGAAATTTCCAATAATCTGTTGAAACATAATGATATAATAATTCAAATAACATAATAATTCTTAATTTTTAAAATAATTTTCAATATTACTCAGCTTTGAAACATTACTAATGTAAATATAAAAATTCATGCGATTAATGTAATATATCTATATTACACAAGTTTTTTTATACTAGTTATATTACAAAGAAGTTTTAAATTGCAATTACTAATTAATTAATTATTAAATTTAAGAGATAAATAAGTTTTTGAGTGTTTTTGGATTAAATAAATAATAATAAATATTAGAATTCCGTTAATAAATGAAACTTCAACTTCTACAGGTTTCTTTTTGTATTTGAAATTTGACCTGTAAAATTGAAAAAGTTTACTATCACACTAATTCATTCCCAGTTTTTTATTTTAATTAAATAATCATATTTTTTAATTACTCAACTCCTTAATTTTTTCCTTTTTTTTAAATAAAAGTACCTTTTAAATTTTTAAAACCTTGAGATTTCTACGTTAAAATTAATGCAAGTTTTTATTATTTTCAAAATGGTAGTTAACTCATGAAATTATTTATGAATTCGACATTGACATTATATTGATATTATATTGAACCGATAAAATATATCGGTTCAATAAATTATTACTAATTTTACTATTTTATTTTACTTAGTATTAATCTTCGTGTAGTAGTTGAACTTTAAAATATTTCTAATAATGTTAACTAAGCTTTATTTTTACAGTGTATAATATTAAAGACAAACATTTTTTGCTTTAAATTAAAATAAAAATTAAATGAATATCTTTATTTTTCAAAAACGTGATGATTGGAGTATCGTGAGGATATATTAAAATTGCTAAAAATAAATTATACTATATTGTTTCGTTAATAAATCAAATTTAGTTACTAGACCTTTCATGTGAAAGGCAACAGTAAAAATTACTTTAAATGATCCAAATAATTCGCGAGTAGCGAGTATAGCCTTTAACTTTTTCTACTTTTTTCATTATTGATTGATGTGCCTGTATACCGAGATCGTCTGGTTCTGACACACGTATGCGATCATTGCCAAAAGCTTTTTATAACGTTTCGAAAACTTTGTAGCACTTAATTTCATTTTTAATATAAAATTTTAGATAAATTCTATGATTCGATGCACCACTAAACAAAAAATAATAGTACTGAACTACTTTTTTCTTTATGTTTCATAATTATAAACTAATGCTGCAATTGATTAAAGATTGTCAAGTACGACAGTGATATTATTAAAAACTAACAAAAAAGTCTTAAGACAAAGTATTTACAATCCCAAAATTCTAGTTACGTTTCATTCATAATTTATATAATATCATTTATCGATAATAATCAAGATTGCTATAATACTATCCAAGCCAATAATTATGGCTGCGGTCAGCCAATCACTTATCAGTGATGTGAATTGTCAATGCAGTGTTTAAGCTGTATAATTTAATATGAAATTCGTGTCATTCTACGAAAATCGTTCGATTAAATACAATAATTAAAATTTATCTAATGTTTTCATACATTTTATGCACAAGATATTACATATTTGTACAGCATATTTTATTTAAAAAAATTCGTTATATTTATTTAAAAGTAAGAAACATTTATTTCAGTTACGATTGCAAATTCCTTCTTATCATAATTTAAATATTTAATATCAGAGAATATTTCGTAAATATATGATTAATTTTATTTCATTTTACTTGCTTATGTACCGAAGGCGTAACATGTCGTTATCAAAATAATTCTTGGCACAATAAGGATATTATTTCGCTCGAAGAAAACTGTGACATAAATTTTACATAGAAAAATAATTTGCATTTTATATACGTTTGCTTCCTTCAAAGCAACACGAAGATTTTTTAACATGAGCGAAAATAATAGAAGCTTGCACTAATCGCGTGAAGTACTCGCGGAAATTAAATCGTTCGCTTTAATAGTTTCGTTCGGATTATATTTGATGGAGAGGAAAGAAAGAGAAAAACACAATTTGCGTAATGGCGTATCTTGGAGTCGCGTAATTTGAAAATTCGAGTGCGCACTGGCAGAACCAGCACTGACATTAGCCCCAACGACAGTTGCAGAGTTCAAGCACAGAGAGTTTGCGATAATGCTTTTTCTCTCGTGAACGCGGTGCGGACACATACCGCGGCACACATTCGAGAGCCGTTACGAGCGGTGCCCGGACGAAGTTTGCCGCTCGACGCCGAGCGTAACCAAGGACATCATCCACTAGAAATATCCAGGAGTGGGGCCCAGAGAAGATGCGACCAGAACTACAGGGACACGTGCGGACCCGACACTCTAATCGAATCTGGTAACAAAACTCGATTCGCACATTACAGCAGGTTACGCTCGGCAAAGCGAACGGAAGCGCAGCCAGCAAAGAACCTCCTAACGGCCTCACCGCGAGCAGTAGCGATTCCACCACGAACACATGTACGCGAACCTCGACCGGATCCAGATGTAGTTGCAGTTCAAGTTGGATTATGCATCTGGCCAATCAATAAACTCGAGAATTTGAGATAATAATGACGGGTAACCTCTGCCAGTATCTCTCTTAACGTCCGTTCTGAGTCTTCTTTGTACGTACAATGCGATATAAAACAGAAGCGGAGCAAGTTTACGAATCGGTGCATCGCTGCAGCTCGAGGACACGTCAGTGTCTGGAAGGACGTATCCGAGCGATCGAATATTCCACACGAGCCATTCAACGTTGTCATTCGAGTGGCATGCATTATTGCAAAGTTCAATGAGCAACTGAATAAGCTATATAAGCTGCGAGACTCGATAAGGAATCTCCATTATAATTCAAAGAACAAATTTAAGTATTATAGAGTTTTATAGGCGAATGAATAATTAGTCTAAGTGCTCCTTATTGCTGAAAGTGTGCATGTATTTTGTAATTAAGAAACGTTTTACTGCGTTTTGCTTCTTAAACACATGGGAACACCTGCGTCTACTTGCTTACAAAAATTATTTCGCGTTTTCTAGCACAATAGGAATTAAAACAATTCTTTATTCAATTTGAAATTGCGCTGCAATACTCAATGAGCTAGCAAATTACGAAAAAAGTCATATATTCGAATAAAACTTTTTTTAAGCTAAAAAATTGTTCGATTTTATTATTTTCTCCGTTGCAATGCAGCTAAAACAATACTCGACTTAATTCTTTTTCACTACTAACGAGGGTAAATTTCAATTTTATTTGTTCAAATGGTCCATTTCCTTTTGAATTATGACAAATCTAACCTCAAAATAGAGAAAGAAAGAAATAACCGAAACTTTTAAGTATTTTCTGGGATTTCGTATTTTCTACGCCATTATATTCGTCTCGGTCCAACGATCGAACAACAGCCGTCACCGTAAGAATTTTAACTTAATTGAACTTGGTATTTTTACCAACGACATCGTTACTTCGAACTTTTGACCGAAATACAAAAAGATATACTTTTAGCTGGGTGAATACTCTTTTATTATACTTTAAAGATATTTTAAAGATAGATTATCTACGTTTTCTGAAAAATAATGCTGTGAAAATTTGAGTGAACCGAAGCTCGGATTATTCTGAAAATTTTACTGTCAGTTGAAACATTACAGATTTTATTTAATATTTGGAACTGAAATTTTATTAGATTTTATATCTTGATTTATGTAAATAAATTTTATTAACCGAATGCATAAGCGGTTATAAAAAATCAGTAAATAAATATAAAAACGTAATGGTTTGGCCGTGCTAACCTCATAATGTAAAATATTGATTCAAAATAAATCTGTCAATTTTATTTAAATAAAAAAATTTTGTCTAACTTATTATTGCAATTGGGGACAGTATAAAAAAATATTCTTCAAAAATTAGTTTTAAAGTAGAACCTTTTCATTAGCAGTATAATAGCCAGAAAAATGTTTTTAAATATATCTTCTTTACATCAACAAAATATTCAAATTTAAATAGTTTTTAATTACCCAAATGTGATATGTGATTTATATGATTAGATAAATTCATAATTTTCACGATGAAAATTTAGTAATTTTCTGCAAAAAAAAAATTTAAAAAACGTATCGATGTTCAATCAGGTATTTTCGTGTTTCACTGTTTATACAGGTTAAAGCAGGACATAAAAGAATAAAGATAAAGCTAAAGATAAAGATAAAGCACCCCTTTGGCGAGAAATATTGAGCAGAAGTATCTATCGATATAATTGATACAATACATTCATAATTTTAATACTTTTCAGCATTTAAAACTATTTTCAAATATGTACACATTTTATTTAACTAGCAAAATTATTAATACAATTCATTTAATTTAGTAATAATATAATACATATACACAGTGCATAAAAGAGTTTAGCGCTTAAAATGTTGTATTCAATATCGTAAAAGTATATTTCAAATTTGAAACGTCGAGTGACCTAATAATTAGTGTGTATTATCAAAATATTTCAAAAACAATGGTTGAGCTCAAAACTTTTATAATCCTACTTCGTTTTATTTCAAGTTGCAGCAAATTTTCAAATTAAAATGAGAAATGATTAATCTGTTATTTCTGAAAGTTCTAACGACACGCATACTTATTTAATTAAGTACACATAATAATTTATAACTGGAAAGAAATTGTTTCGATAAATTACACTCGTTTGATAATTATTTATGTACTTTATATAAAGTTGGAACTGCACAAACATCACAGCAAAAATTATTTGTTTTTTCACTAAATTTATTTTTGCTAAAGAACATTATAAACTACAATTATTTAATGATGTATAGAAATAAAAATAGGTACACAAAAAAAATAGGTCTGTACGAAATTTTCAATTTTTACTTTGAATATCATTACTAATAAATCATAGCTTACTTTTTATATTGAATTTTTATAAATAGTAATTCTTCTACACAATATTTGCTTCCAAAATTTGTTCGGAGTCTTTAAAATTTTGAGTTAATATTTCCAATAAAGCGTTGCAATACAACTGCATTATCGACATTTACCCAATTGTCTATAAAAGCAGATAACTCCTTATGATTTCTAGTATCAGAATCTTACACCATGACAAATCAGCACTCGTGTAGTAAATGTTTTTATTATTTTAATGCATTTTATTGATTTTCATATATTTCCATCCGCCGAGATAATCTAGCAACTATTGGTGTTGGCTATTATTATTAAAATAGTCTTACATTAATTATGCGGTCTACTGAAATAGTGTTTTGAAATTGATTAAAATAAAAATATTAGAGACGTACAAAAAAACTATACGAGTTTTGGGTATTCCTTCATATATTAGTATACATTAGTTCGAAAAAATTTTTTACGCAAAAGTTATTTTCTGATATGTATCAACACTGAAAATACGCGTTTTAGCATTTCCTTTTAAATAGCTTATTTTTGCTTTTCATAATAATTTATTATGATTAAGAAGGAAGCCAACGACTTTTGCTTTAAATTCAATTCTAAATGATGTCTCCTATATATTGTAAGTCTAAAGAATACCTCAGTATATAGTACAGTATATGGTTCTGGATCATTGCAAGCATATGTTTATATGCAAGCGAATAAGTGCACTGGTAAAAGAGAAACATACGTGCAGAACATGGATGACGTTCGTTTGAATGAAAACTGGCGAGCACGAAAGAAGGTATACGAAAATACTCGAGTACACAAGACGCCAAAGAAGAGTAACGCGGCTCTTTGTCAACCATGGGAAAGCAGGATAACAGCAGCCACCGGTGCCACCCTCGGTCTGGGGACGGCACACGAAGAAGCGCGGTGGGTCCACACTTTGGGCGAAAATACTTAAATAAAGACAATTTGTCTCGGCCCATCGCAAAACTCGCGCTTTCACCCCTTTAAAAGGAGCAGCCCGCAAACTTTCAGGGTTGCAGTTGCCAGCTTGACTGGTTCCCCCTCGGACAAGGAAGCTTGAGCTCTCGTTCCCGTTGTTTGCCATATCCTGCTCCAACGAACATTTGTGCTTTCGGTACTGTCTTCTTTCTCCCTCTGTCGTATTTGTCGTCGCAGGTGTTCACCCTCACCTTTTATAGTAAAACTACCCGCAATTAATATTTTAAATTAGTGATTGTACAAACTTTTAAGCTTTCACTTTTATTTTGTATTTCTATATTATTTTTATATTTTTATTATAGTTTCCAATATTCAATAACATTTCCCATCTTTATGCATAGTAATTCATTTAAGTGTATATCGACGCAGCATATAAATTATTATTGTTAATTAGTTGTAAGTTAATTTTAAGCCCAGAACCCATTTCGATCCTTACCGTCCAACACCGAGTTGTTCAGGCGGGTAGAACTCGATACAATATATTCCACAGTTAAACTAATGCGTTATAAAACTATACAGAAAAATTCATTTAATTAAGTTTATTCGAGGACCTGTAATTGAAAATCTAAAAATGTTCTGTAATTAAATTTAATAAATAGAAATTAAGTTTAAAAGATGATAAGTACATACATAGCTTTTATAATCTATCGATAACCAATTATTTAAATTCAATACGTGCATAAGATAAATGATATTTTTACTGAAATTTACAGTTATGTGGTTGAAAAACAGTATTCAGGAAATATACGAGCTTGAATATTTTTTTTTTCACGGCAAGTTTTTCATGGGAAACGAGTAGCATCCTAAGGAAAGGTGAAAACTTGTTAAAATTTAAAAGATATATGCAAAATTATTATAAATAAATTAATGCATCATTAGTATGGACATGTTATTAAAAGTGGATAAAAATAAAATAATCTTAATAAATATATTTTACAATAAAATCCAGATATAACAAATTTTATTTGTTATGATAATTTAAACATTCATTTAGTGAGCAATAAAATGCTAAAAATTTTTGTAAAATTCTTTTGGGTTAGTATTATAAGATCTCCATTAAAATATGAACGAAACTGTATGACATTTTAGAATTAAATTAGAGTGTCGTATTTGATGATTTGAGTTTTATCAAACATAAATCTGTATTTTTAATAATATAAAAATCATGAAAAAATGAATATCTTATAGATTTATGATTTAATAAAAATTGCCCGAGGAAGAAGAAATTCATATTTTCTGTTAAATAACTCGTTAGATTAAATTGGATGACGCTAATTAAAAATTAAAGAGAATTTAACATTTTGTTTCACTATTGACATAATTTATGATTGATTATTGAAAAAACATAATTAATCTCTTCAGTATAAGTTTAAAAAGTAAATAAGATATTGATTCACTATGTACCCGAAAAGCTGTTTAAATTCAAAATAATAGACAAATTTCACTCTAAAATTAGTTTATATTGTAAAAATTAATATGTAACATGATTAATTTTCTTCCCATGTTTAAGATAACTTAAAAGTCTGCTTGCTTGGTAATTAATCATAGATCGTGTCAATTATAAATTTTTATTAAAAATAAATTTTGTCTTATTGTAGTATCAAATTCTTATATTTTTCTAATTTTAAAAAATTCGTTTCTAACTCAGCAAGTTGAAACCCACTTCAAAGTTGTTTAAACTTTTGAAGTAGTTGAAGTAACAAAGTAATTGTAAACTTCAACTAGAAAGTCATTGTCGAGATCTAAACTTGCTCTCTACGATTTGATAGAATCGGTGTGAGTCAGGATTATAATAAACTATTTAACAAGGTAATCAAATAATTCTATAAGCAAATATTTGTTAATTTACTCGTATAATTTTGCAATATTTAATCGTAAAATTGATTCTTGAATAGAAAATTTTTTTAAGACTTTTTAAGTAGAGCATTTTTATAAAATATTATTCTTAATTTATTTATTACATCTGTATATTGAAAAAAATCACATTAAAAATTGTGTATAGTTAAGTTAAAGTAAATGAATATGCAAAATGCGAAAAACATATTTATTAATGAAATAAATAATTGGGAAAAGAAGAAATACAACCGATGGCATATTATCGTCTTGTACAAACAGCAAATAAATATCTATGATACATAGTAAAACTATAGAAATACATATAAATTGCGTAACAATACGATTGCTTCCCTGAATAAACTCTAAAAAAAATTTCGTGTCTGCTTATACGTGCATATTTATACGTGTATTAACATCGTAATGTGAGAAAAAGAAAGTTTGCCAAAGTACTCAGATACACAGAAGAATATTGCCAAGCTCATGAGACAAAAAGAAAAAGTCACGCTAAGCATTATGATTATTCAGCAGAGAAGTGTCACGTATCAGCAAAAAAACTTCTAACGAATGCAATATTGTAAAATACTGCAGGTGTGCGGCTCGAGCTAAAGATAAAAAATTGGAATTTTTATTCTAATTAATTTATTGGTATGACTGTGTAAAGCTAATAGTACCAAAAAATAGAGCAATAGAGTAATAAAGGAAAATTGAAACGATAGCGTCGGATTTGAAAGAAAATGTAAAAGTATTAAGGATTACTAAAATTAAATTATACGTAGTAGCTGAATTTGAAAACGTCAACAATAATAAATATTAAATATAATCTTTTTATTTATTTTTATATTGAGTAAAAACAATCAGCAAAAAATATTATTACATTTTATACCAATAAAATCTAAAAAAATTTATACTTTTAAAAGATATTTTAAAAGAATTTTAAGTTCTGATGAACAATCATTACGCTACTTCTGTCGGATCATTAACTCGTGCACTGCGTAAGTTTTTCAATCTCTCTAACCTTAGAGAAAAATTTAAATTATAGCTTATAATGATTTATTAAAATTGAGTTTATAATAAATCAAATTATCGAGTAAATTATTAATCTACTAAAACAGTGTTTAGGATATCTAATCTATTATTTTTAGGCATATTTCATCGTAAACTTAATTTATTATAAATTATTCGGTACTATAACTATCTTTATGTTATGAATAGAATATTTTAATTGTAGAAATAATAAATTTAAATAATGCTAAAATGTAAGTAGCTAATGATTTATAATTGTTATAAATATTAAATATTTACAAAATCGTTTTATTATTAAATATATTTCGCATTTTTCATAAGATTGATATTAAAACTTAATACATAATTTATCAACTAATATTTTAATAAATTTAAAAATAATGATTATATTTGCGTTAATAACATATTAATCTTCAAAACTTGAAGTTAAAAATAGATATAAGTATATTAAAGTGATAAATAATTTGAATTATGTTAATAATTCAGAAATTAATATCCACATTATTGAATTATTAATAGCTCTGGAAATTTATAAGAACAATTAGAGTCAATACAAAATAGTGCTTTCGGTTAATGTAAAAAATTAGATAAATAAAAACTTTCAAACGGATAACGTTTTGTCAATTCTATATCGATGCTAGTGAGTACCTACGAATATACTTTTGTGTGCACCTTTTTACGAGTTACTAAATGTTAGAATGCTCACGAACCGTATTATTATTTGCCAAAAAACACTATATTTTGCTAACTATACTTTGTTTTAAGTCGTACGAAAACAGAAAGACGGTCAATGATCTATTCAATGATATATTTAAGTTTATATTGTCCGAAAAAATAATATAGTAATCAATAAACTTCGTAAATAATATTATTCGCAATTTTTTTAATTACACAAAATGCTTTATTCTTAATAATAAAAAAGTTCAACGGGAGAACAAGGGAATATCTGTCGGATTTATTTCGACTATTTATATAAAATATATAAAAGCACTTAGAGCGCGATATAAAAATAGGCAAACAAAAATAAAAAAAATATATAAGCAAGAATAACAAACTAAGTCATAAAAGAGATATAAGAGAAAAATAGTAGCTGGGAAGAAAAGAAAAAATAAAATAAAAAATAAAAATGAAGACAGGCGCGACGGAGTAACGGACTCTGGAGTACTTTGCCACGCGGAGGGAAACAACAATGAAAGCTCCTGCGGTATCTAGTGCTTAATGTATACCAGCTTTCACTTTTCACTCGTCTCGCGCATAAATACATTTTCCGAAAAAGCTGACTTTAACGACAAAATGATTAAAATCGACGAGACAGTCGAATACACACGAGAAGTTCCGCAGAGGGAAAAAAGAATGAAAGACACAGACAAAGACGTCGTGACGTATAAAGGAGTGCAGGATAGGTGGGTAACGAGGAGTACGCATTAGTCCGTGAATCGTCAAGTGAAAGAGAGTGGAAAATGTACGCTGAGTGGTAGAAGCATCGAGCGAGTCAGACAAACGGACGGGCAGGGGTTAGGATCCTAAGAACGGGGCAGAATGTTTAATTAATTTTTCGAGTACACTCGCTTAACGATCGAGCCTGGGATAAATATAGCCGATCTTTGTGCACATACATTCTCCACTACCTTCTTACTATCTTCCGGCTTTGCCAAAGTATTTTATAACTTCCTTCAAAATATTCATTTACAAAGTATGTAGGAAGTAAGTGTACAAGCAAATATTTACATTGCGGATAATAGCGGAATGTATAAATTAATAGAAAGGAATGTTTCGTTTTTCCATCCTTTTCTCAAAATTCGTATCGAACTAAAGAAACAGATTTTAAAACGTTTAAAAATCTTATTTTCGTGTGGCTGCTTTTCGAAAATCAGTAATTTAATAATTCTATTCCTTTACGGTTGCGTTTGCTGTTCATATATACCAGTTTAAATGTATTCCCTATACTTGTTAAGAATTATTTATGTAAAAACATATTTCGATATTTACTAAAACGTATGGAAATACTGGTCTTACATTTAATATTGAAACAATTCTATTAATTTAAAACGATTCTATAATATACAATATAAAATACTAATATCGTTTTTAAGATTAGTATTGTTTAAAAAATTTCTCGAATGATTTTATTAAAATTTTTTATTATATATATATATATATGGATCACATTTTCAATTTTCAATTTAAGAAATTTTCACTTATTATTAGAAAATTTTAAACACTTCCATTGACGTTTTCAAAAATTTTATTCATTGTAATCAATATACATTAATTATATATCATATATAGCAATATGTAAGCTTAAAAGAATTTGTATTTAGTTCAAGATAATTTTATTATTTTAATACTATTATATTAATCTAGAAATAACTTTACCAAATATTATTTATTTAAATTCGCTTGCACCTATTAAATGTGAAGCCAGAACGCCAATAAAGTCTGTAAATTTCAATTAAATTGAATTTTATGTACTTTATTTCTTGTTCATTTAGAAATATTTCTCTTCCATGCAATTCATTCAAATTTTCCGCTTAATTAATACATATCAAATAAAATTTTATGATTTTTATGAATATTTTGCAATACTCCTAACGTCTTATAATTATAAAGTTATATAATTATAAGTCAGTATATTAAAAATGTTTACGTCGATGGAATCAATTTTAATTTGATGAATGATAGTTCAAACGAAAAAACACATTTAACTATAAAAGCAGTGGATTTAAAAAAAAGAAATTTTAAAAATTTGCAAATATTCATCTTGACAGTTTTAACAAAATTTTTTTTAAAACTAAAAAAATTTCTGATTAAAATGAAACACTCATTAAGAATTTTATATCGCAATTACTCGACCTTTATTCGACCTAAAGCTATCCGTAAAAAATATATATCCATCTACACCTAGCAGAAGCATGTTTATATACGCCCATATTTAATGCAAGATCGTACTAGCAATGTAACCGCATGTACCAATATAAAATGAATGTATATGAGTATAGTTGAGTAATATAACATTTATAGGAAGCTAATAATAACGGAAAGCAAGTAAATGAGTGAATTAATATATGAAAAGAGAAATTTTAAATAAATTCTTAGCGCTTTATATTCTAGTAAAAAATCATATTCTTTTGCTCTACAATGTACGCGTATACACAGGCTTCGCATAAATACATGTGAATATCATTATACCAGACTTAAATTCAAATGTAAAAGCGATAAGTATATTATTTTTTTTTTGCAAAAAAATATGCATTGCACATCTGTAAATACGAATAAAATTTGTACACGAGAAATTGTTAAATTAATATTTAGAATACAAATGTGAGGTATATAAAAATCTTGCCGGATATGTTGAGATTGTGAGAAACTAATATTTTATAATCACTCCCAAAACATTCCCTGAACATTTTAAACTTTTGCACTAATAATATTGTTTACATAATATCTCCATATGGGTTACAATTATAAAGTTACTTCATACACGTTACTATATTATTTATTATTTGATATATTATAGTATTGCTTAAACTTAAACATTACCGAGTGTAACAATAAGAGTACAACTCGAAAGTTCTACGTGTCGACATACAACATGCAAACAATGAAATCGAGAACCAGTTGGAATCGTATAGATGTAATAGTCGTGTGAATCAATATTCAATGAAAAACACTGTATTACGCCGAGTAAATTTTATATTCATCGAGTTATAAAAAAGCCTTGAATGAAAGAAAGTAAATAATTAGTCATTACGTGCAATAATTTTCATAACAATGTTAAATAATTATGGAAATCTAAGTTGTACGTGAATTATATATTTAACGACTGATTTACAGAAAAATGTAGATATAAAAAAAAATCACACACTACAAAAATTCAGCCGCATGCTATCAACATTAATTGAATTACTCTGTGTTTCGTATAATTTGTTCAATAAAATACATCTTACATTGTACCTAAACTATATATATTCAATGCTGGGTACGAATATATATAAGAGTATACCGTGTATGCAAGGCAATTCCAAATTGCAAACATATTTAATATAGGTTACATTATATAACTTACTAGTTAACTTATATATATATATATATATATATATATAGGTTATTTACAAAGGGTATTTTTGTAAATTCTGATTTAGTATGTACATATATTCACGTATTGATACAAATGCTGGGGATAAAATTTGGATTGAATCCATTATTGAATGGAATATTTAATACCATTGACAATTATTTACATGTACAGATGCTGAAAATGACCGCAAATTGACCTGATTTGAAAATTATACTCGAACAAAAAAATCAGCAGCTTTATATGCACGTGAAAAAATGAGCGCTTCTGTAAAAGCTTTTTAAATATTGAAAAAATAAATTTCAACTATAAACACAAAATATTTTACGATGTAAAAAAAGAAGAAATACTTTTATATGCTACGATACATGAGTACTAGTGTTTGAGAAAGCTTTACTAATTTATCTGAATTTATTAGTTTAAAAAAAAATTAATTTCCTGTAATTGAAAATATTACTTCAGGATTAAGAATTGATTTAATTGAAAGATTTATTCTAAATATGGCAAAATATACCTAATAGTTCAAAATCCAAAGCAATCAATTAATTCTTAGAATAATTTTTTATACAATGCTTGATATAAAAATTATATTCTTATTAAATTCACAAATATAATTTAATAAATCTTAATTTATAAACAAATGATTTTATGTCAATAATATATCTCTAAAATTTATTTATAACTTATATTGAATAATTCATCACTTTATTAACTGAATGGTGAAATAAACTTACAAGCAAAGATATTACTTAACTGCAAAGATTTAATTATTATTAATATATATATATATTTTTTACAAAAGGATATTATATTTTTCGTAATTTTTAATTTAATGGTAAAATTGTTTTAAATTTAATGTCTTATTTCGAAAGAGAATTTTGAAAAAATAAAAATTTTTAAAAAATATAGGTTAAATATACTTTTACTTAAAAAATTAAGATAATAATAGTTTGTTCGACACATTCAGCTGCTACTATTGCTGCAAATTTTGAAATATTTACAACAAAAAATAAAAATAATAGTGCCCTTAATACTAATAATACTGGAAGTTTATGTTAAGTGACTTTATCAATTAATTTCGATAAATCTAGAGATTTAATCATATAAAATTGAATAAAAAAATACATTGATAATTTAAATAAATTATTTAAATTCTTCAATAATTAATTTCAGCGTTTACACAGCATATTTTTTATTGAAAAAAAAACAAGTAATTAAATGAATTGAATAAGATAACTGTAGTAAATATATTTCCAATAAATCACTGAGTTCGCTGTAGTCTGCTTACGTAACCTTCGTTCTATATTTTTTCTCTTGTAGGGTAAAGTGATGAAATTTCACTAGCTTCGAAGGGGGAAATGGTCAACTCAGCCCTACCTATATAACCTCTCAGAATAGTACTTCACCTTCTCTTACAAGCAAATGCGTTGCCTCAAAAGTGGTGACCCTCGTAAATCCTCCCGGACGAGACTTCAACATGACTCGTCAAGTACTATCATGACAACAAGATGAAATCATAAAATACCCCAAAGTAAGACAAACACATACGCATACGCGCATGCTCTCTCACGTACGCGAGCTCATGTACCAACGCAATTACTTGCTACTGATTAAAACTTATAGTAATATCAGCTTGATTTTCACTGAATTTTAATTCGTGACAGTCATTGTTGTATGTAAATGTTTTGTCTTGACTTTCTTCAATGGATGTTATTAAAGTCTCCTTTTAATTCCGTATATTTATTGAGCTGAAAGACGCAGCGATTGGAAATTTTGAATTATATTTGAAATTTTTGAAAGAAATCTTTTTATCACAATAATTAATAATCATATGAAAATAAAAAAACAAATTAAAATATCACAAAGAATTTAAATTCAGTTTAATGTAATTTAATTTTTTTTATTTCGCGTTTTCTCTTTAAACATACAAGTAGTAGTTTAGTATTTAATTAAATTTTTCAATGACTTTTTTAATTAAAAAATTATGAAAAAAATGCTTATTATTATTTTTATCATATGTTAAATTTCATTTGTATTACATTATCGGCAGATCTTGGAACAAACATAAAATAATCAGTTTCAAAACCTTTTTCAATTTTGGAACCTTTTTTTTTTATAACTGTTGTAATATAATTTTTTAAAAATTATACGATGCGTAGTTATTTAGGGTTAATGATGATATGGGTTATTTTATACATCTGTAGGTACACGTGTATATGTACACACAAACATGCTCGCACACATTTTTAAATGCACTTATTGATTCAAAATATGTATCTGATAAAAAATAAGAACTTTTTTTATTAACTCGACGTGTAGAATTATTAAATTTTTACTTTCAAGTGATAAGAACATTATCAGCGCAATATTTTAACGTGGAATAACTTTTCTTAAATGTACCACGTAAAATATTCCTTTGTACGCAACATACTTTGATCGGTTAATTTGAAGTTTTCAAACAATTTCGATTGCATGTTTTGCTGAAAGGTACAAGAATCAATCGAATTATTTTTCTCTAATTTAATTCTGGAAAAGATCAATATGTAGCGCTATGAATGAACTACGTGCACGTATTCGCATATTCATACATATATGCATGAGAGTATGTACAGCAAATCCTAAGTGGTTAGACGGAAAAACAGCTATAGGATACAGCTTATGCGTGATATTTCTATTACGAAAAATTCGATATACAATATAAAAGAGAAGGAATGTCTTTGTCTCTCTCCCTCTCTATTTCTCTCCATTTTTGTCTTTTATAGGACAACGCATGAAAAATCGATGCAGATGCGATAACCCTGGGTAAACGTGCGCTGAGAATTCAAAGGCAATTCAAAAGACTATTTTTCTTACTATAGTTATATATATATATATATATTATATATACCATATCAATTGATGAAAACAGAAAACTAAAGTGCATAAAACATTAAAGAGTATAGTGGAATTTAAAAATAAAAAATACGTGATTATTAAAATATACAATTTTAATTAGTGCTTCTACAACTTGAAAACTTAATTATTTTTTATTCTACGTTAAAATAACGAAAATATTATATCGGAGCATGTATTAAGTGTCTGTACCAAACTAATCTATTGGAAATATAGTCTTCTATAACAAAAAAAATTCTCGGTGAAATATCAAGGCCTTTTTGACTATCCATTTTAGCACTTTATTTTTAATCTCGTGTAAATTTACCTAAACTAGAAACTACCATAATACGCAATTTTTCATTTCTTATTTTTTAATTAAAGAAAATCAGGTTAGCAATTTTTAAATTAAAATTTTCACTTTATAGAAAATTTAAAAATTTGCAATATTAAAAGAAATTATTTTTTTGCACTAGTGAAAACTTACCGTGCAAAAATATAAATTTCATACTAAGAACGCATTGCCATTGTTGCATTTTCTTCAATTTTCCAGTTACAAAGATAAAGAAATTGCAGCTGATATTGCTAAAATTGTATTTCCTAATAGTAGCAGAATTGAAGGAGTTTTCCAGTATTGAGAGAAAATTAGTTTTGCATGTAGTACATGCGTTAAAGATAGTAAAAAATACATTTTGGAAAAATTGCGATAAAAGTGGAATTTTTATAAAATGTGTAAAATATAAAATTTATAACCTGATACAATAATTTTTAACACGTAAAATAGTTAAATATTACTTAGCAATTATTGACTATTACCTATTTAACTATGTTCGCCATAGTTATGTGCAATTATTACAAACTAGAAATCATAAATTATGTTGTTGTTTCATTTTTAATTACATAAAATGCATAACGCGTTTGTTGCGTCTTTTTCCACTTATAAGGTTGCTATAAAAATAAATCGGAGTTACGAAAAATCAGCCTCGTATCGCGCAAGCGCCAGCATAAATCACTGACACAATTACAAGAACAAATAATCATGGGCTCGAAAGGCCGCAACTAGAGTCTACGAAAATGTTCAAGTGCACAAAACGTGGCTGGCGTACGCATGGGACGCGCATCGCGATCCCCAAACATCCCTTACGCTCGACGAGGCGAGACGCGTGCACTGGGACAAATGATTCATCGGGTGACTCCAAGTTCCTGGGACACCTTTCTAAAACACGCGTGTGTCGTCGGCCACCGACGCCACATGTCAATGTACACTTGTCGTCCACTCCAGCGCGTGATTGAAGTCCGAATAGCACCGACCGCGGTTCATGCTATTCAATGAATTGGTCCACTCGCACCCAATCCACGCACCCCTGAACTTCACTATTTGTATTCTGGTATTCGTGTGTAATGGCAGGTCTGAAGGATGAATGCGCGAGCGTGTGTGTGGCTAGCAATGCGCCACTGAACGTTGCAGAAAATACCGGTAGCGATTGCTTAGACTTTGTGATTAATTACTCCGAATTCAGCGGTAATTGTGCAACTGTTACATGGTAGTGAACAAATGGATAACAACTTCAGATTGGCTGTAATTATTGGATGACTACTCAAAGCCACTCTGCACATTTTTTATATTCAAAATTTTCAATTCCACGAGATGAGGAATAAATAAATCAATCCTTCATTTGGAATAACATCAAGATCTTAAATCAGCTATAATTTATGCATCTATGTTCAATCAGAATAATAACAAATAATTTGTTAATGCTTACTATTTGAATGTAAATCTATATATGTTTCGATCGATTAGGCAAATAAGTAGTCATTGTGTATGTATAACACTGGGTCCTTTACATAATCATTTACTTCAACATATTCATTATGCAGATTTAACAAGAATAATATTTAAAATTTTGTTTAATTATGCTACAAAAATTTGAATTTTACGAATTAAAATGTTCTACTGATTCATGAACGGAAAAATATACTCTCTCCGTTTTACTATTGTATATTCTCTTTTCAACAGGAGAGCCATTACCGACAAAAAATAAATCCAAATAAAACTTAAATCTAATAACAAACACATCCTTAAAATAGAAGAAGGTTTTATCGACTGCACTAAGTTTTAATTAAATAAAATTTGCATAGAATTACGTAAAATATAAATAATATATATAAAACTATATAAAATTAATAGAAACATACTTTCAGATACGTCTTTTGAATCTAAATTCTTAATTCATGATAAAAATCAGTTGAATTAATATAATTAATGGAAATTAAATTATAATATTTAATAAATATTACATATATGTTTGCAGATTTTATTAAATAATTATAAATTTGACTTTTAAGAGTTTTTGTATTAAAAATAATTTCTTTATATAAATAATCTTATTGGCAATATATTTTTGCTAAGTAAACTACGCTATAACAGTTAACATAAAATTGCACGAGATTCTCTATAGTCGTGCTTAACATAACGTAGAAAATTTTAAAATAAGTCTGAAATAACAAAAAATATTACATTTACAGCGATGTTTAAAAAAAGAAGCATTTCAGTAAAAATAAATGTATGTTTCTGTTAACAAAAGTAAAAAAATTCAAAATACCTGTGTACGTATCGATTGTTAAATTGAAGGCATTGGAAGAGGCAAAACATTCCCTTGAAAGCTTTTTCGACAGTTGCATCGAAAATCGTTTCACTGCTCCATGGCTCGACCGGAAATTGTTTTTAAAATGTTCAGTGTCATACCAGCTTTATTCACAAGTATCGTCCTGAATCTCAGCGTATAAATATTTTCTGAATACACATACTTTCATTTCCAATGAATCCTGCCGACAAAAAATGAAAATTCTTAAGATTTAGAGTTCAATTTTTTAGAGGAAATTCTAATTTGAATATTATGAACTTAAAATAAGCGTAATCACATCGTTATACCTATTACCTTAAATATAGATGGCTATCTATATTTAGAACAACATTATTACTGTAAAGTTGTGTAATATTATAAAGAAACTTAACATATCTAATTTATCAAAGCAATACAAATATTTTAGAAATATTACTTTGGATCCGTCCATATATTTAAAGAATTTATATAAATATTGCTATATTATGATTTACTAACGTTCACATTTCTGAAATGAATAATTCAACTTTATCCAAGTAGTTGCAACAATAAAATATTATGAAGGTTTTAATATTGACTACGATAGAAAAAGTACTTAAATGGATCATAAAAAATATATTTTTATTTGTACTTGGTAAAAATAAAATAGAATATAAATATATATGAAGTAAATTAAAAATGAATTTCTCATAATTTTTTATTGTTTTTGAATAAACAAAAGCGAATCGTGAATGTGAAGATTACGAAAACTTTACTAAATGTAAAAAATGTTTATTATATTATATAAGTATTACTACTTGAATTATAAAAATATTGATTTATTTTTTTGATTTATTTTGATTTATTTATTTTTTTATATACGCATTAAAAAAATAAATGAAAACTGTTTGTTAAAAAATTTTTTTATGATTCCATAACTAATTTTTTCCATTAATTTTATGAATATTAAATCATTGAATATTCATATTTTCAAAGTTACTTTTCTGCTGCAAAACTTTTCCAAAGGTTAATGTATCAACTAATAAAGTTGAAACTTGTTAAACATACTCTCAAACATATTATATCAATTTTACTTTTTTTAAGATAAAATGCTAAATAATAAACGTGTAAATTAATTTATAGAAATGAAAGTTTTCTTTGTTTTAAAATTTGAAAGACAACACAAACTATAAAAATTATAAAGTAAAACCGACTAAAAATTTTTTCGAGTAATTTTTCAAAACGTTAAAACGCTTTTCATTTATTTTTGTTTCATTACATCTAAATTTAAGCATCATAACGTAAATTATTCAAAATTTTGTTATTAAATCCTTTTATAAATATAGCGCCATTTCATTTTCAATTATAACAAATACAAATATTTTATTTAAGTATTATATTAATGATACCAAAATAAAAGAAGCTCGGAAGAAGCTTTTTGATAAATAAACTAGAAATATTACCAGAGTATGCGACACGATATTTCATAAATTAAAACTAAAATGGAACTATCTTAAGTGAAATAATCCGTTAAACTCAGCTTGACATTGTAACGGTATATTTACAAATGCATCTAGATACGTATCGAGTCTAGTTAGGTGCAACACATACATTGAGAAATAGTTGTGTTATTTCACTATCAAAATATTTCTCAAATTCCTTTGTATTGAAGACTAAATTTTTAAACACACCAATGTTATTTATTTTATTAAGATGACTTTATGTTCTACATAGAGCTTCTACACATTCAAAGGATAATGTAATTAGTAAAATTGAAACAAGTTTTTTATCGAATTTGTGTCAAAAATATTAAGCACCATTTTTGTTGAAAATATTTCAAAATTAAAATTATTTTGACCAAATGTTCTAATATTTCCTTAATCAAGCAACGATCAGTTCTTACGTTATAATATACAAAGGGATTTAATTTTAATAATAACTAAGAATTCATATACTTTCGGTTTTTTATTCAAACATTTTTTACTAAAATGAACATGAACAACGTTAGCTTTGTATATAAGGTTTGACAACTTTACGTGCATAAAATGTAAATTCAGATAAATTCAATCCAATAGATAATAACGGAAAAATTTGAAGACAAGAATAAAAAAACGAAATACCTGTATGAATCAATGGGTGAATTATTTAAAATATTCGGTAAATACTTACACGGTTACCTCGTGCAAAATCGATTTATGATTTCATGCACATCATCAGCAATAATCCACGCACAGCAAAGCCTATTATGCGGCCCCTCAAATCTAACCAGATAAACACCAAGTTTTCGAAGGGATGGTTCGATGCGTGTGTGCCTGAGGTGCTAACCGATATCGAAATTTCTAAATCGGAATTGTGCTCGATGCGTTTCTTGCGCTTCGAGTTTTTTACTTGGATGAACAAATTGCTTATTACATTTCCCATAAATCGTTTCATCGTGAACGAACTTAATGCTTTTTTCTTAAATGAAAATTGGACTTTTCTAATATTCTTTTATCCTTCGAACTTCTTAACAGCTGCGATAACTCAAATTCAATTACGTACTGCTGATTTAATATTATATACTTATATACGTGCGTATAGTTACATAATATTCTAATATTTATGCTAATCGTACACCTTAACATAATATCGAACTAAATGAGTTCACATAATATAATTAAAAATCTCATAAGTTCAAGAAGCATATACAGTAGCTATTAAAGTATATTAATTAATGAATTGTTTATTGCACCTCATCAACTTTATAGAATGTATAAAATTTTAAACTAAAATTATTCCATTTTATTACGCACCGAAATAACGCTACGCATTTTATGCCTGTTAAAGTATAGATGTAACAGATGTGCTTGTCACCGATTTTTGGCTATAATAATATAGACATTAGTTTATTTAATATCATAATTATTTAAGTATAACTTGACTTATAGGTACAAAAATTATGAATACGAGATGAAATATATCATTATGAAATAGATTGATAATCTTATTGTATCAAAATTTGTTAAATTGAAGCGATTAAAAAAGAATTCTCTTATGCAACTTCCAATTGAATTCCATATTAAATTATAATTTTAAATAATTTTTATAACTATACATTTCCTTATTATATTTGTATTACTTCCACTTATATAAATTTTATAATAATATAAAATAAAAAATTATAGTAAAACTAACTTAAATGCCACACGATAAAATAAAAGGTGTATCTTATCATCTTAATAATTCTCAAAAATAATTTTAAGATTGTCAAGAATAAAAATAAAACTTTGAAGTTTTAAATTTATACACGAAACAAGTTCACCATTTTAAACAATATTAATTTTTATATTTACTAGATCTTGATTCTTTCATTAAATTACAATTATTTTATAATTATAATAATAAAGCTTTGAAAACACAATTTTTTCTTATGTGAATCATAAATAAGAGTAACATTGTATTATGAACAGAATTGAAGATTCTACATAAATAAATAAATATCCAAGTCTACTATAATGATCTTAAAGTGTTCCAATAAATTACTGTAATTAATAATACTAATACAGCCATAATAATGAAAGTCGTTTTAAATAAATCATAAATTATTTCAATTGCGAATAATGATGGTAACTCTTAAATTTTTTGACGAGGGAGGAGAAAAATCAAATCTTTGATATCCAAAGTAAATGTTTGAAAAAAAATTCAATTAAGCTTTCTCGAATATACTCATCGACACTATGGTCGCAATGACTTTTTTATTGTAAATCGCAGATGAATATTAACCGTACTGAAATCGTACCAGCAAACTCACGATATTTATTTTATTTTCTCGTCTACTCGATGGAACTAACGAGGTGATTTCTGCTTTGCAAGACGAAAGAGAAAAAAGGAAGCGGTAGCTCCAAGCCATTTCCATCATCTCTCACGGCGATATTTTCTGGCGCGTCGCAGCATTGAAATATAATTTATCAACATCATGCCGGATATCACGCGAAATTTACATATCGGCCGACCGTTGCTCTCCAGCTATGCGACAAAACTGCAGCTTACAAAGTAAGTAAAAGACAAAATAACAAAATAAAAAAGGTAAAACTGCTATTATGATTAAAAATTATGTGCCGTTAAAAGGCAAATATACTAAGCTCAAAATTTTAAATTATTTTTTAAAATACTTAATAATTGTTTAATAAACTTTTTTTATAAAAAAATTCTGTGCTGCAAATGAAAGTCCTTACATTTTTATATTACTTAATTTATTTTACATTACCTCGTGTTCACTTCATTCCATTTTTTAACTTAACGATTATTATCAACGTTCTGAATGTTCTTTTTAAAAATCACAATATTCAATTAGAAATAGATTCTTTTAATTTTAATATAAAAAAAAGTTATCAAACTTTAATTTTTGAAAGAAATATATAATAGCGTCAATAAATATAGTTTGATAATATTAAAATATTAAAATTCTATTTTGTATACTCTGCGATATAAAATTTTTCACTAATTTTCCACGAGGGGTGTCGAGTGAATGTATGCGCTTGCGTGGGTTCAAACTCTCATCCACGTTTGACTCCAGGCGATAAGATCGTCGAGAGTCGATACGAAGAATCTGGAAAGTTGTTACGTAGCGCGAATCGAGACGTTTGATTTTTTCTGCTCTGGTATTCTACTCCAAGTTGGTGTGAGGAATCTGAGAACCAAAAAAAAAAAAAAAAAAAAAAATACAACGTGGAAGAACAGAGAGTTATGAAAGAAAGATGCCCGGAAGAAAAAAAGCCCCGCCATCGCACAAATCGGTCACTTCGTTTTTCCGTTTTTCGAGTGGTTCCTTTTCCTCCTACTTCGAACAGTGCGAGCTCCATGATTCTTTTGATAGACCCGTATCCGTGATCTCCATTTTCCTCGTGTTGCGACGTCGCGAGTGTATCCTCCGATTCTTATCCTTATCCTTGCGCTAAGAAATCTGCAAGCTCTGTAAAGCACGGAAAATGTGTGGTAGCGGCGTAGATAACACTTATTGAAATCTTGATAAAATTTCGTAATAATGTATTACATTTATGCACTACAGAGACGACTGAAAGCATTATTCGAAGAAAATTCTTGTTTATTTAAAATTTTCCACAAACTTTTTTGCTTTTTTTTCTAAATTACGTTCCAACTAAATGTTAGTGTAATAAGTATATGAAATACAAGATAAGGAATAAAATATAGATACATGAAGAATCGAAGAAAAGTATATGCTAAAATAGAAATAATACCGAAAAATATATAAGGATTTTTTAGTAGAGAAGCTTATAATCCATTCCGACGTGTAGATAAAAATCTTTGAATGCTTCTAACAAAAACTTTTATTTGTGAAATACGTTATCGTATATCAAATACTGAAAAGTTATTTTCAACTTGCATTCGCGGCTATTTGTTTCAATAATTTATTAACAAAATCCATCACGAACATGTTGAAGATTTAATAAAAATGAAAAAAACAAACTTGTGTCTTTGTTGTAAAATAATTTCAGATATATTCTTATTTGCAACTCATGTAAACGTTACATGATTAATGAAAGTTCATTACGTAATATTGCGCTTTAGGTCCGTAAATTAAATTTTTTATTCATTATGCAAAAAGACCTTCTTAACGTTTATTTTCCATTAATTTCTATTTCATACATATATATCTCATACGTATTATTTCTTATAAGAATAAATGAAGTATTAATTTTCAAATTATCTTTAGAATTTTTGGAATACAATTAAAGTAAGTTTTACAAAATTTATACGTATTTTATAACTTAACCTATAAAAAACCAAATACTTGAGAAATATAATGTCATTGCTGATATTATTACAGCTACAGTAGTTCGAGCAGAAATTTTCAATTTTCTCATAAGTTGATTTTATTTAAATATTTAAATAATAATATTGGATATAAAAAAGACTAATAAGTGTAAATAACGATGATTAATAATAGATAAAATATTGCACTTTTTCAAACTTGGTTCATTTTAACGAATTACATGGTCCTTTTGTTAAAGAAAAGACAGTAAGCGCTAACTGAGGACATTTATTAAGAAAAAGTGTAGATCCTTCGTCTCAAGTGCATCAACCTGAACTAAAGATTTATATCTTTAGCACAGTAGTAGCCTATAAATCGATCAGAAAATCGAATTAAAAGAAAAGCGAAGCTTTTGAATGACTTGCACACTGCATAACGTAGGAAGAAGAAACTGAGAATGAGATAATGAAAGAGACAAAGGGAAAGAGGGAGAGAAAGATTGAGAAAAAGAAAAATTATAGAAAAAGAAAAAAGATAGAACACACCATCTAAGAAAAGACTTTCACAACCCCTCTATCTCTCTCTCTCTCTTTCTATCTATCCCATGTACTTACTATCTATCTACCTATCTGTCTCTTTCTTACTCTCTCTTCATTTCTATCTTTTTCGAGGCGCCTATGACCGGAGGGTACATTGGATATTCGGGTCGAATGGTAGGGCGATAAATCCATCGTCAGGAAATAAGGTTGCCACTGGCCTCTCTCCCACTTTCTCTCACCCTTTCTCACTTTTCGTCTCTCTCGCCTTGCACCAACTTCTCCTCTTTTATTTTTCGACTCGATTCATTTCTGCTCATTCCTTCTTCTTAGTCATCTTGCACGTTTTTTGGCTTCGTTGATGTGCGCTTTCTTCGAGGTTGCTCATGCTACCGATTTGAAAAGGAGACGACGAAGCCAAGTAATCAGCAGAAATTAAATTGTGATCTAATCAAGGAATATTCAATAATTTTCCGAGTAGAAATTAAGGTTTTTACTATGATTAAAAAATTTACTATCTTGTTTTACAGAAATGGATTTCGTTAAAATTTCACACTATTCAACTACGCTATACATGATATATTCTGAGGTAATTATTCATACTCTTGAAAATGATTCGTATTGTTAATTACCCATGCAGCATCTGATAAGCCAGGCAAACACTTTTAAATTTTTTATTATTATTTCTCACTTTTACGACCCATAGAGCAAAAAAACGTAGCATATGTTTATTACGAAAGAAAAAAAATAGATTTAATAGATTTTATTTTTCTTTTTTTATTTTTATTTAATTTTAATTTTTCTATTTCTAAATTATACCATACCTGATTGAGCGTTATTGATTTTTTACATGCACAAAATGTATATATTAGACGTGTTGCATAAAAATATGAAACAATTAATTGGAAGATAAATCAACTCAGTGTTGGTTTTAATTAAATATACGCGCTTCGTTAAAGTTCTACAGTTGTTTGACTGTATAATTCGGCTTTCTTTTTCTTCTATTTTGTTTTCTTAATACTACTTTAAACTTCATACATTCCAATAAGAAGTATTCGACTCTAAGTTTTGAATCCCGTACTGAAAGTATTACGGTACATTTATTTTCATTAGTAATATTTCTTGCATTGATTTAATATTGTTAATTTGAAGTTTATCAACACATAATTTATATCTTTTAATCATAGACTCTTAATTTTTTTTAAGCATGTTTCTCTTTATTGGTAAAACTTCTAGTTTTCCATTTAATTAGAATATTATTCCGATTTATACATAATTTATTTGTTTTTACTCTTCTTCGGTGCAGGTTTCCTTAATAATTGACATTTTTAACGATCAATCGCATCTTCAATTTTACTTTTAAAGTAATTATTTAACGAACAATTGCATTACATATTTCCTTTATGTGATGGCCTAAATGTTTGAAACTTTTTAAAATTTGTTCTTTCCTATTTAAATCTTAGATTTATTTCATCGCTTTAAGAGTTACGAAAGCTTCGGTAGGATTTATACTATCTACCCCATCGGTAAACAGGAAGGTAGTTTTTCATTACTACTACTACGTTACTTGTTCGCCTGATAATTATAAGTCAAAAAAAACTGTAGACTCTAATTACGTTCTTTTCGTATTGATTGGTATTTATATTCATTGTTATATTTACTAAATATTATTGTTAACAACATTCTAATTTATAAAATAGTTAATGAATTATTTTAAAACTATTAACCATGGATAATTTAAAAATACATCAGAAAGTTTAAAAATTATTGAAATAGATTTTGACGCATATCTTATACAAAATAATCAAAACTATGGCAAAAAGTAACAAAGATAAATTACTCAAAAGAAACAGTATATTTTACGCAGCTTATTCAAGTATCGCATATTATTATTCATAATAAACACAAATTGCTTTATGTACAACGTAAAAATGAATATTAATCATATAATTAATATTTTCTATGATTTTTTATAGGTACAATATTCGATTTATATAATTTAATACTGATAATTTTAAATGCATCCATTAAGCACAAGTACATATGTGTAAATAAATTATTTTAGTTTATATTTTTTATTTGACATCGTTGCAACATCATTAGAAAACATTAAAATACCTCATGTTAAATTTTTTAATATATATATATTTTAATAATAAATTAAATGATTTATAAAAACTTGAAAATAATCAATAGCAAAAGGTCCTGGAAATGACGTGTGCATAATGAATTTTATATATTTCTGAATTAATCGAAGTTTCAAAAACACACGAACAGATGATATAAATAATTCAATGTAATTAGTATTATGTGTTGCTAATAAATTTCAATATTTGAATTACAACGCGACTGAAATTATATAAATACTGTTTTTAATTATGATATGTAAATTAAAAAAATTACTTCAGTGTTAGGATATAAACTTAATATTTTAAATTACTACATACATTAAGTTTGGTATTTTATACATTGAAATATTCTTCCATTTAACTTTTCCATACTTTTATTTTTTCTAATGAATCAAGTAATTTGATACTTTTAACGCCACTTCTTTTTCTAATTTATCATTACACACATATGAGCATTAATCAATATTTGTTATTAGAACTTATAGGATTAGTTGTTTATTTCATTTGTTTCACTCGCTAATTCAAAAATTGAATTCCCTATTTTAAAATTAGATTTTCATGAACTAATAATTTACATTTTTCCATTTCTTTGAAACTATTTTTTATTCCATTTAAAAAAAAGATGTCGAGTAAATACTTTTTTATTAACGCGCATTATCTTGCGCTTCTAGATACATTCTTTGATAGGTTAGAAAGTTGAAGTACGATAACAATCGACGCAGATATAGGACAGACGAAAATCGAGATTAACAGAATTGAATGAAAGAGAATGGGTGACGTAAAGAGATAGAGTCTGGGAAAAGGAAAGGGAAAGACAGAGATGGAATGAAAGAAAGATAGATGAAGGGGTCGACAGATAGGATAGGAGGACAACGAAGACGAGAGGATGCTTTCAGCCTGATTGCGATTATGGCTAAACCTATCCAAGGATAGAAGAACGAGTAGCTGTCGTTCCACCCCTTCAAGGAATTATTTTTTGCAATGGAATGGAGAATTTTTCTCTTAGATTTGAAAGTTATTATGTCCTTATTATTATTCTTATAAGTCGCTTGTAAACAATTTTTGTTTCACTATTCTCGTTATCAAGATGTTAAAAATATTTTTCGAAATACAATATAAAAACCTCACGCTTTAACACAATTATTGTAAAAAATACCCTTTCTATGATTCTCGAATAATTGTATCGATTATGCTTCGTTTATTATTAAATTTATACTGAAAACAGTATTTCAAGAACTCGGAGAATAGTAAAACAATTGTTACAAAAGCAATTTAAATACTTAATTTAACATAGTTTATTATTTCAAATTTTGTGTGCTTTAACCCAAGAAACAGTGAAAAAGTCACATTTGTATCTACAAAATTTTCTGCAATGTCATATCTACATGTCTTACTATATACGCGACGAAATCTACACGATTGCGAGTTTTTTTCAACGTCAACAAAATTAATTCAGAGAATTATGTGTGAATAAGTGCGAATCAATGTGCCAACTGCCCCAGGACTTCGTAATAAATTAAATGAACAGAACAAAATGTATTGAGCATGAATGGCAATTGTCTCAATATCCTCCTCGTGAGAAAATATGTGATGCTATAGGTCTCTATTATTCCCGAGAAAATGATGCATGAGAGCAAATCCTTGGAATGCGTGAAATTACACCCGACATGAATTTACGAGAGACAAGTACCTTATCTGAAATTTGTCGAAGTAAATCTTGCGTGTTAATTTATTGAATAATTGCGAATCTTGGCAGTGTTTGCCTCATTTAATGTAAATTAAACCACGCATGCAGCTTTTTCATTTAAACGTAAGCTCTCAAGAAAAATGTCTTTGAATATATTATATTAAAATCTTATTTGTTTATGAGTATTTAAACATCACTTATTTATGCAGAAATTATAATTGATTTTTGTAAAAGAATATGACAACCACGATATTCATAATGCTGGTTTAATTGTAATTATAAGGGTAATTAAGTTCGAATCGATGCTAATGTAATTATAATAATATAATAGAATAAAATAAATAATATTGGAAAAAAGACTAGATAAGCTTATAAGTTACATATACATAATATTTTTGGCGTTAATAATTGATGTTTAAAAAAATAATAATAAAAATCCCCATCTATCTCGATGTAGTGTTTAAACGACTTTTCTTCAAAGCCAAGTGGACGAAAATATTTTAATTTTCGGCGTGATTGGTAAATTTTAAGGGATAATACATACTCATGCATGTGTCGATGTTTCTACGCGAAAATCGATTGTTAAGGTGCGCGTCAGTCAATTTACGATCTATAAAACGCGGTACATTAAATGTGATCGTAAAACGATACTTAATCGCGTTTAGTACATTAAAACCATACGGAGAATCGAGTCATTAATCCAGGTACATTTTCGTGAAAGGATTTTGTGTTAACGATGTTGTTTCGCAGTGATTGTTTTCTTTTAAGAATCCTTTCGACGTTAAAAATTTTTCTTCAAGAGTAACCTCTTCAGATTTTTATTATAAAGAACGATTCTGCGGAATTGCCTTTTTTATGGATAGAAATGTAAAAATTTATGTTTTAAATTGAACATTAATTTGATTACCTTTATTTACTTCAAATACTAAAGCGCATTAAAGGCTTCCTAAAAATATTATATTTCACCGCTTAAATCATTTTAACATAATTCACGATTGTACTTTTATTATATTTTTTAAAATGCTTCTTCATTACGTATAATTGTTCGATAATTTTATCGCGTGCAACTTCGGTCGTTCGTAAATTAAAATATTTTCGAAGGGACTTCATTTTATTCACACATTCATAATTACAGAAAATGTATTATTTCGATGATTTTATTACGGGTGAATAATTCACGTACGTAAAATTAATTTATTTAAAAACATTTCATAATACGCATTTCTTTAAAATAAATGGCTTTAAATAATCATGAAAACCTATTAATACGTGAACTTTTAAAATCTCAACATAAATGGTTAATTAATGGGTGCATAATTTTAGATGCTATTTTATATTGACAATAAATACAGCAATAAAAGCGAAAGAATTTCTAATACTTTCAAGCTTCTAGTGGTGATACGAAACGGTGTTACGTATCTAATAAGCTGATAACTTCTATACTAATCTCCGTGTGCGAACCGAATTTATATAAAGCTTTTCAAATAAATTTATAAAAGAAATATAAGGAGTGCAATTTTTTTGAAAAGTCTCTTTTCTACTGCAGGCTCATTTTTACACAATACTCTCAATAGAAGTAGTTTGAAGCTACGAGTACTATTTGACGAACCATTTTATCGAATAGCTCAAGCTCTCGTTTTTACCATTTATAGTTACACTAGTTTATTTTTAAATAATATCTTGACAGCAGCAAATCTGGAAAATAGAGGGCAATGAAGAATTCAAGCTTTAATAATTCCTGAGTGATGGACATAGAAAATATATTGATGAGCTAAAGTGTAATTCTATTCCGATAAAATGTATTCTATAGTACCGCGTTTTTACCTAAGTTCATTGCTTGGAGAAGTCAATGTCTATAAATAAAAAATATATTACGTGGAGCGTATCAGAAAACGATGAAAATAACGTTTTGCATCAACAATATCCATATTTTATCAAATCTCGCGGAACGATTCGAAAATTGATGGGTATTTTATTGACGCGACTCTCAAGCGCACGTAAAAGACCTCCAGTTTTTTAGATTATCAATTAATTATTTAGAAACGTAGTGTTTTCGATACCGACATGTTCCCTTCCCTTGCACTAATTAACTTCATAATGGAGTTTCCTCTTTACACCTCGAAAGTACAACCAACCCGATTGAATTTTCTCGTGTTTATGAAAAATATTCCAGTACTACCATCAGCACGTGCGTCACGTCTCGATGCCCCGGCGAGAGTAACTTTTGTTTGTCAAAAAATTATCATGCGCGCATAGCTGATACCTGAGGAAAGCTCGTTTAATTGATGCTAAACGCACGAGTGTGCGCGAACACGCGTATACCAAAGAGAGAATGCGACCTCGAGAAAAGCCGATGAAAGACTCCTGGATGCGTATATAACTTCAGTGGACTGCACGATACTCGGTAAATTTTATCCCGTGGCGACGCCGAGACTCAGCTCTGTATGTTAATCATCAACAGCGAATGCGAGCATTTGCGTTCTCCTGGAACAAATGAAATATCGCCCGGTAATACTAATTTGCGGTAACTAAACAAGCACCGCCAAATTCCTCTTGTCCATTCTCCCAGTGGATGCATGTGTCTGTGAATGCGGAATATCAGGACTCCGTATGTTAATTGGTAGTGACAATTCGGTTAAAATACTGATGTACTGCTTTTTTACGGTTTACGAGTTTTTTTCTCTACGATTTTTTAGGAAAACACTCGTCTTCTATCCACTTAATATAAAAAGTTGGAAATAAAAATTAATTCATTACTTAGTTATCGTTCACTTTCACTTAGCGTTTGTATACTAGAATTAACATTGGTATTCGTACGAATTAAATTACAAAACAATAGTGGAAATTCATATTAAAAAAACTTTTATTAACCACAAATTTTTTTGCACGAATGAAAATTTGTAAATGGGTGCTTTTTATATTTGTTGTTATATTTTAATTATTCACATCATAATCGGCAAAATAGCTTCAATGTAAGCATCCAAAATTTCATTATTTTGTTAACGGAAATGTTGTTTACATTTCGTTTTTTCCCTAATACCTGCAATTAAGTAATTTAATAATCAAATAATTAATTATAATTACACAAGTATTACAATTATCCTTATTTTATATAACCAAAAACGTTGAATTATCTGTTGATTAACGACGTGATGAGGAAAAACATTAATAACATTGGTGTCGGTTATTTTAAAGTACAAATAAATAAATTATTACCAACAACACATTATGCACGTATATTTATAAGCAATATACTCTTATACAGCAAACAGCCATAGCTGGTGTTGATATCCTATAATCGATGTTTTAAAGATCAAGCGAATAGTGAGGAATATTCAAGAAATGCATAATGAACATAATCGTTTGCACTAAATCAAAAGGCTTAAATATACTAGTGTATCATCCTGATAATTATGTATTCATAAGATAGTTTAGGCGTTATGTATATTCAACTACTGTTGTTATTATCTTGTCACTCTTTAAAAATACAAAAATGCAATTTTAAATATAATTTTTAATTAGAAATTTATTAGCATAAGGTTATGTCATAAATCCTGCTTTTGTTGCAATAACACGTTGACTATAATTACATGTATATTTTTTAAACGATTGCAGATATATTATTCATGTCTCTAAAAAAAAAAATTCACTATAAATTCCACAGAAGTAGATCGGTTTTTATTGAACGATCATATAAATAGGAACACAAAAATTTGAAATGAAAAGAGAGAGACAGGGATGGAAAAAGAGGAAAAAGTAAGCAGCTTTTCTCGTCAAATGGACATAAAGACAACAATATATACAATATATTCAAATGCTCCAGCTTGAAACACAAAAAATTCAGAAGAAAATGAAATGTTTAAAGTCAAAGCGTTGTTTTATCATGAATTTATTTCTGTTCGACTTTATACCTTTTATGCGTTTAAGCTTAGATTTTTTAAAAGTCATTTAATCTTATCTTATCTTCTAGTTATGTAAACAAAATTCAAGCTGAGCTTTCATTTAAATACTTAACAACCAAAATAGAAATACGTGGTTCTTCATTTATCTCCTTGTTTAAATTTTCATACATTATTATTTAGTAATTTCCACGAGAAAAGGGTTAATTTAAACTCGCGCGTATTTACACTTGGACTCCCACGTGAAAGGGTTCTCTTCAACAACTGCGCCCTCACTCTCGGGCAGAAGTTAAGCTCGCTTTCAGCACTTTACAAAATAATGGGACTGCGTACATATTATACAATAAGCGTGTGTGTTCGTTCTATCACTCATAGCTACCTCATACTTCAATATAATTCAATACTATCAAGACCGAACATTATAGAATCTATATAATATTCAATATTACAAAGTATTATCAAACTTCAATTTATTTATTAATCAGTGATGAACGTCCCAAAGTGGCTTAAATTTCCGAAAATAAGTTTGCACGCGTTTTTAGGTATCCAAATTAAACATATATATTTAATTGAATACATCCGGTATTAACTGCCAATATTTTTGTAGAATTAAAGTTAATGCTCTTTTTGTAAAATCAGTCAATTTTTTATATTTGAAAATGAGATAATTTATAATTCATATTAAGTACGAATTGGAAAATTAAAAATTGAATATTAGCTCGTAACGTTTTCTGGTTTATTCTTATTTGTTTTTTTAAACGTTAAAAGTATGCGTAGAACGAACTGTTCGCGATATCTCGTATTAATTAACACGTATTAGACGCTTTTATTCTACTTCTGAATGTCTGGATAACGCATAAAGTAAGAATCGTGATGATGCTGCAACTGATGAAAGATAAGGAAATTGCTGAACGAACAGTGAAAAATACTGTATAAACATAAGTAACTCGTTCGTATATAATCAACTCGTTGTAAAAATAGGAAGAGAAGCTCGGGAAATAGATCGCGAATTTAGAAGCCAGGTAGGCCTCAAATTATCGACTTTACGTACATAAATATTCGCAAACTTTACAGAAAATAAACCGTATAAAATTGTAATTACTGCATTCGTAATCACCGTCAAGACGCAAAAGCTTTTTAATATTTCATGTAACGATGAAAATATGTGACGAAAGCTTTTAATAATTGGCACGTACAACATACATATACATACAAATACTCCAATCACGAATCTCATACATCTTCAAAAGTTACGAGTTCCTCTACCAATTAGTTTCATCTGCACAAACCGAGATCGTAGATTGAAGAAAATTTCCATCCGCATATACATATACATGGAAAAGGTGAGGATTCGTTTCTCACCCATCGTGGTTTCATACTAACAAGCACTTGTTCACTTATTGACTCTTGTGTAACAAAGATTTCAAGGTAGTGTTCCGAGAATTAATTAACGAAGTAAACTCGTGGGGCACACCGAAATCGAATCGAATTCGGGTTCAATGCTTGAGTGCGTAGACTGTATGCTTACCATAAGTATAGATACTGAGCAAATTGGGACTATTACAATTCATGTTTACTCATGCCGAAAGTTTTTCTTCCCATCTCCCTTTGCACTGATTAATTCTGGTACTATTTTTCGATTTACATTAAAGGTCGTTATAGAAAGTCTGACTGTTTTGATAAAATATACGCTCAGATATTCGCATTACATAAAGTTAACTCAGCTTTTAATTGTTTTCTATATATTGTTTTTAACGAGCTATTACGGTCCTGTATGATTCAGCATCACTGCAAAAGCACCATTTTACTTTTGCATATGCAACTCGTCTGCTATTTAGTACATGCACAAGCAGATAAAAGCTGCTGAAATTGTTCGTTACGAATCAACTTGGCATATTTAATAATTTTTAAAAATTTGCCCAAAATTTGATAGTAAGTTCATTTCCATGGAAGCCCTACGATTCGATTCTAGTACATTTTTGTCACTAATTTCCGGTATTGAATACATAACTAATGGAATAAATTCTGTAACTAGATATGTACATATATCAACGTGGCTTTAGTATTAATTATTGAAAACTATGTTCATATTTTATCATATTCTGTCACTTGCTGTATATTCATTTGAAAACCAGTAAATGTAGTTTAAAAAAATGTTTAAATTAAATCTAAAAAGCAAAAGCGTAGAATTCATCGAAATTACAAACGATACACTTGTCAAAGTTTATTGATATTTATAAAAATTCACAACATTATTATTGTTCTAAATTTTTTAATTCTATTCCAAACACTCTATAATATCTACATATAATATAAAATATAAAATTATATATATAGTATGATATAAATAAACATATATATGATTCTTGAAAATAAAATCTATTGTATCAATAAATTTCTAATGTATACATAAGAAATGAATCGATCAACTAACTAAATTTATCTCTAAAAATAGTAATAAATTGTTTCAGTTGTCAAAGTAATTATCTTCTTTACCATGAGTCCAATGGCTCAATTTATTGATTAAAATAAACGAAGTAGCAAATTCTTTTATGTAAATTCAAATTTATTTATCCTGCGAAAATACATCAGACTTTCAATTTTCTAAGTGACATAAACTTTATATTTGTTTTTAATGCAGTCATGTGATACGATAATAATAAAGAACCGCAAGTATAATAGTCGAACGCAAACAAATATAAGTAGGTCAATCAGAACCTCTAAAGTGCGTATATTTCCTCACTTGGCAGAATTTTGCAAACAAGTGCCAAAGCAACTATACAAATTATTTCAGTTCCACAAACATTTGTTTTTAAATAACATCGAATTATTTTAGACATTTTTATGAGAAAATTTATCATAATAATGTTTGTTGGAAAGTACGTAGTATGTAACAATTTATATCACCATATTCCATAAAATAAACTTTGTATTATCAGTTACATTTTTATAAACTTTTAGAAAATTATTATGAGACAGCTTAAATAACTTAATGATTAATTAGTATAGTAATCAAAGTAACATGTTCTTGCTTGAATACAATATTTTATTTTATTTAAACTTTTTTACTTAAATACCTTTTTATTTAAATAAGTCTTGTATTAAAAAGCTCTACAACTTTGATATTCCGCATTGATATTTCTTGAAAATCTAAAACTTTAAGCAAACTTTAATACGTACACATTCCACTAAATTTTGAACTTACATTTAAATTTTAACTCTGAATTTCATTTTTCGAAATTACTTTCGATTTTAGCCTAAGATGTTTAAAAAGTATATACTTATATTAATTAGCAATATCGTGTTATATTTTATTTACTTACTTTAATAAATTTATCAAAAGATAAAAATAAGCAGTGAAATAATTATTTATTGTAAATACATAATATTTACTTGTTACAATGCAATCAAATATATATTTCAGGGTGCATAATTAATATTTTATATTTCTAAGATATAAAATAATAAATTAATAGTACTATGTTAAATTTCCATAACAATTTGTAACGAAAGTCTGAAGTCACTAATATAAAATCATATTCTTAATAAACCTTTCGACGTAAATAACAATATGTAATTTAACATTACAAGAATAATCGATCATGTGAGCTTATAGAAAAAAAATCAAATCATTATTTTAAAGTATTACTTTACCCGGTTTAAAAATTGATTAACACAAAGTACCCATTAAAAATTATAAACTAAAAGCAATTAATGGTGGCTCATTCTAATAAGAACATTTGATTAAATTCTTTTTGGAAAAATCATAAATCTGTGCAGGAAAAGCAACAAACGAGCTCAGGTAATAAATAGCGTAAAGAACTAACGAACCATATATTTTTTCACATGTGAAGGAAACATGAAGAGCAAAAAGGAAACAATATGAATAAAGATAAAGCGTAAAGTCAAACCCATTCACTTTTTAACGTTGACACTGTGCGTGAATCCTTCTTTTTGGAAGAGACAAAGAGATGTCTCCTCTTTGTCGACAGTGAAAAATGAAAGCGATGATGAATACCAACAAAGATCAAAGGCGTCGCCGTTTTTGCAAGTTTTTTTTTATTTCTTGTGCGAGTAGATGCATTATTTATACCTTTTCGTCAATCTATATTGACATATTTATCATGCCTGCAGCTATTGCATTAAACATTACGTTTATTATTCTCCTGTAAGACGACGGGATATTTCGTTTAATATTAAATAAAATTTAGCTTAGAAAATCTTATATCCTTTAAGAAACCCGAATGATTTTTTTTTTAATATAAGATCAACTCTGGTTATATTATGATATATATATTAGATAGAATATTATTATATATTAATCCAGTAAAATGAAGATTTTCAATGATTTTGTTAATCATTAATAATACTAATTTTTGAAATCATGCTAAATGATAAAAAAATGATAGTCCAACAATCATGTTTTCTTTGTTTCCCCAGTTTCAATCAATTCTTATGATTTTGTACGTACGATATTATTAATCCTTATATAATAAATACTGCGAGTAAAAATACGTGATCAATCCCGACATTTTCTTTACCAATAATTATAATGAGCACGCGATTTAATGAATTCTAGTCGAATACAAAATATAACGAGTGAGTTTTTAAAATAGTTAAGAGTTAATTTAAGTTCGGAATGAGAATTAGTATACAAATATCATTATAATATTAAACGAAATATGTTTGTAGGCAATGAAAATACCGTGTTTGAAACAATTTTTTCTTGCGCATACTTTATTTAAAACTTTTTCTTAGCAAGTGAAATTAAATTAACATATTAATGAGATCAATCTCAATTAAAAACAAATAAATTATTGAAATAAGTGTCAATACGAAAATGAAGAATTTTTATTTCTAGAAAAAAATTTTATTTACGTATTGCAATAAAAAATTTCAATAAACCATGCGAAATATATTAAATAAGACATAAATGTATGTGCTGTTTATTTTTGAACTGATCAAATTTTGCAGCATAATGTATAATATATGTTTAAATATTTAAAAAATATGTATGCATATGTTCGAATCAAGTACAATGTATAATTTTGTTTAATTAGCTAACAAGAAAAAATAATGGTTTTGTGCGATGGTGAGCACTTAACGCCTGTTTAATGGTGTGAGAGAAGATCTACGGATCATCCGTAATATGTGCGGTAGAATGTCGAGTCCATTAAAAATCACGCCGAAATCGCACGAGACCTTTTAACCTTTTCTGTCTTCGAACAATCATCCATCAAAAGCGATATTTTCAATTCTAAATAATTTTAGACTTAACAATTTAGCTCTCCGTTATCATACAATAAATCTACATTTGAGTTCACTTGTATCATTTTTTCGAAATCCTCATCTGTCGGTAACTCCGTTACCCTGAGTCCTGAACGAGCAAGGGACGGACGAACATTATACGCAATAATTTTTTTCCCATTTTGAAAAGTTCCGATGTTGATTTTGCATTGCTTTAAAACTTTTATAAGCCAAAACATGCATACAAAGTTGTATTAAGGTAGTTTCGAGGTACAAGAATTCACACGCACTGAAATATTTGCGTGTCTTACGTATGTACTTGAAACATCCACTTGAATTCCACACAAAACAGACTATGACTCGATCTTATTCTAATTAAAAATTAATAGCTTAATATAGTTTTTAATGAGATGCGTATTTTTGTGGTAAGAAAATCTTTTAAACAAAATCTAAAATAATCATTTTTCCAAATCTTTGTTTGGAAATGTTCATTTTTAACTACACGTAACGTAATAAAGTTAAGAACTCAAATTGCAAGGCATTATTATGCAATTTAAAAAAAATTTTATTTTCTCTTGTGTTAATAGTAGATTTGAGAAATTATAATCAGAAGTTTAAATGAAAAATTAATTGCAATTGTATTAAACAGTTTCTTAATGCTAATGATGCATTCTTAATTATGCACTTACTGAAAATGCCCAGATTTAAGACAGTTTAATATAATATTACATCTTATTATTCGAATAAAGATAAATTAAATTGTTAGTTATTCTTGAAACTTAGCAGTAGCTCTCTATTTACTATAATAAAAACCGAATAACAAAAAATAAGGTTACTATAACAATTTAAAAGTCTTTTAAAAACTTGATTCCTTTGACCTCATTCTCATTTTCTTTTGAGAACAATTTAATTAACTCGATTAAAAGTTCAGTTTTAAACTCATTTACTTCACTTTTCATTATTCGACTTTCTCAGTCCTTTGGATAACCGTCACCTTTTAGAAACTTCGATTTTCTGGAATATCAAACTGAATTTCTATCTACAACCTGAATTTCGCGGGATTTTTCATTCATTTTTTAATAGCTTTATTAAAATCTTAAGATCCAATAAGACAGAAACAAACTTTATCTTAAATATGACTTAACTTATTTCTTTATTAAATATTTATTATTTTCTCATTTTTAATTAAATTTATCTTTCCTAAAATAATGGAAATTATTATTTATTTCTTACTTAACATAAATTGAAATCAATGTAAACCGAGAAAATTATAAACTTAAAGAGTTACAAATTTTGCAAAGCGTTAATAAAATGTTTTCAATATGAGTTTTGTAAAGTAAATTCTATTATTCAATTTAAATATAATGAAAGCAAATAATATCTTTCAAAAAACTTGCTTTGTTAATAAGAATTAGAATATTGCGACTTTCATATACTTTACGCTTTGCAAATTAATCTATCGTCATTCCGCATCTAAAACAATTTTGTGAAAAAATTAGTGCCTAAGGAAGCAATTACTTCTTTAAATCAAGGTAACTTAAGGAACTTCAATCTTCCTATGTGCTGAGTATTAGTAATAATATAGTCAGAAATAAGAATTATGTTTAAAAAAAACTTTGATTGAATGATATATAAATATAAATATATTATACTTTATGAAAACATTTTTTTTCATCTTAACATTAAATAATCTTGATTGGAAAATGTCATTGTATAAAAATAGATCTCATATGTATATATTTTGCAAAAGTTTTGAGAATTTTCTGGTAAAAATATCTTAATAGCCATAAGCACTCAATTCGAGTATTGTTATCAACTTTAATTTATAATAATTATTTTGTAATTAAACTGCTTAAAATTAATCTAGATTTGTTTTGAAGTTTAAGAAACTAATATAACGAACAGATATTTTATAATTGTTTTGGAATTCATCATAACGATATAAAGTTATGAAATCTTAAATAAAATGGCTTAAATATTCTAAAGATATTTATAATTTGATATATTACGAAAATTATAAACTTTATTAAATAATTTTCTTTAAATTATTTCTTATTTGCACAAAATAAATTATAGTCAGGCTTGGTATACATTTTTAATTTAATTAAATATTCTTAAAAATATTCAAACTTGTGATAGCACGTATAATTCAATTAAAATTTATTGATACTGAAGAATTAGATACAAATTTATATAACAAATCAATTTGTTTTTCATGATTGAAAAAAATTTCATTCTTGACTTGATTACTATAAATCTATAAATCAATAATTCAATTTATATTTAATTTACGTATCAACAATTAATTTATTGTTTATTCATTAATAATAATTTTTTCCCTAGTATTCAAGAAAGAAATTAAGTTTTACGTTTAAATTATTGCATTTGTTTCGTTACCAAAATATTAGACTCGAAAATATATCTGCGCATGTGTGCTTTTGAAAATTTTTATATATATGGCCCTTTAGAGTATTGAATACTTTGATAATTAAACATTATCAATTGAGATTATACGAACATCTTGGAAAAATATAAAAATTCGAATACTCTATGAGAATACTACTATTTTTCAATTATATTTTAGGAGAAAAATACAAGTTTTTAGATTCATTTGATAACGTACACGTTAAAATAAATCTAAGATATTGATACATATTAGATGAGCTAATGCAGTCGCATAAACTAGAAAAGAAAAAAAAACGATATACTGATATATTATCGGCAGAAACATATTTATATTGAATATAAACGTTAGAAACACATTCATATTGAAGTAATGATATATATATATACTTTGAAACAAATTACTGAAACATAAATGATTCACAAAACTAATCAATTATTAATTTATCTTCGTATAAAGATAAATATGTATTTACATAATTTTATGTTATTACTTATAGGCATACGTATAAAAGTTTACACATAAAAAAGCTGTACAGTCTACGTAAAACAATGCTTCTTTAAATAAATCCTGATCATTTAGTTACATTATTTTTAATTATTAGGAACTTTTATTAGTTTACTATAATATACAATTCAATGTAATATAATAAAAACAATTTTTATTTATTAAGTACAGAATAAAATCCCTATCTTATATCATCATTGAGGTTTCAATATTGGTAATTAACGCTTGTGGACTGAAATGAAACTTTTCGCGTTTGTATAAAAAATTATACAGTCGATATGTGAATATTAACATCCTAACTGAAAATATAAATAATCTATACTTACAGTATGATATTAATATTATTATTAACAAGAACAAAACTATAAATGCAGAATGAAGCAAAAAATTAGTTAGAAAAAAAAATTTTGGAATATTTTAATGTATTTCGAACATTTCAACTGAAATTTAGTATTGATTTTTAAAAATTAGGTTTTATTTTAGTAAATTAATGTTTTACCAAACTAGAAATGGATTACAGTAATTTTTGTAAGTAACAAAAATTTCAATAACACAATTGTAATTAATTTTTTGAAATCATGAATTAAATGAGTTTTGAAAAAAAATTTATCAGTGCTCGAAGATTTCAAATTTTATCTGAATGGATTTTGAGGAACATAAAATGTAGTTATTAGAAATTCTTTTATTCGATTTACAAATATATTTAATTATGTTATTTCAAAAAGTTTTTTCTTTTATTGGATTCTCTCCGAAAAATATAGAATAGAAGAATTCTCTTCAATAAGATAATTTAAAAAGAAAACAAAACTCTACGATGTAAGTCAGAAGAAAATTTCTAGCCACTAGATTGACAATCATTTCATCAACGTATAAAATCGACAATTTCTATTGACGATAATAATAATAATAATAATAACGAGAGATACATTTTAAATGATCTAATAACTTATATTTATATAGAAATATTGAATTTTTTTAAAAATAACGTTACATAAAACATTAAAACTGATCGTCGAATGCATTATTGCGTTAAAAACAACTTATATTTTTAAATACAAATTTGTATTGATCATTAGATCGATATTACTTTCATGTATACTTAAGTCGCCCAGATGTTAATGCCATTGTTTTTTAACGCACTACGTTAGAAGTAAGTATTTTAATTAAGCGTCGTGAATTTAAATAAATTATTCGGACAAGAAATGGGTTGCATTACAATCTATCAGCCAGTATTGAAGTTATCTAAAATCGATGGGGTAGCCGTTGCTTGCGAGCGAGCAAGATAGCTATACGTTCAATCAACTCATAATATCCGCAATGAGATATAGACAGTCTCGTCTTTTATTACGTATCCTTTCAAAACCTAATTCGAGTAGTCTGGCGCGCGTTGGAGCGGCCGTCCTCTGGGAGAGATGTCGCGACGCATCTCGTGCCACCGACGTTGCAAGTCGATCGTCCAAGAAGAAAAAAGAGATAGACAAGCAGTGAAAGGGACATAGAATCGAAGAGAGAGAGAGAGAGAGAGGGAGGGGCGACTATTTTTCGCTTTGAGGATTAATCTTCGCTCAGACCGCTAATGGATGATCGAAGAGTTTAGGTCGGAGGGAAAGTTTTGTAGCTCCGTCTCCTTTCTTGTTCTTTTAAATTTCTTTTTTCTTCAAACATCTGCTAGATTTTTCTAGTCTTTATAGAGTTCTAGTCATCTTTACTATTTTCCTCATTTATTCTTTTTGTTCTACGTATTTGTGGATCATCGTAAACTTCCGTCCTTGCATGAGCTTTTTTGTGTTGCATTAATCAAATGAATTCGGTAAATCTGCTAAAGATGCTTATCTTAGACTGATCTTTTTACTTTTTTTAGTCGTTTAGTTTAACTGTATCGACCATATCGTTTACATTTCTTTTTTCTTTTATTTATTTAATGATTATTTTGGAATATTATTGAAATGCTTATTATAGAGATTAAAAATAAATAAACACAAAGAATTTAGATAAAAAATTTCCAAATACTCTATTATATTATTATTTTATTTATATGTAACACTTAAAAATAAAGTTAAAAAATGAAGATAATTCATATTTTTATTTTAACAATATTTCGTAAAAAACAGTATCCAATTACGGTTAATGTGAATAAAATTATGTAAAAATACTCCGATATTATAGATGATTAAGTTTTAATTTGTAATAAAAAATTGAGTAACTAACGCATGATAAATATAAATATATTTTATTGATTAGTCTAAATTATTATAGTTATTGATATAAAAAATTTTAAACATTTAAAATACCCTTGTGTAATATTTTTCCCAATGACAAAATATATAAGTACTTTAAGTAATTTTATATATATATATATATAATATTATGTAGTACAATTCTCCAATTACACATACATAAATTATAAAATTTTAAATTACTGTTGAGGGTCAATTAAACATTGAACTATAAATTTAAAATGTATTACAATACTTCAAATTATTTTATTTTGATAAAACATAACTGATACTAAATTAGAATTAAATTATAAAATATATTCACTAAAATAATTAGTAAATTATGAAATTTACAAAAATGCATAAAAATAAAAGTAACTTAGCAACAACAACAAAACATCCCTAATAAATACAAATCAATTGCAATTAAGATGAACATAGCGAAGTTATTGATCCACTAAAGTTTCTATGTTCGTTTCATTATTACTGTTCTGGGATCGGCAATTTCTATAAACTTTCATTGATATTACATGCTATTGATCAATCCCATCTGAACAGTAAGAGAACTAAACTCGTAGTTCTTATGATATTGAATGGCTTGCTTGTAAAAATGGCAACAACTCATCGATACAATACCATTGCAACAGTAATGACCACAGGGGCACTAGCAATATTCAGCAATCATTCGAACGGTAAAAAACATGTCGTCATTTTTTAATATGACAACATAATCTTGATGAAGTTTTAGTAATTAAAGGATATTTTCAATGTTTTTTTTACTATAAACTATGTCATAAGCTGTGCTTATATTGACTCTTTATTAGATTATGGTACAAGTTTTAAGGCTTTATAACTGATATGCGTAAAAAAACAAATGAAGAACTTAAATAATTGCGATGTTTTATTATTTAACAGTTTGAAATAGGCATTGCTATTTTTAAATAATATTTATTGAAGATTTTCAAATTAATAAGAAATATGTTCTTAGCTAGATGGTATTGTTAATGTTAATTATAAACTTTTAATTATTTCAATAATAAATTAAATATTTTTATACTTATTTTAAAAACTGTGAGCAAAAAAATTCAAAGTTGCCTTAGTATTGATTTTCGATTAAAACATAAATTTAGTGCGTCCGTGTACACGCGGGCTATAATACAATATATTATTAGATAAACAATACTCTTAACGTTATAAATTTACAAAATCTTATTTGAAATAAAAAGAATTTATAATTACGACCAATTTAAAAAATTTGACGTAAAAATCGTTTAGTTATAAATTCTCAAAGCAATGAAAGTTATAATAATAATATTTTCAGGAAGATTATTTACATTGACTGAACGGAACTAATGAACATCATGGATAACGTATTTTCCACGCTAAGTCCAGAATTTCTCCTCATAATCTTGATACCCGAAATCGGTCTGCTCAAAGCCAGGAACAGGAACACGATCGTGATTAGCCATAAATGGACTTCTTTCGAATGATATATTGATTCAAAAAGTAAAGGAAATAAATATAATTTATATCACGTATGGAACTCTAATTGTAAAAGGTGCTCTCTTTACAATAATAAAATGGAACTTTAGTCGAGCATAGAGTCTAATGATAACCGACTGGCTGCCGACTGTCGCAAAAAAATATGAAATATATCACCATTGTCTTTTATACGACGTTACCTCTATTTCTTTTACCTTCCTTTATTTTTCAGTCTATCTATCTTTTGTTAAGAGGATCTAAGATAGCACACTATCTCCGTACATCCCGAAGATACTGAGCCTTGCCTCGGTATCGCCTACTCCGGTTTCATGTGGATTCTGACGAGTTTTTTTATGTTATTCCTTCAATTTGTAGTTAATTCAACAGATTACGGATTTTAAATTCAACGATATTAATTTCTCCGAAGTTACGATAGCTCTCTTCGTCTTTCTCCCTCAAACTTTTCCTTACTTCATTAAGTTTACTCTACTCTCGAGCTAAATAATATTTGTAGCTCTCGAAGAAAAGTTTTTGGGTGTGCGTAATACTTCTAGCTTCACGTGCAATATTAGCATCTTTTTACGTGCTATCATGAATTGTTTTAATACTGCTTATCTGCGAATGTGTTTGAAATATTCGCGTCTCATACAATTTCACATTAGATAAGACTATTGTAATATAGTGTCCTTTCGTCCTCGGTTTTATTCTAAACAATAAAATTCGTGACCATATTCCATAGAGCTTTTATCAATTCATAGATTTCTCATCTGCAATAGCTTTTAACTCGAGTATGAAATACATTGTATTAATAAATGGTGCTTTTCCGTGTCTTTGATTCACTCATCTTCGAGTGAAGATTTACGTCGCTGTTTTGTGCATTCATCTTTATTTTTAGTGCACGATGTATTTTTTTAAAAAAACCTTTCAACATTTCAACTTTTTTGGTCAAAAATCTTGTCGACTAATATGTTATATATTCACTCAAATATATCAAAAATGTTCATAATTTCAACTAGAAAAAATACATTGAATCCAATGATCATGATCCTGATTTATAACTTCTAAACTGTGTTGATCGTATGTTTTTACAAGCGTGTTATAAATATACTATCGTATCATTTGTTCTTGTGATACAGTCTACCGATACGACAATGAAGCGATAGATTCTTAAGATCTTCTCCGATCGTTTCCGATATAAAAAAAAAGGTTTTCCTTTTTCTGGATATCTAAAAGGATTCCACTTATCAAATAATTATTATACAAATACAGGAATAAGGAAGACCTTGCATCCGATAAAAATTTCCTTGGGAATTCTATTAAAAATGAGATTCTACAAATCGTGAATTTTTCTTCTGTGATAAAACTCATGCAACTGAAACCTTTTTCTAGTAATAGTTGTTGCTAAAAATATTTTTCTTAATATTACGTAAAAAAGACTGTTTTCGACGTATTTTTATTTTATACGTTTTTCCAAATAAGCTTATTTATTAAAATCTAAAATTCGTTATGACTTCACTATTGAAAATCTGCAAAAAAAATCTTCTTCAATCTAAATCATTAATTATATTTACAGTACTTAATTTTATTTACAATGATACTTTTAGCAAACTTAGATATATACTATTTGACTATTATTTTTTCATGAGTTTTTGTACAGTAAAAAATGTCCTTAAAAAAATGTCCATTCATATATTGTAAGTAGAATTGTGGTGATTTTATGCTTGCACATTTACGATACATAGATATTGTTTTTAGGCTACTTTAAATAAATTAAAAAAAAAACCTTAATACTGATACATTGTTAAATAGACAAAAAAGTAAAGAAGCGAGAAGAAAAAAAATCGAGAAACCAGAAACAAAATGTCATTAAGAATCGATCATAATAAACAATAGCTTCTAGTTTTTTTATAATTTTTTCTCAGCTCTTGAACTTTTATCAAGAATTATAATAAAAAATATTTAATATACATAAAAAATTCTTAAAATTCAGAATATTAATTATTTTTATTGCCATGTCTCTGACGCTACTATGTTAAGCCACTATATATCAGTTTCAAAATTATTTGATAACAATTTAAAATATTTTTCTTATTATGAAAAATAAAATTTATAAAATAAAATAATAAGGTGAAAAATTCATTTTTAATATTTAATTTTCTATAAAAAATTTATTTTTAATTGACACGAACACTTGACTATCGATAATTCGTTCAATTTTGTCACACCAATATATATATTTTTAAATTCTATCTAGTCTCTAATAAAACCACGTAATATGCTTAAAAAATAGACCGTATGTTATAATTAATATTCATATATAATAATCTGTAAGAATACTGAAACACGGAAGTTTGATGTGAAATATCTAATAATTTTTAACATTTATTTGAGGTTGTGTCACACTTTATCAAATAGATGCTTTTAATGAATTTATAGTCAACACACTTATGTAATTATTTGTTTTCATTTCCTGACTCCTAAACTGTTTATGAATATAATTTTTAAATTCTCCCAGCTCTACCTGTTTTCTCTTCCCTTATCTCTGAAAAGTACAACTTTAAAGAAGTTGATCTTTCGAAAACCTCGTTCGTTTTTAATCTAGATTATACAAATCTCCTTATAAAAATGTAATTTATTTAAATAATATCGTGCAATCTTCGGTGCGTTAAAATAAAACTTTAATAATTAAGAAGTTATGATTGTGGAAGTTTGAGCTCATTTCACGACTTATTGCTGGGCCTTTACACGTAAAATAATTAACAGAAGCGGATCCGTCGCGACTCTGTACATCTTAAAAATATTAAAATTTTGGTATCTCTAAGGATGATTAAATACACATACTTTATAGCGCTTAGGTTGAAAATCCAAACTTCATAATACAAAAATTAATTCATCAAAGTGATTAAAACTATGCTCCGAAAGACCTGTACAATATCAATTTATATTCAATAAATTACTTTTTGATTAATGAAATATAATGGATACTTGGCAAGTACTTCTATTTCATTCACATTTGTTCGAAAGCTGTGACTCTTGATCAGGATGCCCAGCCATTACTCTGTTTTCGCTTCTTCATATAAGACAAGATTTCATCGATTTAACTGTTAGACCAGTTTTCTTCAAATAAAAGCTCGATGAATTTCAAACACACGATGAATGCTGAAGATCTCAGAAAAATACAAGATGACGTAGTCTAACTACGCTTACTTAATTTGAACAACAAGATAGATAGATGTTTGAATTTATGCAGTTTTACGATTTTGAAAAATATTACGAAGAACGATCATACCGTTTCTCTTTTCAACGCGTCCGTGAATCGTCGTCGTCTCTCAAAACCGATTGATCCTCGAAGTACATTATTTGAGGCTCAATCTTATTTATTATATATGATTTTCTTTATATTTTATTTTATTCATATATGATTTTCCTGTCATTCGTTCTTTCCGGTAACATCTTATTTTTCACATCATCGGAATGTCTCGTTTCGCTTTGAATGCTTGGACGATTTCTCAATTTTCAAATTTTATTAATAATCCTTGCGATTGTACTCGCGCATGTTTACGTGGATTGTTTTCTGATCCATTTTAACTACATCCATTATTTCCATTTGAGGGTAATTTTTTAAGATGTCCATTCAAAGCTTATGTATTTATAATTAAAATATTTCGAATTCATTTCGATAAATATTTTAAATCTAATTTTTGTTGTCATATTCTATTACATTGTGTATATTATTTATAATTTCTGTTTTTTAGATTTTTGTTATTATTCTTATCGATTTAAGGTGCGTGTATATACAAATTTCCCTGCAATTATATTATTAATGTTTGTGAATATTTATTGGAATATTATTAGGCATGTGGAAAAAAGTTATTAACTATATTTCTACAGAACTATATAAATTAATTTCAATCCTAAAAGAAAAATTCAATTGAAAATATTTTATTTCAGCTATTTAATAAAAACAAACAGTAGTTTGAAAAGCAAGAATTCGATTTCAATGAAATTTACTTCAAAAGTTTATTAAATTGAATATGTTGTTTTACCATTACATAGCTATCTCCCTCTTGTGTAGCATTTGCTTTTGTTACATAAATATGCGGCAACAACTGCGGTCGTTATTACATTAAACATAAATCAGCTGCTAACGTAACTGAAACTTACTTCATGATCGGTGACTAATGGCTTCTCGAAACCATATCTAGAAACAATCAATCATTGATGAAACTGTAACAGTATAACATTCATTTATACTAAGGCTCACTGACTATCATGATGAAAAAGGAGCCTATCAAACACGTTTGTGCTGAATCATAAATAAATTCATAAGTACTACTGTGAAAGCAGCAAAAAGTTGCATGGACCGAAGCTCGTACTTACGAGCTTACGTTATTTGTTCTAATGCATAAGTTTTGCTCGGCCGTAAGCGACACTGTACATTGATACGTATGATAACTATCAAAAACTAATAGAAGTGACATTGACAAACAGTCTTACCAATATGAATAATAGAATTTTTCTCATGAACTAGTAAAATTATTATAATGAACAAACCTCGTATCCATATTTTCTTAGTAATAATTTGAATTCTCCATACTCGTAATGTATGAAACATTTATTTATAGTATTTATAAGATATTCATTGTTTTATTATTTATTACGATAAAAAGAGGATGGAAAGAAGAAAAATAATGGAGAAAGCTATTTATGAGATAGAGTGTATCAACGTATTATCAAAAGAATTAAAAGTGAACTTTTATTAAAGTTGCAGGGAAAACTAGTGATATGAAAACAATAGATGATGAATATGGTAAGTACGGCACGCAGTCGGATCGTGAAAAACAAAAAGAGGAAAATTAAGTTAAGGCCGAATGGCATGACTTATGTATGAAGACGTGAGAGGACGACTAACATCGAATCGACTTATACAGATATTTGGAAGAGCAATGAATAATTGAGATTCTGCAAGAATCGTTTACCCTCTTGTAGAAACCGCACTAGATATTTTGCGTATTTGTTTTCAGCACTGACATCCTTTGAATTGAAGATGAATTAAAAATATAAAGGATATTTCAAAGTACAAATAAAAACGTAAAATACCTTTCTTTCTATAATCTGTATATAATCTAACGACAAAATATTAACGCGAATAAGATGCTTATTTTTTTAAGCTATTTTAGTACAAAAAATGAGCTTGCGAGTCACTTATTCGATATAAAACGTATTTATGTCCTCTTTTTTTTATTTTTTTTCAACTTTTTTTCGTAACTTTATTGATCAAGTCTGTAATGCTAAATTAATTGGTTTAAAAAAGGGTGTGCACTTAAGAAAATATATTTTTTATGTTATAAAATAATAATGAACAAAATTTTAATATATGAAGTTCAATTAATTAAATAAATCGATTGTTGTTGTTTCAAGGATCAATAAAAAATGGCGATGCATAATTTAAAAACATAATTTGAAAGAAAATAAAATACTAATTTTAGCCGATACTTATAAATAAATTAGAAAATTAGAAAGCATATATACGTGCAAATTTAGCTTTAAGGCTCCGATAAAAGTAATAATTGATTAATTACTCATCTAGACGAAGTTCTATAAAAAAATTATTTTAATACTATTATTCCAATAAAAGAAATGTGACTGATGAAGTTCTTGCGCATTCAAAATAGACATGTTTATTGTAAATTTTATTTTTAAATATTGATCGAAAAAACTATGATGGAAGAAATTCAATATAATTTTTCATAATAATTCATTACTCGGTCAAATATAACTCTGAATAAAAGACGAGGCCGTACTATTGTGTTGAATTTATATCATCCGACACTCATTTAAAAGTCGATTAGACCCAAGTTATATAATCTCATAAATACTTAACACTTTTGTTTCGTCTTTATTATTCTTTCGCTGGGAAAGTCTCATCTTTTTCCTTGTCTTCATTCATGTTTGCACTTTTATGGTAAGAGCCTGGTACTAAGGGCTATTGTCCTTTTATCGTTCAATCGCATATTATTACATGGTGTCGCGTATTTTTCTAGCTACTCTCTTTGTACTTTAAGCGCAGTGCAAATAATCTGCTAGAAAAGTTATTTGAACTTGACCATCTTATACTTTGTACTTAAAGCTATTCTGCAACTCCTTTTACTGATATAGTAATAAGAACTGTATGGAAACGTTGAAGCAAAGAACTTCATTTTTTATATTTATATATTCTTCCAAATAAATATACTAAGAGCTTTAATAAAACGTATTTATATGTTACTTATTTACCAGATATAATATCAAGTAATTGATACAAAAGACAAGGTAAAAAAGAAGAATAGATAAAGACGAAAACAACTTTGAAGTAGTACCAACTACTAATCTGTCTTGAAAAGAACCCGCTTTTTCAGATGATGAATTTAGTGTTCCATCAATTCCATTCTGCATATATATATATATGCAGAACAAGTGTATTCTTTTTTTCATAAATATATTAAACTTCTGAATGATATTATAAGAAAAAAAATTTACATAATGTAAATGTTGTTTAATTTAATTCTAAGCAACAACGCACACATCGATGTAATAGAGAAGTGTTGAATAAAGGGCCATTGTAGCCGTACGCCGAACACTTACATTAGAAATAACTGCTTTAACTAATTGACGCGCCTACGACATCACTCAATGGTTTTTTTATTCCTTGTAATAGTTCTATAATTGCAGCCTACACCAATAATAGTTATGCAAGTAAAACGTTTTTAAAAAACAACCGCCACAAATGCATCTTGAACTGCAAGACATCGTTTTCTTCCTTCACAGCGTCAGTCGTCTACCAGCCTTGAGACAAATACACTCATACAAAAGGGGCTTACTTTTATACCTTTACTTCCACCGCAAGTCTAATTCAATAAATATTAATAATAAGTGTTTGCTCGATTTATAATCATTTTCTATTGGCACTCCGTACTTTGTATTTTTTGTGTTACCCCATATTTGTGTAATATTAATGAATAAAGTTTACTATTAAATATTCAAGTGTGTTTAACTCTTTACTTAACAACAGTAAAGAATATAAAGGTAATCATCAAGAACTGTAAAATTCATTAATTAACAAAGAGAAGTTAATTTAAGATATTGGTAGAAAAATTATTTATTGACTGTCTTGAAATTATGGGATAGAATTATCATTGACTGTATTGATGTGTCGGATAAAAATAGAAATGGATTTATGTTTATTTTATAAGAATCTATATGATTTTATGATAAGTAATAAAAACTTGAAATATACGTAAACTAATTTTGTAACAATAAATTTACTTACGCAAAGCATTTAGTAATTGTAAATATATGTATATAAATTTTTCGTTAATATTTATGTATCAAAAACATTTTAAATGTGATCTATAAAGATAAAAATATTTTTTAATTAAAAATTAGTTTATTATCCAAGTCTAGAAAAAAAATTAAATTTAGAATTTTTTATTGCAATTATTTTCACATAATGATTTTGTACGTAGTCTTGATAAAATATCCTTTAAATTGTACGAGAAGAAAATGCGATTAATTACAGATGATCCATTTTATGACAATATGCGTGTAAATAAATAATTACCACTCATATATTATTATTTATATATATATGAGGTTTGTAGTTTTCGGATATAAAACATATCCAACTAATCAAAACACTAAACAGTGTTAATACTAAAATAATTAATTTAATTTAATTATTCTATTTTAAAAATTCCACAATAATCACTGAAATAGCCTAAAAAATTATAAGAAAATTACTGTTTCTTAATGAAAATAAGATTTTATACCTAAATGCATATTTTAACTTTTTATATCACTATGACAAATCAAAATATTTCAAAGAAACGCTTATTTTATGTTTAAAAAAATTCATTTTTAATAATTGATACGTGCATTTCGTAATTCACACGGTAATGTTTAAGAATCTGTTTTTCCATTTTTCATTCTTAAATAGCAGTACGAAATCTTTTAAGTAAAATATAATACTTTCTTATATACAAAGCTAGAAAAAAACTAATTCTTTTAATGAATTGTTCTCACTGAGAAAGCGAGAATTATTGACAGAAATAAGACACGTACATTTCAAAATATCGCAACGAGTGATTTAAATCGTAGTATTGTAAAAAATAATGAATATATCAAGTTTCAAAGTAAATAATAGAAAAATTTTGAAGATGTTAAAAGTATATGATTTTCTAGGATGTGTAGGTTCATTAGAAAAAATTTGATAAGAACCGAAATTATAATGCAGCGGATAAATCTGCACTCCGAAGTAGAACAACGCGAAAACCTTCGCCTTTGTATTTTTTGGAAAATACATCGGATTGAAATAAAGTTCCAAATAGAAGGCCTTGAAAATTGAAAACATAAGGATGAAAAAATGATGTTTGATCAAAATATACCTGTCTAAGCAATTTATGAAACGCAATATATGTATGTACAAAATATATTGGGTATCCGTACATTTATTTAAAAATTTAGTTTTTTATTATAATTATTTGATGCGTGTATTTTAATTCGGTGCCCATAAAAATGAGTATAGTCTAAACAAATCTAACTCGATTAGTTATTATCAGATATTCTAAAATCACCTAGTCTAAAATTAGTCCTACTACATTTTATTCGATGCATTATAAATAGCTTGTACTAACTGAATTTAAACATTTAATTTCAATATGTCGATTAATCTACTATATGTTTATGTAAACTAAAGTTGGTCTAGAATAGATTTTTTGGACTTATTTAGTCTAAACTAAGATATTCTAAATTGAATTAGTCTCGATTAATTTACTCTAAAATAGATAAGTCTAAGCATACTTATTCAAACTAATTTACTCCAGATTAGATTAATTTCGTACACCCTAAAATATTCTGAACTAACCTAGTCTGAAATAAGTTTATCTAGGCTAAGTCAGTCTCAACTAAGTTAGTCTACTCTAAGATAATTTTATTGTAATTAGTTTAGACTAATCTAGTTTAGCATAAATTCAAGTTAGATCTAGTTTAAAGAAGTTTAAAGTGAAATATTCAAAAATTTCAAAATTCATAAATAAAATAGAGATTCGTAAAGATGCCTTTCTTTTTAACTCGTAAAAAAAAATCATATTGGTTTCAAATTCGCATAAATTCAATGATATTAATTAATATTGGAACTATATAAATGTTTTAGAAACTTTTAAAAGTTTCAAAGAATAGGAAATTTAAAAAAAAATACCTAATAACAATTCGATGATAATTTTGGATCATGAAATCACCTTGATGATACATTTAATAACAGAATTTTTCAATTGTTAAGAAAAGCTAGTTTACAATATGCGATATTAATTATTTAAATCCTATAATAATTGTACAAATAAAGTCATAATCGGACCCAAATGTCTATTAATTTTTTAATTTAATTTTAGTTGTTTCTTGAATATAGTAAAGCTCCGAAAATTTAATTTTGCGTGACTGTAATTTATTAATCCCATCTTAAATGGTTTTCTCATAAGCAAATTTATTTCTTTTGATCTTTTTTATCTCGAAACACTTTTTTATCACTTACAATGTAACAACTAATACTTTTTAAACAAAATTACGAGAAATACTGAAGAAATATTGACATAGAAAAATAGATTGATCTGAGAAATAAGCCAAAATCTCATATTACCTGAGAATAGTGGTCTTTCAAGCAATATTGTATTGTAACTTTCTTGTAAAAATCTATTAACCTATAATCTATTTATAATTTTAAATTTCTTTTATAAGAACGTTAATATCCAATAGAAATCATAGTACACACCACAATATGACGATACTTAAATATTGTTGACAATATTTAAATATTGTTCTTCTGTAAAACTGGCACTAATTTTGAGCTTATTAAAGTAATATTTTATAGAAAAACCAATTTAAAAAAATTCTCTAACAAACTTTTCAGTGTCAATGTCTAATAAAAAATGTACGAAAATTATTTGAGTCTAATTACTTAGAAGCAGTCTCAACCATCTGTAGACGTAAATCTAAAAACTCTAAATAACTATTATCCAAGAAGTAATAAAAATTGAAGCTAGCAAAGCGCGGTTGGATCACGTAATAACGTTAATTAATACGTTGATTTAATAAAAGAGGCATTTATTGGAATCGGATAGAATTTTCTAAAATACTGCGAATTTCTATTCCAGACTTATAGACTTATTACTTGGTACTCAATACTTTTCTCTTACATGCTTATTACTTAGATTCTGTCAGAGCAGTTGATCTTTGAACTTACGTTACTATACAGAGTAAGAATATTCACACCCTAATATTGGTTTTATGCCCAATCGTTACTTAATACTTGTGTAAATTTTCTTTAGAAAATTCTAAGATAACTTTTGTTCATTAATCCATAAATAATGTGATATATCACAATATTCCGAAACCACAAAACTTCTTGGATTGCTAATCTAAAATCTTATTATCTCAGCTGTATTTTTCTCAAAAGACATTTCGTATTTCTTTCTTTGTATCCACAAATTTCTGTCTTCCTTTCGCTCTAAGCCTTCTTATGCTCAATTCTTTTTTTTTTTTTGTCTTATCAGACAAAGGAAACGATCTACTGTTAGACAATACAAAGTTCACGAAAGAGAAAAGTTACACAGATGAAAGGATCCCTTCGCCATCCTATTACATATGCTGATCTGTAGCAAATTCTGCAATTCGTCTCCCGACTCATTCAACTCAATTCACGGCCGTTCCACCTTAGGAACGTCAAACAGTCGATAAAACAATTGACTAATACGGCATACCTCACATTAAATGCTTAGAGTAATTATTTAATTTATAAATACGAAAATATTTAACATTTTGCCAAGTAACATTTTAACATTTAATTAAATTTAATATACATTTTTATAATAATTATTATTATTTCTTTTTATAAAAAAGCAACTTACTTAAAATAAGTATAAATCAATAAATACATTAAATAAAAAAAAATTATTAGTAATAACATGTCGATATTGTTTGTCAATAATGAATAAATATAGAATAGATTCCTAATTTTTCCTATATTTACTGATTTACTGAAATTGTTACAAAATATAATTATTATCATACTTTTTAAATTTTAAATATATTCAAATAGTATACGAAATGTATGTGTACATTTGTAATTATCATGTTTAAAGCGACTTTTAGAAATGATGGAACTTATATTGAATTATTTAATATTTAAATTGTTTTATTACGGAAAATATATTCTTTATATTATAAGTTCCATATATTATTTATATTAATGTTAGCAAATTTATAATTTTATTATAATTCCGCGTTTATGTGAATAAAAAAAATGTAACGAGTAATATTTTTAAAACACAGATTGTTAGTTCAATTAACCCCTTTGATCGTAAACTTTCATATAAAGTTATGGGGTTTTATGGAAAATATTACGACCGTGATAAAGTTTCTATGTTACGTAAAATGAAGAAGATATATCCATATTTAAATTTGCATTTTCAAAATACTAAAAGATTTCTTTTGATAAAGTCAGTTTGGATCTACTCGATTCCCAAGTTACTCTTTACCCTTAAGAAGAAAAGGAAGTCAAATACGATAAAAATTTAAGTTTGCAATGTAATAAAACTCTATTCAAATTTTTTACAGACATAAAGTAAAAATTTCTTAGTCACGAAAATTTTTAAAGTTGAAGTTAATGATCAAAAAATAAAAATAATATCCGTGTTAATCTTAGTGTTTTATTATCTAGAAATCTCGATTTATTATTTATAAAATTAAACAATGTTGAGTGAGAAAAATTTGAACTTGCACGCGATTAAAATATGAGAATATGCTAAAAACTCGTTTTGAATTTCAATTAATATTTATTAATAATCTAAAATTAAATATTAAATATTAAATCTTATTAATATTGTTAATTTATGTTTCCTTAAATTACTAAGTCTCGCTCAACTGTATTGCTCTATTAATTTATTTATACTTCAATTATTATTTTTATTAGCGAATATCGAAGAAAAATATAATAAAATAACTTGGAAAAATAACTTAGTTAGGATTAGAATTTCAGAAACTAAGATAATTTTGAAAAACCTTCGCAAAGAATACATTTTCCATTTTTCGTGGGTTAAAGAAACAATGTATCAATTTGTTCGTTAAATAGATAAAAGCAGTTGCTTAGAATTACGTGTTTTCAGGCTCGCGTATATATACCCTGAATCATTACATCAGACACAAAGTTTTGATGATTTATTTTATTTTTACAATGCACATCCAAGTTCATTATTCGCATATAAAATGTAGCTGCCGATAGGAATTTGGTTAACGAGTCACTTAATATCGGCTCGTTGAGCTCGTCCCCAAACAAAGGTAAAGATTCCATTCTACTCGTATAATTGAAAATTTTGTGTCCCACCAAACAGCCTCTTCTTCGTCTACTGCAGACACCAAGTGGAGATTAAAGCACCAGAACATTATCTCTGCCCGAAATGCTTATCAAAGGAATTCTGACAGCAAACGTGAGCATTAAATTATAGTTTTCCCTCCAGACTAATACAGACATAGTACATATCTATGAAAGGGTTGGAGTGGACCGTAGATAGGGAGAAATGCGAATTAGACTATCGTGTAGCTTCGGGGCTTTCCTTTCCAAGCACGGCAATCAATTCCAGAATCCGACAAGGACGAGGACTGGCGGCATTTAAGGTAACGGAAGACTGCACGTGCTCCTGTGTAAAGCAACTATTAGAAGGACCTGAATTGCTGTAACTATGAGGGACACAATGATTTTATGGCGATACGCATTATAAAACATGTTAAGAATACGCAAGCTTTCGTTCAAGCGATCCGAGCGAACACCTAAAAAAACTAAAACCGGAAACCGACCGATTATCTTAGAATGTAACTTCAAAGATTAAGCTAGATTTTCAAAAATGATGCAGTTTTCGTATTTTTAAAAAATGCGTCGATTTGCTTTAACCCTGTCTACTTGGAAGTTCTGAAGGTCGAAGCGGCCCATTTACACAAATTGGCTGTGGTAATTGCTGCTTCGAGTCAATCGGATTTTTCAAATATAATTTTCAGTATCTTGTTTACAATTAAAGTTTACGAATTTTTCTAATTTCATTCCGATTCAGCTGATGATGAACTTTTGCAACAGAAACATTTTCGTAAACAATCAAATGCTTTATTACATTACAATTTTTATATTGGTTTTTGATTTTTCAATCTTAGACCTGAAAATGACTAACGAGTAAATTTACTAACAAAATGAAAATATCCAAATGAAATTGTGTAAAGCATCTGTTATGTTCGGAATACGATACTGTACCAATTAAATAATCTATTTAAGAGAGCTCCTGCTTATAGGAAGACAATGCATTCAAAGTAAAGAAGTTGCAGCACTCGTACATTTTAATTAATAAATATCGAGTTAAGGATATAAATCAAAGAAAAACTAAGAAATAAGTTTTCATTGCACAGTTCTTCAGATTTTTAAAATAATTTTATACCCGATATTTTATTGAATTATGAGGTATTATATTATGATACACCTAACCCATAATAGCATAATAAACTTGTTTGGCTGTTAAATCTTAATTATACATAAAATATGGTTACATACGTACACAACTGTAAAAATTAAATAAAAGTAGAATTAAAATAAGTGCAGTTGTTAAAAAAATTTTATAACTCTAAAAATGAAATAAAAAATTAATAAATTATGGTCAATGTGTAGTTCAAAATATTCAATAAAAAGTTTTAAAATTTAGAGATAAATGCTATGGTTTATATTAATAAAAATTTTTAATTAAAAGATGTCAACTAAGATGTAACGGTATAAGAAAAATTAATAATGTGAAAAAACTGATAAGTTTGTAAAAAATTAAACTAAATTAAATTCTCACAACATTTAAAAAAAAAATTGATATTCCGAAAATTATTGGATAAACTTGAAGATTTTTTAAAAAATATTAAAAAAAACAGTATTATATATCTAAAAACAGAAAGATCTGAGGATCTGGAAGCATAGATAAAAGAAAATTAAAAACCTACAATAAGGAAATGAATGAAAGAAGTAAAATAAAGAATATATAAAATTTAATTAAGAAATTCAAAGTATCGATCAACTTTGAAATTCTGGAAACAATTAGAAGGGAAAAAAATATTGATAGTTAATTAAAAAAAAAGTAAATAACTGTTTTAAATACTATAAAGTTACAAAATATACGACGGACGAAATATATATGTCCAGAAGAAATAAGAATACTTGTTAAAAAAAATGTTTTATCTATTTTGCACCAATACTAATATTAATAAAATAATATAAGTATATAATTCAGAGAAATTATTGACACGTGTATGTTGTATATAAATAAGTTTTATAATTACATCGTATATCGTTGCGTGCTTGAAAAATCTGCAGTTATGGATAATTTGCTAGTGTTAGCTTTTGTTCATATACACAAATCTTAGTATTAGTTAAACCAACGTATCCACATGTATTTACTGAGAGAGTGAATTCACGATTAAACTGGGTTCCTGAGTAATTTAGAATTCTGGAAGAGCGGCATTAGATTGGGAAAAGTAGGATAAATAAATTGCGAGTTAAAGTACTAATTTAGCCAAGTACATTAGAATTCAAATTCTAGCTGCAAAATAATATGATGATTCGATAAATTTTAAAGAATCCTTGCTTTGTGATGCGTGATACGTACCAAAAGTAGTATTGTTAATAAGGTATTACGTGTGTGCGTAATATAAAAACGTTAAATGAGTTTACAATTAAATTTCAGTTTTGAAATTATAAATTCTTATCTGCACTCGAGGCATTTTTTGGACACAAGAATTAGGAACAATTTTTTATTAATGAACTATATATAAATAATTTTTTTAAATTTTTGCAATAAGAAATAAACTTAGGAGATGGTTTTTCAAAATAAGCAAGACAAAAATTATCTAAAGAAAAAGTGAGATTCAAAAACAGCGTTGAACAACACGAATTCAAATGCTTTTGTCAAATTATCTGGATTTAATGTCAATGGCAAAACAAATACAACTATTGACAATACGACGAATCGATTGAACTGTAATAAATATTATGTTTGTAATATTTACACTCAAATAAATAATTTTAAAAAGCGCAGTGATTTTAAAATGAATATTAGAACAGTGACAGTCACTTGAATTTATATTCCTGCCGTGGCATTTACAAATACATTAAGTGATGGTTTAGTAACAATCTAAATAAAGAAAGGGGCGAATAATTGATGTATTTAATAAAAACAAATGAAATCTGCAAATATGTCCGTATAACTTGAATCAGATACGCAAACTTATTTAAAATTCCGCTGATTTAATTAAATTAAGAAAAGTAAAAAAGCACTTTGCTGACGAGTTTAAAATTACGCCATTGTTCCCTTTTATTTTCCAGCCAAACATGAAAGCGAATACGCGGCCAAGTTATGCATGTATCGCATCGTCCCATTAAGGTGCCTCTAAACAGTCGACATTGATGACACTTTCATGCTGATTTATGGTAATGATACTCATTTCGGTAGCGAATGTGTAAACAGAGGCGTGCGAATAAGAATGAATTCCATGCTCAGCAGCTGTGAGCTCCGGAACTCCGCGCATGCAGTTGCCGTGACGCCGACTCTTTTACATCACTCGATTATGTGAAACAATGTCAAGACAATGTTTGTCATTTGTACAGGTATTAGAGAGCACATATTCTTATATTTACACAAGTCTCCTATATTCTAGCGATTGCATAATTATTTTTTATTTACACAGGTGAAACTTTGTACGACCGCTTATGGCTAACGTTGTTTAATGTATTTTTAACTCGCATTGTCGATCCCGACCAGGAAAGATGCGAGGACCGACAAGGAGTAAGAGACTGCGAGAGAAAAGTGCTCGAGATTCCAGAGTCTGCTGGAGTCAAATATCGCAACAGCGACTGCGAAAGCTCGCGCACGGCCCGTTTTAAAAGCTCGGAAACGCGAGTTTCACGATGCGGGATGTGAAATATGGGTGTATATGAGCTTTTCCCTCCAAGTGGAGGATTCGCTGATGTTGGCGCTGAGTCCAACGGAGAAAAGAATCGCTGCTTCACTCTCGAACATCCGGTTAAACATCGTACGCGCCGAGTACTTCCGTATTCTCTCCCTCTCTTTTACTCGCATTAAATCTTGTTTAATGCGTATCCGCTACTCGCACACTCGCGATGGTTGGTGCTTGCGTAACTGCAAATATGTACACAAGACCTGTACGGACCCATTCGCATATTCACTCTTAGGAGGGAACATGCCGAGAGGGGGGGGGGCTTTCCCGCACGAACATATGGTTAAAGCGATGGAGTTCACTCTTCGCATTATTTATACAGATAAACTATGTATGCTATAGATAAGTTAACAGCCAGTAAACAAATTAAAAGTTTATTTGTGACAAAATAAATACTTTTTGAACCAAATATCTAACGATAATAGTTGCGAGTATTTAATCTAGAAAATTTAATAATAGAATGTTTTTTTAAAGTAATTATAAAAATAATTGCACAAAAATCGAGTAGTAAACTGCTACAACAAAAGTATTTAATGTTTTAATGCGAAATATTCACGCAGATTGTTATATTAAATTTTTTTTTTACTTACTCAAAAATTTTTAACAGCAATTAATTACGAGCGCTTGTAATTTTACAACGTACAAATATTATTAAAACACGTATATTTTTTACTTAATAGTATAACAAGAATTTTCAAAGTTTGAAGAATATTCTTGTACTTTAAATAAAAATATTTTTATTAATTTTATTAAACCCTTTAGTCCAGAAGCAGATTTGATTTGCATAAAGAAAAATACATGTATTATATTCGCATTCGTTGAGTTCGAATCTCCAGCCTCTGAGTAAAATAATTTACTTTTATTTTTTTCTATATTTTTAAATGGATCTTTTCGCTCAGGGTTTATCTCATATAATATATATATATATATAAAATTTCATCATCTCTGTTCTTTATAATACTCTATCTTTGTTTAAGGTATTATATCGACTTTTGCTGAAAAAAATCCTTTCCAATTTTTATTCGTTATACATATTTTCTCCTCGTTATTTCAATAAATAATATTTTGTTAATTTTATTTAAAGTAACTTAAATATTGATTTAATGTAGTTGTAATAAGAATATCATTTGTCATTATTAAATTTTATGATTGTGCATTATTATACATCTTTTCGTCAATATTTATTATATCCCTACATCTAATATAAATTAATGTGTGACATAAGTTAATATAATAATTTATATTCAATATTTCAATCCAATCTGAAACTACACATCATTTTATTTTTAAGGAAATAGTTCAACAAGAACTTTTTTAAAGCTACCAGTTTTCTTATCTCCTAAAATTTCGAAAATTAAATTTTATTTATTGTTTTTTACTGTAAATAATCAATTATTAGATACAGCAAATACTTATTTGAAATCGCTAATTGGTTTTTTCTTTATTTATTATTAACTTCTTTCTTAATAATACTCATATTTTTTAAATGATCACGTGTTTTTTTATTTTTTTTATTTTTTTTACCAATTATCGAATAAAAGTATTTAAAATAATTCATAACACATTTTATTACCTAACTCTCGTATATCATTATGTATATAATTAATTTCATTTCAGTTTTTTTAATTAAAATTATTTTTTTATCAATTCTATCCTTTCTATTAATCCTTTTCTTATCTTATAAAATGATATATTTTACTTGTTTTCACTTATTTGTTTCTGTTATTTCAGTCATAATATAAGCTTCAATTTTTATTTAAACTCTATTCTTTTTTACTTCAAAACATCAATCTTAGCAACGAAGTTCGTTTTTACCCCTTAATTACGCTTTTACACAATAATTGCCTGTACTTTTAATTTTGTATTTATATATTTGTTTACTTTGTAGTTATAATTATACTCTATCGAACTCCATTACTCTAAAAATCTTTTTTACGCGATGGTCACTTTTACATTATAATATTGTGGCTACAAGTTTTTCTACTCTATGACAAACTTTATCATCTTTGAAATTTCTCCACTATATACTAAAGAATAAATTGAAATGATCCTAAATTATATTATGTAAGGCATAATAATCAATAGCTTTGAATGCGACGTCTCGTATTCAATTTATTTACCCAATATTTTTATTGTACGCAGAATAAAAAAATTTGCTCCCTAACAATTAACTTTATGAATTGAATGGATAACAGCTTTAAAAAGCTCTCATTAACTGTTTTTGAAACATTGAATTCTGTTTAAAGTGCATCATAACGAAAATGTTCGGACTAACTGTCTGAATTTTGGCCACTTTTACAGTTTGTCTGCCCTTTCTCTCTCCGCTGTCTACCTATCTTTTGAACACGCATGTATGCATGCACTCGTCGAGAAATGTTTCAGAACACACAATTCATTCGTACCGGATAATGTCTCTTGATCAGCGCGGTGTCGTTCAATTTTTTTGTCACACTGCGCTCCCTCAAGTTATAGTAGCGCGCGCGCGCGGATCGAGCTGTTATGTCCGCTTCTATACGTCCGATCTGAATTTTTGATGGACATCGTTAAACATTGAAATACCAGATACGAGCACAATCCCTAAAAATGCTGTCCGCAAAATACGTCAAGGTGCACGGCATGAAAAACGAGAGATGGAACACGCGGGATAAAATATTGCAATACCGTACTATACTCAAACTTCATGGTTAGTTTTCTCGTATTTTTTCCATTCATGTTCCTTTCATTTTTTTGAAGTAAACTCGAGTCCTATGCGGAGTTTCAAAAATCTTGTGCGCTAAAAGTTTACTGTTTGCACTTCGGAAATAGGTCAGATGGAAGTTTTGTAGATTGCGTTTCAGGTTAAATTATGAGAAAACATGTCGGCGAATACTTCATTTTTCGCGCAGCATAAATAAATATATTGAAAAAATAAAACATCCTTATATTACGTGTTATTTCTTCTTTGCTTGTGTAAATTAACTGAAATATAAATATAAATATTCGTTCAAATGCGAAGCCCTTTATTCGCCCAAATTATGCATAATGACATTTTTCTAGATGAAAAAGATTTCCAAATTAAATTAAATAATTATTCCTTATCGAAATAAATTCAGTAATGACCGTGAACAATAATATGAAAAAACCTAAATATTCATAGCCAATTTTATTGTATTTTGAAATTTAACAAATTTAACAAATTTAACAAATTTAAAATTTAACGTGTAAAATTGAATAATTAGCAATACGATATTCGCGTATCTTCGAGTAAAGGTTGGTTAAAAAACAAATTTAGAAAGTTTTATTTTTATCTTTTAATGAGCTTGTAATTATTTCGTGGCAGACTTATTAAATATTTTAATATGTGATTTAAAAAGCACGTGATAAAAAACTCCAAACGTTGAATTCGGGGAAATTAAAGAGACAAGTATCAAAAAATTTAAAGGAACTAAAAACTGACGTCAGAAAATACCATCAAATTGTTAACGATGTCATTAGTGGTGATAAAAGACTTCTGCGCACGATTTTGCAAAATCACCAAGATTTCCAAACGTCACTTCAACATGCAGAGCCAATGGTATTGTAAAGCATTTTGCAATTGAACTAATTCAACTATAACAATAGTAGTACTAATTTAGGAAGCTTATACAACAGTATTTCAAGATTACAACTTGAAGCGTAAACAGTTGGATAAACTTTTGCATCTCAAAGAGAAGAAAAAATTGGATTTTTGTAAGTTGAAGGTAATATAAAATAAAAAATATGACATAAATTATACTAGAAAATTTATAACGTTTATTAGGTTGGATAAAAATAAAATTTATTTCCATTAATTTAATGTAGAATCTTGTATCAGAATTCAAAAACAAAAAACATAAACGTTCTATCTGTGAGTAATTCGAGCCATGTTTCCACACACTTATAAACGATTAAATCTAAGCTGCTTTTAGAACAACATACTTATTTAATAGTTAATAAAAATGATGAATTTTGATTTAAATGTTTGTGAATTTTATAAATTTACTCAATTTCAATTCTAATGGAATATTTAATTACTAAATTCTAATTTTTTTTTTTACATTTTGCTACAGTTGAGAATGTAGATTCCGATTTGTCTTTAGCTTGTACAAATGTATGGTCTGCATAAGAAAGGTCATAATATTTTATGAATAGCATGTTGTATGAAACAGATCTCTTATAAAATTTGACTTGATTATTTTTGTTAATACGTATTCCCCTAAAACTAATCATGTAAACTTGCAAATGAATCGATAAATTAAAACTGATGGTTTTAGAAAATAGTTCGACGAATAAGTTCATATGAGTAGGTATTTATTATCATTTTAACCCTCCTTAAATGCATATTTTGTAATTTACACAGTTGATAATAATACGTATTCGTTAATATCGACAATTAAGCAATAAACATATATAAATATATGATTCGTATTCAATAGATGTTATAAATTAAATATGTGGAATTTATGAGTAATAAAAGGAAGGTACTTCGGAAAGTAATTAATTATTATTTAAGGCGTCTCTCCATTCTTTTCAAATCTCTTAGGTAAATAAATTTGTTGCATTATAAAAATTTTATAAACTATAGCTTACCATTCCACAACCATAGACACGTACACACGTGATCACTAATTACAAATTCAATTGTACAATTTACATGGTTTGAAATAATTGCGCAAAGTCGGAATACACGGTGCTGTTTGAGGAAATCGAAGCAGGTGACAAGTTTCCAGAATCCGAAACTAAAATAAAGCATCAGCAACGTCACCAAATGTTAATATCACGCTTTCAAACGGCTCTGGCCCAACGCAACGCAGCTAAATCCATCAACAACACATACCACCAGATCCATGCTATTCTCAAGAAGGTTTGCACTGTTAATTTTTTTGCCATCTGAGAAAACGGTTTTGCCATCGTAACGCGATCCCTTATCAGATCCGAATTCTTTATGGCAGATGATTATCTATAAAAACGAATGAGTTAATACTTTATACAATTTAAACACGTATTGTTTTTAAAACTTGTATTATTCTTAATGTTGCTGCAGATATAATTGTTTTTATGCTACTGATATAGCCATCTTTTTAACGATATTTTATATGAATTTTAGAAAACCACATTTGAAGTATTGAATTGAAATTAATTGAAATTAATTGAAAATATAATTATTCGACTTAATTAATTGATGAGGCCGTGGGTAGTTGAATCGATGAGGATTATTTGTATTTAAAATATAGCCGATATATTATAGGCAAGCGTATCAGTTATCATTTTAACTAGATGTAGCTTATACAAATTTTCAACCGCATTAGTAGTTAATTTACTCTAAACATATGAAGATAATAATTATTTTTACCAAAGGCTACTTGAATAATAAACTTGAACAATAGTTTTATCTTTAATCTTACTTATTATAAATTTAATTACTTGATATAATTATGAAGTGAACTTTTGTACATTTACTATTAAGATTTTTAAAAGCTTAGAAACTATAATTTTTGTTCCATAAAGATCACAATTTTCAAATAAGTAAGATAACAGATAAAAAACAGATAATTGGAAAACTTGAAAATTTATCATTACCAATCATTGACTTTATATTGAATCTTCATGTCCGCGTGACTAACTCTGATTCTATTAATCGCGATGTTGCGATCCAATTGTTATTTCAAACGTGCATCTATTTACAAAATTAGAACTAAAGTCTCGTTTAATTATTTTCAAAGATGCATGCTGCCTTTTTCACAGTCTAAAATAGTTATAATCGATAGGAAGCGTCTCCATTTTCATAAAAAAAAATTGATAAATAATTATTATTTATTCCATTCGCTTTATCATAACTCTATAATAAAATCTATGAAACAGAATAAAAGATAAAAAATTAAAAGTATAAAATTCGAAACAGATTTTAAAGGTATAACTCATATCATCTTTATTTAATTCTACTAATGTGAAATAAAAATTGGTATATATTATTTTCCTTCCAACACTTTATTTACACTTATTTTTGCAGCATATTTTAAGAAATAAACTATTCAAATGAAAATAATAATTATTATTCATAGAAATTTGAACATTTATATTTTATTATATAACAATTTTATACCATAGAATGCTTGTATTTTAAATAAAAATGTACTTTTAATCAATTTGCTCAAATATCTCAAAGAGAATAGTTATTTTTAAAAATAAAAATTCTACTCATACAAGCGACATCGATTTGGTAATAAAATACGCAATTTCGAATTTCTTTGAAATAATAGTAAAAAAAATAATGATCTGAATTCATCTATTTACAAAAAGGACTCCATGTATTTTGATTGTGTATTGAATGCTCTACGAGACGACCAAAAGACTCAATCCTCTATGATTTATAAGACAACCATGGTCGGCCAATTAGCAACTGAGAATTTAGATGATATTCGGAAAAGATATAAAAAAATAGCTCATGATGTCTGGATAAATATGAAGGAACGCGAGCAAAGTCTAGGCGACATGAGGAAAAAAGTTGATGATGTCTGGGAGTTCGCGGTTTCCCTCGTCAGAGTCGATGTAAAGTATAATACTGTTTTTTTGTAAAAATATATCTAATCTAATATTTTATTAACTTATAAGTATGTATTAAAATTTATTTGCTTCTACAATTGAAACATGAAAGCAACTCAAACAATTTCATCCCAATCAATCGATTTTAGAATTAATAAATTCATTCATTGTGAACTTTGATTACTTTCATTTAATTACTATATTCAATTGGAAACGTTGAATGTCTACATTTACTTTTTCTAACATTTTAAAGATTTTATACCAAAACTAATTGCGGTTTTTATGAGTGAAGAAATCTGAATTACTGCAATTGAATAATCACTTTTATTTTATTGATAAATATATAATTAAATATTATATTTAAGTTTCAGCGAATTAGATCTCTCATAATCTATACAAGAAATGAATAAAATAATTTATACATCGTAAATTCTATGGACAGAAGTATAAATAAAAAATTATTTATTTATATTTTTGTTGTAGAGTGAAGCTAATCTTATGAAAAAGCAAAAAAGGAAAACAGTAGATATAGATAAAAAATTAGAGAATCAAATACAGCAGCTTGAAAAAACTTTCAATATTATGAAAGATTCTATGATGATCCGGTCATACGAAGAATTGTTTTTAAGGTACATTTTTATAATTATATTTTTAATTTTAAAGAATCATATTTCAAATTTAAATTAAAAATTAAATATATTTTTATGCAAGATAGGCTTGACGATCAAATCAAACAAAAAACAAGACTGTCTCGTCTGTATGAACGTACTTTAAAACAACGTGAAACTGAATTAAGTAAAAAAAATCACGCAGACTTGATGTTGAAAAACCTACATCATTCTATGGTGTCTACAACTACAAAGTAAATTAACATGTGTTGCAATTATATCATGAGAAATTACTTATGTCTGCATAAAAATTTTGTTACTGGACAAAAAAGCTTTATTAGGAACGTTATGAATAGGAACTACTTTAACTTCACCCCAAAAATTTAATTTTAAGGAAAGAGAGTACTGAGATTATCTAAAAAATAAATATTTTTACTATTTATATTGGTTTAAGTAGCAGATAAAAAATTTTGCGAAATGTTACTACATAAAGTAAATCAATTATACGAAAGTTTTTAACTACTAAATATGATTTAGCTTAGTTAAATGACCTTATCTTACTCTTATATTAAACATTAACTAGAAAATTAAAATGACAAATTATTTTAGTATAAATTTTGACTTATATATAGAAACAAATTTTAATTAGTAAATTGAAGAAATTTTTCATTGTCTTGTTATTACAAGAAAATTAATTTTAAAATTTGCAATCAATAAAAATTAACAAAAATTGATTAAAATGTATGCATATTACAATTATAAGACAAAAAATTCAAAATAAAAAGAAGTTGATTTATGTACTTTGTTGAATAACTACATCAAATCAAAAGGCAAAGTTTATGTTTAATTATTATAAAATTTCAATTTTACTAAGATGTAAAATCCAATCATTCTTACTTTTACTATTCTGTGAATAAGAGAACTATTTTTACAATATATATATTGTAGGTACAAAACTGATAAAAAGGCAATGCAAGAACAAATTAATGAAGAAAAAAGTCGAGTCGAAAAAAATAGTGAATTAATAGATTCTCAAGGAAAATTGCTAATGCAGATTCGAATGGCTCTACAAAATATTGCTGGGATGCTCGTCTGTGTTAAAGGTAAAGTAATTCCACCACCAAAGGGTAAAGAGGATACAAAAGGTTCTACTATGGATTCTGAAACGAAAGAAATTCAACAAGCAAGTGCAACAAAAGATCATAAAGAAAAACGTAAAGAGATATGTGATGGGTTCGTTGAAAATGAAGGTATGTATGAAAAAATATGAAAAAAAATATAAATTAACATACTAATTACTACTATGTCAATCAAGTATTCGTGAAATTAGAGAAAAAGCTTACTGTAACAATTATACTTAATATTTGTTATTATTAGAAATAATACTATATACTAATACAATCGATTTATCAAAATAAATTATAAACAATTTAATCGTAAAAATAGTTCTTTTAAGAAATATCGAAAAGTTACAATTTCAGAAAAATCAGATTTCAATGAATTTTCAATCAACATTTTAGCTGAGTCAATAAACAAATAATCAATATTCTTTAAAATTTATATGCAAACGTAATTTGTAAGATGTAAAATTTAACGAGTTAATAAAAGAAACCATAATTACTCGTATTTATTGAGAAAAGGCATAAACCTTTATTTTATTTCAGGAATAGCATTACTTCAACAAGTAAGTCGAAAAGCAGCAACATTAGTCGGACTAGCAAACTTCCAGCTTACTAAAGATAGACAAGAAAAAGCTCGCGATATGTATGAAAATTACATTTCTGATTATCGATCAAAATTGGCATTTATAAAAAATGCTCAAAAGCAGTCTGGTAAGTTGTTTGGAAGTTTTAACAAATAATTAATTGATAGTTTAAAATAATAGAGCAAATTATTTTCTATAGCATAAGCCATAAAATATATAATATTAATCTATTTAATTTCTATAAGATATTAAGCTTTAAGTAAATTATTTTTATATAATTTTTAATACCGACAAAAGAATTCTTTTGTTAATAATAAATTTATATTACAATCTAAACTAATGATTGTGTGTGCTATAGGTATACACTTTGAGCATGAAGCAGTAGATTCTAGTGTTCTTACACGAGCTGATATCAAGATGAAAAGTAAACAAATTGTTGAAGCTAATGCTAAAGAGGATTGAACCTGTATATTTTAAAAACGATAAAAACATTTAATATTTTTGCAAATTTATATTTTATTATATAACTTTATAAAGTTCATAATTTTTATATAAATTTTTTATAGAATTTATAATTTAAAAATTTGTACAAATACACTTATTTAAACGCTTTCGCCCTGCCAAAACCCAGACGCTCATTTTGTATTTCGGTTACCAGCCAAGATGGTGTGCCTGGCTCAATTTTGTGAGCATTTGGATATTTAAGAACTTCTGGATATTTAAACGGATGCTCCTTTGCCAATTTCTTTAATAAAAATTCCTTATTAATTTGTTTTGGGTCCCTATATTTGTCCATGTATATATTGAAAGGCTGCCTTTTAGGAAACCATACTTGAGGTTTTAAATAAGGTTGTGGAAAATCATACTCAAATGATGGACACTCCATATCTGCAAGATTAAACAAGCATGTAAAAATTTAACAGTTTTGAACGATAGTAATAATTTTATTAATTTTAATAGAAAATTATATTCAATTGAAACTTTCTTCATAATAATTAATTGATATTAAATGTATTATAGAATATGACAGTATCTGACAGTTTAGTAATATAAAAATAATGTACAATAAAATGAATTCATATTTTACTTACTTAATACAGTATGATAAAACTTTTTAAGTGAATTGTCATAATCTGACTGAAAAAATGCAAGACCAGCTGGTGTCAGATAGTCTTGATGCTTAGCGAGAAAATCAAGTGTTTTCCAATTTCGATCGATAAGATTTGTGCTAAAAATAATATTTTCATATAATTTTTACATAAATAATATATTAAATGCATGAATAGACATGTTTATTATTAGATTGAACAAAATGAAGTATACCATGGCTGTTCCTTTTTATACTCTGAAAAATCTATCTTCTTATCTTGTCTATACAACACAAAAATATATCTACAATATCCTATACCTTTTGCTGGAAACGGTCTTATATAATCTATTATTTGTTCTCCTTTAGTTACATCACTTCCTGGTATATTACCACTGAAACAATAATCTTTTGGTTATTCATATCAACAATACTAAATTTTATAAATATTTACACTAAGTTATTAAATTTATAATTGAATAGTTAGAAAAATTAATTAAAGTTGAATTTAACATTATCGAGTAATAGCACCTTAGAAAATTTGAGTACTATAACAAAAAGAAACTTACACAAACCAATGGCAGTATTCCGTATTTGGATCAGAAAAATTACCATCAGGTGTTGTAAATAGAAGTGTCCACAAGGTATCAGGTTCAGAATTATAACTTACTGATGGTATTCTGTTTGCTTCATATGATTTAATTAAATTTCCTCTGTAAACACATGGCTCAAGATATTTATTAAATAGGATAAGTAATTGATAATGGAACTACAGGATAAAAATAACCATTTTTATACAAATCATTATATATTCCATAATGTTCAGCAACTTTATGAATATCCATAGGAGCACTTGTAAGAAGCCATTCACTTGTTTGTTCTTTAAGTTCAATAAGTACTAGAAAATAATAATTGTATAATTTATACTAAAATTATCTTTTAAAAAAATATAAGTGATATAAAAAACATTTTTAATGATTACCAAAACTAAATCATAAAATGGAAATAATCATTTTTTAAATATTTAAAAATTTAATTTATGTTAATTTTGTATCAAATGAAATATAATATAATAATTAATCAATTGCTTTAAGAAAAAGAAAACTATAATAATTAATATTTTGAATCAAAATAATAAAGTATAAACATATGTAAATATGAATAAGAAATATTATGAACTCACTATAAATGTTAATTTTTAAATTACAATTCAAATTTTAACAATAAACGTTAAATACTTACATTTATTAATGCGACTTAGTCTTTCCAGTGTAGGATCTACAGAATTGGCTTTTATAATTTTTTTATAAGATTTCTTGTAATCTTTACTAATATAGTTTTTTAAAGAAAAACCAATATCTACTTTTGGAATTGCATTTTGCTGTTTTATTTCTAAACAAACAATCACATAATACAAATAAAAAGTTGATTTATTTAATGCTTATTAATTATCAAAAAGCAAAGTTAACCTGCAATACGTTGCCTTAAGTTACGAGCTAAATGCGGAGGTTTTCCTCTAGAATACCTTAACCGGATTTGAGTTAAATTCACAGAATTTATAGATAATAACTTAAAAATTCGAGTAGTCATTGTTAACCAGTTTTTTTGGTTAATTATAAAATAACTTATATTACATAGAAAACATTCTGTTCCCCATTTGACCAAATAAAAATACACTATAGGTAAACATGCAATGCAAGTGTAACATCCCGACCGGTAATTCAGAAAACTTATTATTTGACATATAGTGACATCTTAACATAAGTTAAGTAATTATGTTTGGAATGCTCCTGTCGATATTCGTGTAGCGTTTTCTAATTTACTAACATATGATATGCAAATTGCATATGATTTCAAAAACAAATCCTTCAAGAAAATTTCCATTAAGTAAAATACATTTTTATAAATATAATTATAATTAAAATTATAACAATAATTTAACAAAAATATAGACAATAATTATTTGGTAAAGTTTGTTTTTATTCCTATTAAATAATTCAAGATCATTTCCTTATAAATTTTTTAAAATGATTAATTTGTCTGGAATTTTAATTTATGTACATATATTTGAAAATTTTATTTTATACTTATTTGATAAATTAATAAAGAAAGTGTTGAAAAAACATTGTTTTAATACAACAAGACTGGAGATTAATATTTTAAAAGTAAAATAATTTTTTATTGAATTATTTAAAATTAGACATGATAAACGAGTTGTTAAGAATATCAAGGTCTCTAAATTATGAAGCTATTTTTTGTATTAAAATTTTCTAAGAATAGTTTAATCATTTGAAAAAAAAACATTTGACTTGAGTCAATTTCAATAATACTTTATTCAAAGATTATGTAATATTTATTCATTCCCGATCTTATCTGCAAAATTTAATGTGTAAATATTTTTCACCATACATAATTAACAATAATTATGAAAAATTTCATGTTGTAACTATAATTTTCGAAATCATTTGTAAATAATTTGTAAAATTAATCAACTTTATTCAGTAATATGAATAAATTATTAATATTTAGAACCTGATTTTTTTTTAATTAATTAAATTATTTATTTATATAATTAAATTTTCTTTATTTAGAAAATATATCGATAAAATTAAGCTTTCTTAAAATTAATTTGAAAAATTGTTCGTGAATATATAAATTATAGCCATTAAATCAAACGAACTAGTTTTAACGAAAATGAAATTTTAATATACTTTTTATCTTGTTTACATTTTAATAAATTCACAAGAAAAAGTGTAATGAAATTCTATAAACTTTAAACATGTAAAGTAATTAGATGTGTTTAAAAATAATACATTTTTTAAATTATCTCGATATAGTAAAATAAAGTATTGTTCCTGTCACCTACAATTTTAAAGCTGTTTTCATTTCTATAAAAATATTTTAGTTTTGCTTAATAAAAAATATGTCGAAATAAGTCAAAGTTTTGGATAATTTCTAGGACAATCATTTTTAAGAAAATCTATGTAAGTAGTTTAACTCATATCAATTTGAGGATATTATTTTATTTTGTAATATTTATCGATAAATAATTGAGGACAATTATTCGTTTTAATATTTTATTATATATTGTAGGTAAATTTACATAATAAAAACTGAAATAATTCTAATGACATTTCTTTTAAATTTAAAACGAATACAACTTACATATTATTTCGGATTCCAGTAATGATATATATTATGCATTAACTAAAAACAAACTCCTGCAGTTCATGAACAGTAAGGAATTGGATAAAAATAACTTTTGGTCGATCTTTTTAAACCTTTAAACAGATTAAGTCCATTAATAACTTAAGCTGCACTGATTTACAACAATGAAGTGTATAAGCAGTCCGTATTAAAATCGCTCTATCCGGAGACTCCAACTTTCCGTTCATCAAAGCGAGCAATACAACAGGATTATTACCAAGCAGTGCCCAAAGTACCTCTTAATTAGGTACCATATACTTCGCTGGAGGGAAGGACGTTACAAAGGGCGTGAAAGAGATTGAGAAATAAAGAAAGGCAGGTAATGCAGTGTCCTGCATTAATCAGCACGAGAGTCCTGCAGCGCCCCCTTCGACGGCTCCGGTCACACAAGCGCTCAGGCAAACACCGTCGGGTTACGTGCGTTTACGGCGTTCCGATGTTGAGCGCGTGCTCTGCTTCAGCCAACCGCTGCGCGGCTTTCCTGAGCCACCACCACGATTTCTAGCAGCGGTAGCGGCAGCAGTTGTCAGGTTCTCGCCGTAGCGAACGGTACATTTTTTGTTAAGACGCCCTTTCTGTTTCCCTCCAACACTGTGAAAGATTGCGCGAGCGCGATCGATTTCGAGTCACCGATTCGTTCATTTTCCAGACGCATCAACCACTATAATTCGCGAGACCGGACTCGGACTAACCGTCGATTTGTAACATATCCGCAAACAAGAGAGGAGACCGCGTCCGGGAATTAAGCGCAACGGACGTGTGCGCAGGATTCGCGCACAGAGGGTAAAAGATATTAAGAAAGTGCGAGAGAGATAAAAGCACATGCGAGCGCGGACGCGTACGATTACACCGACAAGCCCTTCTCGCCCTAACCTCCAAAGGGGAGTCGAGCCTTCGCGCAACGAGTCCTTGCGCGCGGGGAAGAAGCAACAGAGGCGAAAGTGCCGAAAAACCCAAATGGGATAGTAGGGAACAAGTGATTTGGTCGCGCGAGTGTCTGTGTGTGTACGCGTACCTGTGCACAAGAGGCGAAAGGAGAGGGCCGCGCGCATTGATACAGCACGGTAGGATAGAGTTCACCTTCGTTGAAAGAGGGAGAGAGAAAGAGAGAGGAAACCGTTCGATAGCGCAAAAGAAGCCAGAAGAGAGTATGGGAATACTGACTTTACAGTGATCCATTCATCCCGTAAACAAAGGGACTGTCGGTTTCATCGATTGGTGTACAGCGCCAGTGCGCCCTTCAACCTGACCCGATTCTCGCGGTTAGCAGCAGGTGCACTCGCGGAACGCGATACGATACGATACGGATTTACATTTGCCGAGCAGTCCTTCCACCGTTCAAGGTTTTTCAGAAATTATCGCTCTCGAAGAACAATAAAAAGTAAGCGGTAGGATCGACGGACGGCATACTAGTGGCGCCGTGGTGGGAGTGACAAGGATGCGTTGAGTCTTCCGGCGGGAAAAGTGCACGTCTGTCCTTTCGTCCGTTGCACGCTGCGGGGACTCGTTCATCTCTGCAGTGTTGTGTTCCGCATACCGCGAATAGTCGTTTCGTCTTTCGCTGCCCGCCGACTACAGGCGCTTCTCCTGATCTCTTCGAGCGCCAAACGGACAAGACATGACTTCGCTTTAAGAAGCCAGGGCTATCAACCGAGGAGGAGCGTAATAGAATCATGTCCCATTCGAGTCGACTAGAGCACTGTAGTAACCTCCCGCAGAATTTCAAGTGGATTTCTTTTGCCTTCAATAAAACATAGCCCGAATCTTTACCGGGTATTCCTAATCGCGTCAGAAAAACAATAGAACGATTTGTTAGGAACAGAAGAAGCAGCGTCAAATCCGAAATACTGATACAACGAAAAAATGACGGACCTTCTGATCGGCCTGTCTTCGCCAACGTTCGTCAGCAACGGGGTCGGGGTTCCGGTCACGAAGCCCGAGGTCATCTTCCGCAACCCTGGCGGGGCCGGCCAATTATTCCGCAACTCCGAGATGAGACACTCTCGAAGCGAAGACCTCCTGGGGCCGGCGTCGAACCGCAGTCCCTCGCCGCCTCCGGTGATGGCTGCAGCAGCCTCGGAGGACGACCTCGTGGCCACGAGTGCGCTCAGCGGTACGAGTCCTAGGCCCAGTTGCGGCTTGCTAGGTCCGAGACCTCCGGGCTCGCCGGGGCTGCTGGCGGATAGAGTCGACCCCGAGGACTCCATTAGGGATATCGTCACGGAAAACGACCTGTACAGGTGAATTTTGAAATTTTGTCATTTCGCTTGCCACGAGTGCTTGCAAAAGCGTTGGTGCGCGGATTCAGGAAGGCGTGCAGGGCAATAAAATGGAAGTCTAACGAGCAATTACGAGGCGAATGTTGACAGAATGGCATTTGAAGAACAACAGACCTAACAGCAAACATAATGATTAGTACTTAAATTTTTGTTGAAAAATAATCGATTTGCACCAAGAAACGCTTATGTGTATTTCTCGATATCTTTTTAAACTTTTGCTATGATCTCTTTCCTCGTAAAAGCACGAAGACGATTTATTAGAAAATTTACCAAACAAATCATTAGCTCGGCGAACATTTTAATGAATTTTTATTTTACAGGGGGCAAAGTCAATGTAGCTAGCAATGTGTTTTTATTTCTAAATTCTAAACACACTCTCAGTACTTAGGTGCGGTTTTGAGTCCTTCAATGATTAAATGATTGCATTTCGAAAATATATTATATAAGCATAGCTTCGTTCTTTATTGTATTCTTTCACAGTGAAATAATTAAGTTGATAATTTTCTTATTATTCAACAATTTATCTCGCATATTAGAAAGACAAAATATCTTTATCCAAAAATACCATTTATAATTCCATAGTTATGAAACATTTTCGAGATAAGTAAATAAGTTTTGTGAAAGTCACTCATATATTTACGTTTATATTCACGAAGGGAATTTAGAAAATGTGATATTAGAAATACATAGTTCTAGTTTTGCATATATTAATTGCTAAACAATCAAATATACACATACATTCATAGTAAAACTTTTAACTTCTTTCTATATCTAATAAAACTTCTGTCTATATACTTGTACTTTTTTTTTACCATAACAATAGAAAGTAACAAGATATAATAAATTTAAACAAGAATAATAATACTGGAGAAATATTTTATTTTTATAAATAATATGAGGTCTATTTGTATTTTAATTTTGAAACAATCTAATATATGAAACAAAATTCAAAATAAATTGTTCCACTTCTATTATCAATGTTGAATTTTTAATTTTTATAAAAAATATATATAAATAATTTATATGTGGTTATTTATTTAACAAAGCCTTCAATTTAAATAAAACTTTAAACTTTCGGTTGAACGTTAAAAAAATTTACTTTTCAGTTATACCTTTACTCGAAATACATATTTAATATAAGATTCAAGATACATTTCTTATTTCATTATTACATTCTCTTTTTTAAACACTATTTTTTAACGAATTTTTAAATGTTTATTAATATAATTAAGTTTAATAGATTGTATATATTAAAAATTGATACATTTTTTCGGTTATTTGGAAGAAATTTAGATTATTTCCTGCAATACTTATACTATCCTTTGCTATTTTAGATGATTCAAGAAATTATTTTTTTTTTAATATTGTACAAGCACTTTTGTAATATCAAGATTTAAAAGTAAGAGCAAATTAATAATATAATAGTGTAAAAACTAAAAAAATTTTTTTTCAAATGAGAAATATATGATATATGGTATGAATCTATATTTGCAAGACCATTGAATATTTTTTGTTTTTTTTTCAAAATAGAATGTATATTTGCAATACCATTGAATATTTTTGGTTTTTTTTTCAAAATAGAGTTATTATATTTATTATGAATTTATTTATGAATAATAATTTAAAAATAGAGATACTAAAATAGCTGCTCAAACGATGCCCACCACTAACCTCACGGTCTAACCTTACGGTTGCATTATTTAACCTAGAACAAAAAATAAACGATTTGAATAACAATTCGAAGAACAATTTGAAGAACATTCAGAACTATAGATATGCATTTTAATATGTATTTTCATCTTAAGAATATTCACTCAAGTAGAATTTGTAAATCCAAGATATATCCGAGATTCCCTCTTCCAAATAAATTTTAATACTTAACAACTCGAAAAGTACTATTGCAAAATCGATATGTAAGTCGTTGGATTATTTTGAGTAAATATTGTTGCGAATTTTCAAATGAATTCACTAAGATTAAAAAAATTACATTTTACGTATTGTTTTTCAATATACGTTTTATCATTTTTATACCGATATCAATGTTTTATACACAAAAAGAACTATAATTAAAATAAAACTGTATGAAATGTATTTTTATTACAAAAGATCTATTGAAAGAGTAATGTTGTCAAATGGCACTAATCCTTAATTTAACTTAAGACAATAAAAAAATAATTAGACACAAAACTTGAATGTTCTCAAAGATGATTTAAAATATTTTTAATTTAGTAAGAAAAACATTTTCAAAAGAAATTTAATAAAATTCAGTTTGAATTATAAATAAATATTATCTGTTTATTATGTAATCCATAAAATATTTTTAAGAAATATTATTTCATATCATGTTTATAATTTGTTACGATAAAAAATACTAGTATTTAAAAAAAAACGTTGATTTGATAGCCATTAGAAATAAATTTTTCTCATACCAACGGATTTTATTCTGCTGTAGACGTCCATAACAATTGTCAATAGAGTCCTTAAACAATTAAAATATGTATAGAACAATATCCTCGATATACTCTTACATTCTTGTTCTTCAATAAAAAAGAAAATATTTTTCTTTGAACTTGAAATGAAACATTTACAAAATCTATTAAATTAATGTTGTACAAAGATAAGAATGTTAGATGAGATGCAATATGATTGGTATAAAAATTGTATAAAGTAAATAATTATTAATGTCATTTATAATTATTTTATTCATGGATTGATTTCGTAACGCATTTTTACGTGACTCGTGAATTTTTTAAAGGGCAACGAACGCGTTTCTTTGGCAAAGTTTTCTACTTCTCAACCTTGTTTCTTGGAAATGCACTTTTTACTATAGTTCTATTCTTTATAGCCGCGTAAAATTGCTCTCGATATCGAAGTACTTGTATAACGGCTTACGTGTCGGAGCTCCATTTTTAAATATTCTATTTATAAAATAATTTCGTTTCAAATATAACTGATTTCTAAATTTAAAATCGCTGCGCGACTCCTGAAATAGTTTTTGATCACCTGAAATTATTATTGTCGCCTATAAATATTATTATTTTTATCTTAAAATAACTTAAACTCTTTCGGTTTAATGGTCGTCCAAGGCATACACACACGCGTACAATTTGATGGAAGAGGTGAATGAAATTTATAAATACGCACGGTTCGGTGCCAATAATTTACAATTAGAAATCCTACGCACAACGTAAACAGATCCCTCCAAAGAAAGGTCAAATTCCATTAGCTGCTTTTATTTATATTAATTAGCAATTCATCCGTGTTTTCGATGATTTCCAATGTATTTCAATTCATCTTTACCGTCCGCAGCCTTTAAAAAGCCTTTAAAAAGCCTTTAAAAAGCCTTTAAACTGTTGAATCTCATATACTTGGCTGCATTAAGTACAATACCTCTGGCAGAACTTGCAAATAAAAATGCTCGCGAGATAAATTGCGATGACCGTAAAAAATCGCCGATGAGAGCCCCGCGATAAATAATCACGCATGCGCGTGTAACGACATCGATGCGGGAATGCAAGGGTACGTGTAGTAAGTATCCTTACCATTGAGGAATGCATCGCTTCCTTACATTCTCCAGGTTTTACTTTACGATTTTCAGAAAATGCGTTGGTAGCGTTTCGAATAACCGCGAATAAACTCGTGTGACGCTGGAACTTTATTTAAAACGGTAACCTTTCATTACTTTGTACTTGTTTAATAACACCGGATTTTTGTTTGAGATAGGAGCGAACACTTATAAGAAACGAAGAAAAATGCTTTTTCAAATAATAGATACAATGTTTTCAACGAAAGTTTACAAGGAGGCAGAATACTGTAAAAAATTTTAATGGCAAAATAAAATTGTAAAAAAGTGTACAAAGTTAAATCGAACTAACAGTGACTTAAAGGTGAAAAATGTATTTTCAACTAGAAAACTAGGCGCCAATCAAAAATCGATTTTAACCATTTTTACTTTATAACATGTTTATAAAACTTTTTTGCATTAAATACAAAATTTAGCGTTTAATTTCGTAACGCAGAGTTTAAACAACTTTTCTTCAACGTATACGACATCTTTACTTGCTTATTTAAGCTCGTAAGTGCTAAAAAGGATTACGTAAAAAATGCTTGTCAATATCAATAGACATAAATTATAATTCAGTAATTACAATGGAATTAGTTGTTTCATGCAACAATACACTTTAGAAATCTATGTTGTCGAATATTTGGCAAAATTAACTAATAAAAAATTGAATAATGATAAACGACAATGCATTACAACGTTGATATAAAAATTGCAACGATCGCAAGCAGGTAAATTATTAGAAAATGTGTATTCAGTACTCAATAGATAATTCGTATTTTTATTGCTTTTTGATAAGAAACATCCTGTATGATAAATAAGTAATTTCGTTTTTAATTTAAATTTCGAGACTGTAAGCTTACACCTTTCGGTCGTTTGTTTTAAATGCACATACAGATTCAATTATTATTTTTATTGCACCACTCGTTGATTATTTATGGTGAGCGATAAACTGTTTCAAGGATTAAAAACATTATTTAAGGAAAGTTAGACTTATTTGAATTTAATAGTTAGTCATCCGTTATGCTTACACATATAATTTAAAGTTGTGCGCTTGAAACTCGGGTTAAAATTAATAATGATATAACTGCAAAAGACAGTAAAAGCTGTTGTAAAAACAAATACCGCTATTTTTATAAGGCATAACAAATAAGTAATGTCATGTTTAAAGAAATTAAAAAGTAACTTTGCGTTGATTTATTTTTAATATTTACACGATGTAGTAATACAGGGCTTAATTCGTTGTGAGAAAAGTGATCGTCTTTGGATACTAGAAGGGGTCGACGACTAGTCGAAGCATAAACGTGCACCTTAGAAGGATATTTCAATGCACAGTATTAAAACTTGATTACGAATTAACTATTTTCTCAGGCCCAAATTAGCCACGATTCTTACGGCGTGATGTAAAGCATAAACATTGTATAAGCAACCGAAAGAACTTGTTTCCCTTCTTCTCGTGTCCTGAACTTATGTAATGCAAGGCTCAAGCAACGAGCCTCGATCAACAGTAACGTTAGCAAGCTTTTTACGATTCGGAATGAGCCGAAGCCTTCCGGGAGTCAGATTTGCTCGCTGTTTCAGTAAACCCGTCAAATACTCACGATACAACGTTCGATGTTCGCAGGTTCGTGCTGTTCAAAAGGCACTACGATAAGTACGTGGCGCTGGCTACCAGGTACGAGGAGGCAAGGGGACTTGCTTATTACCTTGAGGAGCGTTATCACGAAGTCAAGGTGAGTTATATTGCTGAACTACTTTTGTTGGCTTTCTTTCCCGCGTAAGCAACCTAACTGATATTAAAAGGCAACTTCAGCTTGTCTCGATCAAACTCTATATTTACAAAATAATCGGCGCTTTTTCGTAATCATATGTAAATGGTTAACCGGATGACTTTAATATCCCGGATAATTGATATCTACGATGCATTGGATTGCTTTTTGCATAGGTAATTTAAAGCTCGTGATCAAGATCACGCGGGCGCAGCTTCGATCGATCGCAAAGAATTTTTGCTGCTTTTCTTTTTAAAGAATAATTTAAGTAACTCATTTGGAATTCTTTCGAGTGAAAATACCAAAGCGAAAACTATTAAATCGTTGACGATCATCTATAAGTAAATATCGTGAATTTTCGCACGTTCCCATTAACGAACGCTTTCGTTAACAACTAGAGTAGTTTCTTTATTAGATGCAGCGATACAGAAATGACGCACTTGTACTTAACAGCGCTGATATCATTGCATTGAGAAATTATTATTTGTAACCTCTAAGACTGACCAAATTGCTAGAGCGAATCGAGCTCATAAATGTAGGTGAGCATATTACTTGCACTTTTCGTTATTATCACAACTCAATTAACAAACTTCTATTATAATATTTCCCAGCGGAAAAACTCGCTTCGGTCTCTCACATACGCGTATTCCGTAGTTGCATCTAAAAAACGCGAAGGAACTACGTTAATTAAAATCCATGAATACTCAGTCCTCCGTATTTTGATGCAGATATGCACTCGTAGATTTCAAAAATTAAGATACCGGATGTCCATGGAACAAAACAAAAATTAGTTATAAACAATTTTTGGTGTAACATAGTCTCACATTGTATATCCAGAAAATTGTAAGAAAAATATGTGGAAGTCCTGAAATTAGAATTATGCGCGCGGAGTTGTTAGAATAATAATTTCAAAAATGAGTGGGATAAAGCTATGTATTATAAATTGGTTAAGCTAGATATAATTTTGCGAATATTGTAATAAATTTTTCTAATAAACGTGATATTTGAAATTTTATACATAATATATATATATATATATATATATATATAATTTAATGAACTTAATTTATTAAGTATATTATTTATAGATTTATAGATTTTTCCATTCCCCTCAAAATTAATAGGCTCGAGTATTGGAAATATGTAGACTTTTCCTGCGTCTACGAAAACAATAATGAAACTCGATAGTTAAACGTGTGTTCGTTAAACTCAATCAATAAGAAGGAAGAGTAATTATGCCGTCGACCCATTGCGCTTTAACACTATGCGTTACACAATAATGACACAATTGAATCAATGAATTTCTTATCCGGATCTCATTTTATCTCTACGAGCAAATAAAAAAAGGACATGACTTTCCTTTATGCGAATAATTCGAAATAGTCGCAACATGTCGTGTACTATATACTATATAACTGTGTGTCATAACTCGAATCATATCGTTTTGGGTTAAACCGCTTTGTACGTGCAGCACAGAATCGTCAGGCACTGCATTGTGTTGGTTGGCAAAAGTGCTCATTCATGCTTCAATAAAATATGCACTGCAGACAATCAACGGATTTATGTATGAATATTTGTATATTCAAAATGCTCAAAATACCAGGAGTAGTTGTGCAATAATCCAATATTACATAATAAATTGTACGGGACGACCGCGTCAATTGTAAGTATGTAAGTTTTCAGATTACTCATTAAATTAGCAAGTCACTATATACGGGCTCCTGTGTTTTCATTAGTAGATTACGCTGCACGTAAATCGATCTGCTCTGATTTTGTACCACTTGACCTAGACTAGAAAAAAGGCGCAGATTATTATGAATAAATTTAAATTTCATCAGCTTCTTTATAATTCTTTGACTGTTTTACGGAAAAATGTATTATACCATTGATCAGGATGGAATTTTTTCGTGCTTTGGCTTTTTGCTATTGGTGATAATGATCGTGTGTGGATTTAGTGTGCAACGAAATGCAGGAATTTTATAATTCTGGTTCGTATTTGTATTATTAAAATACAAAATATTTTACTCCCTGTTACTTATAATTATTAATGTATTAATATATATTTTCGATGCTCTTGTACAGATGTGGTGCTGTCAGTGGAAAAATAATAAAAACATTGATAATTGAGTATTACAGTAATAATAAAGCATTCATTATTTCTTTCACGACTTAAAAATATTAATAATTATAAATCAAAGGTCTTGTTTAAAGTTGTTTTTTCATTAAACGTCCATGAGGCTTCGTTCGGCTAATTTTTTTATCTAATCGATCTTACAGCCACAATGTCGTACAAAAAATTTACTTTCGTTGTAATTTTAATACCAATAATACATGAGAATTTTAATTATAAGCGCGTGTGCTTTTTTAACACTCAATTGTCTTTTTTAGATTAGGAGTAACCATTATAAAACTAACAAAGACTTGATACAAAAAATACTGATTCGTTGAAGTTCATACGTCTCTAAACGTACGCAAAGAACGCGATAAACAAATTAGAAGTGAGCTAGTTATCTGCAATTAAATATTCAATTGATACAATTAATTAATATATCGTGTTACCATTGTGAGTAATTAATTAATTAATTTGTTTAGTTTCGATTTATCTGTGAATCAACTTTGTACTTAGCTTAGTAAGAGGTCGCAGCAATTCATAAAAATATAAAAGACGATATATTATTCCAAACAGTTTAAATAATTAGTCCTGGTCGAAATTTGAAACTTGCTTTATAAATTTGAATCTTTTTGTTCACAACAAACTCGTTTTTTCGAAAAAATTGGGCTGTCCCGTTTTATTTAAGTAGATCACGTCTATCGGGCTTATGATATATTTAAGTTAAGGTTAGTGAATAACATCCTTTAAAGGCAGTAGCTTACGTACACGTGGTATACGCATTCTAGCATCTTGTAATCGTTTTACAATTGCAGACGTTCATATTCCCTGTCAATAAAAGGTCATCAACTGAAGTCTAATTTAATTTATCTTCCATACGTGCCATTGCACCTACCAATTGACTGAAATATATCTCACGTTAAATATTAGCCGAATAATGATCGAGTCAAGCGAATAAATAATAAACCATTAATAATAATAATAAATAAGAACTTTCTACAATATTAATTTCTAATCGGAAATTATTTGCGAATCATGATCCAGATAAAACTTTGAATATTTTTAAAAATTTAAAGAAAGTATAATTTCTCCAAGAAATAATCGCAACTAGGTACAAAAATCGCTCTTTTTAAGGAAATATCTCATAAGGTGCAGAAACTTTAATCGATCGAGCATTAGAAAATTTAGAATAAAGAATTTAGCTTATGAAAAAATATGTGCATATCTCTATCTTCATTTGTGGAGAAAGCAAGATGTTTGAAAAGCAATATTAATTTCTAATTGCCAATACGGTATAAACTAAGAAATTTGCCCAGAACTTGCAAAATGCCCGAGTCAATCTACGTTATGTCTAGTTTTAAAAGAGACGCGGGAAAAGGGCGAGTATTCGATCCGATATTCAATATCCGAACAATATATTTAGAAATGAAAGTTAGGCATTTATTTAAAACAAAAAAATTTAACGCAGATATCGATTTTTAGGGTTACATACTACTCGAGAGCTTTAGTCATTTGATGAAAGATATATACAATTTTTAAATCTATTGCCATATAACACACCATCTCGTAACTTTTAATTTTTCTGGGTTTTTTCTTTAAAACCACAAATTCTGTCAAATCTTAAAAGTATGAATGAAAAATGCTAATATGACAGAAAATTTTTTCACAAAAGCTTTTTCGTGCCTTTGATTATCTGTCAATCATATATTGATAAAATTTCAAATTTACAGGATGATTTTTTTTTATCGATAACTTTTTAATCCTAAACTTTCTATTATTTTTGCATTTCTGTATTTCCTAATTTTTAGTGTGGATAGAATTAAACGTCATAGAGTATCAAAAAAGATGTTCATATAGAATAAGAGGCAAATAATTATACCATGTACTCAATACATTTATAGATAAATATTAATAATATTTAATATGCTATTATCAAAATTTGCAGCATTCCAATGAAAGCTTCATAGCAACGCGTTTCTTGATAAATTATTTTCAAGGAAAAATCTTTTACAATGTTGCAAAGCTAATGAACGTTCACCGAACGTATTTTCTACATATTTCACTGACGTTTTTTCAAATATTTCTAACATACGCCCTGTGAGGTTCATAAAAACTTATATATATCGTAAGGCTTTAAGTGGGTTTTCAAAAATATTTCCTGTTGCTATTGCATTGTAATTTAAGTATCAACATCTTAATATCAAAAGTATAATGTGTTAACGTGGAGATAAATTTTCTTATCAAGGTGATAATGATTCTTTCACACGTATATATCTGTCAATAAATAACAGCGTGAAAAAATTGGAAGGTTGTAATTTGGAAAAAATATTGTTAAAATATAAATCAATGTATGCCAATCTCTTTAAATCACTCAATGTATTATATCACAATCCATTAATTAGAAATATCGAAACTCATATTTTTGCAAGTATTTTAAAATTTATTTAATGAAATATAAACAATATCCAATTTCAATCGTAGGGTTCGTTCTAAAAACTAATTATTTTCGCCGTTCCAAGAATTTTAGCATTACACTGCTCGAAATTCATTCCAATTGACTTACAACTAAAAACTTTATTGAAAATATATCCTACGCGGTATAAAGAAAATAATGCAAATTAGAAATAAACTTTAGGAGCCCCATAGTAGTTTAGCGAAATTATTCAGTGCGTAAAAAGTATAATGTTTAAGATACGTTTTCACAGTACAATAGCCCCACCGCTTATAGATTTGCAATATATTAAATTATTCAACAGTAGGGCTTATGCTATCGGTAATTAGTTAATGTTTTATTTGGATCAAGGACCGAGCCTCGCAATCCGAGTATTATCTTTCAAGAAAATGTTTCTCCTGTTCTTGAACTACACTATCGCATTGTTCAATTTTTTATCGCGAAAGGTCAATACTTTGCGAACATTATCTAAATGTGTCCGCACAGCTGTACCACTGCCCTTTGCACAGTTGCTGCAGATTAACTCTATCAACGAGCTAGAACTTTCGAAATGGTTTCATATTTGATATCGATAATGCAATACTTGGCGAATCACCGTTTGCTAACAATTTAGCAAGTGCATTATTACAAGGCACTTACAATGTCCAGTCTTGCGCGCCGTGTATAAACCGAAATCGCGAGGTGAGTGATCATATATAAATTTTAAGCGTTTAGTTTTCAAGCGCGATGTACGATATTGTGTCGTATCCGAATTAAAATTGCTCGTTACCTCCGAACGTCTTATTGATACGTTGATTTACTCGAGCTTGCGCGTAGTTTCGCGAGCATCTAGGAAGCCGAAACTCTAGCCGTATAATTCCGATGACCTGCTTCGATAAAACGCGCGATAATACTGATTTCAACTGGAGCTACGGCAGAGCTACACGTGCGAAAACGTTTTTTCATATTCCTCTGATATCGCGGGCATTATAAACTAGATAACAGTGTGCCATTGTGCTTTTTCTACGAATACCGAAGCGTGAGTCTAGCGTTAGGCATTGGAAAGCCGCGCATACGTGTGGAGACTGCAAAGAGCAGTCGATGAATAATCGGCCGGGATCTTTGGCGTCGCGGCGACTCCGAGTCTCGATCTTGCAAAGCGTGTGCGCCGGGTTCGTGTTGCGGCGGCAGCAGCAGCAGCAGCAACCACATCAACCTCGGAGGTCGTAGACTCGAGGCGCGCGTATTGGTGGCAAGGCCGTTTCGAGTCGACGCGACTAGTCGCTCAAGCACGTATGCTGCGGGCATGAGCTCAGGGGGGGGGAAGAGGATAAGCGCGAGAACGGCTCGCGTACGTGGAAGGCTTGCAGAGAAGAACCTCCTGGCGTTCTCGCGCTCGTTCCGATGATGACGATCTTTTCTGGTCTGCCTCGTGGAGGTCAGCAGTGGCCTGACCGATCTTTCCCTTTGGAAATATTTTATTCTCGGATGCTTCAAATGCTTTCGAGGAGTCGATCTTTCTTTTGCTTCGATCGGGCTAATTCTGTGCCGGAAGCTATTCGACGAGGATGTTGGAAAATGTTGACGTGTTCATTCAGTCGTTGCGCGTCGGCGACATTTCAAATTTAGGAGGATTCTTTTAAAGACGTTCAACTTTATTTTTCCTGCTGCAATACACGCGAATGTCTACCAATATATATTACAATGGAAAAACAAAATAGACTGTTTTATTCACGCAGTGTTCCGATGGAAGGGTTATTTTTAGTTTTTGCGCTCAAATATGCAGGCCAGCTGTAGAAAAAATCCCTATACAACGATTGGAGTTCAGCCAGATCTGGGGAAAAAACTTTTCGAAAATACAACGAAACGAGTAAAGCACAATGACTAGAGTAGTAAGAGACATGTGTAAGCAAACAAGCATTGCGTCAATCCAAGCAAATGCTAATCCGTTGGCTCTTCGTGCGATCAGAGCAGACTTTAGCTGAAGCCGTACCGCTAAGTCCAAGATTGTCTCCGGATGAACATTCTCGCCAAGCTCGATTCGCCTTTGGCAAATCGGACCTCTTCAAATTAACGCTCGTTGTTTTCCACAATACTAAGTTTTCCTAGTCGTACGAACTTATCTCGTACTATGCCTAATAATAACAACGTGGGTTCGTTAACGAATGAACCTTTAATATTAAGAAATATTAGCGAACCCCGACAGTTGCTTCTTGTTTTAATTACGCATCAGCGCGACTTTTGAGTGAATTTTCATCCGGTTTTTTGCCGAGCAGGAATTTATATAGCATTTAGGGCGATGGCACTAATCAACAGCTATGATTAGCATCAAGAGCTCGCAAAGAAACAAGCAAATAAAACATTAGTCACCGCAATCGACAGTAGTAATGTTTTACTGCACCTATCGCTGCATCTAACGGGTGAAAAACCAGCGAAGAGATTACGCGTGAATACAAATCAGTGCTCGATATAACCAAATGTACTGCTACATCCGCACTCCACCCCGCAAATTCTAACGCGTCCGCTTCCGTAAAACTTCACTCGTGACTTATTATTCACGAATTCGACAGTATTCGAATTGCATTACATATTCCAAGTGCACGTGGAAATAGAATTTTTAATTTTTTACGCGTCGAAGAAAGAAAATAACTCGCCTATTATTAGTTGCGCGTTTGAAAATTGTAAATTGGTGCTTTGAAGTGTGGAAGGTTTTTTTGCGCGTGTTTGTAAACGAATTTTGCAAAGAAACGAGATACTTTTCTTTCGAGATAAAAAAAAGAAAATTGACCCTTAACATAGAAATTTATTTACGTCATCCGTGCTAAATTTGAGATTGCCTAACATACCATATAATTAGAAATTATTTTACAACGGCGTGCACTGTTGACTAATAAAGTATTTACACGATTTTAATTTTCATCGTGAACCAATTGTCAACATCTTAATTAAATCTTAAATTTTTTTACAAAACGGTTAACAACGCAATAATAATGAATGGGTATATATTGCAACACACTATTGTTGCCGTTCTTTTTAATAACATAGTTAAACAAAAAGCTTTTTTTTATTTCTTACTTAAAATAAAAGATTTTCTTTTGTTTAAAAGTGCATTGTCTGTAATTACCTCTGCATTTCATGCAATAAATATATTTTTTAATACATTTTTTCAATTTTCGAACGTAATAGGAGGCGAAACGTGGAAAATAATGCATTTTTATATCTTAAGGGAGAAATTGGTCTCAAATTATGCTTTGCTGAGAGTTAAATAGATTTGATTTGTGATCATATTTAATATTAATGGTATAACGATTGAAGATTCATTATTATAAGGTCGATAACAATTTGTATACCTTTTCTCGTTTGGAAAAAACATCCGAAATAGCCAATAATTTATCTGCCTGCCAGTAGTGCTCAATCTAAAATAACAAATCTATAATGATCGAAGTGCAACGAAGAACCTGTAAAAAAAGTCCAGAAAGTCTCGAATTTTTATTTAGAATATAGAAGCTTTGTAGGGACCGAAAAGAGATACTTCACTTAAGCGCGCAAAACGAATTAAAAACATTGAGCATTATCTTATCGCAAAGCTCTTGGGTTAACCGACATTAAAAACAAAAGAAAAATAAAATTAGAGATTTTGAACCTAATAAACTCAGCGAAGAAATGCGAAAAAAGATAAACAAGTACGGCTCCATAGAGCAGCACACGAATAGAAGTCGTATCAGATCGCGATACGTGTGCACTATTCCGTGTACGTATTTACGCCGGCACAGAGCAGAGCAGAGCAACTTTCTTATATTATATTATAGTACACAGTATTGAAGCGAGAGCGAGAATTTTTATCTGCTCCATCCCTCGATTTCGAACGCGCAAGGAGGTTAATTTCAAAAGCTCTTTTTACATTCATAACGAGCGCGTTAGTCGGTGCCGATCATAATATCGCTCCGAATGATCGCTTGGCTATAAACGAGCGGTATAATTATTTTTTCGCAAACATATTTGGAAAAAAGTTTTAACGATTCGTTCTCAGTTTGATTCAATTTAATATATCTCGAATATTTATGGCTTATCGAATGCCTCTTTTTATGAATTTTCACAGCTAACTCTTAAATAATTTGCATAATTAATGCTATATTTAATAGAAATCACTATTATTATATCATCACTGCACCATATTTACTTGGACGTCGATTCGACAAACTTATACGACATATTCTCTTTTGTTTACAAATATATTGTTGTGGATTTTTTTCCACAGCGTGTGTAAGCTTGGCCATTATGAAATGTCTTGCTTTTAGCTAAAAACGATAATCGTCGCTTCCAGCATCTTTTACCTTAAATCGGGAGGACATGTCCTACACGTGTCGGCTGTAAATCAATATATCCGGGGGGGGGGGGGGAATATGATCATTCCGTAGTGACAAAGTGAATTCGATTCAAGAGAATTCCGCAATGTTACGAATTAACCGTGCCATCGTTTTTCCATTGGAATTAGGCGTTTGTAATATTTCGTTAAAATTTCGGGCAGCTGATAAAGTAAGAAGAAAAACTGAAAGAGACCTTGAAATATCTTACAGAAGGCAATAATTAATTTAAACGATAGGAAAACAGAACTAGGCTCGGAAAATAATCAAACTAAGATTAAATTTCATCGCTTGGAAAAATATTATTAAAACTTTTTCGTTGATAACGTAATTTATCTACTATGTGTTACACGAAAGTACAGAAAGCCATATATTATGAAAATCTGACGGGGTGTTTCTAAGCAGCAAGTGTTTTTTCCGGTACGCATACAGACGCGCGCGAGTGTGGTAATGTATACGTGACAATAGGCTATTCATAAAATTACAGTAACTTCGGCGGCATTCGACGATTTAGCTCTTCGCGGTAGTCACAATGCCAAGGACGATGTCGCGCTTGAAATTTCAAAAGTAAAATCCGAAGAACAGAGTTTGGTCGCATCATTCGGAGCGGGAGAGACTTCCGTGCGTTCAAAGAAGCGTGCACGAGTATTCGCGACAATGAGTCTTTCATTAAGCGCGGGATGGAGATCTTAGGTGCTCCCGGTGTACACATTCACCAGACGCATTCGAAAACGCCTGTGTTACGAGGCTTCAATTTCTCCTTCGAAGGAGCCGCAGTCGCTGCTGCTGCTGCTGCTGCTGCTGCTGCTGCTGCTGCTGCTGGCTGCTGTCTCGAAAGACCGTTGACCCCGAACGAGATCCTCGGCATATTATAACTGTGAACGGGCGAATATCTATCTCGTGGTCTAGGTGTATAAACCGCGCGCGAGAAAGTCAAGTCAAGTATCTGCCTGCGCCTACTCCTGCGAGTCCCCCCTCAAGCTTTAAAGGTTCGTTCGTGCGCTTTGGCTGCTTGCCTAGGAAGCGTCGCGAGCCGCGTTTCCGAGTTTCCGTGGGAAATCCGTCTACCTGAATTCGTCGCTCGTGTCTACTGCAATTCGATTCGAATTGCTCGTCATAATTACCTGCTTTCTCGAAAGCTCCGTCGCTGCCATCGTCGTGTTAAGATCACATTTCGTTTGTTTCTTGCGAAAGATTAATAATTTTTGCCAATTTATTGGAACAATTTCTTTCTGGATGCTACTTCGACACTCGTATAAACTGTAATTAGCTTCGAAATTATTTTACGTTAACTACACGTGAAATATTGCGCCGTAATGCTCTTGATTATCCGTGCATTGTAATATGGCCAAACTTGCATCCGATACAATCTGCGATTCACATTTCGATGTTTACAATTAAATTTCTCAAGCCTCGGATACGTTTTTCCCTTTTCATTTTCGCTTTGCTCGTCTTGTTAACAATGATGACTGAAAATATTTAATGTACGTATTTTGTGAGTTTGCTAAATGTACCGAGCGCCCTTGTAGAGATTACGAGACATTTTCTTACAAACGGTTGCATAACTATTATTACGTTATTTTCTATTGTGTCAAAATTATCGAAGAAATGTTATAACCAACCATGACTAAACTTTTGCCAGCATTGCAGAAAATTTTCCAGCTACGCGTTAATTGTTAAACGTATGTACGCTCGAGTGCGAAAATACAGCTGATAAGTTATTTTAAACTAGCCCAAAGTGTTTATTAAAATTCACATCGTGTATAAGAATATAAAATGTCGTTTATAGTGAACTTTAATTTATCTCGTAATTTTTAGTTTTATTATATAATAGCGTGATTTTATGGTGAATTTAGTGGAGAGTTTTGGGATAGATATATTTTCCAACTCAATCTATTATCAAAAATTGGTAAGACACATGTTTTACATTTAAAAATCTCACTTAACAAAATATAGTTTTAAAAAAAATTTGTAATTTGATTATCTACCGTAGGTGAGCGATGAATGTTTATGTAAGAACATTTGTGTACAGAAACTTATAGCGCTGATAAAATTTATTTTTACGATACGATAAATCATTTGCTAATTATTATTTTTAATACAATCTAATTGCGTTCGTAGATAATAAACTATTGAACATGGAAGAGGCAAGAATCTCCAAGTTGACTATTATGCCTAATAAAGTTAATCGTAAAAAATTTATTATGAAAATAAATAACATTGCGTGTGCGACAAGAGATGCACTTCCCACGTTCATTTGACGCCCTGCGAAATGCAAATCCAAATATCCAGCAAACAGCACCCGCATTTTTGGCGGATTTTTGATATTTACCAAATTTTCATCGCCATGACCAGTCAGTTAGTTTTTACCCATTGAACATGGGTCGGCGCGTGTGCACTGCACGAGTCCGTTAATCACGAGTTTTGTTCAACTAAGACAATACTCACTTTTCCTCGTTGAGAAAGTAGAGTCGTGCTTATATTATACCTTATCTTCCCAGTTGCTGTGAATAATATCAACTTTTTTCCGCCTCTGCCCTCTTTCTTTTCCTCTTTCTCATTATCCGTCTTTAACTAAACCGCGATGATTGACGGATCCGCAGGCACACGACGCACTTAAAGCAGCTCCAAGCGCGTATGAAGTACACGCACACTGCGAGGCTCGCATAACTTTCAAATCGCCTGGGCGCTGGGCGGCAAAATAAAAACCGAGCAACGGTGATGCAATGATTGTCTATGGTTTGAGCATAAAGTTAACAGGACACGGAGAGGAAAACTGTCGATCGAACGTTGACAAGGGGAAAAGGAAACTCGTATCTTGAATATCTTTTGCTTTTATCAAACGAGCCCGTGTCTGCCTCGTTTGGAATACGTCAGATTTTATCATTTTTTTTTTTTTTTTTTTTAAATTGTTCTACGAATCGATAATCCGTAGATATTTCTTTGTAAGTTAATGAATATTCACTCAAAACGAATACATTATTTGAGTATAGAAAGTTTCGTCGAACGGAAAATTGTTAAACTTTGGCAACAGAATTTGTATGGATAATTTCAGTAATTTTTAGGTATATTTTCGAATCGAATTCTGAGTCTGCGAAATGTAAGAGTAATTGAATCGGAAAATCTTATAAAAATTTTATATAACGAAATAAAATTCATCTGCAGTATTTTTTACATCCTAAACAGCAAATGAGAAAAATCAATTTTATTTTTATTTATAATTACTCCTTCATAACAATTATTTGTTGTGATAATGTAGATAAAAATTGTGCCGTATAATAGAACTTCGTTAATTTTATTATATACTGATTTATTTAAAAAACAATTTAATTTTGCCAGAGTATTATATCTTTTTGCTTGATAAAAATATGTAATATTTTATTTATTAATAGTAAACACAGTAGAGTACGCAGTTTATGAGTATAAAACTTTTCAAGTTATTTGCTCTTTCTTTACTAAGATTCCAATTCTTTTAGTTTATGGATAATTTTGTACGTTTGACTATATCCACGCCTATAAGCGGATACAGCATTTAAAATTTAGTTTCGTCAAAATTAGCTGTATTCTTATTGATATAATAGAGTAATTGGTGAAGGGTCAAACGAAATCTATAATTTTTAACTATTTTTCGTTGTAATAAAACTATTTTCATAATTATCTATGTTAGAAAAATTAAATAATTCATTGCGAAAAGAAAAATTTTTAATTCAGGTATTTATAAATGTTTAAAAATTTCGAAGTTAATTATTTTTTTAATTACTTGCTGGCGAAATTTATAATTAAAAAATTTAGCTTTGCTGAATCATAAACACTGTAAAATTACCAACGAGTCAAGCCAAAATTTTACACAAGAATTGGCGACAAATTTTTAATTCAATAAAAATCTTTTTAATTTGCTAATTAGAGCGTACATCAAAGATAGCTTTAGCTTTGCCACGTGTAACACATCGATTTCCTTGAATAAGATCTACTTTCTTGCTCGTGTAATGTATTGATTTAAAAGTTTTAAATGATTCTATAATTATGATTAAATTTTATTTATCGTTTTTTCAATTATAAACCATTGAAGTGGCTTTGGTTGCTTTATTTATCAGAAACGCGTGAAACCTCAATGTTCATAATTTAAGAATTTATATTAAATTATAATAATTTTAAAACATCTTAGTAATGGAATAGTATTAATACTATTTATTTTTCTTATACTTTAGTATTAGATTAATTTATTTTTTTTTAAAAAATCTAAAATTAAAATTGAATTTCAATGTTATCTAAATAAAATCAAATTCTTATGATTAATTAATAAAGACAAAAGATTAATACAATAGGAAATTAAAAAATTACTAAAAATAACAATTCATTAATGTAAGTTTTCGACTTAGATACAATAAACTATAATTAAAAATGTCAGCATACACTTTTTATTTTATGCATTCCAATGAAATCGTATGTGTATGAGCGTTGATATCAAACATAAAATGGAAAGTATAGAAATTTGATTGATAAAGAAATTATATTGAACGATTTCCACATACGAAATTATAGAGTAAAGATGATAATCTTAAAAGCTTTATATTAATTAATGAAGATACGAATATTCGATTATTTTCAAATGAAAAAATAATAACGTTAATTAACATTGTGATTAATTTGATACGATATTATTAATAAGTCATTTTTTATTTTTTCTAATTATCTTTGAAATATCGCTTTCAGTGTGTAATATATTAAAACCATTTCCAACTTTATAAATCCTAAATTTTACACATTTTTAAAAATAATAAATTTATACTACATTAGTGCTACTTTCAAATCGTAAATTTGAATCGAATACTACATATTTAAACGGGGGAATTATAGAAGTTGTTGGAAAAACTACTGAATAATTGTTATTTGAAAAATAATTAATTGTTAGTGGCATGCTTACGGAACAATTTTAACTTTGCTTGATAAATTAGTTTTAGATGACAAAGCTTTGAAAATGCTTTGCTTAACGTGCGCAGAAACTGTGCAGAACTTACGGTTTGCGATAGTTGATAGTTGATAAAAGTAGCGGTTACACTTTCTTAACTCATCTGCGTATCAGGTATCAGATGCGTAGGAAGACTTGCGTAAAGCAGCAATTAAAAGCCCAAGAGAAAAACCAGAAGAGTCATGCACGAAAGTTCGCGTAATTGGTGGGGTTGAACGGCGCATCTTGGATCCCGTCCGAGGGGGGGGCGAGGAGGGAGGAGTCGGGAGGGGAGCGGTGCTCCTGCGGAAAGTAAAAATCGCCCGTACGCGTAGATGAAGTAGCTGACGAGAAATCCAGGATCGCGTGATCCAGAGCCGCTGGCTGGTGAACGACTTTCGAAATTACGTGTCAGTCGGTACGCGTGCATTCACGCATATTATACCCGGAAGTCGAATAACTACGTCATTTTCACATTCGCGACGCACGATAAAAAGATCATAACGGCGGAGGCGCGCGCCCCAGACTCGGTGTTCGTGTGCTGCTCTTGGCCGCTGCCAACGCCGCCGCCAGGATTTCAGGTGCAGACATGGTCGGACGGACAGATGGAATGCTCATCGCCGAGGGGTGGGGGGACTTTAAGTGGATGGTGTAATGCGTTTTCGGAATTTGCGGTAATGAGCTCGCGTCGTTGAGAGGCACTACTTCCCACTTGCTGATGGATATATTATCCTCCATTCCTAATTTCCCTTCTTATAATCAAGCTTTGAATTTAAAATGGTGCAGAGTGAGATCGAGATTAGAAGTTCCTACTCTTTGATGCAAAGGCGTCGACGTAATTTGAAAATCGTATGCTAAAATGTGCGATTGTCATCGTTTATTGCGGTTGTTTATGATCTTTTTATCGGGCAAAATTTTCGTAGTTAAGTATTACTCTCGAGTAACATTTGGATAATGTAAATGGAGTTATTCGGTATTCTACTTGGTTTATTGCGAAATGCTAATTGTTCTACTTCGTTTCGATTGCCGTACCTACAAAGAAAGCTGCCGAATTTACTTCAAATTAACATGTAATTATTACTTTAATAAATGCCACTGATTATGACGGTAACTTAAGCATTTTCTGGGGAAATATTTTCAGAAACCATCAATGAGCTATTGAACTAATTTTTCATATGAAAAGCTTAATAACTCATTACGCGAAATTATGAGTGAATGACTGACGATACATTTGAGCAAACGTACAAACGTACAAACGCAGAACATGAAATGTGTATTTAAGCAAATCTTTCCAAAAATACAAATCAAAATTATATTTTTATTATTGTAGTTTTTATTGCCTATAACGAAACGCAATCAATGTTACTAGAACACTTAAACAATATAAATTTTTCCATTTATAAAACTTGAAATAAATCGTCCCGCATTCAATTAATTATACAAATAAAAATCTGAAGTGACTACTTAATTATAATCAAAGAAACTCCGATCGGGTCATCGTTTAGCAATCGTAAACGAATTTAAAAAAAGAGCAGTAGAAGTAAAATGAAACTGTATAGTTAAGCAAGTAACAATGCAAGAGTTGCGACCCACTGCACATTTTAATATAGTATTGGCTTTTTCCAGAGCTACATTTTTTAATACCACTAAATATTATTATTATGCCGTACTGTATAACTAGAACGAAGATTAATTATTAAATTTCGAATTACATTTAATTATTGCATTGTAGTATCGTGAACTTCTTTCGTTATTGGAGATCTCCCTAGAAATTATACACACAACAGCAATAAAGTAAATGTAATTTCAACATTTGATAAATTTTAATATAAATACGTGAAGGTTAGAATCTTATGGTTACAATAATTATTGAATTTTTTCATAATAAAAAACATTCTATAAAAATTATGCACATGGATAAATTATTATAAAAGATAACAGTATTGGATAAATATCAATATTTCTATCTTCGTGATTGAAAACTTAAAAAGTTAAGCAAATAAAAACTTACTGTCCAATATCAATTTACAATATGTATTTTGTAAGTTTTCATTTGGAATTTGTGATCGTACCTTTTTTTTAAAATTTTAGTAAAACTTTTCCGCGATTGTTTCACAGTATAAGTATTTATAATAAAATCGAAAATAAAGTTTCATTATTATTAAAGCTTATTAAACGATTTTAAACAAGCACAGGGGCATATGCTATAGATCTGTTCGAACTTTTGTCTGTATAAGACAAATAATATTGTGACATGTATGAAAATAATTCAATAAACACTGTTATTAGTAAAAGAATGAATGTAAGTAGAATTGTCTTTGACCACAAAAGCTAAGCCAAAAAAATTAGCATAATTAAACGAAAAATTTTAAGATGATTTACGCAATGAATGTGGCAAAAGGTCATGAAACGTTGTACTACATTCGCATCCACTAATCATAATTTCGGCTAGGCAATTGGTAACACGTAAAAAGGCCAATTACAGGGTGTGATGAGGCCGAGCTCATTTTTCAAATTATCCTTATTGCTATAACTACTGTTCGACTTGCGAAATACGACGGTAGATTTCGATTAACCCTAAATCGAGCTCGACGTTCTCGTCTGAATTTCACCCTCGTCACTTATAAAGCAAAAGCTCGTACCCATCGAGCATTGGATTTTAAAACGGGTCTTGATTTTTCTCTGTGCTACGCGCGGATGAGCCTTGCCTTTAAAATGCTTCTTCTTCCAACCCAATTTCCGTGCAAATCGCTCTCCGATTACACAACTTTTATTTCGTTTAAATAAAAAAATTTATATACACAATTTATACATTGCAATAATATACGAAAATTTATTCTGAAAATTAATAACTTGTTTCTATTTGCTTTCAAATTTTAATTACGGGAAAATTTATTAATATAATTCAAATAGTAAAATTGTATTTTTCTAACTGTACAAAGTATGTAACTTAATTAGAAGTTTCAGTAAATATTTTTCGTGAAAAAATATAGTCAATTACAGCAAGCCATTTTCAGGTCAATGAATAAAATATTTCTGTTAAAATATTTTGCTACGATTAACATAATTAACGGAATTAAAAAAATGGTGATTATTAATACTTTAAAAATGATGTATTGTATTTATTACGAATGCAAAAGTTAAATGCTCAAGCTTAAATGAAATGCTCATACTGCAATTAAACTAAAACTTTTCTCCAACATCCAATCGCATAGCACTTGCATTTTTATGCATATAAAAAGTGTAAACGTATATAATATATAAAATGAAATTTTAAAAAATTTAGAATTTTATTTAAGAATTTGTGCAAGACAATTTTTAATGAAAATTACTTTGAAGTTTTAGATATTTCTTTTTGAACTAAGGAATGTATCAATAATAATAATAGATCTCGCAAGCCGCAACGAAATAGAAATGCATTCGTGTAGGAATTAATAGCGACTGCTATGAAATTACACAAGCTAGAACACAACACGAAACGTTTCTTTAATAACCTAATACGAATAGACTAAACGAGAATTATGGTCTTCATTCCATGCCGTGATTTAAATATACAAATCATTTTAATTTTTATTGTATTATATTTATAAAATAATTAATGATTAATTCTTGTATAATCGTAAAATCTTAAAATTTAATGATAATGTAAGTTTTATAAATTTTTTGTCTTTTAACTAGAGTTTAAAATAAATGCAAATGTATATTAAATATCTATCAAAATCGTATTCGTAAAAAAAATGTCATCGGAATGCTCGAAAGACTCGTTAAATTTTCAATATTATTTAAAAATGTTTTCAATCGTTGTAAAGTATTGAATTTTATGAATCAAGCCAATTTGTAACTAAGTCGTATTGAGTAACGAATATAAAAATGAGTTTTTGTCTAAATCATCCATTTTATATGCCTATTTCGAAGTTAAAACTTATTTTTTAAGTTATTAAATATATTTTATAAAAGCAGTAAAAACGAAAATAGTAATGGTAAACGTAATAATAATACCACATATACGTTAAGGATTGTATGACTTTAATGATTTAATACTTGACCTTTATGGCATACGTCTACATAAGTAGTAAAGAAAAAGATAAATGTTATATAGCAGAAGATTTAAGTGTGCTTATACAAATATATAAAAGATTCCTTCAAAATATTATATTGATGCAATAATCTAAATAACTATATATTCTTATTTAAGAATCTGATCAATAAGGCTTTGTAATTTCACATAATTATAATTTCGTCTCCTTAACCATGAAATAACATTGACTAATTAAGAGAAAAAGGGGAATTTTTGCAAAAAACAGTACATCGGGAAAATAGTTTTATTAAAAAACTGCGAGAAATCTTGTAACTATACACATACGCGCACACACACGTGCTGGTAAAAACGCTGGTTTTCCACGAAACTGACAGGATTTTCTTTACCTCGATCAGAGATAATTCAAGATGCTCCAAAAGGAAGATCGGAATACCTGTTTTTAGTGGTTTAAATGAAAAAGTTTATAATTTTAACTTGATAGGAAAATATAAAGAAATTAATGGTAATGTATCTATTAGTAACTGCATTTTGTTCCAAATGTTTTAATAAAAACTTATTGAAATTTAGAAATTCTATGATTTTTCATTTTTACTATTAAATGAAGTAAAAATGTGAAAATAAATTTAGATTCTTTTTAAGGGAAATAAACATATTAAAAATATATATAATCTATTTTAATAACAAATATTGTTTGATTGTTAAATACGTGTTTCTTAATAAAACGATTGCATTTTTCCTTTTTCAGGTGAGTTTTGGAATAATATTATATTACCGAGGCTAATTCATCGCGATTTACGTAAGTTAAATTTTTACATTCATTTTAAGAGAACATCGTAAGAACTTGTTTCATCAAACAAGATAATTAATTTTATTAGTTTTATATAGTTAGAACCGAAATTTATATTTATATCTTTTTTTTTATAAAAGAAATCATTATTTTATAAAAATGAATTATTGCATCCCATATTATCATAAAGATCTTTCAATTGTTGTACTTCAATTAATTTGTAAAATTATAAACATTGCAAACATTGATATTTATTGCTAGATATTTAAAATTTTCCGAATCATTTATTTAAATGAATATACGTCAATGAGAAAAAATGTTAAAAACAAGAGTAAAACGAAATTATAATATTAAGTTTTCTTGTATTAATCCGTCTCGTTTCTACTATTTTTTCTCTTGACAAAATAATTGCAAAATTGTAAAAATTCTTTCGTGTAGTTCGATCAGGGCATTAAAATAACTAGCACGTTAAAAACTTTTAACTGAAAAACAGAAACTAACGGAACTTACTAAATTATTACGACATAAATTTCCACTAGAGATCTGAAACCGAAAAATCCTAGAACTGTATCCGTGAATCATCTGCAACTGCGGTCATCTTCTTTTTGTGCGGTAAGAAAATTCAGTAATTTCCGATGAAATAAAACCTCCCGTTAGTGTACATTTTAGCTTCTACGTCGTTCTCGGATGATTCGCGATGATGCCACAAACGGTATGAAGAAATACCTATATAGGAATAGCATCGAGAAAACTACGTGGCAAGATCAATTTTCCCGGGAACACGCGCGTTCTTTTTGCACTAACTTCTTCTGATTCTTCTTCCATTAATTTTTTTAGTTTCTATAGCGGCGAATTTCGTATTAACGCATCCACTGGTTTTCTCGCAACTTCTCTAGGTAAACATTTTTATTCCGAGCAATAAAAAATCATGCATCGGTAATACGTATTACTAAATTTGGAACTACCACTGGAGATGTGTAACTGTCTCATTGATAAATAATTATTTTGAATGCCCCCCTAAGTTCTTCAACTTCCTTCAAACAAATTATGTAACGAAATTTTAAAATATATTTACCCGTGGCCACGACGATACAAATAAGTTTCAGCGGCTTTTACAGCTATTTATCATTACTTGCTAAAATAACTTATTTTAAATTTTATTCGAAAACCGCAGAAAATAGTATCAATTCCTCATTTATTACCACTGAACAAACACAAGCAATAATAATTACTTTCGATGAGCTCTAATTATCAATAAAACACAGAATGACTAAAGATTTGATATTAGATTTACTATTTTATTATTTATTAGATAAAATTTCAGAGAGAAAATAATTAATTCTTGAAGGTATATAAATGTTAAATAAATAGATGATATCTTACTTTATGTTAAACGAAAAAATTGAACTCGTTTTGATCTGAAAGCAAAAATACATTTAGTTGTAACATTAACGTTCTTATTAAATCATTGAGAAGTCTGAATTAAAATTTTTATAACATCAATTTGATTATGAAATTTTTACTTTTTAAACGTTTACAACGAGTTAACACTAGATTTTTACTCAGATTTACCAAAAATGTCGATTATTTTCTATTAATTTTTATATATTCTACATTCACAAAGTTCCAATATTTTCAATGATTTTTTTTATCGATAGTAATGAGATTAAAAATATATATATTATTAAAATTTGTTGAATTTTAAGCTTTTTTATAATAATTGAAATTTTCTGTTATTATTAAATTTCGTTTACGTAGCAAATACAACAACGAGAGTTGCATTTGCGACATCCTTAGTATGAGATTTTTCTTATAGAAATTTCCCGATTCAAAGTTATAATTTTGAACGACATTAGTTGCGCCTTATACATATAAATTTTCCTAATTTAATTATTAAAGTAATAATAATTACTATGCAATTAATACTAATCACTTTCATAATAGTTTCATTTGTTGCTTTCTCGACGAACGCAATTTTTTATTTGTTATATATTATTAGAAAGTTTAATTTTTTAATCTGCTTAATCGTGTAAAAACTATTGCTAAACGAATGCTTTATCACTAATATAATTAATTATAATTGTTTACTCATATTAAGGTGCATAGTTTAACATCTTTAATTCTAGACTTTCAAAAATAGTTTTAAAATACAATCAAATTGTCTTAGTTTACTATTGTTTTTAAAAACGAGGTAAATCTGTATTTCGTTTTTTCTTATTTTATACCGAATAAAAAATTAATCATTAAAATTTTTGCGAAAATGACATTTGCCTTTCTTTAATTTAAGTATTTTACACGCTTTCTTGAAATTATCATTTAATTAATAAGAGCTTTGAATTTGTGGTAAATAGAATGCCAAGAAAGTTGTACACTCATCAGCTTATTGCAATTAGAAACGGTTATGTGTAAGGATTAAGCGCTTTCGTGGATATTTTATTTTATTTGTGAAGAGGAAGTCGACGATCTGTGATTATCGAGACCAACAGGGATTCACTATAAGGTAAAGCAAACAGCCATCGACTAGTTCATCAACGTTATTGTGATATTAATCAATCGAATAATTATTGAGCTTTCTGTCGCGAATCTATAAATTTAAATAATTAGAAAGTATTATCATTATTAATTGAATCTATTATTTACAGTTTTTCGTTTTAATGACATCAGTCGTATATCGTGGAAATCACTGCTGACCAAGTAAAAATTTTTATGAAAAAGTTAAATATATTTTAATGTTCACTCTTGAATTCCGGAGCTAAATTCTTATGTCAAATTCTGAACCTCCTACATGCGAGTAGATATTAAATGAATTGCATAGATTTGAATCTATACTCACCGATACTCTAGCGGCGTATTTTTACAGAAATACCGACTCACAAAAATACTCATCGTGTACGTGTATTTTAATTAAAGACCAAGTGGTAAATAAATGAATAGAAATGAATAGTCGATCGTGGAACAAATTTACAGGATCCCAAGGTCTTTTGCGAAACATATAATTTTCAATGAAAGTACTTGGCATAACGGCTAAAATATTTGCATTTATTAAAACTATCTTGCCGTTTCTGTTGCTTAAAAAATTCTTGATGAAATGTACAATTTAATTGTGTGTCGTGTAAAATAAGATGTCGGTGTAATGAAAACCTTTCGATTCTCTTCGGCAACCAGTATTTTTCAAAGAAATCACCAGCACAATGCCTAGCCAACTATGAAATCCCATGTACAATAGACGTTGCCTTCTCGATTACAAAAACCGATAAGCCAAATCTCGTTTCGCGCACACGGATGCACGGATGGATTCTGTAATTCAATTTCAGTTTTTCTCCTTACGTAATTGCATTTGTGCATTAGTAGGCACGCCGGCCAAGCGAACGAGAGCAAAATCCAAAACGCCTGTAAATTTCGCTCGCTTCTTTCCGTCTAAGAAGGGCGTGCGCGCACGTGCACTTCACACATCTGCACAGCTTTGCATCATAGGTGGATCGCGGTGTTACTGCGAAAATATTTTTCTGGGCGGAACTTTCTAACGAGCTCGCAAATTTCATCCACGAGTTTAAGCAGAGTCTCGGTGCTCGGTTTTATTTAGGAGGCGAGTCACGGTGATAAATTGTGCCTCGCCGCGAGATCGTACAAAACCCAAAGCCTTGCGAGTGAGTCGAGCCAACTTTCGTCCGCGTTGTCCGTGACGAGGTAAGACGCGAAGAAGAAAAGCACTCGCTCGCTCGCTTCTTCGTGTCGCGGATGCAAAAAGGAATGAAAAACGCGAACCGAATATGCGCGGACAAGAAACAATGGGAGGAAATTTAGAATTGGCGAGGGCAAGTTTGCCTGGATTATAGCTGGTATAGGTAGATCCTATCCAGTGAATTATGGGAATTAGAAGAATTGCTTGTATGCAACTCAACTCTTCTGTTATCCAAAAAGATGTATTATCCCAAGGTAGCACCATTTTATCTCAAGCATTATCTTTCGGGATGAATTTGTTTTGTTCCACAGATTCACTTCACTTTATTAACCCTAAAATGGTTATCGTTATTCGAAGTCTCGCTTAAATTTATAAGTGTGGGAATAATATCAGCATAGCGTTATCTTACAACGTATAGTGCTTTTAATGCTTGTTATCTATTTTTAGAGACGCATCACAGCAAATAAGAGGTGCTTTTTAATTAACAACTATGACTAAATATATTATTATAACTGCAGTACAAAGTTGTAAAACTCATAATAATAATATGCAACTTCAAAATTATGTTAATCTGTTTTTTAAATACGATTTGAAAACCTTTAAGTATGAAAACGACTTGTCGTTGCAAATTCTTACTTTTCTTTACTTAAACTTTTTAGAATACTTTTTAAAAAAAAGGTGTCACGCAAGCGTTCAATCTCTAAAAGTCTATTTTTTAAAGTAACAATAAGCGTTTTTGGTTTTTTTCTAAATGACAATTACGATTAAAAAATTTACAAAAATTGTATTTTTATACTATATTTTATCGATCTTCTATCCGAAATTGACGTCCGAATTTTTCTTAAAATTTTGATTTATAGGTGAAAGGTTTGAACTCGTGTATTCATTTTCTGAATAACTTTTAAATTAAAACGATCAACGTTATTTTTTTGCGCGGCTATTGATCAAAGAAGTTACTTTTTTCTAGAGATAATTAATTGTTTTTTTATTTTTTATAATGTTTTCTCGATATCAAAAATAGTTAGTTGGAATGCACAAAAAACATTAGTTTAAAAACGTAAAAATGATTCTATACGTTGTGGATAACACAATTTAAGATGTGATTGTCCTACGAAAGGAGGTGTGTCCAATTAATTTAGCACTTGTTGGAGACTGCACATTAGATAACCTATAGACGATATATACAGTCTATTGCACTTTCAAGAATTGTACATACCTGTAAATCTAAAAGCTCTTTCACTATATCTGATTAGAATTTAAGTTATTTCTTTTAATCTTGCAAAATAGTTTATTCAAATATCTTCAAGCTTACCGAGAGACTTAATGATCTTCAATGGAATAGATTTCTTTAGTAAAAGGAAAAATAATTTAAAGTTAACTTTCAGGAACACAGGTTCTCGAGAAATCTTACCATTTTTAACTTATTCCATTTATTTTCTTGTTTTATTGTAAACGAGAGCAATTTATACAATCTTCGTGCAGGTGAGTGCGGCGTGATTTTAAAATGCATTAGGAAACACTTATTCTTATTTAATCTAAAGTTTCTAGTTGTGCTAAAATTCAAATGTATTGCTTTATTAAATGAGCATAATTTCAATTTTAGTGTTGTTATACATTGAAGATGCAATTTTTATCTTGTGCTAATAATATAAGAAATTTTTTCTGATCTTAAAAAAAAATTGATCTCAAAGAACAGTATAGCCAAATTAATAGTTTTTATTTAATTAAAATTAAAATATATTCAAAAAGTGAATTTAAGAAAGAAGAATAAGAAATCATAGATTAATAAATCGATGTAAGAAACGTAAATTATTACTAGAATATTACATGTATGTATTTGATTAAACAGTTTAAAGATTCTAAAGCTCGTTTATAATTTTGTGGAAATATACAGTTATCACTAAATATACTTGTAACATAATTTAATGCGTGTGCTAATTTATGTTTAATTTTTGTTACATTTCATAATTAAATAAACACTGTTTAATATTTAAAATGAATCAAATGTCGAACTGTGTGTAAAAATTTAGTGTACACAGGGATTCACTAATTTGTAACATTAGTCAGAATTTTTCGAAAAGTAAATCAGCAAAGTTCTGTAAGCCGAATATAGTGTATTATTAATTCACATGCCTCGTTCAAACACTAAGTAATAATACACTTTTCCCAATGCAGCCTTGGAATTGAATATAGATTAGATATGATAACGTTCATTTAAAACAAGATTGTATTCCAGATAAATACGCTCTATCGGCGATATTCAATTCAATTCTTTTAAAGCTTCGTACTCGTGTTTCGTTCTTTACAATAGCTACGGCAAAGCTGACCGTAAGTCTGTCGTCAATAAGAAAGAAAAGCATCGCATTCAATTCTAACACTACACAGTCGTTTCTTTTGTTGATGCAACAAGAGTTTGCTTTACCTTTTCAATGTTGGCCATGTACGTACAGGTGACGTAAGTTCCTTCAAGTCCAATAGATAGGATATCAGTTAGAATGCGGATCTTCCCATGTAACTTGTAAATAGTGGTAGACTTGTTGAGGCCGAATAATACTCGTTGAAGCTAAACGATTTCTCATATTTATTCTTTAAAATTTTAATATTTGATAATTATTATACAAAATTCAATACTTAAAAATTTCCGTGAATTTTTTTATTTAAATGTTTTTACATTAAGAGTCTTAAATGAGACGGTTTTACAAATTTTTACTAAAATTTTCTTATAGCTCGTATAGACTGGAAGTTAGAATAAATAATAAAATTTGTAAAAATTTATAATAAAGCAAAATAAAAATTTTGTATGTTATAATTTGAACATTAAATATATATTCGATTGGTTTTCTTTAATTAAACAATATTTACATTACTTTATTAGCAATTATTTGTGTGCTTTTATTTTGTATTTAAGATAAAATCCAATAAAATGCTACATAATAAAAATATTGATTATAATAAATAATGAATACTAAACAGATGAATGCCCCGGAACGTGTAAATAATCGCCTATATGCGCCAAAAAATTTCCTCTCTGAATATCTATTTAAAGCTGCAGTTTATGGATATTATTTTTTTTTAATTTTATTAATATCAGTTGTAAAGCCACTAACTTGGCTTGAACTTTAACTCGATTATATTTGATTATTTTGATTATTATTTGCATAAATTGCATGAATAGTTTCTCAATGAGAAATTAATTTTTTATAGTAAATATACTTTATGACGAATAATTTATAATTTCAGTAATAAGTTAAACATAAATTTATCGATGAATGAAAGAGCCTTAATATAGAATAATATTCGTGGAGGTTAGTATTAAAAAGACTGCCGACGCCTTAGTGATGCTTCTTAAAAAGGTTTAATTATCTATTAGGTAACATTCGATTAATTATCAGAGAATAAAAATGCCTCGTATCTACAGGCAGAATCAGAAAGGCGTAAGAAAATGTGTTTGAACTTGTGATAAGATTTCGGATATTATGAAACTCTGATTAGTTATTTCAAGATATACACAATGTGTGCAGATAATGAGTCGATTACAGCAAATAAAGTAAAATATAAACTCTTTTGCTTGATTTCAACGTATAATTTTAAAGTATATTACAAACTAGGCGTGTGTTGTACACCATTTTCCACTTTAAATCATTGCAGCTTCATTGGACTAGAAGTATGTACTCTGCATTCAAGGCTACAGGCTTGTCATTATTTACAAAGAAACGCTTCGTGAAAAAAGTGAAACAGTAATGAACACCTTCAACATAGTAAACACCTCAATTGTCGGTTTGCAATTAATATTGATGGAAGTCGATGAAAAATATTTTTAAAAAATCCTCTATTCTATAAGTCTTATCCTGTTTCCTAAGACTTTTATTTAATATATTTTAATATAATAATAATAACGGATGCTTAATATTTAATCTATATATATAAGAAAATTAAAAAAAAAAACTTTTAATTTTTAAAAGTCACTAAAAAACGTAATTTTTCGTAGAATTTAAAAACTTATCTTAAATTATCTTATAAAATTTAAAAAGCTTAAACTGTTTTGTGATAAAAAAACGATAAAAGTTTGAATATTAGTATGGAATATATGTTTGTTCAGAATAATAATATTTAACCTCTACAAATAAAAAAAAATCTTATTCATTCAAAAGTTTATTCTTTTAACTTCAAATTAAATTCATTTCAATTTAGAAAATTATAAGCAATTTTTAAAAAATAAAAAATGCCACATTTAACAAAATTTAGCAAAATCTAATTGTATCAATTTTCATGAATAATTGTTAATTAAATCTTTTCATAATATAAATAAAAGGCGATGAATTCCGAGAAATAATTTAAAACATTATTAAATCATTCTCTTAATAAATCCTGGCGATGAGTCACTACACGTTAAATAAACGTAAAGATAATTTCAAGTAACGAGTACTGAGATTACAACATATTTTCGTTATATTTACATCCATGAATATTGCGAATAGTAATAAATTTTATGATTTTACCGAAGTTAGTTTTATTAAAACATTTTATGTACTCTACAGCTCAGTTTCACGTCATCTGCAATGTAAAGTCTAATAAATGTAAAATAATTTCCTTATATGGTATTGAATAGAATATTGTCTGGATTTTTTAAGTACAATTTTCCAGTTCAAATTTATGTATAAATATAAAATTATTTTAAAAAGTTTCCGATTATGTATTAAGTACATTTTAATATATTATTTATTTTAAACGGTGTTCAATGCTTCCTTACTTAGTTTGCATCTCTTTCTATTGCCATCGTGGGAAAAGGCCATTTGCGTGGGCGAAAATGCATGTGTAAGAAAAACTACCTTGGCAGCAATACATAAAATAGTGATGTAACAAATTTTTACTGTAATTTTTAATTTGTTGTAGATTCTACTACAGATTAGAATTTTGCAGTTCTCGATTTACTGTATAACTGAGAAAAGTTGCTGTATGCAGTTCAATAATCCATACATAGCTTATTTTTACATATCGTAAATATAAATAATTACTTTTATTAAAAGAATTTTTTATAACCTAATATTATTGGTGATATAGCAAATATTCTTTGAATTAAATTAAATAAATATTAAATAAATTAGTGATTAGATTAATCTAAATCAAAATTAATATGTAATTTTTATAATTGTGACTGAAAATAATTTCTTTACTAAAAACATACTTTGAAACGTATAGCATTAAACAACAAACTTTACCAAAATATATTGTACCGATTAAAATAAATAAAAAAGGCAACAACTTGGAATAATACTGTATACCAATACAAAAAAAAATTTACATGTAAAATTGATCGCATTGGTTCAATGAAAACATTCTTTCATCTGTTATCGAAGCAAAACTGTACCCAAACAATCGAATAAGTTTAACTCCAATAATAGAGAATAAATAAGTAAATAAACGAATGAATGAAAATAGGTAATGCAATGTCATGCCATGAAATAAGATAAACTTCGATAATTTTCAATTGACTTGTTAAAGCTAGGTGCTTGTGTTATATTTTTTCTTTCTAATTTGATGAAACTCGACGAAACAACTCGAATAAACAATTATTTTTATTCGCGCTATTTTCAGCTCAGAATCTTCTGCAACATTCAGGCAAATGAACCAAAATATTCCCCTCGAAATTTCATAGAAAAGAACAAGACCAGCCTGTAAGAAGCTCGTCGCGCTAAATAAGCGCAGTAATTTATCCGACGGCGTGCGGAGTACATACCTTTTTCTCGTGAAGTACTCATGTCACAAGCGACGTGCGAAAACTCCTAGAATACACGACCTCGTAGTCAACGGCACAAGTTTAATTAAAGCGCGCCGAAGGAAGCCGTGACTACATCGCATGCTTTCGCGCTTTCGTTACATTCGTATTATAATAAATATACCTGTACAATTTTCGTGGTACACGTTTTGTTAATTTAAGGGTATTTATTTCCTTTATTATTAGCCTTACGCATTTGAATCGCAACTATTCGCTGCGTTGTTAAATTGTTTTTAAAGCCCCAAGGTATTTTTATTCGACGCGATACCTCTCGCGGACAACGTGTGCGAGTCAATAATTGGAGGAGCCGATCTCACCGATCCCAAAAATTATTAATTTCGATCGATAATTAAAATTCCGCTTGAGCATACGTTCAATTTGCGTTCAGTTGCAAAGCTCGACCTAATTCGCGTCCTCCAATTTTTTAAAACAGCAAATAACAAAGAGTGAACACACAAAAGATCCCAATTGCTGAAAGTGCAACCTTAATTCGGCTTTGTAAACCGAATTTGTCTTCGGTAAATTGGTTTTAATTTCGTTGCAGAAAGAAGGAAATCGAGCTCGTAAAAGCCAACTATCCTTTTTAATCCATCCGTTCGACCTCTTTTTTTCATAAATAAGATTTCGCAACTAACCATAATTTCGAAATAAGAAAAATTATGAATAATACAAAAGGCAAAGGAACTCCAATTACATTCAGCGCAATTTCCGTTCCAAAGATACACATGTTTTCAACGAAAACGCGCGTCGAGCTCCGCCGATTACCATCTGAAAAGTATTTTTGCCTCCTTTGAAAATAAAACAATTGAACGCAATTATTTATTCAGCAGGGCAAATTAAATATCGAGTTCATCGAACCGTCAGGAATCGACTGCTCGAGCAGAGTCGCGACAAAAAAACGCGCGCGTACCTGCGGAATCGCGTAGGCGACGTCATCAGTCGCGTGGGGCTGTTCTCGTTTTTTTCGTCTCGTTGGTACGTGACCGCGCGTTCTCCTCTTTTCTTTTTAAATAAACGTGCGTTGCAGTAGGACCGTGAGAGTTGGCGACCTCGAAGAGATACGTCGTCGTTGTCACAGCCACTGCAGAGTCTCGTTTTGAGGTCGCAGACGTTATAACAGTTAATCATAAAGAGAGAAAAAAGGAAGCGGAATAGGAGCTCCGCCTACAACTGGAGTAATTAACTTATCCCCCTTACCTCCTCCTACGACGCATTGTACACGTGACGTATGGCCGAAACTGGTACCGCAAGTAACAAACTCGCCCGTCTTAACCAGATTGGGAAGTTTGTTCTTAATTATAATACTGTTATACTGGCATCCGGTATCGGTAAACGCCTTACGCGATTAATCGGCATAATTATCACAAATGTGCATTCGATGCGCCGATCTCATTAAAGCTAAGGCTATTCGCAATCAGCGGTAAGATTAATTGCTCGAAGAATACCTTGTATCTTTGAAAAATTCAATTTTATAACTCGTGTGTCTGCGTTTAATTCTCGGCGCCAAACAAAAATATCTCAATCATCCTGACAAAGTATTTGCACGGCAGGCGAAAACGCGCTGCGTATGTGGCCCGAAGCCAAAACAATACGGCATTCCATGGATCGAGAAAAGTAGCGGTAGTCCCCGCCGTGTTAATCTGTAACAGTAGAGCGTGTGACAGATATTAAATCCGCTCACTCGCGTGTTTTTTAATGAAACTGAGGAATAAAAGAAACATTTCGCAAAAGTATCACAACAGACGTACGGATTTCCTTAAGAGCGAGCAAATTTAAGCCGACAACCTGTGCAGTCGAATCGATTTGGCGTTTGAACGTTGCAGGACACGCGATATCAATGTTTACTCCGCAGACTGCAATATCGACCATCGTATCGATAACTATAATTGCCAAAGATTATTTTCGTCTTCCCCCCAGCGAATTTGTACGAGATTCTGAAGTTTTTACTTTTTTGCGCGATCGCAACACGAGAAGAGAAATGCACATTTGTTAAATTAATGCGTGAAATCTTCGTTGTCTTGGATCTACTATGCGTTCCGAATAATTTATTTCCTATGAACTTTGCTAAACGCGGAGAAAATCTAAATGCAAGGTAGAGATTAATCGATCGCAGTGTCGAATGAATAACATTCTACGAGATTGTAGTTATGCAACTATTACCCGATATTGCACGAATGAATAATGAATATTCACCTTTCGAAGGGAATCGGAATTTTTAAAACTGTTCACCATATAAATAATATACTATTTCTGTTATTATACCATGGGATACTAATAGAATTATGCAAGTTGTTATCTTAAATTGTATTCTTAATCATTAAAGATGTATTAGTATTGTGCGTATAACTTATCAACATTGATGAGAAACGCGTAAAATGTAAAATAAATCGTTACATGCGCTCGTTGCACAATGAAATTTTAAATGAAATCTTTCAAAATTTATATTTATGCCTTATTTTATAAATGCATTGCTTTACCAAACAGTTTTAAAATACGAACGTATTGATTACTTTTTTTAACAGCGTAAAAATGCAACAGGTACTTTTTTACTTATAATGCTTACTTTGCTTTTCATTATGCGATAGGCAATTTAATAAGATTGTAAATAACTCTTCTATATAGAAATACTTAGCTTGTCGAACTCTTAATAAATTGTTACAGGCATTACGAAATACAGAGGGTAAAGCTTATTTAATATTTTTTTCATAGTTAATAAAGAAGGTTTGACGTGATCTCGTAATATCAATTTTAAGGAAAATCAAACGTTTTGAACTTGTCGGTCGTAACTAATAAATACGAGGACCGCATATTACGTACATGTTTTACTTATTTTCATAATTTTATATCCGAAAACTTAGTTTTACAATTATCACAATCACGGCTTCGTGTTTGCAAACCTCGATCAAGGTTTTAAGCACATATTGTTTTATAAAAAACATTTTCGATATAATACGAATACCTTAAAAGCTAATCCCCAGTTAATTTTTTAATTTTTTGCGGATATACCTTTTGCAGCACCAGCGTTTTGGAAATTCTTTGGTTATGTACGTGTATAAAATTTGTTTATGAAAAATGTGTTTTAGGTTCACCGAAGATTTCGTAGAATGGCGTGCAGGAGCACTACGAAGTTTGCAAGTCAAATAGATTTATTCGCTCTTTTAATCGGAGCAGTAATCGATACACTGTTAGCACAACAGATTATGTGATCACGAAGGTCAATGTTGCAGTCCTCCTTGTTGTTTATTTACAAATCGTTATTGTTCTAAGAGTAAATATTTGAAGGAACTTGTTTATCAATACATTTATTTTCAACCTAAAATGTACTTTGACGTTTAATCAAACAACAAAGTCAACAAGAAAAGTGTCTTGTTCAATACCGTGTCTTTTAATTTTATTTACAGAATATGCCGCAATCCGAAATTAATTTAAATTTTGAAAAACAACTGACATTCTATTGAACAATGTTACACAAGCACATTGATAATTCTTCCGACGCGTCCCAAGTCTTGTGCTGTACACTATTCGACATGTCTAAATTATAAAGTAAAAAACTAACGCCATAATTACACAGTTGGTTGTCAATCCAAGTGTGCGTCAAATTTCTTGTTTGTAATACGTGCGTACAAGTGCAATTAATGAGAACGCGACTGATGAGTTGGTCGCGCAACGAGACTCTACGTACATGCGTACGCACGCATCGCGGTACATCGAGACATTGTAAGCGCTGCGCAAAAAATCTGTCCAAGTTGAACGATTGTCCGAGGCCGTGTGGAGGACCGGTTCTTTTTTTCCGTTCTCGTGCGTCTCGAATTTCAATTAATGGAATTTGCGCTTTTCGATGTCGCGACGCGCTTGTGTGGGAGCGGGTTGAACTGGGTCGCATTGATCTGAGAAGATAACGGTTCGAAAGCACATGGTGCTCCGTTGTCTGCGCTGCACTTCCAAAATAATTCCTTGTTCTTCATTTTTTTAAGGCCGCCTGCCCTTATTTGGGTAGATGGCAGAGGGAAAGTCTTTAATGGCTGAACTTTCTTTCTCCAATCGATATGCGGATTATGGAATCGGGTGTATTGGTAATGAGTAATATATCTTATTCTCAGCTGTGGTAGCACGAGTCGTGCTACGATTCTGCAACGACAGTGATAATATATTTAATTATGATATATGGGTTTGATGGTTCGTTTGATGCATTCCACGCTTTCACGCGAAAACCTGCTAATTTATCATAATCGCTATGTTCAAAATTAATTTAATTAAAGACCGACGTTTTTCAGTTCATTAACTTCGTATTGTTCCCTTGTTATTATATCATCGATGCTACTGTATGTTTTTCTATGACTTGATAATTAATTTCTCAATAATGAAACGCTTTAAGTTTTATTGGGCTGGAAGAAATTGAAAATATGAATATTATAAGATTTTTTTGTCAATGTGTTTCAGATGGATAAAAACGCTAATCGTTACGTTTGTGAAACTATAGAAAAGTAAATTTCATTACTAATCACGAACTGTCCTCGAAAATCAATCAATTTCGTAATCGTAAGCAGTTAACGCAATCAGTTGAATTATTACAGTTTTATTTACAGTTTTGGCTTAATTCCTTTAGTTTATTACTTTATACATTTAAAAAATATGGTTAGGAGTGTTCTTGACCTTCCGGAATCTGTTTGTAATTTTAATGATCGAATCACGTAGCATGCAAATATAAGCCATTAAAATGATAATTAACAATCGATCTTTTTACATAAGAAATTAATGCTAATTTAGTAAGATGATTGACACTAAATTAATCGCCATAATTAGTTATTAAAAATTATACATGTAAATTATATGCGATTTTATCTTGTATATTAAATGAAATATACATAATTTTCATGAATAATATAAAAATCAAATTTTTCCCTTTTACTTTCATTATTTGTAAATAGGAAATAAACTACTTAACAACAGTCTTCCATGGATAGATTATTAAAAACGAGTAAAATTATATTTATAAAGTAGAACGGTTTCGATACATAATTTTTTTATTAAATTCAAAATGACAATGTTAAACGACGTATGCTTATCTAAAACTATACAGTTTCATTCGGCTCTTAGCTGTTCAAATACAATTCTTTTATCGCGTCAATTTAGCAGGAAAAAATCTTATTTTTCTCAGCGCGTCTATTATAATCCATTATGAGATTATAGTTGTTCAATAGCCTCGCAAATTATACAATATATTATATAGACATCTCTATCTTTGTACGGTAAATTTTTACGAGGAAATACGCGCGTTTGACGTAAGTATGAACCGCGACTGTGACGCGCAAATCGTAAGTTAGTAAGCAATATTATGGTAGTCTCTTTTTTCTAATCAGTATGCACTTAAAATAGAAAAATAAAGTTATCACAGAGTAATTATGCTCCGCGTACATGAGCTTTCTGCCACAAAGTAATAAACTGCGACCTGAGCTGCGTACCGATATTTTTATAATCGAGTCATGCTATGTTGACGAGAACGAGCGGCAATAAAATAATTTTTCTGATCGAGCTCAAGCATATATATTAATGAGAATAAATTTTTATTACCAAATGTTTTAGAAATTAATTTTCCGTTTTAATTTAACTGCTTGGGATACACAGTTTTTATATCCGTTTAAAATCCATCGATTTTAAAGGACTATTCAAAGATTCCGATATTAAAAGTAAACGGACTAAATATTTCATAAGTAACAGTAATACATTAATAATATACCAATAAAATTTATATTCTATTTTGCAAACTTTAATAAACGTTGATGGCGCTGGTGTATCTTGAAGCGTAAATTCAAACTTAAATGTTCTTAATTTCGAGAATACGCAAACAACGTTTGACGAGTTTGCGTTGCGTTGAATTCAAGTAACGTAAGAATCGTCCAATCGTTATAAACATATTTTTCAGGATCTTGAAGCGCTTAATGAGTTATTGTTTTCCTGATTCAAAAAGAAAAACAGATTCGTTTGTTTGCACGAGTACGAAATACAATTTAATCGCACGCCTATTAATATAATCTATTTTAATATATATATATATATATATCGTGAAACGCGAAATGAATCTTGTCCGGGAATCTCGACAAGTTTCTCCATTGTGAATATGCAAATTCAAAAACTCGCGTGTTTTCTTTTCTTAAACTTCCCAGGAATAAAATCAACACACCTGATAGCTTCGGATATTTAATGATGATATTGAATTATTATATTAGCCCTTAATTAATTATTAAAGATAAGCTCATTAAAAAGGACAGGATGTTGAACAAAGATAAATCTGCACACGAATCTTCCTTATCCTTCGCTACACAAATTTCTCCATTGAATTTTCCGGAGGCGGCTCAATTAATGCTTATTTGCTATGCTCGTACACACATTTATTAGACCTATATATATATAAGTATATGCATATATTTATATATCTGCAACTTCGCTGCTTCTTAAAAGTGTTGCGTGCAATAATTATATCAGCCAAGGTAAATAACTGAGACGCAAACCGCGAAAATATTGACTTTATTCAACTAGAGGTTATGCCAAACAGTGACAGTCGCTAAGATACCAATAATCAATAGAAAGCCCACGAGCCGTAACTCATCACGAGTGAGAATAGATTCGCTGGGGGATCACCTTCCACACACATACATTCCGAATTTTAAAAATCCGTTCGGAATTTGAAATTGTTGTCGAACTGTTGCGCAAGTGTTTATTCAACTATTTATATTACGAAATGACTTACGTTGAAATGCTCGCGAAATTTTCCGCGTGCTATGAAAAGTTATTCAAATATAATAATATGTTTCTCGAGAAATAGAAATCTTTCGAATGCACGTTACGATTCACAATCACACCCTTGAAAAATAGATTCACAAGTTGTATTAGCTTTTTGCCGTAAACCGTGTTTTGTTACAACTAGAGGTAAATCATTAGAACGACAAATTCACCAGACCTGAGCTGAGCAGACCTTAAAAAATCAACCTGTCCCATTATAATTCGTCACCCTCAATGGGTAATAAAAGGCTCTTTCCATATCTTGAGAGCACAAAGGCGAATCAATAAATACCTAATCATCCCTGCCCGTTCACTCGCCCACTGGGACAACGGCGCGCTAATAACAACCGAACCAGGTCAACTCTGCATGTCATCGCACCTCCGCTGTGCGACCGCATCCTTTTGGCTCAGGTTCAACAACCACACGCAGCGCGGTTTGCTCGGAGGGGAGCAGAAAAAGCAGTCGAGTACGTGGAAGAAGCGACAAAAGTCTAGAAATGAAACAAAGGTGGGGGGGGGGGGAATAAGCGAGTAGCGCAAGGTGTATGGTGTTCTCAGGCCAGCAACTGCATGACTAGGAATTTTTCGAGCAGCGAGCTCCGGGTTGCGGGGCTAAACGACGGAAGCCGAGACTGCTCCGGTCGCTGGTGCGTGAATCGATGCATGGTAACCCTAGCCGAGGAGGACGTTGTAAGACGAGCGCGTACGAGAATCCTAGGCCCGTGACATAATATGTGCGCAGCAGCAACGTGAATTGCAGTGCAGCGCGAGCTAACGAACTGGAATATTATTATTTATGGGAACACGGGCGGCTTCGCTCGGGGATTCGCGCACAGTCGAGTGTGAACTTTGTGCCTTGAAGCATCGCCGTCGATTCTTCTTCCGCTGCGGTTAGCCCGTTCGACTCTGTACACTCGAGGTTCGTTTGCGTTTTTAACTTGTGATATTATATTCCAGCCGGTCGACCTTCCATCATTTTAAATGTCCGGGAAAAGTTTCGACTTCTGGTCGCATATCTTTTATCGGATGCAGTCGACAATTGCTGAACTCTGTAATGACTGAAGTTGCCATTGTCGCATCGCAGAGGAAAATACACCGAAGCAACACTATTTTCCACTAAATCTTTGTAAAATAATTGCCGCTGATATTATTATTGCATTTGTAAGCATTATTTTAATCTTTTAAAAGTAAGAAGCTTACCCGTTCGTATTGCATTTATTGAAAGTGGCAGGTTTGGATTAACTTTTCTTCAACTCTTGGTTGAACGAAGAAAATCAGTCGAGCGAAATATGCGCCTCCGCCGGATCCGCGGAGAAATAAATAAACTATTTTAGAATAGTTTAATAAATACTATGCAGCAGAGCTACAAAAGATTTTTATGGAATTTATTATCTCCCTGATACAGAGTTCAATCGAGTCTTTTTCTAGACCAAGTACCAAGAAAAGCAAGTCTAAGTGGCAGAGCTCGGCACGTGCCATAAGCGCTTAATCGTGTATATTTTCTAATAATAGTAAACAGTAACTTATACTGCAAGCCATTTTTATGGTAAAACTTTGAATAATTTATTTAATATATCAAATCAACGCGTCTCTATGTCGGTTATAACTATGTTTCGGATACATTACACATTTTACAAGTATTGATGAAGATGTACGTACAGATACCAATTTTATACAATGTAACTTATATTAAGGTGTATGGAAACTTAAATCTACGATATCTACATCTACATGCTGAAGTTAGAAACTATGATAGTGTAGGTAAGAGAATAAGTAAATTTAAGCGTATTTCGTACTGAGGTACTAAATTTATACAATTTCATTACGAAGATTTTCGATATCTTCTTGAAATGTATAATTCTAAAATTATGTTAAATTTTCTAAAATGAAGTTGAAAATAGTGTATATTTGGATAACGAGAAACCACTCGTCAAATTATGTAAACCTTAAAGTCTGTCAAAAGAATGTTTTAGTAATATTTGCGGTGTACCTGTAATTTAATTATTTTAAAGGCCACTATATAAAGAAACAGAACTTTAGTTTTCTAAGGCAACTTATCTACGGAACTTTTTTTTTGCATTTCAGAATTTGTTGTTTCTATCATCAGAAAAACTGGAAATAAATGAAAGTAATGTTTTAAAAATTCTTCTAATATTATGTTTCTGTCTCATAATAATTGGCACATTAAAAGGGAGATCGCGTGGAAATTGTTTCGCTCATAAAAATTTACGAAACAGCATTTGAAAAAATCGCTTCGCATCTCTACCCTTCACTGAAACCTTGAAAAAAAATTATGAAACGTGGTCTTATTGCAATATTTGATGAGGTTCATAACAGTATGACTAAATGCAAAACCTAATGAATTTTTAATAAAGCGTGTCACATCGTTACTGTTATTACTTGACTCAAAAGGCCTTGCGCTGATCTTTCATAATTAAAAAAAACCGTTTTTATTTCGTAATTCAAAAAGCTGCAGAGAGATGTAGATTCTGATTACAGTCTCTAATAATTTAATAAATCTGGAAGAAGTGTCTCGATTGGAGCAATTCTAATTTTATTTTAAAAACGAAACGAATATATTTTTTTAAACTACAGTATTTATTTTCTATTTCACTTTCTTTTACCCTCTGTTTACGTCTATGATTTTCTCTCTTTGCTATTCATAGTATAAATTGATATACAGATAAGTCAGTTAAAAATTTTATAAACATTTTTTATTAATTTAAGTGTCACTTAATTGAAAGAACAATTTAATATAGAATAATATTAAAAACAAATTATACTTATATATTTTTTTATTTTACAGTGGTTGGATAATTATTTTTAATGTTTAATTTTGCATTAAGGTAATCGAATATCCTGAGATTTTTGTAAATAAACATAAAAAAATTCTATTCAATACTGGATAAAAAATTATTTCAATTGAATGATTCATAAAATTAAATTATTTTATCTACAATCATCGTAATAACATATATATGCATAATAATGAGATTTTTAATAATTATCAATGTGTTAAAGTAAAAAAATTTAAACGATGAAAAATGTATAAATTTATTCATAAATAAGTAATGCAAAATATTACCTTTGGATTTATACATACATATACATAATATCTACATCGCTAATATTTTGTCTTAGTAAAAAATTTAATTTCTTATTAACACCTCTTGTATTTTCATAAAATATATTAAAAATTATTTTCTTTTTGTTTTAGGTGAGTGCTATCATTTAAATAAACTGAGTGAAACCAACGCGACATAAGGTTGTAAATTATTTTTCAGCACTAATAAATAAAATAGTAGGAATAAATTAACCATGCGTTTCTGAAAAGTAGCAATTAGTTTATTAAATTATCTAATATTTTCACCGACAGCATCATAAATGCGTAAACCCATGTTTTATAAATAAAAAGTTTGCGAAAGTTTCATCATATAAAACGTAAATTGAGAAAGTAGAAAACACATAAATCTTATTAGTTTAATGTATATTAAAATTTTATTAATAGTTTGTTAACATATAAATTTCACGCAACTATCCAACTTTAACTAAGAAAAGTTATTTGATACCAAAAAGCATTGAAAAAATTAAATTAATATTATTTAAGACAGATAAAGATATTAATTTATTAGTATTATTAAAAGTAACTTTTAACGCTACATTTCACCAATATTTTTAAATATTTTAAAAGTTGATATTTGATACCTCACTTATAATTTAATCCAATTTCTAGCAAATATAAGAATAAATTTTATTATTAATCTGTAGGGTACTTCAAATTTCTGTCAGATAAAACAGATCAGATTTAGAATTAAACAAAAATAAAAGCGTTTGATCGTCTTAAATTAGAATTGATCCATTTGAAATAACGTCTACGTACCTTTCTAAGTAAAAAATCATCTTCATTTTTTGCTTTATTGTCGATAACGAAAAAGTTTTATCATCTTTTGATTAAAAAAAATAAAAAATAATATTTCTTATTAATCCGACTATTAATTCATTCATTAAAGTAATGAAACATTGTTAATATTATATTATGATAAGAACTTAATATTTAGTTAGTTCGTTTATCGAATATTAGATACATTATTATAATATACATTTATAAATACCGAGAATACTGCAATGAATTGTTATTTATTTATCATTTTTATTACTATTTTAACTTTTAACTATTTTAAATAATTTTTAATACTACTATTAAACCAAATCATACGGATTTAAAACAGAAAAAAATTGAATCCAATAAATCTTAAATTGAATAATAAGGTTATTGTTAATTAATCATTAACGCGCTACACTGAGGATATATTTTATTTAACCTCATTTAGAAATTATTAAGCGAAGAATTAATTGACTAAAGATGTGTAACTGTACGTATATAAATAATAGCATTAAAAACTTATAATTGATAGAATTCCTGCTTGGCAAACAATTGTATTAATACTTATTTTTTAAATGATATGTACAGTAAATATTTACACACGTATATACACTAATGACGTAGATACAATTATCTTTAACGGTTAAATTATTATTACCTTTTTATTAAATTGATGGCTTTCAACTTTAATCAAAGATTTCGTCTTAAATTTTTATGAAATATTTCGATTTTTTAAATTTTACTTGCAACGTTTCGAATTTACAAAAGCAATTTTTTCAGAGTCCTAAGCGTCTCTTAGTGAATTTTTTTATAGAAAGCGCCATCGATAAATTATATTAATTTGAAAATAAATCGTATAACAGTATTATTGACGAGCGATTAAATACTCGTTTTAATCATCGTAATCATCCGAGCTGTACAAATGCAATACTCCTATTTTGTTCCAATCAATCCTTTGATCAATAATTTATAAAGGAATTTTGTGCAATAACCAAAAATTAATACTGTTACCCTACTGAAATAATTTCCTCTGATAAAAATATCGTAAGTGCGATTGAATTGCAATTAAAGTTATCAGTTGCCTTCGCACATTTAAATCGCGTGGCACTACTTATTCCGTAACTCTCCTAGAGAATTCGTTTCACATGAAACTTCAAACTTTAAGCTCAATTCTATTCACTGCCAATCGAACATTATTCACATGCTTACGTTATTTAACTCTTGGCGATGAGTTGTCTCCCTATTTCACCTCTTAAACAGTACATCGACAGGCACACACGAGAGCGACCTTTCACTCTCTTCACTAAGAGGATTATTTTCTCTGTACGTACCGCCACGAGCACAAGATTAATTAGAAAAGATAAAAGAGACTGCAAGAAGTCACCTTTGGGAAAATGTCAGCCATACATCGTCTTTATCTTGTAATTTCTCTCTCCCTTTTTAAAGCACTTTTAATGAACGCATCGCGCGTCAATAATTAATGTCTTTTAGAATCAATTTAAAGGCATCGCTGAGTTTAATTGACGTTGTTGCCTGTTTATGTATATAAATTAAGTCATTTTCCAACTCAGAATTTAGCATCGATCTTTGATTCTGAATGATTTTATCTCCGTTCATCGTTAAAAAAATTGCAAAGATAGAATAACATTCGTCATTTTCACTGATTACAAATATAAAAATTGTGCCTGTGTATTATTACTTGTGCCTAATAGACCTTTAATTATATTGAACGCGCGTTCTATTGCTTAAGGCAAATACAAGTTTTCCCTTTTTAAACGCATGTAAAACTTACTCGTTTAAAAAGCTTAACTTTTCCTTTCAGAGCATATAACGTGATTATAATGTAATAGCTTTACTGGACTCAATTTTTTACAATACTATTCAAATAACGTACACTAGATGTATAAAATGATAGTAGTACACGTGTAACCCAAAATAAATCATAGATAATAATAATAATAATAATAATACGTGACGTCGGAAAAAGAACATTTCTCTTTATTTTCCTAAAATAGAAACTAGAATTTGATATATTTAAATTTAAAACAACGAAAATTATATTTTGTAAAATATTTATGTAAAAGGTAATGACAATTCGCCTTCGTTAAATTTACTTTGTTAATTAACAATAATTAGAACTGTTACAGAATTTTTAAAAAATTTTGTATTTTAAATCATTATATAAACAACAGGTTCAAATAATTGCAGGAAACAGCATTTATTTTCACATTAATTCATCGATCGATGTTAAATATAATGCACAGCTTAATCGATGATAATTAACGGCGATTAAAATAAAAATTCGAAAACAAATGTAATACAATTGTTTGCGGTATCGAGCGAAGCCAAAGAAGAGCTCGAATTTTACCGAAAGTTAATACAAGTCCAATATTTTATTTGCCAGTTGTAATAGTGAGCATTCGAAAAATATAAAAAACTTAAATACCTCATTGTTAAAGTACATCCCGCGCCGAGTAAATTGTAAAGCAAAAAGTTCCTATCTGTATTGCTTTTCTTAGGAAGAAATTATTTTTAAAATATTCACCTAACCACGAAAAGATTTTCAAACGTGTACTTACTTAGGCATACGTATGGCCTTAAGTATACCTAGTGCACTTTCTCCGTCTTCGGCGAACATACCGTCCCGAAATCGGTACACAACCGAAGCATTTATTTTCGTTCACAGATGGCCAGAGTATCGTGGTTAATGCAAAGTACAGCATCATCGCACTGCACGTTTCTGGTGATACTTACGGCTCACGCGACAATTGAGATTTACTCAGGCCCTAGCACAAGAGTCCGTGTTTTGGTTTACCGTTTTACACCCACAGCAAGAAAATACGCGCATTAAGATTTTTACGATTCAGCTGGGAGATACAGATAGGAGCGGGTGAAGCTGAGCGCTTTTACTGGGAATAGCGCAATATAATAAGGCTCGTGAGCCTCGACAAAAGTGGCCGAGAACTACAGCAATAGTCGCAGCTGTCATGCCCTCACGGATTAACGGCGTTTATGACAGTCTGAATAACGACGAACAGAGAGAGAGAGAGAGAGAGAGAAGGTGTGTCGCTTTGCTACCTGCGGCTGCTGTCTCCAGAGTCCATATGGATGCGATTTTTGCTTCCGATAAATTTTCGGTTGTTCCGGCGATTCCTCCGTTCGTGTGACTCGTCTCGCCAAAAGTAACTTTTTGAATTGACAAACGGTCGAAAATCGTCCAATTCGTCTAGGACTGAAAATTAGCACGAGCAACAACTTGAACTTAAATTACGTTTTCTCTTTTGTAAATATTGTTTAACCAAACGAGTAACTTAATATCGTGTGGCTTACAATGTGCAACGTCGAGCCCCGTAATTCTATTTCTTTACACTTTTATTTACGATCATTAATTTTATTGCTTGTAATCGAAATGTAGTAAATATATTATCTTATTAAGAACCTAAGCTATATACATGACATAGGAATTATGAAATTCGAATATCAATGTATGAATGCAGGTAATATTATTGTTATTACCTTTCATTATCACCTGCGCATATTGAACATCTTGAAAGAATATAGAAGAAACGATTAACATACGCACCTCGTGTTCAGAGGTAGTGTTTTAAATACGATAGAAATTTTAATTATTATTCATTGTTAATTATAGTATATTGTTTTACAATAAAAACTGTTTATAAATCTCATACTTTAAAACGTAAAACACTTCCCATACAGTATAAATTTAACTCGTGAAAATTTTTCTGAAATTAAATTTTTAATACCTTACTTGTGGTTCATAAATTAGCAATATTTATTGTACATTAAAATATAATAAATATTGTAAAATATTTAATATTCTCTATTAAGTTTAGGATCGCAATACTAACCAACATATTTTTCAATATAATAAACAATCCAAAAAAAATCTAAATTCAAAATCTCTAATCTAAAAAAATGTTATTCCTTTAGATTTGACTGAGAATACGAAAATGTGTTTCTCAATAGAATACACTCATCTTTCCTTTTTTTAAATTATTCTTCATTATTTTGATGATAAAGTAATGAATAATAAAATGGATACGACTGGTGTATAAACAAAAATGAATAAAATTATAAATTATCTATTAGATGCTTGCGTTTGAAAAAATCACCAGTAATTCGAGCCGCAACCTCCATTATTAACCAGTCGTATCAAAGTATATTAAAATAGATTTATACTCTTCCATTAAGAACAAGAAAATATATTAACTGGTTATTAATTAAGAATTCAGCCTATCGGCCTTGATTTAATTGAAAATAAAATGATCTACCTAAATTTATAAGATAAGACGGATAGCGAGAAGAAAATTAATAAAATGGTCTGTAATACATCTGTATGTGAAGAAATTAGATTATTTACTGTTTTAAATATATTAATATATCACACGTAATTTAAATCTTTGAATATTAAAATAGAAAATCCTTGTAACGCATAAATAATTGTATATAGTCCAAAGTTTATTGAACAATTAATGATTTATAGTTGAAAATTTTTATGGAAACCTTCATACACCTTTTCCAAGAGAACGTATACGATTTTTAGTAATAGTGATTAATAATTATAGATGTTCTTAAAATATAAATTATTAATTGCATACATAAATTATATACAGTTTTAAATAACACGTTAATCGAATTATTGTGTTAAGAAATCTAAAGACTATAATGTATATAGTCTTATATATATATACATTATATACTTAAAATATTTCCATAGTAAAAGGTATAAAATTGTAGGAGTTATAAGATTCTGGAAAGAATGACAAGGATGAGTCACTTAGCCAGATGCTCGATTTAAGAAGCTTCTAAACCTCGATGTATTGTCTGATTTCGTCGGTCCCTTCTCCTTCCGCCAACAATAATCCGTCATATTTGGTTTTATTGACTTTTCCTGTATCTTACATTGCTCACTAACGTTTTACGATTACCATTACCGTACGTAAAAAGACTTTAAGAAAAATTTCAACTTATCGCAAACACTTTTTAAAATAATTTTCATAGCACTGCTAATATTTTTATTAAATTTATCGCGATCAAATTTAATTTAAAATTACTCGTGATTATATTATATTATTTTGGAAGAACTTTTTATGAAGAAATCTTGAATTTAGATATATGTGAAACCGTTAAATTAATTGGCCGACTTACGATGTGCTCATTTTTATTCACTTGTCATTAGGCTGAAAGTACTTCAGAAAGGTCAATAAAAGTTATAAAATATTATAGTTGTTTAAAGAATGATAAATAAAATTTAGATATCATTTACGTGTTACTCTAAAAGCAATTCGAAACGTTTAACGTTTGCTAACGTATGATAATTACGGTACATTTTTTTTGTTTAATATCAAAGAAAATACTTTTATCTCGTAATAAAATTACTTTTATTAATAAAATGTATTTGCTGTTCACTTGTATATAACTTTAATAATTACGATTTTGATTTAGTTAATTAAAATAAAAATATTTGTAATATCAAATCTATTTGTAAGCGAATGTTTATTCATAGTGTATTTTAATCACAAGTTAGTGTTAAAATTTACTATTATTAATTACAATATAATTTTAAAAAATTACTTAATTCAATGGCAATTATTTTTAAATTTTACAAAACTTTTCACGTTTCAATTTTATAATTCATATAGTAATATGTATTTTTCCATCCAATTAATTTTTAAAGACTATTATAGATTACAATAATAATAAATTCGTTAGAATTTTATGCATATGCATACACTGAAATTAAGAATTTAATTATAAAGCACAGCTACAGACATTTACAATTTCCTGTCTTATATACAATACAATACTAATTATACTCATTGTACGTAATTGTAAGCTTAATCTTAAATACTGTGAGATACCGAAAGATTAAAATGATGATAATACAAATTTAGTTAAGATGATGTCAATTTCTTCGTCAGAAATTCTTCAATCACGCAGTCTTTCATGTTTTACCATGATTATCAAATTTTACACGATCATTAAAAATTGAATGTTTGAAAAAGAATCGCGTAAATTTCACGCTTCGGATCTTGAACAAAATATCGAATAGAGTTATCGTCATGAATCTCTGATGAAAAACTCATTTTATGCTTTCTTTATGCACGAGATAGAAAGTGTGTACTCGTGAAATAAATTTCATAAAACTTTGTACACCTTAGAAAGACATACAACATAGCACTTAACAAGAACTGAACATGTGCGAGAAAAACTCGACTAAAAAAGTGTTAGCATAAGGATATAAGATGGTTTTATCCATGAAATGGATTACATCACGAAGATGCAAAAAGTTATGATATAAGATCCGTTCCTACGATAGAAGAAACCAGTTTAAACTTTACTTTAAGTAAAGAGTAAAATTAGTAACTACACAACTGCACAAATAAAAATTTTAAAATAATTTATCTGTGCTATAAACTAGTCTTTTCTTTTTTTATTGTCACTTTCTGTAAAAAAAATATTTTTTATAGGTGCTTTTTGTTTTTGGTCGAAGTTTTAACATCTTCAAGTAAATAAATGATAAATAATATATATATATAATATCTTGCTTTCTACGAAGATTATTTCAATCTACGATTTAACATATAAAATCAAAATTCATTGGAAATGATAAAAAAATTTTATTTTTATTTTAGTAATAATAAAATAAAGAAAGAAAAATACAAAAAGTAATTTAGAAATTATTTTTAAATTTAAATATTTACTACTGTTAAGTATTAAATAATAAATACTCGATTAAATATTTCAGAAATATAAAAAATATTTTTTCTGTCTAATTTTTGTTAATAAATTCACGTTACATCATCTCTCAAAAAGTTAATTAATAGATTGTTGGTTTAGAATTGCACAGTCATGCCCTGATGATGTAAAATTCACGAATCTTTAACGTTTCGCATCCTGTTTTTAATTTAAAAATAAAAAATTGAAATAATTATCATGTTTTTTAGCCAATTCTACAACTAAAAAACAATAACTTAATTTCTTCACAATTAAAATTATAGAAAAATAGAGAAAAATGAAGGGCCTGAGTAATTTTAGATTTCGCGTATAAGTGATTATTTATTTAATCTATTTATTGATGGTAGGCACTTTTTCAACTTCCTTGTGGATTTAATTTTACCATATAACAGTGAACACCTTTATCTTTTCATTTTCATATTTTCTCATATAAAATGCTACGTGTATAATTTTCAGAAGTAGTACTTTGAACTTCGATCTCTCCTGGAATGATAAAGTAAAAATAACACGTGGATAAGTTTTTTCTCCATTGCGTCCTTCTCACGAGCAAATCCATTAAACTTTGTTTAAAGTATAATATTTAGTGTAGGCAAAATTAATTCCACTAGCAGTTTGTTTGTTTGTTGCATCCAATTTGAATCGATAACTCGGGCGTGTAATAAGATAACTACAGGTATAATTACAGAAGAGATAAAATCTAAGATAAAATAATGATAATGAATATCGATTGTAAGAAATTGTTCTCATTTCTAAGATAAACGTATAATGGAACAGAAATAAAGATTTTTATATGTTTAATTACTTAATTCCATTTATATTATTTTTTTTTGTTTTGTTATCGTTTCCTAAAAAATTTGATTTATTTATATTGTAATTTTTCTTCATTAAATTATGCCTCGACTTTCATGAACTTTATAATTTGTATATTATATTTATATCCTTTTATAATTCAAAACTTTAACAAAATCATTACCATTATTACTCGATTTATGGTTCAAAATTCATTATTCCTTAAAAAATAGTTTCAAAGTAAATATATTATCTATAACAATTAGAATACATTTTTGTTTTTAATTAACAAATTTGCTTCCAGTTTTATTTTTCCCGAAATATTTCTCTATAAAAAAACGAAGCAGCAAATTTTTGAATTATTTTAATTATACCCGCACAAGTTTTGTTTTTAATAGGTTTTCAGACTTTTTTTCAATCGACGCATTCTTGATAAACTATACTAAAACTTTATTGCAATATAAAAATATTCTGGTAAAAGAAATAATCACTGAATAAACTCAAAAAACGTTTGTATTCGAGAAGCGAAACAAAGAAAATATAATACAGCAACGAGAAATTGTACCACTAAACTGATGTCGAAGCTGCACCTTTGTTTTCATCGGTAAATACTTGCGCGTTCGTTGATTACGGTTATGTCTTATCGACCTAGTTTTTAGGCGAATGTTTACTAAAAATTTTTATGCCTAAATCTAATACTGAGCGAAAAAGACAATGGAGCCGCCATAAAGTAACGTATGTACCATCGTAAAGGATGTTTATAATGTAGACATCGTAAAAGCATTGATGACGTATCCCAAACAATGAATACTCCTTATGTATACTTTCTTTAATATAAAAAACCTTATTGTGCGTTTTCAAATACAAGAATGTGATTATCTTAACGTCACTGTAGCCATATTAGTATCATTTGCCTTTTAACTTTTAATTTTGAGTAATATAGCTTTTACATTTTTTGCCTATTATGTAAGTAATGAAATTCCATTGCGCATAGTTTTCATATATCAATCAAATGATTTATTCGAGATTGTTAACGAATATAGCTATTTTAAAGAAACATCATTCGTAGCTCAAATTTAAAAATAAACGAGCATGAAAATAATGAGGTTTATTAACATTCATTTTGACGTTTGCGTACGCATCCTTAATTCCGATTAAGATTTTTATATAATTATTAAATGGAAAAGATAAAATTATATAATATAGTGATTATTGCATAATTTTACAATAATACATAATTGTAATTTATTAAAAATCATTTGAATAGACGTTGTACGAATCATAATAGTAACCAGTAATCATTGCATAAAATAAAGATAGAGTTTAAACGATACTACAGAATTATATAAATTATTAACGAATATTGACTGATTTCTCGTAGTTGAATGAAAAGTGAAACATTTTGTTACATATTTCTATCTTAAGTATGGAAATTTTGTGACAATATAGTTGTTATATAATTATAACTAAAATATTAAATAAATATAATATAATTATAAAACTGTGCGATTAATTAAACTTTTCCAAGCGTGAGAATGATTTTACATTACATTTCATAGATTTTATATCTACGAAATCATCCGTTATTATTATTCCATGTACTTTTGATATTTTGTTACGTAAAAGGTTTGCGAGAAATATGTACGCGTTAACATTTTTCTGTGCAATCATAACTTCCTAGATTTTCAGTAAATCTTAATTAATCTCTGTTCTCATTTCCGGTCATTTTCATCGTATCATCTTCAAATGATAAGCGCTGTTTTTTGTTTTATATAATTTGACGTGAAATATAACTATGAACACACACGCTTGTTTGCACGAACTTTTACATACAAATGTGGACTTTTTTGTGACTAAATAAAAATACATTGTACTTTTACTTATAGCAGCATCGTTGCTGTCAATCCCCAAGCACAATACCTTATTTTTACCCATATCTTCAAATTATCGTTGACAATTTATGATAAAATTTGAAAACTTAATAAGTTATGCGCTCAATTTTATACGAGTATCTAAATCTTATTCCCAGGAATTGGGATATTTCAACGCGAACCTTAACAAGATGGTAATTGCAGAATGAAATAAATAACGACATCCAGTCGAATGTAAGACTTTCCCAAATCGCTTAAGGAAAATCATCGAAATAGACACGAGTTCGGCGAATCGGAATGATCAGCTGGACCTTACAGAATTGCGTTTTCCCTCTACGTACTTTTTAGCAAGATACGGCCTCGAGTGCGAGTCTTTGATCTGCATCAATACAACCTATATTGCACTTTAGCAGCACATCGAAGAAACTTCAGAGCTCTAAACTCGTAACGGAACACACAACAACTTGATGGTCACGAAAGAGTTCTGCAACAGTTGTAATGACCCAGCTCTACTTTTCGAAAATAGAACCGAAACGATAGCGACGAAATTTGCATACATCGCTGTTTCTTAGAATTTTATAAGATCTTGCTTCCGTTTGCGATTTTAATCCTAAATTGTAACGTCAATGTTCGCGGTGAGTATTTTTGCGCGCGAAGCAAAATTGGGAATCATTCCACTTGGGCATATACCCGCGAAAGAAAATTACGTGGACTGGATAAAAGAACTAATTGCGCTCGATTAGAAACCTAGAAAAGTTCAAGAGATATCTTAAAGTCTCGTTCTGCAGGTAAACAAACGCTTCGAAACTGTAAAAGTGAGAATTAAAACACTTAATCGGCTTTATCTTTATTTGCTATTCCATCGAATGTCGATATTAAACTTCGTGCTTGAGAAATATTTAACAGAGACAAAAAACCCGACACGAGCGCGAATCCGAAGACAAATTTACGATGGCGAAAAACGATAAAGTAACGCGAATTTAATCCGCGACGACTACTTGTCTTAGCGTTCCGAAAAAATAAAAAAGAAACGCAAAGCAGATAATGGTTATTATTTTATGACACGACACGACTGCTCTTCTGACTTTCTCTTTCGAGCTCTTCCGCCGACGCACAGTTGCACAACGGACGTAAATTTTAAAAACAAGGTTAGCTTTTTGACAATGACTGAAGAATTTATTTTAGACGTTGCCACATTGTCCTTTATTTCGCCTCTTGCTTTTAATTTCTCGGTCTCGAAGTCGTCGCGCTAAGCTCGAAGCTGCTGGCCAACCGAACTAATTTGGCTAACTCTGCCGAACGAGTTTTGCGTTTCGGCTTTCGTCCGTTAGCGTTCGATTATCAACGACGTAATTTGTTAAATCAAATAGAAACGGGGTAATGTTGTTCTCGCACGCAGAAACAACGTAACTAAGAGGCTCGCGATAGCTATCGTTGTTTCCCACATCCACCGGGCGCGCCATCGTAACCAAGCGCGGCGAAAGGCATCTATATTCGTCGATTGAAGTTAAGCTCGCCGACGACAAGAGTCGCACGAGTCGTTAGCTAATGATTCAACGAAATTTTCGCCAAAGTAAACAAGTGCTTCTCAATAGACACGAGAGTGAAAAGTCGATGAAAGAGAAGACGAAAGAGTGTTTTTCCGAAGGGCAGCAGAGCGAAAGAGCAACGAGTGCAGCTCTCGTCGAAGCTTCTTCTCCGCATTGATCGCGAGGTTCTCTCGCGGGATGCACTCCACAAGGATGTCGGCAATTAAAAGAAGATGAGAGACAGTCGGGTATGCGGCGCACCGTCTTTTACGCATCAGCGAGAATTACGCGAGAAAGGAACGCCGCCTGTCTACCTGCTGCCGCTGCCGAGCTCAGGAAGCCCTTCGCCGCTTCTCCGCTCGGCCTCTCATTATAAAACGCGCTCCCGGCTCGAGTCTACATCCGCGCGATCCGCTTTACGAGGGAAAGTGACAAAGAGAATGCCTCGAGCAAGGGTAATCTTGACAGCGTAACTCCCATAAAAGTGCTTCGTTAAACGCCTCCAGGGCTGCTGCTCTTCCATTGTCGCTCTTGCGTTTGTATAAACTAATCTTGCTCTTTTTAAATTCGGACCGCGACTGCTACTGCGGCTACGTTTTTTTCAATCTGACATCTTATCGGCCCCGAGCTTTGATGTTAATTACCATCTCGGATGGGGGGTTACCTTAATATTATGATATTATGAATTTGAAAACCGAAACCAGTGCTGCTGATTCACTTTTGTGCATTGATATGTTGCGATGCGTTAGAAATCTCTGTTAACTAGTTGCAACAGTATTATTCTTCATCTGCAACTTTTAATTCCAAATTTTGTCCTCAAATTTATAATCGTACTCGAAGTAAAAGTATGGAATGAAATATTTTTTATTTGAAAAATTACAACAATGCTGAATAATGCGAGCTGATCGTTAAGCAGGCGTTAGCAGCTGTAGCCGAAAATTATATCGATTAAAGAATATTTATTGATAAAATAAAGACTAGTTGGCTGTTCGTGGACGAAACGACTTACGCATTTATAAGATCAATAATTTATACTAATACCGTCATTTTCGGAATTACCGTCGATGCTTCGGAAAATATTTTATATTCAAGTTAATAATAAATCGAGCATTTTCATATATATTCTACGTAATTTAAACCCTCGTAAATGGATCATTTCATTCGCTGTACACATCAGTGTTAGTATAAGAAAATTAAAAATTCGATTTATTAGACCATCCGTCGATAAAACCGTATGTAAAAAAAATTATTTTCTTACACATCAACAAGTGTAAAGTTAAGCTGTCGTATTGCTTTTCATAGCAATTCAGAAATTAAACAATTTATTACTTTTAAGAATGGTCTCACATGTAGGCATATTTATTTATGTAAATATATGTAAGAGGTGTAAATTTTGTTTTCAAATTTCAATAAAACCAAACTTCTTTTTAAACAGAAAACCAATTCAGATTTTGTTTCAGAAATATGCAAATTGAAAAATAAGATAACTAATTTTTTCTTTACAGTGCTTTCTAAAAATTCAAGAAAAAACGAACTTTATTAGTAATAAAATTTTATGATTTGACCATTTTTTATTCCGCTTAGGCATACGTCGAATATCTACGTATTCTTATACGTAGACTGAACGAGGAAACTCGAGTCCTTGAAACTATGCTGGATCAACGTGAATTAGTCATTTCCACATTTGGCTTTTATTTTTCCAATTCCAGAAGAAAATACAGGCACATAAATCGGTAGACTTGTTTTGATCGCAGAAACGCGATTAATATATCGAAATATATAGTTTAAGCTAACACAATTAAAAAGATAAATTAATTTAATATCAGAAATAAATGGAATTACTTAAGATGTATTAAATTATTATCGTGATTAAAGAGAAAACCGTGTCTTCTGAAATTAATTTATCGTGACAATCATTGTTTACCAAATTTGGCGAAGAAATTGGTAAATAAATTGGCACAGGATTGAAAATTTGATCAAAAGTTTTTTAGTTATATTTTATTCAACCGTACTTTAAGATAAAATAATAAATTCGGTTGATTTTTCATTTTTTCGAAATTACAGTATTTATTAAAATTAACCCATCGTTATCAAGGAAGAAGATAATATAAAGAGTAACGTATAAAAATAAACATTATAAGTGATTTTTCTCGATGATTAGAACGACTTTATAAAAACACAGAAAAAAAGCCTTTTGCAATTACGCAGGAAGAATGCGTTTTACAAATGGTGCTCAGTAATGACCGATTCAATTAGATGAACTTTAGTGTTCGTGCATCTTATTTGTTAATAATATTCTTAACTAAAAGTAGCCCAGATGTCGCGTGTGCATAAAAATCGGCCAATCAGGATTTCAGATGAACATTAATTTTTAAAGCAATTGCTTGATAAAATTAAATTTTATATAAACGCACGCGTAACGCTTTTCTGTAAATAGGATGTCAAAGGGATTCGTAATGGAGAAAACGTATTCAGCCGCAGTTGCATTGAAATGTAGTTTTGTAATTCAAAATGAAGATTGAATACCCAATCGTTCGCGCTTTCGGCCTTCCAGCGACGAGTCTAACCATTTGTTTCTTTAGCTAATGCTTATTATTGACGAATGTCAAACTCTTATTCTTTGAAAAGGTGCGAATGAATGGAAATCATCGTACGTTTAAATTATCTCGTTTCTACCGACCGCTTAGATATATTATGCATTAGTCCGAAGCCCAAGTTTATCGTATTGCATTGTTTAAATTATTATTCAAGGTATTTTACGTCTACGTTGTTTCTGCAGTAAAATTCATTTCATATAATTCACACAAACCTCTTCGCCTGTGCAGAAAAATTAATTTAGATAAATTATTAAATAAATTGGTACTGTACAATCATATTCAATTGCAAAATGTTAATTCGCCATAAGATACGAGTAATTAAGAAAAAATGGGATTGTAATAGCAATTACATCGCACCTGCAGATCAATTAAGCCTTTCGTTAATTTTGTATTATTTCTATGCCCCATAACTTATTAGTATATCAAGAGTTTGCTTTCCACTACTTAGAACTAATTAAAAACCTTTTCATTTGGCAAAAATAAACGCCGCAAGTGCTTTTCAAAATGTTTCAATGTAAAGCTAAATAAGCTCTTCACTTTAAACTATTACGTAATGCACTCCTTAAAGAAAATTAAAAGGAGTGACGCATAATTTAAAGGTGAGAGTACATGCTCATCGTCTCGAGCGCGTGATCGAAATCGTTAATTAGAAGTAGATAAAACTGAAGTTCCGCCGCCACAGAACGAGAAAGAGAGTACACGAATACACGTACGAAGATAGCATAGCAACTAAAAGCCGAGTGCACGAAACCGCAAGTTCTGCCAAGCATACATAAGTTCTGCATCGCAAATCCGCTAAGTACTTACATGATCTTTAAAAAATACATAAAATTGTAGGAAAACAGGGAGAAAAATATATTCCGGTGCAGAGCTGCGATCTACTTCATTGTACTTTAATTTATGCTCCACGTCGAGCTTTAAGAAAAGACGTGAAATAATTGGTTTTAAAATGGCCACCTCCCTCATATATGAATTAAAATGCATACACTTTATAAAATAAGGCTTGTATTTGAAAAAAATCTTGATTATCACACGTTTTCTTCGAAGCCGCAACTTGTAAAAAAGTGATTTTATTTTGAAATAATTAGATGAATTGAATAATAAGGGAACTTATTTATGAATATTTTATTTTTATGTTACTTTTTTTATTCGTTACGTGAATATTTTTAAGTGTATTGACTTTCTCATTACCTTAAATAATTTAATAAACACCGAGCACTTTTTAAGATATAAAATATTGAGGGTTCGAGGATTGTTTTACTCTGTCAGAGTTTGTTTTTTAAAATTCTAATGTGTCCATTCGAATTGCTTGAAGTAACGCATCTTTATAGCTCTTTTTTATGGCTTTGATGAAATTTCATGTTTTTGAAATAAAAATCTTATAATACTAAAATGGGATTTTCATTATTAAAATTAGCAGCGCATTTAGAAAATTACAGTAACAAAGATCTCGATGAAAGATGCCGGTAAAGATGCAGCTGCTTTATTGCCATTGAAATTAAATGATGATATTATTATCTACGACGATGTTTAAGAACCATTTATTATTCCCATGTAAAACTTTTTATTATAAGTAAAGACCGTCTTTAACGAATAATGGTGGTAATAATAGTAAATATTTCGAATAAAATTTACGCATGAAAAGTATTTTATTGGACTAAAAAAGTATTTCATTAATTTAATTACCTTAACATTGATTTACATTGATATTGGCAATAAAGATAAATAATATGCTATTGTGTTGAAATCTTAATTTATAAAAAATCAGTGCTGACGGTAGAATTATTTTGTTTTTATTTTAAACAATGAAAAAATTGATTTCCATCGCTCTTTCAATAATCGACCATTCCATACGCACTCGAACCGTTAGATAAATTATTATGGGAAGACTATTATTAATCTATATTATGTTACTTCCTGATTCTTGATATTTAAAAAAATGTCTATTTACATGATCCATCTATTTAATTACAAATAGAAAATTGTTTCAAAAATAGGAAGTGCAACACCGTGATAATGAATTTATTATTATCAATAAATAAAAGGTTTGACGCGAGTATAGAAAGAGTATAGTTTAATTTCAAAATTGGTCAGTTATTTACTTTACGTTTCGTCCATATTTAAAGATGATTTTCAGCTAATTTATATAATAGATATATTTTTAAAAAGTATGCAATTATCGTTCATTTAATGTAATATAAGTTTACGAATACAAAAGAGAATTACGTTAAAAGAATTAATAGGTCAATAGATGATGAAAAATGTAGAATCGCCTTACTAATTTACTCGTTTTCTTTCCCTTAACTTTTTGTTGCAGTTATCGTATCAAATTTTTTCTAAACAAAACAATTTTTTGAGTTAACAAATGGAAATATGTTTCAAAGAAATATAATAGCAGCTATTAGTTACCACTAGTTCGTAACTTGATCATTTTCTCAGAGTAATTTTTGTTATTTGATTTATTTCAGAAGGAACGTCAGTTTCTTGAAGAAAGTGACGTATGTATTTAACTGCTAGAAAGTTCTTGAATGCTTTGAAATGTCAGAAAAAGCTAATCTATAATTATCGCAAACAAAGATTCTCCTATTTTTTATGGCTTTTCACTTTAATCGTAAATTAATCATACATATACTGTTCCCGAAATTATTTTCCAATATTTATGGTTAAATTTTTTTTATACAAATCGGTTAGTTAGTAATTAAAAAATACATTGACCACAAAAATATAAAATAAGACAGAAACATTTAAGATAGGGAGTAAAAGTTATAGCACGTAAATAAATACGTATTTCCGTTATTGATTCTGCCTCATCAAACAGAAAATTGGAGCAACTTTTGTGTTAAAATGGTTGAGCAATAATAGTCTATCTTTATGATCCTTTATATTCCATTCGTCTTAATCAAGAAAAGAAAGTGTGTGCTAGAAAATATTATAGGTCTTTAAGAAATAGCAAGTGTCGTAATATATAACGATATAATAAGATCGATTTTTTCTAAGATATATATATATATATATATATATGGCGATTGTCATGCCCAGTCGAATAGAAATTGATGTTTGTTCAATCATCGAGATATCAATATTCTCTCAGTGTTAATGCTCGAAAGAATAAATTAGAAAAACATTTATCGGTTTTAAAATTTATCTTATCATCTTAATGCCGTTAAACATAATATATCGTAATCCATTAATTATTATAATAGTAGATATTTATTTTAGATTTTACGGTATTAACTATCTTTAGCTCTTGCAAAAGTATCAGTTGTAAAGTGAAAATATTAATATATAAATTACAATGAAAACAAGTTTTCTCTAAAAATGGATTTAGAGTCGAAAGTCAGAATTTCAATTGATATTATTATATCCAAAGATTAAAAATGTAATCATAACTTTTGTCATCATAGATGTCAATTTTTTTAATAAACCTTTAATTCTTTTACTTGAAATCTTATACAGTTTTTCCTTTATTTAAATATTTTAAAAGCAAATATTAAAATATCAAAACTAAAATTACGGAAGCGCTTCATTCAATATTGAAAAATTACGGTCACACCGACAATATTTTATCTATAATTTAAAGTAATTGTTTTTTAATCATAAGCAAACTCATATTGTTTGTTCGTATAAAATAACGTTTTTATTAATTTTTAAAATATAAATTATTGTAATTACAATAGTGTTAACATTATTTAGAAAGTTTTAAACGTATAATATTCTCTTTCAGACTAATTATATATAACTAAATCTGTTCTGTCACAGAATATATCATTTACGAATCTCTTGAAGTCGTATATATTCATTAAATTAAGTGTTGCCATGCCTTTCCATATGAAAATACTGATTGTATAAATTGACGTTTATTGTCACGAGGTAAATGTTTGATTGTTTAATTTTTTTTCAACATTTTTTCTCGATATAAATATTTATATTTTTATTCACAAAGCGCCATCTAAAATACGAAAAAATTGGTAATACGTATAAAATTATTTTATCGTTCGCGTAATTAAAAATGTGATTGAAAATTACGATAAAAATGTTTGAAGAACTTTTTGTATTGGTCTTTGTTTACTACTTTTTTAAGAGTTTACGTTTCAATTTATAAATTAATTTTACGAAGAACGAAAGATGCGAAAAGAATGCTTTGAACGGACTGATACTATAATTGAGTATTTAATAAAGTCTCGGCTTGTACTGATAGTTTGATATGAATTTTTATTCTCTGAAACTTTCCGAACTCAATACGTCGAAATGTTTACTTGAATTATAACTTATCGATTAGCATTTAATCAGTCGTAAAATTGTATATAATAACAGAATAATTTATGTTTACTAAAAAGAAAAATAGTAATGCTATGAGTCATAGATGATGATTACCTACTAAGATAAATCCAGTTTATATGAAACAAGAAAAGGTAAACTTACCTGCCCAAGCCAAGCACAACGTATCTTTATTCGTAACGTACTGAAAATTTCCTCGTGCTTTTCTTTACATATCAGTTGATCATAATAGAATGTTATTAAATTAAACGAATGCAACTTTGTCGACTTGCATTATACAAGTCAGAAAAATCTGGACACGACGAACAAGTCGCAGTACCGAGTTTTTGCTAACCCTAAGCAGCGTAAGAATAACGAGTGGATATTTGAACTTAAATGCTTTCGTTCACAAAATTTCTAATCACCATCAATGGTTTTGTTCGCAACGAGTTTCAAGCTCTTACCTCGTACAGCAGCTGGTGTCGTATGCGCATATATTTGTTATTTTTTTATCTATAGTTACAATATCAAGTTTGGCTCTTATCTAGTGGTTTCAAGAGCGCAGGAACATAAATTAAAGATTTCGACGTCTCGGACGGGTCTGCGAATTAAATGATATTATAGCGCTTTGCTTTCGTTAGCCCAATTTGTATTAGAAATCGTGTTGGCGTATGTTAATCGCGGCACAATCGAAGCCGAAAACATTGCAGGAGTTTAAAGTGTTGCGCGTCAATCGTCGCTTTCGTTGCGTGAAACTATAAAAAAGCAAATGAAGCCAGGACTCGGCACCGTAATGAATTCACTCTCTTTATTCCTGTCCACGTACGCACGAGCGTAGAAAGGAAGAAAAGGATGGAAAGCGACGGCCAGAGGCTCAAATTTGAGGGCATTCACACAACTCCAACCGAGGCGTTGAAACCGTTCTCGTTTGCATTCATCGGCATACGTAGGCATACGTAGGCATACGTAGGTCTCGTGATATACAATGATACAGCGTCATAGAAAAGCGAGGGTGGGACGCCGCACACCCATTTCTCCGGGGGCCGGTCGGTTATGCTTCCTGCATGCCCCGGGCGGGCACTGAATATCGTTGCGTCCATGGTCTCACCCATCATTAATTCGCATCGTACTTTAAAGGCGTGGCCATCGACTGACGCGTTGCTTAATGAGCCATCTCGCGAGGTTCCATCCGAACTCGCCGAATCATCTAGAAATCTGGTTTCCTTGCGCTGCCGACCACTCGCGCGATTCTTTTATTTTTAGCGAGTTCACGATCGATGCTCTTTGGTGCTGCACCCCGGCCCCCCACTCTGCTCGTCCTTATCTTCGCCTATCTGTCAAAGCGGACGAGGCGAGTGCCCGTGTGCGCGTCCGCGTTCAGCTGCAGTCGCTGGAAATATAAATATAAGGAAAGTGTTATTTCGAACGCGGCGTACGGAAACGGCATGCCGAGTTAATTATAATGCGTAGGTAATACGTGCGTACGAGTAAAAGGAGACTAGGTCGAATTGACTTTTACCATGGAAAGTTCATATTTTTTTATTATCTCTCTACGTTACGTACTATTTACAATAATCCGGTGCAATAAAATATATTTCAGGAATTCGAAAGTTCTTCGCTTGTGTTTAATTGAAAATTTTGTAAAAATATTATAACGCAACTTCATAGATCAACAAAACCACACTTTTACCATCAGCTATGAATTTAACGCTTATTTTATTTAACCACGTATAAAATTTAGTAATTATTTAATCGAAACTCTTATTGGTTAACGCTTAGGTCTACTAATACTGTTTACCGAGTTTTGTTAAATAAATATATAAAACGTATGCGCGTGCGCTTAACGAAAGGTTTGTTTGCATACGTTTTAAAACAATTATTATAATTAACCGAGTAATATAATTCTTTTCGATTTAATAACAATTCAAGATATTTACTAATAATAGTGCTCCGCTACTTTTGAAACGAGTTTAATATTAACTTGTCGCTTTGATCTATCTAGGGAGCTTTTATTTTTCTATTTTATTACTTGAACGCTATATGCTGCTTTTCCACTTCCTGTTTCAATTTACAAGCCTATCCCATTTTATCAGCATAATGCTAATTTACTCTCAGATTATTGAAAAAATTTTAATTTCCGTACCTCGTAATTGTGTAATTTTTTCCACTCCTAGTCCTGTCATCTCCGTTTACCCAAAATCTGTTCCTAAATACTTTGCAGTGGTTCAATCTATCATCTTTTACAGAAATACCTGTCTTAGATAAGATTATTAATGCCAATAAAATTATTTTTTTTCATTTTAACTTTTTTCCTGTGTAATAAGGAAGATTTCAATAATTTTTTAACACTAAATACAGTTATTTGACGAGTATAATTTTTCCTACTTCGTGTACAAAAATATTTAAATCGGCTTTTAATTCAGTTTTATCTATAACTTTTATTATAATTTAAAATTTTACCATTTAATAAAAAAATTTATGTTCAATTAAAAATTCTTTATTGCTCTTATTAAATTTAAAGCATCTTTGCACAGTAACACTTAAGTTTGACAACAAAATGAATAAATTAATTTATTAAGTTTTAATTTCTCTTGGAAAATTGCATTTTTATCTGTGCATTATGAAAATGAAATATTAACGAAGTTGATAAATTGGCTATAAAGAAGAATGAAGTATTTTAAAAGAATAATTTAGTCATCTATCAATATCTAAGTTATGTATTTCACAATAATTAATTGATTAAAATTATCCTACGAATATCGTGTGTATGTAAAGCAATTGTTTTATTAAAAAAATACTTTCAAATATCTTTCAGAAATAAATAATTATCTCTGTTTCGCTCTCATTTGGCAACATTATGCGCAACAATAAAAACAAAAGTGTATGTTCCAGACTATCATTCTCGACAAGTTTTTTTATTATTTGTAAAATGATTTTCATCGACGGACGACATTTACCGTCGGCTTCTGTAAGAACCCATAGAATTTCTAGAATGCATACGCTAATCTTATTACTGAACGTAAGGATTCCGTTAGAGCAGCGAAACTTGAATAAAGAAAAATGAAATTGCATTTTGACGTATTGCCATGTGCTGTGATGTGTACCTTTACCAAACCATACCTTGCAACAGCGAACGCATTCGCAACGTATTAATATTAAGAATTTATTCCATTTATAATTGATTAAAACCGACTGTTAAAACCGATACTTTTTCATGTACTTTTCCTTACAATTCTTATTATTTTGGCTCTCGTGGTTCAGTGAAGCTCATCTTATTTGTAGAATGCAAGAAAAATAATCTGTTAAACTGCAAAGTTGAGCGGTACTCAAGCATCTCCAACACGATGCAACTCGATTGTGTAACATGATTGCGGCAGCCGCACGGCCACATCCGCAGCACGAACGCAAAGAATATCATAAATGCATTAAAAATTTTATACATTTTTGTATTTTCATCGTCTAAATGTAACGATCATTACCAAGAGGCTTTTATCAACATTTGAGAAATAGTAGATCGAGCCTTTGTTAAACTCTACAAAGATTATAAAATATTTACATAAAATTTTCATTCTTGAAGTTTCTATACTAAAATATTTTATTCTAAGACTTTTGTAGCTTAACGACTAAATTAAACTTCTTATTAAATATTACTATATTCTTATATATAGAAGCTGTTTCAATATTCTTATATCAGACTTTTCAATATTGTTCTTAACTCTCGAGAATTTTTGTATTTTAATATTTTGTTTTAATTCGTATTTGATCGAGTAAAAAAATAATAAAACATGAATTTTTATTGTAAAAATTTTGTAAGAACTTGAATTAGAATAATGATTTCTTAAGTATTGTGGAACTAATAAAAGTTTTTCTTATTTTTTTCATTGTAATTAGTTTAGAAAGCATCATCTCTATTTTTTCATAAGTAAAAAAATAATTAGTGTAATCTGAGAAAGAGAATAAATGAGAAGTTTCATTTAATAATTTATTATCGAAATATAACGCTTGTATTTATTGCTCTCGAAACTTATTATTTATTTAGCAATCTTTTCTCTTGTTTTGAAATAATATTGAGTTCTCTCATCTATCTATATTTATTAACGCGTTGCAAATATTTTTTAAACAACAACTAAAATAACACTTAAACTTGATAGATGATATTTCTGTTTAAAAATAAGTATTTTGCAAAAAAATGCTTTTAGCTACAACATGCATAAGCAGTTTAATGAATTAGTGTAGCTTACGAACAAAAAGAAGTTCTGAATAACAATACTAAGAGGATAAGATAAATAAAAAAATTAATAGAAACAAACATGTATATTGTGCACTTGTCTGCTGCGTCAAAAGTATTTTTACGAAGGACATTTCTTTAAATCGTTACAACTTATTTTGAGAAAAATTAATTGGCTTTACGCATGCACGAAATAAGGAAATGAAAAATTTTTTTTTAAAAGTTGTCTTCGTGCCTCTAAGTACTTTGTTATCATTTCTGTAATAAATCATTGAATGCATTGATCCTGTGCAAATAAATTTTCGCGTGACACGTACATGACTTTACGTAACCTCGCTGGCTCAACTGATGGAAACTTTATTTGTATCTAACTTGTATAAATCAGTGACTCGGCAAATCACAACCCATGATCCGTAGAAAAGAGATGGTACCGATTCGATTAAATTTTTAAGACTCGACGAACGGTTGTTGGGCATTGCGCAACTGTCCTCTCTTAGTACTGAAATTTCGAAACCCTGAATTCTCTCTTCCTCTCAACTTGGAGATTAAAACAACTCCGCAGATGAAAAGTCATGAATTCGTGTTTGCTTATTCCAACAGGCGGAACGCGACAAGCTGGAGGAGACGCGTCGGCAGCTGGAGAGGCGGCTCGAGGGCTGCGAGGCCGAGCTAAAGGACAAGGAGGAAGAGCTGTTCCTGCAGCTCGAGCGCAGCCTCCGGCTCGAGGATGAGGTTGAACGGGCCCGGCAGGAGCGCGAGGCCTGTCTGGAGGCCCGGGAACGTCTCGAGCGGGAACAGGCCTCGGCCCTTCGCCAACTCCAGATTCAGTCTGCCCAGAACGAGATTACGCGTCGCTCCCTTGAAAGAGCGCGCCAGGAAGTCGTAAGGCAGGCCACCGCCATCAGGGCAGAGCGGGACGCTCTCGAGCGCGAGGTAAGCCCTATTTTTAATTTCTCGTTTCTTACCTGCGTGCGTTTCCTCTTGTGAGAGAACTTTTTTTAATATGCGCCTCGGAGTAAATTCCGACAGCTCTTCGCTTTGAGTTGCGACTTCCGTTCCGTTCCTTATGATAATTGCTGCTGCATTGGCGTATAATTACCAGACAGCGCCGTCTCAATTAGAGTGAATACTTACTTACTAAGGAAAATGCGAGCGAAAGAAAAGCTTAAATTTAGTTGACCGTTTGTTGTTTATCGGCTAGAGTAGTTTTAACTTTCCAACTCGATGCTGCTACTGTGTACGATGATGTTTATTTAAATAATTCGTAATGCGAAACGAACAAAATTGCGCGAGTAAATTAAATGAAACCCAGGAAAACATGGATTGAAGTATTCCAAATGCAGCGAGGAAACGAGTTCTCGAGTCAGGCTCTACATACTAATGATAATGAGTCAAAAATTTAAATAGGAACGATTAAGAATGAAAAAAACTTTGCTTAATTTTCGGGAATGGAAAATGCTTTACAACTGCAATTCTATCTTTAACAAAAGGAAGTACAAATATTACATTGGCGTCCAATTGTTAATAAATTTCTCTTGGAACGTTTGTGACCGAAGGAGAAAGAGCACGAAAATTCATTCGAATGCATTTTAAAAAGAGCAGTTACAAATGCGATGCCGTAATGTAGCGTAATTGAAAAATCGTACTACTGAATAACTATTTTAATACAAAATCGTACGTTAGAATACATTTCTGTGCAATAATAAATAATGATTTATTACATTCTATCACCGACTATACATTAATTCGTTATTAATGCAATGAGTATATTTGAAAAGTAATTCTCAGAATAATTTATATGCCGATTAATGCTACTAAATATATGCACGGATAAATTTGATGTAAGCAAAATTATCGCCATGCCAAATCCCTACCAACTTTTGTAATATAAATGTTTTCATGATTTAGCATCGGTTTCGTAAATTTTGTTTTGACCAATTTCAACATTCGCAGATGATTCATATGCAAGTAAATACACAGTTGCTATTTCTACTTATTACAAATAAAAAACGGATAAAATCTTCGTAATAGTATGCAATAAGTTCATGAAAAACCTTAATTACGTTAGAGTACGCTTAAAAATTCAACAAAATAGAAGATCCCGTTGAATTGTTATTTTGATATTAAAAATCAAATCGATAAAACGTCATAAGCGACATTCCTGACTAAAAAGTAAATTGCCGCTCGTAAATCAAGTAATTAAATTATAAAGTAATAGTTTGAAAAATACTTTCGTGCTCGTAGTTGCACTTATATCACACGAGCAAGCTACAAGCATATAATTACAAATTAAATAATAACATGAAATCAGCCTTAAATATTACAGTTAATACTATAATGAACTCTTTTCGAGCGAACCCAAGCTGGAAACTTGAAATGATAATTTTGACGTTTGTTCACGACTCGCGTACATTTTAATCCACGAATATAATAGTGTCCTACTATAGCAGCGGTGCGCATTAGGCGAAGCGAGTGATTTAGTGAAAGGAATAGGTTTATCACTCAACGCAACGGTAAAAACTCAGACTTTAACATGTAAAGATGATTTGTTATAACGCACACAAGAGGCCACAAATGGCCCACTCATTTATTGTCGGTATTTGACTTTTCTTCACCTGGCCGGTGCTTATCGCACACGGGCTCCGTTCTATCCTCGAGACAACTTTCCTTTCAAAATTATTTCGCTATTCAAAATTGAATTACGAGGTACGGCACGTGCACTGACAGCATAAAGCAATGATAAATACACCTTTTCTCTCCGCGCAGTGTTAAATATCTAAATTCATCCAAGAAACTCGGGACGTACTTTCGATCTGTTTTGTCGAAGGTAAAAAAAGTAGAACACGCCAAAGTGGTACAGAGCATGGTAATTGAACCTATCACTTTTAACAGGATCCCCCCTTATACTTATCTGAAATGAAGCGATTCCGCAGAAAGTTGTTCCTACTTCTCTCGTTCTTTAAATCTTCATTTCCTTTCTTCTCGCGAGTCTTGGGTTCGGATGCGACACGCGATCGCTGAATATCCCGGTGGTGTTTGCGGTTGCCCTTCGGCCTCAAACGCGCCCAACCGTTCAAGAGAAGCCCGTTCGAGTCGGTGAAAAATTGTATCCTACATTGGCGCGCGTCCGCGTTGCTTGTTTTCTCGAACTGCGAATTTTGTTTAACCTGTTCTTGGTTGTATTGGTGCCGAACCCATCGTGATACCCGGATTTTTCCGTTCGGCGCGAGTTTAGAGAAATTGATTTATAAAATATCGCTTCAAAATGCTGGTTCGACTGGATTATATCTTATGGAGAATGTATCTCGCGAAGAGGAGAATTTAGAGATCTCATTGCGCACTCTCAATTATACATCGAATCGATTTGATAAAAACGTAAACAATGTGAATCGGAAGATTCTGCTTTCTATAGTAGGATTTATATGCACGTGCGCGCTCATTAATTATAATATTAATTAATTTTATAATGTGAAAGTCGATACGCTGAAAGGAATTTTATTTTTTTACGTTAAATTTATAAAGATCTACACTTCCAAATGTATAATAACGAAATTGTAAGATAAATTATTTGATTTCTATCAAGTTATCAAAATTGCATATCTTTTAAGTTTAAATTAAACTTTATGAAGTACAATACGCTTGAGATGTATAATTTCATATTTTTCACCCGTTAAACTTGCATGGAAAGATGAAAAGTATGCGTCAGTCTAGAATTTCCTATAATAATAATTTCTTCCACGTATTCAATTATTTATTAATCTAACCAAAAGATTTTCCTTATATTATATTTTGTTCAGAGATATATGTTTTAAAATTTGTTTTCATAAATTCAAATGTACATTCACGTGTAAATTAAATGCAAATTAAATGAATTTTTTAATCTTGTTGCATCTTCTATTTTTTGATGCGTGCATCTATTTTAGCAGTCAATACAATAAATTTTATTTAAGTTTGAAATGCCAGAATCGTCCTTTTGTCTCTATAATTAATTTAGTTTATGACTAATCGAAGTCGACGTATCAAAGATTTGTTAATAGTTATATAGGAATATTAAGGAACTGCGTGCATAAGTATTTTATACGTTTTTTAATCATAGCAAAGTTATGAAATGACTTATGTTTAATGTATGAAAAACGTTTTAATCTTTAATAAAATAGCCAAGCAAAAAGTGCATTTTGTATGGCAATAATTATTCTCATGCAAGAGGAATTTCTTTCGTGAATCATAGAATAATTGTTATGCAAATAGAATTGCTATTAATATCCAGCTTAAATTTATTTATCTTTTAAAAAAATGTCGATTGTTCTCGGCATTCTATTCACAATGCGTTGCTCGAGTTGTGGAACTTGATAAGTGGATACCACCAAAAAGCAGACTGACTCCATATGCATAAGCTAGTTTGATCGTAACTCATCGATGTCTCATTATTGGCAGAACGAGGCATTGAAGGAGAAGCTGCGTATCGAGCAGGACGAACTTGGCGAGGAGCGTCGTCGTAACGAGGAAGGCGTCGCGGCGCTCACACACGAGGCTACCACGCTGAGGCATGCGGCACGACATCTACGCGCGGCGGCACTGCACGCAACCTCTTGCCGGCGCCGTCGGCGCTGCTCCGTCTGCCTCTACGCGAGGCGCACCTTCCAGGACGTAGATGATTACCGCGACGAGTGAGTAATTATGAATTTTGTTCGACTAAGATTTTGCGGTGATTATGATCGTCTGGATGAATTTGATTGCGTGGGTTACCGCCTATGCAGAACTAACTCGTCCTTTTCGCTGTGTAATCCTAATCTTTCTTCTGCTTCTTCTTCTTCTTCTTCTTCTTTTTTGTAACGTCGGTTTTTAGATCAGCGTTAAAATTTCAGGCCTGCCTCGTGTTAATTTTCAGAACTTTACATTCGCTAAAGCTCATTCGAATGAAATTAGCAAATGTAATTTCTTGGAATGAATTATGTTAATTGGTGAGTGAAATGCAACACATTAATGATATCGAGCACTGACTTTTTTGTTTTCGGAGTAACGATTAACTCTGAATACTGCTGGGCTCTCTTGTTTTAAAAATTACTTAATTATTGCAGAAATAGCAAACTTTGATGTTATACCGTAGTTCCATGTTACATCTTAATGTATTGCAGCCTTTTTGGATGTTTTAAATGAAAGCTAAGAAGATTAAATATAATGTATCAAAAAATGATAAAAATGCATACTGTTATGTGTTGTTGTAATAGTTAATTTGATCGCTAATAGAAGTTCGCGTGTAAATGGAATGCATAATCGAGTGAAAAAAATAAAGTCTAAAAGGTGAAAAGGAGTGAACGAAAATAGGAAAGAAAAATTTAATTGCAAAGAAGCTGAAGATGCAGCGATTAATAATGCGCGAGGTTTGAAATAAATAGAAAACGGATATTGCTTTCGCAGATTGCGAGCATAAAAGTCGATACTATCTAAATTCAGATTCATGTATTTTTACTCTTTGCCGGCAAGATACGAGATAAATCGTATTACGATGTGTCAAGAAACCGAGTCTTGGAGGTTTCGAGAACAGGAAGCTGTATTTTTGTAAAATAACTAACAGACCCATTACAGACAACAAAAATTAATAATGATATGGATTACGGTTATGAACAGAGCATTTAAAAAATTGACGGTTATTCAAGATTAGAACATTAAGAATTGCTTGCAAATAATTAATAAGGTATTCGTATTCGATTACATTTGTTATATATTTTTTTAATTGTCGAACATTTACTAGCTTATCTTCCTACATACAACATGTGTGTAAATTTATTCTACAAGGATATTACGCGAACGATAATCATGTAATAATAGTTCAGACTCTCTTATTGATATTCTCAATAAAACGTTAAATATTAGTTTTTTACATTCTCATATTCAATTTTTAATAAAAATTCCATAAAAAAACTGTTAGATAAATATGTTGGTAGAACAGTTATATTGATTTATTTATGTCGAATATTTAATATATTGTCTTTGTTCTAATATTGTGATTAAAATTAAATTTTCTGCGTCCATTTTGAAGAAAAACACATTATAGCTTTTGATAATTAATGTAATTTTTTTACAATAATTATGAAATATCAACTATTTGAATCAAACATACACAAAAGTAATCGTTAAAAAATGTTAATTCTTTGCATGGAATACATTAAAATTACCAACCATTTTTAATGGGCAGCGTAGACGTTTTACTTAAAAGTTTATTAATCTTCGCTAATGCGAATCATACATTAGAAACTGACACATATTAATTTTCACAAAAAGATTATCGTAAATCTTGTCTTCCGCAGTGGTAAACTGTTCAAGTGCCTTCAAGCGCCGCTACAGGATCTGCGTACCTGGTTGAGACCAGGAACACCCGCGGCGTTACCGCCCCTGCGCACGAGTTCACCCCTCGAGGGTGGGATCAGCTATATCGATGACTCAGCCACAAGCTCCGAGGATGAGGCTTATTCCAACACCCCGGCGGCCGAGGTTTCGCTCTCCTCCACGACGTCCAGCGCACCCGCAACTGCCAGAGCTTTCTCCTCTGATTCTGGGTGAGTCCAACCCTCGATGAAACTCCGAGCGTTACAAAGAATAATAAGTTCGACCACCTTAAAAATTTCATCACAGCGGGAGTGACTGATATTGTGATGCTGTCGAATGAAAATTCAAGGCACTAAACGAGGGGGAAACTTTTTAACTTCCCAGAAAGTAAACTGCTTATGTTTTCCATAAAGTATTGTTATCGAATTTGATGAATCTTAGATTAGATACTAAAAAAAATTTATGGGCTGCTAAATTCTTAACGATCCTGACAGAAAAGCTTATTATTTATTTTTTTAAACGGCACATAATATGTTTACAATAAAAATAAATTGCTGTTAGATAATTGTTTCTTTTCATTAAAGTCTTATATTTATTACTATTATTACGTAAAACTATTGTGCAGATTCCAGATAATATTAGGATATTTCTTGCTTAATTTCTATTTGAGGTCTTTATTTTATTTGCAAACATTTTTGCAGAAATGTTGTTGAAAGTTTACTATTTGAATACAGAACTTTTGAAGAAACAAATACAAATACAATTGCAATTTTTTACTATATTATTATGCTATACATTATTTATTATAATGTTAATAATAGCATAGTTGAAAATGTAGATAAAAATTATAATATTAGAAGCATTAAATAGTACTAAATTTATTGTTAAATAAATATCTACTAAATTAAAAAAATTTTATTTAAGCGGCGAGAAGGTAAAAAAGGAATCGATAATATCATCAACTGGATAAAACAGATATAGATGCATGAGACAAACGTCAAACATTATCGACGAAAGACAACCAATGAGTTTTCATATTTTCGCATTAATCAAACAAGAATATATTAAAGAGTAATATTAACAACAAAATAAGTGATCTAAAAATTTAGAAAACAAAACAAAAAAAGCAAAAAAGAAAAATGATCCGACATAATTATGTATTAATATTTATCAAAAGAAGGTAGAGATATATAAAACAAAATAAACATGCAAAGGAGAAAAAGACAAAATGTAAGCACATTAATTTGTGCTCGTAAAGATAATAAAAATTATTTTGATAGAGAAAATTACAAATAGAAATTAAAATTTGCTTTTGTAACGTAGTTGAGATAAAAAATAAATAAAAATAATGAATTATTGGATGAATAATAAACTTTTGATATTTCCAGTTTAACTTAATTGTTAAGATAACCGGTAAGAAAAATAGGCAATAATGGTAATAATGAAATTGAGAAAAAGATTTTACAAATAGAATATAAATATTAAAAAAAAAAAAATGCGGTTGCAATGATAATATTATACAGGGAATATGTGAAAATTGGAAAAAATTATTAAACCTCACATGGAGGAAAAAGTAGAACAACAGTTACCACGGATAGAGAATAGAATATTAGTTTGAAAATTAAAAGATCAAAACAAAATATGTAACTCGCGTGTAGATAATAAGCAATTTGATGAAAAGTTAACTATTAAAATGGAGCTAAAATATCGATCTTAGGTACCGCAATAAAACGCAGTTGATAATAAAAAGATTATACCTACATTGGATTTCATACAATCATTACTTTACCGCATGAGAAAGACGCACAAGATGTCCAACTGATGCGGTGCTTTGTTGGATTGCAGGTTCTCGTCGGAAACGGGTGATCGACGCTCCCGCTCATACGAATGTAGCAGCAGTAGCCGCAAGATCAGCGAATCGTCGAGTAGCGAACCCGGAGACTCGACCAGCGCTCAGCGCCTGGGCACCTTCACTCGCTCCAGATGGACCTCATCTTTTCGCAAACTACTCGGCCGTAAATCCAAGGCCAAGGGCTTGCCGCACGTGCAGCAGACCTCGTAAGCCGGCGGCGGCCCTCGATTTCAGCAAGTGCTGCTCAAAACATTACTATCGTTATTGCGTAGTTTATAAGGTGGACGCGATAATTCGGCGAAGGTAGTAACTTGAAACGACTCCAAGGGATTAATACCGATCGAGATTTATTTTGTATTCGCGGTTCCCAAGTTAAGGAATTTTGCAAGTCGCGGGTACTTAAAACGGTGGACAGCTAATTATAAGCTTTTTATACAAGGTAGATGCGGTGGTTTGGCGAATAGATGTATAAGTCTTCGATATGATGAAAATATTGTGAAAAAGGCATTAAATCTGGAAGGAAAGTTGTTCTGATAATTATGTAAGAAACATTTTTGACTGAAATATTCGGCTAAATATTGAAGGTATTTAATATAAGAAACACTTGGATCGATATTATTTAAATATTATGAAATCTTTAAAAATTTTCATATGACGTGCATTAAATTGCTTAAAAATTGAAAGATTTGAATATCATGTTTTTTCACTGTAAATCTGTTTCGATTAAATTCTAAACTGTACTGATAATTTAAAAAAACTTTATTACTGTTGAGCGCTAAATATTTAAAAAATTATGGTAATAAAAACAGTTTGTATCATGTCTCACATTTTTGTATAATTTTACAAATATTATTTTGATCTCTAATGAAATAATTTAAAAGTTGTTAAAATGCGAAAATATTTGCAAATATTTCTGTTTTAAATATTCTTACATATAAAATGGGAAATGCAAGTTGAAAATTGGTGATTCTTCAATATTATGTAAACATTATATAAGGTTTTACAAAAAGCATTTCCTTGTAAGAAAGAAATGAGATAATAATATCAGAGGTAATAATAAAATTACAAGATAATACTAACATAATAAAAACTACTAAAACAATATTTTTTTTTCAAAAACTTTGTTGTACATACAAAATCTTTTTAACTTGAACAATTTGGTTTTACAATTCATTAATTTTATTATTAAGTTACTATTTTCGCCAATGCGCTTATTTTTTTCAATGAATTTAAGATTAATTTACAATGTCTGATGTAAATTTAGTGTTCAACGCAAAATTACATTCCTGCTAGATTCGTTTAAAAATCAAAAGTAAAAAAAATAATGTGATGTCAACTTTAAAGAAGTGCTCATTTGATATTAATTTCGGCTTTTTTTTGATCATATGTTTCGATTTGAAGCAACTGTGATAATCAAAGAGATCATTGTGCCGAAAAAAATTATGTACCAGAATGCGTGTTACGCGTGATAATGATGATGCTGTAATTATAGATTTTGAAAAGTTCATTAAGTTTTGCATCACAATGCTTAATTGAACTTTTAAAATCGTCCTGAAATGTGCATGTACAAAGCATAATTGATTTTGAAAAACACGATATAAATTATGTATCCAAATTTTTTCCATTTTTCAAAGTTAACTTTTTATTTCTATTGTTATTGCTCAACGAACCTCGCACAGTGTCAATTTTTTTTCTTTGCGTTTGCAAAAATGAATATACTGGAAATTTTTTTAAATAAAAAAGTAATATACATAATCAGAAATATAACTGCCAACTGATTATATAGAAAATAAAAAGGTGTTTTAGAATTGTGTATAATAATGGTAGTTCCGTAAGTAAATGCTTACCATAAATACAGAAATTTCATTTTTGTAGAGTGGAAAGGAATTGGAAAAAATTAACTCTTTTAAAATATTTTGAATCTTACGTAGTTCCGTGAGAAGACTGTTTCGTTCAATTATAAGGTGGTGTTATCAATTAGTACTTAATAATGTCTAAGCTCAACCTATATATACTAATGTAAATATATTTATTTAAATGACATCGTCATCTTTCAAAAAAGAGGAAATTTCCATTATTTAAATATAACCGAATCAAACAATGTCTACATATAATAATTTATTATCAAACATTTTCCTTACATTTTAGAGTTATTACATCAAAGTTCTCCTTTTAAAAAGATGATGATTTCATATATTTCAAGTTGTTATGAAATTTTGAGACATGAGCTTTTTAAACTACATAGATTGTAGTTTCTCTGTTATGATTAATCTACAATTAATAAAATAACAATTAAAAGAAATTTTGAAAACAAAGATCCTGATCGATCGATCGATCGATTTAAATTTTTACATCCTGTGCCTTAGTATGAATATTCATCAATTATTTCATGTATTACAGCGATATTATTATTGGAATTTTAAACCTTTTCCAACAATTTTATAAGCGCTCGATTGTAATTTTTCAATGATCTTGTCAATATATCAGCTAGTAAAATTAATTTGTTACCAACTGAGTAATTTAACTTTCAGTGATATTTTAATTAATTTAAAACAAAAACAGATTAAAGCTCGGGTTCAAAATTTTTGCCGCCTATAATTTCAATCTCATCATCATTAATTAGTCTATAATAATTTCGTGACTACTCTTGAACATAATAATTCAAATTCAGAAAATAAATTTACGTCTAATATCATTAAAATATATCTCAATTTTTAATTAGAATATTAAAAATAACATTTTATTAAAAGATTTTTTTGTAGTGTCACGAATATCAGTTATGAGATTCTAATATTACACAATAATATTATTTAAAGCATGATAAACAAAAATTGTGAAAGACGCAATTGGTAACATGCAATTTTTGTACCCTATTAAATAAGATCAAATGCAATATACGATCCGTTTGTAAAGGAATTTATACAAAAATTATATTTACTGTAAAAATTTTTCGTCAACAACTTGATTATTAATCATTTTAAATTATAATCACGTTAATTATAAAATTTCTATTTTGACGTTGAAGGAAAAAAGAATTTTTAAATTATTTATAATTGGCTTATATTATACATGCGTTATAAAATATTTATATTTAGTAATTGTAAGTATTAGTGAAAAAAATCGAATGTCGTTATAAATTACGATTGAGATTTTCGTTATCTTAAGAAATTTTTTGAATTTTCTTCATATCGATGATTCTTTGTTATTTATATATAAAAACAAATTAAATATTGCAGTGAAAAATAAGAGCTCAATTAAAAGGAATACCTTTTAGAAATTTTAAAAAGGAATTATAAAATATTGCATAAGAATTGCTTGAAAGCGATTAGATTTAATTACGTTAACGATAAAATCAGATTATTATTATATTATAAATGATATATTGTATCGCAAAAAATTTATCAAACTGTATATTATTCGTTTAAACTAAGCTATCGGGATATGTTCCGATACGTGTAAGTTAGTATAAGTTTAGCTGTAACAGATGCATTTTCTTTTCCGTTCATCTTTTTATGTTAGATTTTAAGTTTTCGAAGAAAATCGAAAAACTTTTGCTATATTATGCAAATCATACTTTTCTATTTATTTTGCATTTACGACATTACGATGTTTGATAAAAATAGAAAACGAAAAAAGACGAACGAAAAACTTGTGTCCTGCTGTTTCGGAGCAAGAACGGGAACGAGCCACGTCTCTCTGCCTCCTCGTGTTAGAACGAGGTTGATAAAGAGGATAGTTGCCGAATTTGTTTTTTATTCAATGGACCTCGCAATAATCGAAGAGTTAGATTTAAAAATGTAGAAACTGATGTTATTGTTTGTGTTTTCTGTTTTGTCGGATTATCAAATTGCCTTTTCATTTGAATTAGTTTTTAATTATTTGAAGTTTATAACTTTTGAATTGTTTTCCCTTTCGTATTACATGATAATAATAATATTAATAATAATACTAGTAATAACGATAATGATGATGACGATGATGATGACGAAATTCATAATTTTCAACTTACGTTGACTATACGTAAAATTAAATATTTTTATAATTTTAAGTTTTACGGGAAGATAAAAAATTAAAATTATGTACGATTTAAATTCATTACGCGAAGAAAACAAAATTTAACGAAGTTATAATTACATATAAATTAAAAAGATGTATTTTATTGTAACTCGTTTGTAGGTCTTTGCTTTAAGTATTTTGTTTAATGTAACTTGTAGCGTCAGTCACCCATTACTACTTTGTAATCATTAACAAAACATAGCATTTTTAATATTGTGTATCGTAAAATGAAGATACTTTACGGTTGTGAATAATAATTTATTTCATATTAAAAAAGATTCGCATCAATGTGATTAGTTTTACGTATCATGTCATTAAATTATTTTTATAAAATAAAGTATAAATGGTATTAATATACTATGCTAGCATATTGTTAAAATTTGAAAATATAATTACATGTTGATTTTAAAATATTATTAAAATAATTTCATTCAATGTAAAAGATTTCAATAAACAATTGATTTTAAACCTAAAAAATTATTAGCAATCAATCGTAATTTTATTGTACGACGTTACGAATAAAATCAATAATTTTGTTTTGTAGAAAAGTCATTTTGTAATCTTAAAAAGAATAAATTACTCGAGTACGTTAAAATAATAAATTATAAATTAAATTTTTCTTTTTATACACGTGAAAGATATAAAAAGTTAAATAATTTTTAGAAATTATTTCAATTAACGTTTGTTAAATTTGTTTTACGTTTAATTCGTGCAAAAATTAGAAGCTAAATTTTGTAAATGAAATAATTGCTTAAAATTTTTCAATATATCGAATCTAGAAATTACGTAACTATTACAGTTAAAAGACTGACTAATTTTCAGAATATATCACTAAAAAAAGTTAATGGATAAAAGTTGACTTTCACCTCAAGTTCCAATTTTTATTTACATTGAAATACTTATTTAAAGAACTGTAAGCTTCTACGTTTTTAATAGAGCTTAAGTCTTCGACTCTTGCAATGGATTGAAGCAAGAAATGTAATGGTATGACTGTGTATGTAAAGCGCAGAAAACGATAGATGATATACTCACTCAATGTTGCTATTGTGTAAAATTGGTGGTACTATTCTGTAGAAATGTTGTGTAAAACATACGTAAAGAAGAAGATGAATGGCATTCTAGCGAGTATATTGTAATAAAAAAATAAAACTCTATGTATATAGATAAATAAAAAAAAAAATATATATATACTTAAATATATATGTGTATATTAAATTGGAATATAATTAGCACACCTTTAATGACTCTCCAACCTCGTCCCAGGCAGCCACCACCTTTATTTTTTATTGTAATTTCATTTTATTATTAATGTTTTACACAATAATAACCTCAAGATCGTGCTGTTTTTCTTGGCATCTACTTACCTGATTAATGTCGACCTTTTATCAGTCACTATTATGTCCGGAGACGTTGGATCAAAACTACTATTTATAAATGCAAACGAATCTTTCTTTATTAGTTATTATGACCAACTGCTTGCACGTTTTATAGCGAATGTGTGTTGAATGATCGCGTTTATTGTACTCTTGTTCGAACAGCGAGAGGTAGAATCAGAAGACAACGTCGGTGTATGTAGTTATGAATTCCGGAAATAACTTCTTGACAGATGTTCGGACTTGGCAAACATTTTTAATAATCGATCTGCGGAAAAGACCTAAGGAATCGTAAACATTTTTTTAACTTTTTAGGCTCAGCTGCGTAGCCGGAGCTTAGCATTCCTTTGGGTAATTTATACCTCTACCCGATTAAAACAGACAAAAACACGTACAATTTTTTTTCCCGAAAGATTAAAGTTTCTCCATTCGAGATTTTCCCGTTTTCTTCGTCCACAATGCAATAAATATGCTTTCATGTGTCACTTAATTAACTATTTTTATTTATTTTGAATCAAATAAAGTCGTAAAATTTATGCATTTAGAAGTTTTAAAGACGAAAGTGAGCGTAAAAATAAATTTTAAGTATTAAGGAAAAATGCGAAAATTCCGAGCGGCAGGCCGGGTTTAAACATAATTTATTGCCTCGAGTTTAGCCGACATTTCCGAACGGAAGACAACAGAAAGAGTTTATGGTAGGGTCCGGAAGGTCCGAAAACTTTCCCTAGATGATTAGGAGGCGAAGGAAGGCGCGAACACAAGATAAGTTAAACGTAGCTTTGCTCGACAGTAGAATTTTTTGTCGAGGCAGTCGTTCACGTTGATTTGGATACTGCATAATTTTTATTTTTAATTGTTAGTCTGTTTATGAGACATTGAAGCGCTAATTTAAATTTAAACTCACTTATCTTGGATAGTTTATAAGCAAATTTTATTTTGTATGCGTACATTCACTTGAAAGAGTTGGCATTTAACAAATTTCTGAATAAATACGTAAATAATGGTTTTTAAATTAAAATTTATACAAATTTGAACTTATTACGTGAAAAATTTCACCGTACCTTGCCTTGTTAATTTTTTTTTTTATTATAAAGTCGATTGACGCGTCAAACTATCAACCGACTGTTCTTGATATTGACGGTTACTTTATATAAATAACTCCATAGAAGATTTTTCATAAATATTTTATAAATAAAAGTATGACTATGAGGGATGATTATTTTGAATTTTATAATTTTGCGAACAAAATTCAACTTCTTCAAGATTTATTATCATAAGTCTATTATCTATGAATAAGTATAATTTTCATCCGCATGGTATATCATCGTTTCAATTTTGAGTTATTAATTATAATTTGATGATTGCATCATTATTATTATACTATAATAAATATTAAAATTCACTATACATGTATATAGCAAAAGATCATTTAAGATTGATAAAACAAGCAGTATTTCCAAAAAATGATTACAAAAATGATTTTCAAAATAGTAACGCAATATGTAAACTTTAGTGCGTTTATCAAATAAATTGATATTCAAAATAATAACTGTAAGGCGGAAAAATTTTTTTACTTGTTATCTGCTCGTTAAATTTTACGACAATATTCGTTGTTATTTATGATAAACTTAGGTTCGGAACTATAAATCAAATTAATGATCAAATGAACTTACCTGTATTACTATAATAGTATATACACGTATTATTTCCTCGGCAGCTCGACAGGTGGTACAATAAAACATTTCAAAGAAGGTAAGAGATCAAAGCCTCCAAAGTACATATCTTAATCTCTGCATTTCATATAGAGGAAAAAATATTGCCAGAGAAAAATAATTAGGGTTGAAAAGGATATATCTCCTACAGAGAAACTCAATTGTGCAATTACAATGAAAACTCCTCTCTTAGTATGTGTAATTGTTTATCTTATATTTTTGAGATATAAGCATTAAAATATAGTAAATACTTGCATAATTTTTCACAAGTAATAGTAAATTGAATTTAACTTAAATGTATACACAAAAGCAAAAAACAAATGGAACTTTTCTTCTAAAACTAGGACACCTAATAAAACTAAAAACATCTTCGCAATCATATTTAACTCACACTTCAATATTAATAATGAATTTTGACATAACCAAAGCTAGACACTTACCTTCCGTACGCGAAATTTTATATTAAATTGTATTTTTACGTAATACTATCAATGAAATATAGGCAATATCAACTAATTTATTATTAAGCACAATGCCAATAAGACTCCAATTATTTAAGTAATTGAAAGGAATATTTACGTCCTGCGTAGCTGCACATATAGAAGCTTTAGATCTTAACTCGAGAAAAATCCTTTAAACAAGCCAGGCTTTCTCTCGTAGTATTAGACGTAATGGGTGAAACCATATATTTATCCGAATTTAAAAGGTCATAATAATTTAAATCTTGAAATTTTAACTTTATATACCTTTGATATACTTTACTTTTAATCGTAGCAAATGCGTAAACATATTTTAACGTTAACGTCGTTGAAAAATTGTATTTACATAGGCGTGCACCGACCATTTATTCACATATTATCCGTCGTTAGGTGCTCCCCGAACGAATAAAAAATTTTTATTCGTTAGATTATGTTTATCATTTATTTCATAAAAAAAATTTTTATAGTGGATCAAAAGATTCATTTTTTGTTTTTTCAAAAAATAAAAATTGGAAACACTGCCTCTGTAAATTGTTCGGAAACAGTAACAACCATCAAAATGCTTCCTTCTTTTATGATTGATTAGTGAATCAGTCTGTATTATATTCAAACTTGCTTCATCGGTATTTACTTAATTTTCATTATTTTTCAATTATTGGTCGAAAATTAAAAAGATATCTTATAAACTTTCTCTTTTCGCAACTTTCACATGAATTTAATCATATTCTACCATTAGGTATAACACCATTAATTTTCGTTATAAGAGCACAAAAAGATTAAAAAAGTAATGAAAAACCAAAAGAAAAAAAATTTTTTCCGAATTTTTTTATTAATTATAATAATAACGAGTTGATAATTTAATAATATTGTTCTTCGAACTTCTTATAAACTGACATTTTTATATTGTATAATTTGAAGCCGGATATTCATACATTCAATCTTATAAAAAGTCTTACATAATTCCTTCTCTTATATATGAATTAAATAATATTATTAAATTATATGTCTTACTTACTGTTAATCAATGAATACACATACAAATAATAAGTGCTATCCTCAAATTTTAAAGATTCTCAATGAGTTATGATTTATTCGATTATGCGATTATTTATTTCTTCATCTTAAAATTGTACCTAGTTTCAATAATAATAAAAATTCACAAATAGCATAAAAATATTAGAAGATATTTTTTTCGCTAATTTACTTCACATTCAATAAACGTCGTCTGCGATTTTAGATTAAATTATAATTGTAAAAAATGATTTCTCCGACTTCGTTTCACAGAGCCGATCGTATAATAATTGCAATGATTTATTCGGTTATTGTTAAAAAAAGACGAATTTTGAAAGTTTGCTTTCCTATCTAAACGACATTTGATACTTTTTTAACTCTCATGAAAAAACACAATGGCGCGTAGACAATGCGATATAAATATGATATTTGCTAGATGACTTATCTTCTTAGCTTTTGTTACGGAATCAGGGATTGATATTTTATCAACTCCATCGAGAATCGTAGATTGTTCTTTTGTAGAACACAGTATCTTGTGAACTATATCTGTACTTATCGTTCGTTGTTGTCAAATAGCAGTAACAGGGTCTTGTAGAAGTGTTAATTATGAATCCTTTTGTGATTAGAAACACTGACTACCCTTAAATGGAATAATTCTTCTTTCTTTAAATTTTCTTTAACTAAACCAGGGCATCGGTATTTCGCCTTTGAATGTCAGATTCTGATTATTTATGTCCTCGAGTTTACGACTACGTCGCACTTAAGAGAGACTTGATGAATATTACCTAAACCAATGGCGCTCCTCTTCTAGTCTGTTAAATATTTCCTCCATTGTCACAGATCATACTAAAGCTTAAAAATTGCTATAATTGCGCGTTCGTCTTTATTCATTAATAATTATTATACACATATTTTATTCGCATTATTTCAGCTCTTATGTGGCTTTTAATAATCGACGAAATATTATAAATATTCGTTGAAGATTTGAAGTTTTTAATTAGCAATAATTATCATTGATTCGAGTACAATAATAAAGAATTATAAAAATTATAATTAGCGCCTCGCAGTTCGTTATGCTAACAAGTACTTATTTATTATTTATAATACGTAATAAATTTCTTTATAATTTATGTGACATAGTACTTCTTCTATTAATATTAGTCATTGACATTCATGATTTTTTTTAATTTTTTCATCGGTTCAAATATTAATTATTTAAAATTATTTTTCGTTATTTGATTATCTTATTTTTTTATTCAGCTAAAATTCTAAAAATCGTTAATAGTTTGTTTAAAAATGAAATGAAATTTCGATTCAATATTAATTCACATAGTTATTTTGAAGTATTGAATTCAAACGATTAATTAAGAAATTATTTTTTTACAACTCATTACGTACTAAATATTATTACTATGAATATTTATTGAAATTATGTAGCACTTTTATCATTATCATTAATACGATATGTCAAATACTTACTACTTATTTTGTTTTATTACTTTAGATTCTTTCGTAAATATGTATGGAATTTACTTGTTTCCAATAAACTACTTTCAAATTTTTTTTTTAAATTTCGGAAATTAAAAAACAATATGTATGAAACGAGAAAATTAATTAATTAATTTTACTTTAAGACTTTGGTCTCGCACAGTGATTTACAATTTTTTCTACTGTTATATTCTATAAACAGGTTTAATAATAAATATAATCATTATGTTTTTCTTAAAAATCTTAATCAATCATAAAAATTTTAAATCAAAATATTTTTTTAATTCTTACCTTTAAATATGTAATATCTATGCGTTTATACCATATCACTCAGTATTATAAAATTGATAAACTACGATATGGTTGATCTGTGTGGATTTTTACTTAGATCGTAATCGTATCGATGATTCATGACCTCATGACCTAAAAATGGAGTTTTATCTTCGTTAATGCACATTTGTATACCTAGTACAAATTTAAAATAATTTATAAATTTATAATATTTGAAGCTCTTGTACTGATAAACTACTTTAAAAAATTAATCTAAACACCAAATATGACTTTAACAAAAGCAAAGAGGAATGCGGAAAAATGGTTTAAGGAAGATTTCAGAATGAAAATGGAAATATTCAATGTATTAATAAAAAATGTACTATTACATTGATTAGAAATTTGAGAATGAAAAAGTTGCCAAAAAGCTAAAAAAATACAGAAAAGATTTATAAAATAGTCTTAACTTAAATATAAAAACCTGAATATGTTGAGATGACAGAAACAAAAAAAAAACAAGATAGTTAAAAGTAGCAAAGAGAGGAGTAAGATTTGAAAACAAAATATTAAATAGTGAAGATGTGTGAGTAATAAGAGAATTTTTTAAATTAACGATAGAACAAGGAAGAGTATTTGAAAACAAAAGGGAAAAAGAGAAAAAAGAGAAAGAAAATAATGCAGGTAAAAGAATAAATGTCTACAAAACATCAGATAGTCAAGTTACACGTGTGGAGGGAAATTAAAGAATGTATAAATGATATGAGAGGAAGTGGAGAAGATAAATATATTCCAATAAAAGCAATTATAAATAAATAATTAAAAAAAGCAAAATATAAAAGGTAATTCAAACACGTTAAAAAATATAATAAAGATAATTTATCAATTTATCTCAGTATTTAAAATGAAAATTTAAAAAAAAGAGAAATACGTATTTTTACTTATTGCATTTTATGTATTCATAAAAACGCAAGAAATTTTGAATTTACTTAATTCAAGATGTATTATATAAAACATTATCATAAGTGGAAAAACATATCAAATATATCATTCGGATATAAATGTTCATTATTTTGTAGTCTGGCTTCTTCCCGACAAATATCATTAAAAAAATTATTGACTTTTTCAGATTTCAAATAGTTTATACATCAAATTTATATGTTATAAATTATATTTCGCATAAAATTATAAAAAAATTAACAATCATCTTTTTTTGAAAGACATTGATATTGAAACATTTAGTTAAAATAGTAACTTATTTTAATTTAATTGAAACCGTTAGATGACATAAAAAATTGGTATATTTTTATAAAATTACGATATATTAGCATTAAAATCTTTTTGTTCAAAAAATATCTGTTTTTAAAAATATTTTATTTATTTCACTAGACCTAAATCTTTTGCGGATTTTATGTGAGAATTGTAAATCGATAAAAAAACCTACAGTTTGATCAATAGGAATGAATACATTTACTCAATGACTAAATATATATATGCACAGAAGACGATCTATTAAAAGAAATTAAATCTATTTATAAGAATTCAGAAAAATGTTAGAGCTACGAATGATTTTGTTAGCTTTGTACATCGTGATTTATAAATTCTAATTTTATTTTAAATTTTAATTTCTATTTTAACTGTAGTAGGTATATTATTTTTAAAATTCTGAAAAAGAAATCTTTAAATAGGATATCAGAATCATATAAGTTGCTGTTACATTAATTATTAAATTTTAAACTATTTTTAAAAGATATGAAATATTATACGTAGTTGATATTTATAACACTATCTTTTTAGAAAAAAATATTAAAAAATTAGAAAAAAGTTATTTAATTTACTTTAAAGGATAGTAAAACTGGAGGTTAGATGATTCAAGATTATTGAAATTTCCAATAAAATTGAAGATAATTTTTAATTTGAGGTTATAGATCAATTATTTAAGAAAGAACTGTATTATTCGAAATTTCAAATTTTGAAATGTTAAGTTTTTAAACATTGATTACGTTTAAGTTGTACGAATTTTTTTCGAAAATATAATTGGCAGTATTAGATTTTTTTCAATATTTCAGAATTCAAAATATTAATTATTAATTGTTATTTAAAAATAGTTATTTATATTATTTTATTATATATTTTATTAGAATTTTATTATATACAAATGATCATAGTATCCTTATATAATAAAGAGGGAATAAGTTTTAAAACCATACGTGAAAAAGTTAGAAAATACATTTCAATTTAAAAATAGTGTATTTGCTTTTACTTTATATCGGATTTTTGATAAATTACCCCTTTTCAATAATATATAAATAACTTGTATAAATTGTAAATTAAAGTTGATTTTTAATACATTTCAGTTTTATCTGTAAACGAATTTGTGTAACAATAAGCGTATTTAAAATATAACAAATTTTGAACTTATAAAAAAATTATATTGAAAACATCTTTAGAAAAAAAAAAATTATATTCCATGAAGAAAAGTATATGTACACAAATATAAAATTAATGTTCTCACCAAAATATTATTTTAATTCAACAACTGATAGACGTCGAGGTTTCAGTGATCAATGCATCAAATATACGGTCGAAGAATAAAAAAGATTGTTAAATTACCTATGAAAATAACTTAACGTAACTTTCATAAAAGTCAATTTCGCACGTCGTAGCAGTTAATTGAAACTCAATGCAATTATTACGAAATATATTTTGCGAAGCTTTATACATACTATCAGATTAAAGAATGCAGTGGTTAAAATTCATTTCCATTAATATAAAAATATCATCAAATAAACATATGTGACGTTAAACAATAAAGTATCTCTATTTATGAAATTTATAACCAGCGAATCGAATTATAATTAACAACTTAAAAGAACGGAATTTTGGATGGATAATTGTAAAATATTTTTAAGCAAACAACGACATTACTCTTAGCGATTGACACATTTTCAATGAATTATATTTAATCGAGATACCGATACTTTCTGCAAAGTTCATTTGCGTTTACAGTGATATCCGATATGCAAGTGAGATCGAGCGATAAATCCGTATTTGTTCTAATTCAGCAGCGATACGAAAATGCTCTCGTGTTAAAAGGTTTGAAGGACCTTGCGAAGCCACTTTTAGCCACCTTGGAGAGGACGCGAGTGCTTTCAAGGTGCAGAGTCGTACAGAGGCGTAACTGCATACCACGATAAGCGGTAGCGCAAAACAAAAATCAGCTGATCGGAGATTTCGGGATCGATCCGCGGTTTACCAAAAGAGCGCGGATCGTGTGCCCAGTCGGAGGTTCGGCAGTAGTCGTTAGATGGCGCCAGGATCGTAAACGGGGTCGGCTCACGCCTACGATGCACACGCACACGCGCGCGCGCTTTCCGCACTTTCGCCGCTTGCGCGGGTATTTCTCTCGGTTTACGGGCTCTGGTACGGAGTGCGGGGCTCAGTAATTCAGTTCAGCCGTTCGACGTAGCGCCGCAGCCGCTGCTCGCCGCCAGTCAGTCGACTCTGGCCTGTCGCGTACGGCCGCCAACTTCTTTCTCTCTCTTTCTCTCTGCATCGCGAAATAATCGTGCGCGCGCGCGCGTGTGTGTGTCGGACTGATTCTTCGCATACGCACACGCGCCCCCTTTCTCTCTTTAATTGTTATACTGTTGTTTTACATTCGGCGCGTGGTTCCTGCATTCAGCCCGGGAGAAAGAGAGAGACGCAAAGGTGCACACCCTCGTGTATCTCCGTACACACGCGCGCTCGTCGACGTACGTACGTACGTGTGCGCAACACGCGTAACCCAACTCCATATAAACATGTACACGCATTAAAGAAACGTGTATATTTATAAATGCGTGCGCGCATGTACACACAGGCGTGTACGTACACGCAATAAACAAATCGCTGCCGCCGTCATTGCCGTCATCGTCCTCTTACTGGAGAAATAGCGAGCGGCCGAAAGAGAGAGAGAGAGAGAGAAAGAAAGAGATAGAGAGAGAGAATGATGTCGAGAGTGTGACTACGAGATTCTAATTCTACATTTTCGTGCCCGTATCTGTCTCCGCTGTTCCTCCGCTCTCTGCCGTGTGTTTCTCTGTTATGCGAAGGCAATTCTCTGCTCATCAATTCACGGGACGCTGGTTGTTGCCGTTGTTGCTGAATGTTCTTTGTAAATACCAGCCGTACATCGCCGACGACGTCCAGGAGGCCGCCAGCTAAGGTATACATTTATTTATACGCGCACATGTGTGCGTGCGCGTACGGGCGCGCGTACACACGCGCTCGCGCACGTACACCAGCCTGCGAGCATGTAAATACGTAGACAGGCGTGTACAATGTACGGGCGAGCGAGGGACAGCCGATGTGTACGCATGGCGCATTTCGCTGGATCCGCTACTGCTACTTTTCTGCGTGTGTACACGAAGATATCCCTTGGAGCGCGAGTGAGTCGAGAGCAAGGGTCTGCCGCCTGTGTACGCGTAATACGTATATACGTGCAAAGCGAGGAAAAAGGAAAAAGAGCCCCTTTTGCGCGCGCGCGGGCGCGTGCGGACCAGCGCAATTTAAGGGAGAGTGCGTCTTCTCGTCCTTATTTCCCTGGGAGATGGGACAGGGCGACAATGAGACGACTTACGCGGCGCACGCTCTTGTTGTCCTGGAGCCAATTTGGTTCCTCCTCCGCGCCTTTTCTGTTAACGTTGCCGTTGCCGTTGCCGCCGCCGCCGCCGCCGCCGCCGCCGCCGTGCGAATCCTTGCGACCCAACCAAGATGGAGTTATCTCGTGCCTTTTTCTGTTTTGCTTTTTATTATTGCGCCTCGCACGCATAGCATGCAGAGCCGAGAGACGATGAGGTTTTTGCCGCTCAGCCCTTTTCCTCCCCCGTCCCGATAAGCTTGTGACGACATTACGTTTCTCTCAATGGGTATAGATCATCGCTTGTGCTCCGCTTTGTGCATTGGGTGTGCCAACGTGAACGCGATGTTTGTTTGGTAATTTGCCTGGTCTAGCGGGAGGCTCCCTTCCATGCTCATTATTATCAGACAGTATTTTAGCGAAACAACGTAAAATTGGTAATTTTGTGTATTGTGTACTCCGAGACAACGACAAAAGGCAAATATTACTATCTACTGCAAAGTTTATCAAAGTTCTCGAATGCTCGTATTTGTCAAATGGTGTCAAATAAAGTCTAATGTTTTTTTTTTTTTTTTTTTGAATAACGCTTGCTCCACTTTAATACATAACAAACTCTAGAAAATATATGTTCTGTGTTGTTTCAAGTAGGGACGTGAATAAATAGCGATTGTCGTCTCTTCAACTTGTATAAGACAAATGTGTGATGAATTATTAATTTAATAAAAATATGATGAAAATTTTATATCGCGAATACCGAGCTTTGAATAATCCGTGTTTCGTTTGAATTCCGTATTTTTTTCGTAAAATGTTTTCGATCGGTTTAGTTCAAATATTTTTGATAGCCTTCAATTTTTTTATTAATAATTTATGAAACATTTAAATAATTGCATAAATTCGCTAAAAGTTTCCAAACAGTATAATCGTCAAAATCTGTAAAGTTCTTATGATTAATTGCACTCTAGCTTTAAGTCTGTATTCGTGAAGATAATTGTGAATAATTGTAAGAAAAAAATAAATTTATAAATTTGTTGAACAATCTCTAATAGAAATTTCGAAATGCCTCGCGTTGAAAAAAACGAGTGTATAAAAGCCTTGAATCTTGTAAGAAGAGCATCTTCGTGCAATAAATGAAGATGTTGCATATATAATTGAATTTATAGCAGATTGAATAGCTTTTAGAAAAAATTGAAACTTAAAGCTCTTTTGTCGGTTGCACTGTATAATTGAAAATTTATTTTGTATCCAATGGACGTTCGTTTAATTTTGAACATCAAGGCAACAAAATCTTTAAAAATTTGTAGAAATAAAAGTAGTCATTGAATTAGACTCTTAATATTAAGCTGAATGCAATTTTTGTTAAATGCATAAATCTAAGTAGGTACTAGATAAGCATTCAATTTTTTTTTTTATATGACAAATAACTTCAATTGACAATTAATGTGCGTTTGTAGCTCGGCATTAGCGCAACTGAAATTGATCGACGAAAGCGCAGAATTACCGCGTTTTAATCACCGATGCAAAACATTGGATGGCAATAAAAACTTAGATGATTTTATATGTGTATGCACGTTATATTATTGACTGATAAGTTCGAACTTAAGTGATACGATTATTGACCACTTAAATTTTAACTGTGACTATTAAAGAAGTTTTAGCATTTCACGTCTAAACATTGTAAGGGGATCGAAGCGAAATTCTTTGATGCGTAGAAATGCACAATGCTTACTTCCTTAATATCATACTTACCATCTTTACTATATTATCCTAAATTTTGGCGTAGATACGAAAACATTATAATAGTTTAAAAATTATTTGAATAATAAAGGGTACGCGGGTAAGAAAAAATTCACGATACACTTTAGGGATAATTTAAAAATATTCAATGTTGATCGATTGTGCTGTTTGTTTCAAACGGATATATTTAACTGAAACATAAAAAACCGCGAACACGGATGGCTCGTGATATAAATTTAAAAAAGAAAGTCTCACGGATGCGAGGTTATGTCTACAAGTATATACAATTATAGCTTCAATTAGAATAAGCCATTGTACTTTATACGTGGTACAACGATAATAATACGCATTTTAACGCAATGAGATATGAATTTAAATAGAAAAAATGATCAATATTTAGAACATGTTTGCCACTGAAACCTTAAAGAGATTCGCGTCGATCAAAATACTCGGAGCGCATTCAGAATGCGTAAGTATCCAAGAGAGAAATGCAACTGTACGCGTATGCAGATTTTTATAGGAGCAGTCGCAATAGGTTCATGGTCGATAATTACGACACTTGTTCCTTTTTATTAACTCTTTTCTGTCCTCCTCTTCTAGTAGGCACTAAGCTTATGAACGAACAGAAGTTCACAACTAGGCTCTGCAATTCTGTTTTCGTGCGCGCGCGCAATTTTCTGCATCCATTGCACTGCACCGCACAATGTAGACTTGTTGTTGCTGCGTACTCTCTCGCTCCTTATGCCGTCTCTCTTTTCTACGCTTAAGTATTTACACCCGATAACACGTTTTCTCTTGTGGCATTTCCACCGAGAAACGCGACTCGTAGAAATTTCAGAAAGTGATTTTTATTTTTTCTCCAACAGTTCGTACCGGAGGTCAGGGTGTTCTTTGCTCGATACATCTCTCTCTCTCTCTCTCTCTCTCTCTCTCTCTCTCTCTCTTTCTGTTGAGATACGGGATTTAATCTGGTTTCAAGTCAGTTTCTTCGTTTTCATTTCTTGACTGCATTTGATGACACACAAATCCGTTAGACATTGCTGCGTTTGATATCTACGAATTCCGATTGCAAGTACTTGTATCGCGTTGTAAATTAAACGGGTCGAAATCTGCGATGCTCCTTTAACGATAATTCAATGTTTTGTATTCTAAAATCGTGTAACTTGTGCAGCGCAAGTATTCCCGATCGAGTGTAAATATTGAAAATGAACTTACATTATAGTTGATAAAAGATGTCACCTTGACTAGAGAAACTTATTTACGAAATTTCATTGGAAAAAATCATCATTGCTGCACATAACTTATTCATAAAATTATCATTTGCCAGCTACAATTCCCAATTACTTCGTAAAAGCTAGGTATACTATAGTTATCGAATAGTTTATTATTTTATTTACGAGATTCCACTTGGCGCGGTTTTGTACGTATATTATCTGCGAATAAGCGCTTCAACTCAAACGTCTTGATTATGCGATCTTGATAAAATTGTAAATGTCCTTACGCTTAGATTCATTTAAAATATCAATAATGGTGTGTTCGTTATATTGATTAATTTTTACGTAACGTGCGTCGTATCCTTCGTGCGCTCTCACGCATTAGTGTCAATAACAGCAAACTAAAAGCAATAATATTCATATCGAATAACCAATATTAATAAATTATCTTATTACGCGGTTGTTTTTCTCAGCAATAAATTTATAAGCATTTTTTGATACTAATTATTTTATAAATACTTTACAAAGATTTATTGCAATTTAAATACGTCCAAATGAGCTCCGGAGATATTTTCGTATCTTTTTATAATATCATTAGTAGCGTTAACGTTATACGTAAGACTCATTGTTAGCAAACGCTTAATTGTCAGCGTATGTTGTATATTTTGGTAGCCCACACGGGATTACTCGCATACAAAACTTGTTCGGACGTAAGAATCTGAATTTACTTATAAACGAAACATACGCGAAGAATTGCAAATGGTTCGATCGAAGCGAAAAAAAATGTTATTTACGCGTGTTGGGATTATTTCATCTTTCGGACAGTACACCCAGTTATGCAATAATCTCTAATCGACGCGCAACTGGACGCCAACGGGCACGCATTCGTGTAAGTGGAAAGGGGAAAGAACTTTTTAAAGCAAAATATCGATAACCCATAAATGTGTCAAACCCAAGCACATTTTATCAATCTCTTGCAAATTGTTCGCAGCGAGTGCACACAGGCTCGCACCACTACAAATGCGCGCGGATTCTCGCTCCAGTCGCGCAAATCGCCGTCACTTGTTTTTACAAAATAATCAAAATTTACTACGAAGGAATATAAATTGCGACGACAGTTACAAGCTTGGAAATTTCAAGAGGCACAGCAGCGCGTCATCTCTTAAAAGCGCACGGCAGTTGCTCTCAGTCTATGCCTCAAGACGGCCGTTCGCGACTCTAATAAGGCCTATTCGTATGTACCCAGAGTCTCGGGTGTAAAGTTACACGCGCGCGCACTTCCACTCCTCCGGAGTGGCGCGTTACGTCGGACTGCGAGTCCGCCGTGACGGTTAACGATGCGGAAAACGCGGCGATCGATGTAAGCCGGCTGCGGAAAAGAAAAACGCGCATAGGTGGAAACGAGAGTGACGGTCTCGACTCGTCGTAACGCGCGTGAATACGTTGCCGCGGCGGCGGGTCTTCTCTCTTTATCGCGACTGGCGCGTTGACGCGTCCGTAATTAGAAGTTGCGAATTGCGAGGCGCGTCCGGGCCCAACTTGGCGGGGCCCCCGAGCATTGATCGAGGCATCATCGGGCTATCGATTCGCAGCCTCGCTAAAATGCGACCGGTGGCGTCTTTTGATTTACAAGCGACTCGCTCCTTCCCTTTATTCTAAATAACGAGTCACCGCCGCAACTCGATCCTTATCGACTTTTCATTTCAAAGGACAATCCATCTTGGCGAGACTCCTCTCACTTGCCTTTCTTTTATATTATTCGTTAAACATGACGATTCAATGCAGAAGTAACAGACAGTTTCTCTTACACAAATGCTAGAATCTTGCTTCGTCTCATTGAATTCGCTTCTATACATATTTATGAATTTTAATGCGGATAAGCAGATTCGGTGCGATTCCAAGGAAATCGATGCGTCGAATTAAATGTTATAGCTTTAGAAAGCTTAGGCATTGTTAACGTTTTGCTTGGATCTATAAATTATCACTCGTGCTTGCGCGGCAAACGCTCGCGACGAATAATAGGCGTGAAATTTTCCGGTAAAATTGAATTCGAATTCGTTGCTTTCGTGGCTGTTCGCAGACACGGCGTGTAAGAGTTGCATCCATTCTCTCCTCAAACGAGAAAACTCGTGATTTTTTCAGCTTTTTAACGTATCATTTTAATACCTCAGCCTCGACAATACCGGTTATGCTCTAAAAGCTATGCTCAATTTGAACCGTTCAAGCTTATTATCCACGGCAAGGCTCGAGATAAATTTTACGCGAAGCATATTTTTCAAGAAATTTAAAAATTACGAAGTCGAAGAGGTTGCAGAGGCATTAGGAACAGCAGCTCCGACTCGAGCGATGGCACGATCGATGAAAGGTGTTAGAGACATCCTTTTTCAACGCGAGTTTTCATCCGATATCCAGGCAGTTGGTCGCACCTACAGCGATGAAAAGCCGTTTAATAAATAAATCAGCCCGAGTTGGGTCGGGGCTCGAGCGAGAAGACGAGGCCGGCGAATGTTTACCCGTCGCCGAGAGACGACGATTTTCGAAGAGAGCGTTTGAGCGCATTCGAGCCTAGTACGTAACAGGTTGCCTACAATGTAATCCCGTGCGCGGGTTTATCGGCTACGGACAATCGCATAAATCAGAGAGGCCACTTTTTCACGAGCGAGGATCTGCAGAGGCAAGTGCACTTGCGTTGGATGCACGTGCGCTCGAGAGAGTATGTAAAAGAGCTCTCGCTCGCGCGATTACATAAAAACGCTGACGCTCTCGGTTGCAGGTTGCGCGGCTCGAAATCGTCATCGCCGGCGAGACTATTTCTTTTGCCTCCTGCAAAAGTTGGCTTTCGAAATACTTCGAAGGGAGATTATATGGCTTTCGGAGTGGATTGTTTCGCGCCGGGATGACTTTATACGTTCACGCCTCGGCCCGAAATACCCGAGCGCGCGCGGCTTCTAATTACACGCGCGCACTCCAACTGCGGATGTCGATGCCACTTGCTGCAGGATGTTTTGCGCAACTGCGAGCGCGTGGCTGCCTTCCTCGTTGCACCCGTACGCGTGTATTTACCGCGTCTCAGGATTCGAGGTCTTAATAAGACGGGGTAAAAGCGATGGCCAGAGTATCGAAAAGTTTAGCAGCGGCTACGGGACAGGCCGGCCTCTGATTTTGTTTTATTATTTTATACGTGGCGTTATTCGTTTGGCGTTCGATTAACGACTGATTTCAAGCATCGATTAAAATCGCGTCGGCAAATTCATAAACGCTAAAAATACTTGGAATAATGAGTTGCAGCTGCTAATAAGAGTTTCACAATGAGAAATAACTCGAAGCTTTTCTTTTCTTAGAATATCGATAATAATTCTTTTATGCATCAAGTATAAGTGTCTGATAATATTTTAAAAAATTTCAACTTGCAATCTATTATATCTTATGTTTTAATTTTTGTTAAGCATTTTTTATTGGGACATTTGCCGGGGCCGGATCATTTGCCGAAGGTGCTTCAGTCTATTAAAAGACTTATTAAATATTGAAATATTCTTAAATATCCTCAACTATTCTCATTGTTCACTTGTATTTAATCATCCACTTAATTATATTTATTACGATACCCGTGCGGTTTTAATTTTAATTATGAAAACACATTTACTTGAAAATGATCAGTTCTGAAATGCATCAGTTCCGGATAATTTCACAGAGATATACAATATATGACCCGATAAAAATGTAGAAGACTGCTAATACTTGTAAAAGTCACTCTAATAAATAATATTTTGGAAAGAACAAAAAGTATAGCACCGAATTCTAGTATTATACCATTTACGATGCACGAGTGCTAATAAATGTATCGAGATTATCGACAACTCTTTTAATTTCACACGTACTAAGAGTTTAGTTTTAATATTTATTGATATTTATTGATAAAATACTTATTGATATTTTGATTGATCTGATTATTACTCGTTTAATTACATAAACACAAGCTACTTTTTCTTATTCTATGTCATGTACAACAAAAATTTATTTTTCTCTATATACCAAAGTTACCGTGAAAATTAGAAGTTAACACAGAAGTTTTTATTAATTCACATTACACTTAAAAAATATGTATTGAGTGGGTATAACAATTGAGTAAATAATTATATCGAAAAACGTTTTTGTTTAAGGAAGAATGCATTTTTATGCTAAAATTCGTAATTTTTCTTAAAAATAAGTAAAGAAAATCACACTTTCAAGAGCTTTTGTAAAGGATTAATTTGTTAATTTCGCAAATAATTTGTTTAATAATGCTATAGTATTTTTGAAAAGTAAGCGTACAACGGTTTGGTGCGGCACTGCAATACAATGTACAATACAGTATTGATAGTAACAATTGAAACTCGTAATTCATCCATTTTCAACGAGTCTATTTAATGATTTCTCCAATTTCTTTTAGAAAACGCGAAAAAACAGTTGAAAATGTTGCAGGAACTGCTTATTATAAACGGAACACCAAAACGTGCAGGACATAAAATTAAACGCTTCGGTAATTGGTACAGTGCTAGTCTCAGTCAATGTACGTTTCATACCTCGCCCTCATCCGTAATCCAGGTAGAAACGTCGTGAACGCGACCGGGATGTCGGTGCCTACGCAACCTAACGTTTCGCCGTGTGCGCTAAATCATGTAATACTCTAGTATTAGAGTCGAAAGAAAGAGGAGACGTAGGAACGAGACAGGAGAGAGTAACTCAAAGAGAGAGAGAGAACGAACGCTTGTCTTTCTCTCCATGTCGACTGTTTTAGCATTTGCGCAAACGCTGGAGCCTAATATGGTTTTGAAAAGATCGCGCCGAGCCACCGCTTTTCGTAAATTTGTTTTTCTTCCTCGATCTTTTTTCTCGAGTGTTTCGGCTTCGACAATGAATTTGAAAACATATTTAATATTAAATCCACTTTCGTAAAATTTTATAAAAGACTCTTTTATCGGGGTGACTTCAATAATATTCACAAGTTTCTTTGGTATTTGCTCGGTACTTTCTTTATCTGCTGTATTTGAATTTCAATTTGGAAAATTTTCATAAATTCAATGTTTTTGCTAGAAACTACTTTAAGTTTTTCCGCATGTTAATTGAAAATTTCATAAACAACGCATTTTTATTTATAATTATTGCGTGACTTAATATATTAAAATCTAAAATTGTTTATTTCAAATGTATTTTCAGATCGAGTAAAAAACTCTTAAAATGCTAATAAAGGTAATTACAAAGGTATAAAGCTTTTCCTGGCAATTAAGAGGAGCTGGTGTGCAAGTGTTCTTGTGGAAGTATTTTACCGATAGCAATTTACGAATATTTTGTCTCTAATTAATTAAAGTACTTGATTAAATTTGTGCAATGTTTGAATTTAGTTTTGTTATGTCACAGATACGTATTTTAAAACAAATCCCTTACGTGACGGTAAACATTTTTCTCCCTTTACAAAGTTTAATTAAGAGACTTCATTTTTCACAAAGTTTTTCCAAACCTCGTTGAGTTTCCATTTTAAATTATAGAGAAAATAAAGTACTCGGATTGGATATTTTTAGATTTTAAAAGGCTTGTGAGAGATAAACTTGCCAATTGTAAACTACCACACAATTATTAATTAAAATTTAAAAAACAATAATAAGTGTACTAGGTTCGTAAATAACTAAAGTTTGTACTTAGAATAAATTTAAATGCATCCATTATGATAACAGAAAAGTAGTCCACTTGTTTATACTAAATTATTATAACTGCATTTTTTAATGTAAGAAACAGCCGGTGAGAAGGAAAACGAGGTTTTCAGCACTCGACTCAATATTTCAGTCGTTAACGATTGAATAACGGAAGCGAGCATAATATTGCTTTGGCGGTTTTTATTCCTTGTTATGGTCTGATAAATTAAATATTATCCTAATTATTATTTTCGTCGGTTTTTACCGTATCAGTATTTCACTATAATGATTTTACGCTGAAATGCAATCAATTTTCGTTTTATTCGAAACACAAATTTATTATGTCACTAAATAGCTTTGTTATCTACAGTTACGTCTCCTTCTTAAATTTTACGTATACAATTCATATTACTCATTGTTTCGACTTTATTAAAGTAAAAATTATTTCCTGGCCTAGTGGTATATTATGATACGCTGACCGCAAGCTTTTATCGACGCTAATTGGTTTGGTTTTTTAAGAATATAGGCTGAAACAATTAACGTCGTCTAATAATATTTAGAAATAAACTAGATGTATTCGTCAAATATGAAATGTATTTTTTATTGATAATATTTAACGAGGTGAACAAGACTGTTGGTACGACGACGTACAATTTTGAAAAAGTAATTATATTTCACACGCTGGTATAGAACAATTTCGACACATATATTTTCTAATATCCTAAACATTTACGGTTTTTAATTTAGTAATCGTAATATTTTTTAGCAATCGACATCATTTTCGAATTTCCCTCTTCTTTTTTCCCCACGATTGTTGTCGAGCTAAACTCTTCTAAATATTAAATCATATTGGGAATTTTGATCGTTGACAGATATTGTTTACCGTACACTATGCCAAAAAAGACTTATCCTTAGTAAATCTTGAATGTCAAAATCACAGTTAACTTCTCTGTAATTATTTTAAAAGAAAATTATCTGCGTGTAAATTATGGTACGGTTCAATTTTCATCCGATATTTTCTTAAATGCGTATTAGACGTGCTGAGTTTAAAGCGGAAGTTTCCACGGCGAGAAATAAATATTCGTGGTCGGCGCTTTTGTATTTACTTTTTTTGGTCCTCGCGCATACGCTGTCTAGATCCCGGTAAAAATATCCACGCGAACGCGAAGAAAAGAGAGATAAGGCGATGTCGCTTCATCGGCATTGAAATACGGAATATATGGGGGAAATTTTTTTGTTTTTTACATTTCTCAATCTAACTTTGGCTTTTTCGGCTTTCATGACATTATTAAACGCCCTATCAAAGATTTTAAAAATCTCATAAATTATAAAGGAAATAAATTTGATAGTTACCGATAAATTTCACGATACGAGGAACGAAAAAAGAACTGACAAAAACTTAATTGTCCAATAAGGTTAGATAATTTCACGAATCAGCAAGATATTTTTTATTTAATTTAAATAACATTTTTTGTCTTGGATTGCTTATTTAACACAATAAATTAGAGTTTTGTTCGGCGTTTACGTATTATAGTGAAGAATATTAAAAAAGTTTAGTTTATTTCAATATAAGTTTCGGCAATTTTTCAGTAAACAATGGAGTGCGACAACTAAATGAAGATTTTATTCTTTTTTAAAGTATGTCTGTAAATTAAAGTAATTTATGGCAGGTGAAGTTTTAAATATAGTCGTATATCACAAATATAGTACTTATATAGAATATAATATTTATTATTTTTAAGATTAAACTTTATTTTAATACGTTGTTACGAAAAATTTCCAGTTAAAATGAAAGTAAAACCATTTTTGTTATCACGTAACACTTTTGTAATTTTTGAAATGTTAAAAAATAGAATACAAATTAAAAACAAATGTTACAATCAGGATAAAGAGCAATATTTAAACGCGCATTTTTAAAATAAAAAATAATTATTCCTTAAAAATAATAATTATCTGTATTTAAATGTTATATTTTTTATGAAGGCAATCGTAAGTTACCTTAAATATGAGCCAATATATGCACGTATTTTATATATTCGTAAATTTATTTTCTTATTTATGTTGATATAAATAAATATATCTATATACGTATGAATAAAAGATTTAATCGTTGTTTCTACTTTTTTGTGATCCGTATTCTAATTACCAATAATTTATTATTATGTGTCCTTATTACATGGTTTTTTTTATACTATTTTACGACAGTAATCTCTTGTGGTTCCAAGAAAATATTGCATTTAAGTATAAAAAATATAATTAAAGATCTATTTCCTCTATAAAATTTATACATAATTTGTTCATCATATTTTACATTGTCCAATACAATATCAAATAACAGAAATATAACATTGATTCAATTCTAATTGAAAAGTCACTATCTTCGTCGAAGCATCTTCGTAAAAATTGATTAAATTTCACGCAGAATTTTATGTAATTATAAAATTATTTTGGAGAAATGAGAATTCTAAAGTATGACGTTTTTATATTTGGAAAGCCATTTGCCATGCGTTAATATGAAGTATGTGATACTTTACGTACTTCTCCTATTGTCAAAATTTATTTTTTTTTAAATTGACGTTCTTAATTATAAATCGAATTCCACAGTATTAGTCGTTCTGTATTTATCGTCATATCATACATCAGAGTATCATTTGATAACTGCAATCAAGGTATCAGTCAAACATTAGAACTTTATACCTCGTATTCTTTTCTTCTTCCTTTTTTTCTAAATGCATATTTATTCATTTATCTGTTTTTTCTTGTGTATTAATATAAGTTTATTAAAGGAAGAATTCTTTTAATTTAAGTCGTTTTTTGCTTAAATTAATCATGAAAATCGTTCAGATCAAGTTAAAAATCCTTGCGACATTATTTGGCCATATCCAAAAATGCATTGTGAAATTCTAGGTTAACTAAAACCTAAATACGTAGTAGTTTCATGTAAGCTTTTAAATAAAAAAATATAATCTAATACGAAGACGACAGAATATTTTATCCTATAAAAAAACTAGTGCAAAAATGCCGAAATAATACTTTGCAAGTCACCCCTTGAAGATGTGCGACGCTACACAAGTGGAACTGATGATAACAAATGTCTTTCCGTAAAGTAGTAACATGCAAGTCTGAATTAATAAATATTTAGATTGTCACATTTAAAAATTAATCGAGTATTTATTAAGAAATAAAATTAAAAAAACAAAACATCAATTTTTAACGTTATTTTAAAAATAGAAGTCTGGGTTGTCTACTTTGCTAACCTATAAGAAAAATTATTTTTGAATAATAATAGTGTCGTTGATTTGAATGAATTATAAACAATCTTCGTTATTACTAGTATTTCACTACTACTATATTCGTGTACTATATCGTTTTAATTCATCTTATTTCAATTCTTATTTTTCATAAAAATGTGAAGCAATAATAAAAAAAGCTTAGAATTTCCAATATATTCATTACATTTATAAAACTATTTTAAATTTCTCAAAATTTGAAATTTTTTCTCAGATTAGATTTAAAGTTTTTATACCGAAAGTATATTATTCAGTAATATAACTGAATTTACATCCGATCCATACACGATCGATAAACCATCCCAATTATAAGTGAAAATCTTTTTTGGCTACGGATATCGGGAAAAATGAAACGAAGAGGGCAAAAAGCATTTATGTATTATTAATCTTAGGTGATACATTTATGACTATTATTATCTATCTTACTATTTCTAAAAGTATAAAATTCAAATATGATCATATAAATCATACGAGTAAGAAACATAATTCCGTCAATTAAGAAAGGATTAAAAAGAAAATTTCTTTCAATATCTTTATCTGAAAATTTTAGAGCAAGTACCACCTGCTAATAATGTAGATGCATAAAATTAATGCAAACCTAAAAAAGTTATCAAGCGTGACTTTGCTCTTCAATATAAGTATATTAGACACTATTCTCAAGTACATAAAATGATGTTGATACGAGTTAGTTTGCACGCAGAGTACATAAAAAGTAGGTCATAATAGTTATTTAGTAACATTTCCACTAATACTAAGTACATTTAGTGTTTTTTTTCTTTGTTTGATATGAGATCTTTTAAGTTTAAAGGTATTTATATTTTAAAATGTTTTTTAAGTTATGACGGGATATCATAAAGTTAATAAGTCTAATAAACTTTGATTACTTTATTAGGTTAAAATTATGGTTTACTTTAAATTAATTTCACTTACGATAATTTAACTGCTGAAATAAATTTAAACTAATCATATCGCGTTGCAAGTTAAATATAAGAAATATTTTACAGCACAGAGGAATAAGGATGAAAAGGGCAAAGTGTTTTAAGAGCAACTAATAGTAATTACACGTTAATTACTACATTTTATTAAACTAAGTTTAAAATAGTACTCTACAATTATTGATAAATGCATCGTTCAAGATTTACCAAGCAATATAATTCATTCAAATAAATTATTTTATTATTGCACATTGAATATGGCATAAAGCGATTCAGCGTGATATTTTAAAGTTATTTTGCGATAGATTGCAGGTATTATTAGACGAGAGCATTCAAAGGTTAACTAAAAAATATCTCACTTTTAAAAAACAAATAATCTTCTATTTATTATGCGAAAGCGGTGAGAAGTATGTGCTTGGAATTACTTAGTATAATCGCTTTTACATTCTAAAGATTTTCGCAGATTTTTAATTATTACAAAGAATTAAACTTGATCATATTGAATCACCGAATCAGGCACTGCGCAATTGACAACTTGAATTGATTTTTTGATTGATATTTAATAAGTTGCTACCTTAGAGCTCTTCCACGTTTAGCTGCCATCCATTTAGAAATAAAAAACGTTTTTTCAATCTATCGCAACGATACGCGCTTTGATGCTCTCCGAATCGCAAGAAAACGAAAAACCATCAAAGATTTTCTTTGACGATAGACATTTACTGCAATCATTCTCTCCCGGTCCCTGAAGTATTTCTTCCCAGCAAATGCGCTGGAATCTTTTGCAAGCCGCGATGGCGTAAAAGGTTGAAAAAGGTAGCGGTTCGCGCCTCCACTCTGTTGAGCTCTTTCTGAAACATTTTACATGTGTATCATAATCAAACTTAATAAAGTGCAAGCTTGTTTTTTCTACTCACGCTGGAAACCTGCGAGCGGTAATAAAATTTCTTCTTTTTTACCGGACGGAGAGAAAAAGCGAAGCAGCATTCATTTTTTCATTGAAGCAGGAAATAACAAATATTGACTTTTTCTATTTCTATCGGAAAGAATCCAAGGCGTGGGTATTAGTAGAAAAGTTCTGTTTTTCTAACACATTTTGAAACGCATGTTTAGCATCATCCACGCATTTTTTAAATCCTGCATCATTCGAAAGTTATACCTTTAAAATATAAAAATTTCAAAAGTGTTTTTTTATTCGTAATCGTTTCATGCACCTCTCGTTACTTGAGTTGCGTATACAACACTTTGCTCTTCAAACTTTGTAGAAATTTCTCATACATTTGCGATTCTGCATTAAACTCTTTACACGTTATTCGAGTGCTATGAAAATGTTAAGATAGCCATAATATCGCATTTATTTGAACCATAGGAAGATCTGCGTTATTTTACGGAAGGCATTCGCCACAATTTGTATAAGAAATTAAAAACAATATATCGTTTATATTTTTCACATTCAATACACTAATCTGTATGTAAATATAATGATCTCGAAGAGTACGTATGATTATAACAACAAAAATTATATTTTACCTCATATATATCTTTCAATATTTTCATATCAATTAATATTTCTGCATATATTAATAATAATTGTTACTCTTACTTTTATTATTTTAATTATAAAATGTAAATTATTTGTATATGTTAAGTTGAGAAATCTTACATAGTACTGTTTGAATTATTGATTCCTTTCTCTTCATTTACAATTTTTTCAAGTCATATATTTATAGATTTTGATATACGTTAAGGTATAACTGACTGCAAATCTATTGCCTATAAATTAGTTGCATAATACCAGATTAATTATAGTTCAAAGATATACATTATCAATATTTCACGTCAGAAAATTGCGGATTTACAATTTGAGGCGTTATTATAAATTTATATAAATAAAGTTAAAGTTTCATCATTATTTCTACACGTACTTAATCACTATAAGATGTACTGCTACTTCTTAAATTTTAAGAAAGTGTTAAAACTACATCCGATGTGTTTATAAAATATATGTTTAAAGCCTACATTGAAAATGTAGGTTTACGCTCATGTTTATTATAAATAATAAAAATAATGACTAGATAAATTATTGATATATTATTTTTGCAATTTATAAGAATTTTATTGCAACTAATACGTTAATAGTGGCTTACAACATTTTACACTACCTCTATTTTTTATTGCGGCTATCGAGATGACAAATTCAAGACCACGGCACTTTTTTATTAAAAAATATGTCTTTTAATATCTTCTAATAGCATGCAATTTTCAAATAACTTCTAATATATAAATAGCCTATTCTTTATTTGAATTTCTTACATTAATTTTCAATAAAACGGAATCAATAATTTAAGTCTTTATATTCTTTATATCATTCGATTGTATTGAATTCAAATATTTTATTAATAAACCTCTTTTTAGAAAGGTAGTTTATTCATTCATAATTTATATTTATTTCTTATTTTTAACAATGACGAACCATATTTATTTAACTCAAGATGTTTTCTAATGTTCATTTAATAAATAAAATTATCCGAGCACTCGACAATGGATGATTCACTTCGAAAAAGTATTCGAAAAATCATGAAATCGGAAATTACACATCTAATACTAAAAAATTTAATAAAAATTTACAATTAAAATTTTTCTTCTTTAAATCTAATTAAATATATAATCCAATAGAAAACATTGATAAACTGATTTAATCGAATTTTAACATCATATTTATGGTAAAAATTAATTTTCAAAATAAATGAATTTACAGTATTAATTCTCTTTAAATCTCTGTAAGAGAAGCAATTAAGTAGATTACTTTATAAATATTACATAATGCGTAGCATTATCATTGCATTAATTAGTGGCTAAAATACTGTCGTGTCATACAATAAATTAATAAATACGCTTACTTTTTCTAATACTAAAATCGTGCATCTTTATCGAAAATTTTTTTGGTTTTGAAAACATCGATCTAAAAATAATATAACGCGTTTAATCATCATTTTCAAACTGCCAGTCTGTTCAAAGCTCAATATTTTATAAAAATATTAAAAAATAATTTTACATCATCTTGTTTCATTATTATTGTTTTAATTTCAGTCAAATTGTAGTGACATTAAATTTTTGAAAAGTGAAGTATATAATGCACAACACAAGTGGCACTAGCGTCGAGCTTTCAGACCGACAACTCATCAAACTCATTCGCGAGATGTAAGTTGTCTGCTTATTTTCCTCCTCGACATTTCTTGCATTTCATACATTTTGAAGTAGAGTATACAAATGTTAGATTGAGAAAAAAATAGAAGAAATATGTTGAAACACTATGGCAATTAGACATACATCAGTGTACACAATCAAATATCGTAGTTACGTAAGTTTTAAATGATATTAAATAAGTTTCCAGATATAACAATCTCTTTTGATTTTCATCAATCACTTCACCGTCTGTTCTTATTATCATAAACATTTTTTGTTAAATAATATATTGTTTTCATTGTAGCTTAATGCCAACCTTGTAAATATTTTAATACTATATTATCAAGTCAACTTTAAAAAAAATTCCAGTTGTAAAATTGTAATATTTTTATTCCTTTGTTCAGAACAAGATTTATGAACATTTCTAATTTACATATAAATGTATATATAAGCTTATGGTTGGCGGTGATGCAGTATATATGCGCCATATTGCGCGCCCTCTTTGTTCTGTTTGAATTAAACTTTTATTTGTCATATGAAGCGATTAGTTAATTAATTAATTCATTCTCTTTAGACGTGACCTAATGGAAAAAAGCAAACAAAAGCATATACGATTGTATGATAATGTTAAAAATGAAGTAATGAGCTCGCACTTTTCTAATGCTTGATTTAACGGTGTTTGGAGCGATACTCTTACATATTTAACAAATATATAATAATATTAAAATTTACCAACGGATTTCCAGTCGTTAAACAATTGCGTATTATTTGCAAAACTAGCTTTAAATTTCAAGTTGCGAAATATAATCTTGCGAGTTGAGATCACAATTGAACATTAATCGACGCAGCTCTTATTAAGAGTTACAAATTACAATTAGAAATATATAAATTTACAAAGCGACGATAAAGACGCGGATAGGTAGCGCAAAACACATACGTCAATGTAGTTATGCAGGAAGAAGAAAAAAATATACGAACGAACGATTTTTCAGTGACTTGCGACGTAGGTAGAGCCGGTATACGTGGGTAGCCTGTCATTTCTTTTCATGGAGCGAACGACCGACGCATGACAGTGTACGTGTATGTGTGTACGAGAAAGACAGGTCTTTATCCTCCTTTATTCCGCTACTGGCGAAATTAAAATCTTTTCCTAAAAAAGATCTTGAGCTTCGGAGTGAGAAAATTGAGAACAAGGAGTGAAATAATTATTGCAGTTGTTCCTAACCTACTGAAAAATGTAACTTTAGCATTAGTTTACAGTTGACTTTAACTCCATTTTATGTTAATTAGCTGCTAATATATAATTAGCGAGGTATCGATCGTTGATCGAATACATTACTAATACCCGCGTTTTCCTCGGTTTTCTTTATTCTAAATCTTGCTTCTATTGTTATGCCGCATGAAAGCCTTTAAGCACATGATCTTGTATTATCGACGTTTCGTCAGCGCAGTTGGAATGTCACTTATTTCCTTTGGGATTTGTTTTATGTTTTATTAAAGATCTCGCGGTGGCACTAAAAGCTTTATTTGTGCAGTTTTCCACGCGGAAGGTGATTCAACTTTGCGATAGTTATTAAATTTCCATTAATCGCGTGGGATACAAGAGAAGTGATTTTCAAGGAGGTGCGCCGATTACTTGCGACTAAAAACATGCAAATATTTTAAATGCGTACATTGAAATGGTTAAAAAAATGCACGTAAGCGCATTAAAAATTTTTTTCATTTATTTTGAGTAGTGTATTAGCAAATTAAAAGGAAAGCAATTCAAATGTGAATCTGTAAACGTCTGTTATTCAAAGATTCAATCGTAATTATTCGTCGAAATGCTAGATTTTTACGACTCGAGAACATTGATATTAAATCGCTGTAAAATATGAAAATAAATCAGTAAAAACTTCTTACGAGTCCCAATATCAAAAGTAAAATCTAATCTTTGTAAAAATATTCGTATTTGATCAAAAGCTGATTTTTCAACGCTGAAAAATATTTAAGAATTCGCATTTTTGTTGTCTTTGTTATTCAATGTTGGTTAATTTTTATAAAAGTCGTATGATTTCATGTGAAAATGTAATTTTAACCATATTATTTCATTTTGTTACAGGTGAGTTGTACAACGAACCCTTCTATAACTCTACTTTGTCACGTAAGTTCACACACATTGTTATACAGTTGTTTATTTAAATTTAAACGTTCTAAAAGTAAAGTCAGTTGGCGAAAAACTTTATTCTGCTTTCAAAATTATAATTCTTTTGTTTTTGAGACAGAAAGCAACAATTATTCACGATGATTATAAATATTCCCAATAAATAACGAACAACGATCGACTTCAAATTTTTACATTAACTAAGAAGGCGTGCAATAGTATAAACTTTGTTTATGGAAGTGCAGTACTTGAAAATTACATGCCTAAGTGTATGTTTTAATTTCATTGATTTTACTCACGCTTCGACATTTGCAAATTGCAATTTTACTCCAGTTTTAGAATAATTTAGTCATCCGATTAATATAATTGAATAACGAAATTGTGCACGGCACTCGATAAGATGCAGTAATTTGCAGTTGCGATCCTAATTAGGGATTTTAATTTTACGTGCCACTGCTTCATATTTATGACAAGAGAAGAAGTAGAAACAGATTCTGACTTAACGGGTTGCCGCGGCTGTTGACGCGAGCAAGCGCATGTCTGCAAAACGTCAATTGAAATTCGCGTGCCTAATTTTGTCTTTTAAAAGGCACAAAGACAATAAAGAACCGCGCGACACCGTCCACTAGCAGAGGCGAACCACGAGCGAACGGAGTTAAGTTTCATACACCGTGCCAAATCCCAAATCTTTTTCCAGGAAAGAGACGACCAACGACCATTATTTTCTCGGCACTCGGCACACGCAATCGATGCTGCCGCCCATACTGCTGTTGCGTTTCTCCTCTCATGACCCGTTGGCACATTTCGCGAAAAAATAGCCGAGCTCTATTACCGAAGAATAATACGCGTTCGTAATTTCGAGCTTAAACAATGAATCCCCTGCGCACTCTTTGGCAGGCTCGTGCACGCATACTTGTATGCGCGCATTGCTCAAACCTACTCGAACCTGGCTGAGTTGCGCGCGTGTGAGTGTCACTGGCATTACTAGTTCGCTCGAGCGTGGAATGCGTGGAAGAAGAAAAAGAAACGAATGGCTGAAACTCCCCTTGTGCAATCGATGCTTGCCGCAAAAGAAGGTATGTCTGGTGCAGCCCAAACATCCTTGTCCCCTTATTAAAACTAGGTCTGCGTCTATAAGTCAAGTTTGAGCTTGGGAGGACATTGTCTTGCTCGCTGGTTTCGAGGCGACGAAAGAAAATGCGCGACGGCTTCTCTCTTACTATCGCTTCACGCTCAACGAGCGTGTTTGTGTTCCAATCAACCAAGTTAAAGTGTCCAATTGACCGCCATTTGTGTAATTTCATGGACCCTGAAAAACAAGATAATCTCGACTGTTGAGGTATGAATAGATGTGGTGAAAGATGTGACATCGAATGGGCTAGTCTCGAGCACCCATTGTTCTTGTGCTTCGAGAATCGCCGATGAGAAAAGTTTGGCACTCTTTTTAATTACTTGTCTCGGAACACCACATTTGGATGGAGAAAGCGAGAGAGTCATGCTCGTAAAAACGACTCCGGCGTAGTGTCGCCACGTCAAAATTCAATACATGCCAGCGTTAATGCTCCGCAGCTCTCCTGCATTACTTTCACTTAAACTTGCAGTTTTCATTTATAAAAGTAAAGCTACGCAATTGTAATCGAAACTCGTGCGCTAAAAACTATTTTTTTATAGAATTTCACCGGACGAATATTGACGCAGATTCAACATTTTATTTGTAAATTATGGGCCCGATCTACATATTCGACGGACAGAGACAGACAGACAAATCGAGCTGGTTTTTTGGCAATAGCGTACACGACCGACTATGGTTGATAAGAGGCGAAACTTTTCTAGTAGTTCGGTATCATAATATTGATTCATTGATAAAATTTTAAAATACACGAGCAACTGCGTTTTTGTTCAACAAAGATAAAAGTAATACCGTATCAATAATAATCTATTTACCGTATTGTAGTATGTAGTATTTTCATTTAAAATCTGTAAATTGCAAAACGCGATTACAAATAACACGTCAAATGTTTGATGGTATTATCGAATTTTTCAATTTAAAAGTTTTCATATGCTATTCATGGCAAATCCGAGCTATTACTATTAATTTATAAATTAATTCACGCAGTGTTATCGTAGAAAATAATCACACAACCGTCATCTACAACATAAACGCATGTGGTAAGACGCTTCGCTAAAATTATCCCAAAAAATTAGATTATTTTTATCGTTATGAAATAAGCCTAAATCAATAAATGTTTAATTATAAAATGCTACATTTTCACCGATAATTATCAAATTCTTATCTGTACGTGTGACAATACGATATTGAACTCTGCTTTTATTAGACAATCGTAAACAAGATGTATCATTTAATAATATGTTTTCAAAATATTCATGTTTTAAATAAAAACAATTTGTTATTAACATACCTAGTAGAAGATTAATAAGTGTCTTCTGCATAGCTCGAGGATCTATTTTACGATCGGATCGAATATTTAATGACATTGCAACGTCTAGAAAAGAGAATCACTTGCTTCAGCATTGAATTGATGTCAACTTAAAAATGGGTATTGTATTTGAGCTTCGACCGGTTTAGAAATAGATTTCATAGTTACTAAAATCTACAATGCGGAAATGTAAAATAATTAAAGGATACTTTTTATGATATGGACACTACATTAAGTCAATTATATTAAAAAATGACATTGAAATACGTAAAATTATCGCTGTTTCATGGAAAGAATATAAATAATTAATATATCTGTTTTATTTGTATCGTACATATAATTCACAATTGAAAACCATAATTAAATAAAAAATACATGAAACCAAGTAAAAGAGCTTATTCGGTCCAAAATTGAGTGTAATTACATTTTGTAATAAAAAAATGATAAAATTTCATAAAAACAATGCTGGTCTATTTTTTAATTATATTACAATGAATATTTAATGATAATTACGAGGTTATAATAATGTACAGTAAACAAAAGTAACGAATTATTAAAGTATTGGTAACGATAGAAAAGATAATTATTTTTTAGTCAATGTTAAATGCATAAAAATTTATAGAATATATTTACAACTGCAATAGAATTGAAGTAAAGATTTATCTTTATTTGTTTTTAATTTTTTTATAAGAGTGCGTGAATTGTAAAAACAATAAAACTATTTCCTTGTTGTTCTTACTTTGACATGATCACGTGCTGTTGTTTTTTCTTTTATGAAAAACTCTGCTTTTTGCTGGCAGTGCTATTATTGTCGATAACTTAGCGCGTGATTTATAATTCGTAGTTTAAAGTTATAAAATCCGCGAAACAGTATTTGCTTTACAGAAGAATTGCATTATTTATTTCGCTAATGCATATTGACGCCGTGTACAGTTTGTCGAAATTGATATTTTTGTTTCCAGTCAGGTTGACGAACTCTTGCAAAAAAATATAAAAAAAAAACTACACAGAGCTCGCAACAGCTGGTCCTACTTGTATCGATAGCAATGACCTCATTCAGCCTATAATTACAAAATACAATGTACACGCAAAGCTCATTGGCCTAGTGAAGTAGTGCGAGTATAAAAGAAAAAAGCGAGCGAATGGGTTTACACGAGTGCCAAAGGAAACAATCAAGTGTCGTATGGGCTGCGACTCCATGACGTGGCATTCGGCTCGCGTGCACTTGTGTATCCTTCGTAAATGTGACGAGCTGCAGGTATGCACGACGTTCGCATAAAGCGCATGTGCACGTGATCCTTTATTTTTTGTTTCCTCGCGTATCAGGATCCATGTACGGATGGTCATTGTCATCACGTCATACATGAAAACGTTTGCGTTTTAAGTTCGAATAAGCAGCAACTCTGTTCTATTTTTTTAAATGGCCGATTATTTCTTTGATTCGGAACACGGACAATCCAAATTGTGCAGGAAGTAAATTACGTCTCTCATTACCCATATGACTGGCTTTTCATTGTTTTCAAAATGGGTTTTTTAATTTTTGATAATTCGCACGTATTATAAATATCGATCGATAAAGCATGATTCAATTAATTGATGGATAAATGTGTCGCTATCAACGGTGAGCGATAAATCAAGCTTAATATAATTTTAAAATAAATAACCAGTAAAAAGCTCGTAAAATTTTAAAACCAATCAAATACGGCTTTCAAAACTTAAACTTTATAGATTTAAAATCTGAAGCGTCTAAGGCTGATTTCATGAATTTCAAATGACTCCTACGCTCCGAATAATCAAACGTATCTTTATGAATCTGTAATCCTATTATGCCATTAAACGAAGTAAAATCGAGCTTGTAAGATACGCAAGAGTACACAATCATGTTTAAAATATGTGGCTCTTTGAGATAATTGTTAATCAGATGTCGCCGCCGCAGTCGCTATTTTATTTTGGTCGTCCGTTGTTTTCTTGCCAACACACACACACACACACACACACACACAAGTAGTCCGAAATAAGATCTGTTCGCGCTTAGAAAACTGGCTTTAAATGAAAATATAATTCTATCGTAATCATTTAACGCGAGAAAAAGAATTTACAAAATGGTGTTCGGCCGATAACTAGAATTAATCTTTGACTCACCGGTGACAAATTGCGCGCTGAGACTTCCGACCACCGGCCAACAGACTCCTTGATGATTCATTTTCTATAGCGGTCGAAATATGCTCTCGGGCTTCTTTGTACAGGATTGCATGCCTCGAGTAACGCGCGCGGAAAATCTGGAAAGAAATGCGTCGAAAATGAACAATTCTGGTTAACCCTTTTTCGCTAAAAATAAATCGTAACTGTATTTAAGTACGTAAGGCTGCTTAAGATAATGTTAATTGGACGATAACTTTTTTCGTTTATTGCCTTCAAATTCTTACAATAATTTCTTATAATATAAAGTTAGTAAGTACATTCTAGAGGGACTGCCTTTAAGTTTTCCGTTCACGTGGTATTTAATAATCGCAGTGTGACAGTCTTTATCTTAAAGAAGTATTCACTTTTATTTTGCTAAAATCAAAAACGGAAATGAAAATTAAAAATGTTTAAATTACTGAGATACATGTGAAATTATAATTTTTAAACTAATTAAGAAGCTAATTATGTAATTATTGTACAATTGAGCTATTTAATTGGATCAATAATTTTTCAATTAATTAAATTTAATTGAATTAAACAAAAACTTTTAATTATTTATTGATCGCGTTAACCATTATATTTAATAATAGTTACACAATTTGTAGCAAAACGTGTAATTTTTTAATATATTTTTTATACTTTAATGTGGTGTTCTTCCATTTATCGAACTAATGAAGAAAAAAATATTGTCGTTCAATGTATACTCAAGTCTTGTCATTCTACTACGTAGATGATTCTGAAAAAGACTTACAACTGATATTAGTGATAATTAATTCATAGAAAATGAAAATATGCGCTGTAAAAGAGAATTCGTGTTTATGTAAGTTTCGAGCAATAAAATTTAAAGTATCAAATCGATTGCTACATTAAGCGAACAAAATAATGAAACGTAAGAAACTAGATTGTAAAATAAAATACAATGAAACGTGATTATTCGAATAGATTTAAATAATTATCTTTTGCGAATAGCCTTGTACGATTCATTTATGGTTAATTACAAATATCATATCATACTCAGCGCGTTTAATCTAACTACGATTAAAGAAAAATAAATTAATAAGTAGAATGAAAAATTGAGAGAAAACATTCAAATTGAAACATAATTAAAATTAAAGCGAAATTAAGACGTGTGCACGTTACGTATTTTTGTAATATAATAGTAAAAGTTTGTAAATTCTTCGAGTGACGACGAGTGCGCACTGATCTTTAATATTGCACTTATTTTAAATAGGTCAGTTTTGTTTATTTAGCCAGATTTGTATAATAATATTTAACGTCCGTCCGCGTCCTCGTTTGTTGAATTTCTTGAAAAGGAGAGGATCATTAAAGCTCGTCGGTGTATTGCTTAAAGCATAGCCTTGCTGCTCAGTTTCCTGTTAGCGCTGGGCCCGTGGAGGCGGCGCAAGTTTTACATCCATGAAATGGAGAAAATGAGAGATGCGAAAACTTTAAAATGATCGAGCGAGCGATGAAAATTAAAATTGTTATAAACGTGCTTTGGTTATCGAGCAAACATAATGCATACGTGTCATCGCGCGTAGCGCGAGTGTAAGAGGGGAAAGGCGAATAATACTTGGAAGAGAGAAAAAGATAACGCGAGTAAAAGACAGAGAGAAATGTTCGAGATCTTCGTACTTACGGTTAGCGAAAATGGCAAGTCTCAAGAAATCGTCCGCGAATGCGTTGTTCGACCCTCAAGGACGACACCTCCATTCAGGGTTAGCCTGGTTTTAGTCATTTGCTCAGGAATATCTCGTGGCAATGTTTTTGCATACTCTTCTGCTTGATTTTATTCGCATACTGCCCATTTATCTGTACAAAAACCGAGGGCTTATTTTAAATCTCGTATTATCTTTATCCTGACTTCTCTTTTTACGGCTCTATTTTCATTTTTCATTCGTGCACCAGAATAACTTTTCTCGATGCATCTTTATTTTAGGTAAAATTGAAGGAAATGGTTTTCGCGCTGAAATATTTTGTTATATTTTTACACATCGAAGAAGAAAATACCACTTACGAGACGTAAGAAATATTCTTGCCAATTTGAATTTTTGATTTGATGTATTAAGCTATGATGGATTAACTTGTTAGTATTTTGAAAAATGAAACGATATAAAGGCAAAAGAGCGAAAAAAGTTTTTTTACACATTATGAAAACCGGTGAAACTCTTTGAAAAGTTTCCTCGGAAATTTAATTATAAGTGGCATAACACATGCATGGTATGAGTCATGGCATTATTTTTAATAAATTTACGAGGTTAATTAGGAAATAATTAGCGTAAAAAAATAAATGCAAATAACTTTTTAGTAGCGTGCATTTAAATTTTGATTTGCACAATAGCAAAAGTAAATATACAATTTCGTTTTTTTTAATACCTTTTAACCAGCGATGAAACGAGGAACAATTATTCATCAGTCATTACAAATAACATAAATAATTGGGCACGAAATATCTGTAATTTAGAAAAAACGCAAATTATTTTATTAATATCTCGCCGAGGATAATAAATGGCACATTATATCTTAATTTTTTCAAATATGACACACATCAAACAATATTTATGTCTTGGAATTAGTTTCTCGGAATGTGTATTAAATTTGCAATTATATGTAAAGCCGGAGGGTACGAGTTCTTGCGATTTCTTATCTCTACTTTTTAAAAATATTATAATATAATATACACGTAATTACGCATAGTTGCGGGGCACGAACGAACGGTTGTTAAAATTGCGCTCGTTGTGCATAAATAAATTCGTTGTTCAATCTTGCAAAATATTTTTCACGATTTACACGTGTGTTGAACGAGTATTGCCAGATTCGCCGAATAATATAAAAGTAGCCGGTAAATTTTGGCAATTTTGAAAATCGGCTAATTTATACAAATCCTCCTCCTCCCACCAAACCTTGCGATATATTAATAAATTCTGGCGGCAAGTGTAATACATATCTCGTAGGTCGTTTCGAATAAACAACGGGACAAAAAAAGTTGTAAAGCTCCCCAATCGCGGCACGAGAAATTTCGCTTAGCTTCGTTTGGCTTCGTTTCGCTTCATTTCGCTTTCACTTCGAATTCGTCCCGAATTCACCCCTCGAATTCCACGCTCGGAACTCTCTGTTGCTCGCTTCGATAAATACCATTTTCAATCAACTCGGAGAGCTTCCGAACAATCCTGCACAAAGTCCAGGAGAGCCCGAGTACGCGTGTGACAAGCCGATCAAGCATCATCCCCGAATCTCTCGACGCGCGAGTGGCGCTTGCGTGTGTAGGAGGAGCGACAGCTGAAACGTCCGACGGGCGGACAAAGAGCTTTGTACCGACGGGTCCGCGTCCTAGTGTGCGTGTGTCAAATAATGGGGGAGGGGAAAGTGCTCCGAAACTACGGTCGTGCAGCTTTTTTCTTATCGATCATCTGTCCCGTGTGTGCGGGCTGCGCGTATTGTTTTATTATGGGCTTTTCTCCTTCGCGTCGACTCCTCCGTGGGTGTTTGCTTAACTTGGCCAACTTTAATTATATGACGCTAGACCAACTCTGCATAATTCTCGATTTTTATGTCATTCTTTTAGAGACAAGCGAATACAAAGGAAAATTTAAATACACTCGATCGTTAATATTTCAATTCTTTTGTCCCCAATAATAATGTGATTAATACATGGTAATAAACACTTTTCTCAAATTGATGATGATTTTTTTCCTGTACCTTCTTTTTATAAAACTGTTAATGATTTATCGATAAGAAGTGACGCGCGTACAGCATTTTTATATGCTTATTATAATCAAACCGTATATACGTTATGTAATTGGATTTTATAAGGTGCGTGTGCACTACACGACTATGCACAGAGTATTTCGAATTGTGCTCCTTTCAATATATAATATATGCTACATATTTGTCTAATTTATTATAGTCTGAAGTACAAAATTTTAGAAAACAAATCAACTGTTAGATAATAAAAAGAAAGCGCTTGCTATAATTCTTAAATACAGTGTGAATATGTATTTTGTAATAAATATATATGAAAACGATGCACGTTGGTCAAAAAAATCTTGGCGATGTATTATACCAAGCACTTAAATTCATTTTAACTGCGTTGGATATTAGTAAATCAAAAAGAATTATGACAATTTGATTTCAAAGTTTAAGAAAAGATAGAATAAGGTTTCTTTAATTCATCGCCAAAATTGAAAGAAGCTAAGCGATAATAGATTATAAAAAGAAAAAACCGTTTATTGAATTCTCGAGTTTTTCTTATTCTGTATTTTTTCTTTGTTTGGATAACTCTCTCTCTCTCCCTCTCTTTCTTTCTCTTTCTCTCATCCGCAGCCTCTCTTTGTGCTCCTGCTTTTTATTCTCGTGATTTCTTTTTTCTCCCTTTTGTAATCTTAAAACTAGTAGTAATTGCAGCTGCGTCGACTCGTACGCAATATAATATAATATAGGAACAAATTGATTATAAAACGCTAAAATTTCGTACTGTCAAGAACACATAAAATTTAATTAATCGTGATTTTTAATTATTTTACATTGCACGTATCACTGGCTGATGTATTTGCTCATTTAAGAAATGTGTTATATATGTGAAGCTTCGTTTAGAAATCGCGTGTTATATAATATTGCGCTTACATGGTGGCAACATTATATAAATATAACATTTATTACAAGCACATGATTACAAATAAAAGATGTTATGATGCAAATGATTTTTCACACTTCAATGTCTGTGGTATGCAATCTATAATTTTCGAATTGCATTAAAAGATAAAGAAATATTAGAAAGCTTAATATAATACTGCGTATGAAATAAATCAATGCAGAATTAATTTGTAAAAATTTTATCTAATTATCTATCAACATTTATTGTTTAATGGCGTGAATTCAAGGTCTACTGCTTTGAAGAATCCTGCCCTGGAAAGCATTAAGGAACTAAAAATTAAAAGAATATTTACTTTGTATTGAAGTTGTCGCTGATAACAAATTTTTAATATTACAATTGCAATTTTCGCGTACTTGAACATTTATTCGATTAATACAACGTTTAAGAACATTTTAATGAAAAAACTCTATATTTTATGCGTAAACTTTGAATAAAAACTATAAGTCTTGGTTGTAAAATATGTAAAGAACTGCGTAATAAACTCTTAAAACCGCAAATCGAAAACAGTATTCTATTTTTAATATTACTGTTTATTATCTGTTCCCAATGTTGATTAAGAAAATTTTTATTGAAAATTGTTAATTTTGACTTGTATTAAATTTATAATTATACATTTTGCTATGTAATTAAGCAGCGCGAACTCGACACTGCTATAACTTTATTTAATTTTTATTCCGTTGGTAAATAAAAATGTTGTTTATTTTTATTTCATCAATAGTTCTCATTGTTGGAAAAGAAAAATATCGTAGATCATGCATGCAGCAGTAATGAGTTCTATTATTAAGCCACTTGGCGTTGAACCCAGTAACCCCTGTAAGAATTGCTGCGTCGTCTTGTACATTCGAAACTTACACGCTAAAAGAACATTTTAGCAGTTGCGGCCTATTTTTGGAATAGTTAAGTATACTGGAACTATCCAGATGAACTATGAATTTGAGAAATTGCTTTCATAAATCACGAAGAAAATACGAAAACCAAGTATTAACTGCAAAATAAAGAATGCGAGTTCGCGGCGTCGTCTTTTATGTTTACCATGAGAATTCGCCGTTGCAGCAAGAAATTTATTTGTAAATAATGCCAATTTACTTAAAAAATTATTTATACTAGCTATTCCGAGCTTGTATAATTCCATTATTCAAGCTGCATTTTACACAGATACGAAATACATTTTTCAAAAAAAGCTGCGCGTTAAATTTTGCGTGAATTTTCTTTCTTCATCAATTCTGCGGAACAATTGGAGTTACGTAACAATAAAGTTATCATTCTTTGAATAAATATTTTCAAATTAATTGCGTGTCAACGTTTAGACGACTCATTTTTCATTAATCGGGTGAACCCGGAAGTTACTCAGGTTGAATTCGTAAACAAATTTCCCAAAACAACAAATCCAAATTATGTTTAAGTTCACTTTTAGAAAAGTTGGACTTTATTATAATTGCGACTGAAGCTCATATAACAGTTAATCACTATTTTATCAACTCACGGTAAGACCCAAATCTTCGTTGAGAATCAACGCATAGAACCTTCGTAACAGCCTTAATGATTGAAAAAAGGACGGTGGTATCCTCGGTCGCATCGTATTCGTTTAGAAGACGCTGCCTTTACGATTCAATACTGCCATGGCTATGCTACGAGTCGCTTAAGTATCCGTTCGCAACCCCTCCGGGTTTCGTCTAGTCATCAATATTTCTACCCTTCTGTTGAAAAGCACAGATCGCCTGAAGCATAATTTGCACGTATTTATTCGTGATAAACCACTTTTGCAAAACCATTCTTAAAGAGCGCCAGTTGACGGATATTAAACGTAAAATACTTTTCTTATTTATGGTGACGTTTCTCGACTATCTGAATTTTAATAACCTTTCGAAAAAAGAACCTTATGTTAAGAACTTTGTGTCAAGAACTTTATGTCAGTAAAAAACGATATATCGTTTCTTTTTTCTTTATAGAGCCGTTTTACAAACCCTATTGAATATCGTTTGGTATTAACTGAGAAGCTCTATTTTGGTTTAGTATACTATTATTTATTGTGCTGTAGTAGAAAAATGAAAAGAGTGCATTTGCAAGTTTCCCTGTGGGAGAGCAAAATAGAGGGATGGGTGTGGCGTATTATTTTCTTCTCGAGGTCATGCACAAGTATTAAAATTATTATAGAGAGGCCCTGTACTTGATGTGGTTCCGGTTGACTGTGACAGATCCATTTTTCATTATATTTCTTAATAGTTTATGACTTGGATTTTTCAATTTAAGTATTCTGGTGGGGGTGGTATGGCGTTAAATCGATTTTATCAACGAGCCGAGTGTGTATTTATGTCACAAGCATATCAATGTCTGTTACTGTAGAATGTATACTTTAGTAATAAGAGTTTACGATTCAAACTCTTCATATTTTAATCAATTCATCGTGAGCCTTAGCTAGGAAAAGTTGTAAGTTTGATTTATATTTTCTTGGTTATTTATAATTGCTTCATACGACTCTTAATTACTTGTTTTCGCGTTATTCCTTAATCTTTATGTTTTCTGTAAAAACGAAACCTTGCAATTAAGTATTTTGTTTACTGAAATTATGAAAGATAATTCGCCGATGAGAAATGTTATTAATTCGATTAGCAGAAGAATATTAGATTTTTTTAAATGGATTTCTACCGTTGTAATAGTATTTAACTGTATTTAAAAATTATGTTTAGAACCTTTTTTTTAGAACTTTCGAGTATCTGAAAGTTCATTGTCTAAACTTATTTGCTTAAGCTAAAAAATTAAGACCTTAAGAGTCAAGAACACAATGTTCGTGAAAATAAAAATTTTAATTTCTAGAAGCTTAACTAAATTCAATAGTTATAAATTAGTTTCATTGTATCATAGCTATATTTACTTTATTATGTTATAAGCAAAACTCTTAAAAATAGAAGATTATTGTTGTTGCGAATTTTACTCTTAGTCATACATGCACATGCGTGTGCGCACTGAATCAAACTAACGTATAGATAACACGAATTCGCACGCACCGCGTGTGCATTCGTACACGCGTATACTTGCGACTGCATAATACTTAGTATTATAAGAAAACTTTCAGCGATCCATTTTTCTGATATTGTTGCTATTGTTTTGAGAGAATGGGTAATCAGATTTGCTAGTTAAGTAATCATATTCTATTCGAAATAAGACTCTCTGAAATTTTCATTGGACTTAAAGTACCACCTTCTGGAATTAGCTACGTGTGATAATTTTATCAAACTTCAATATTCTGGTATTATATAACGATTCTTTGTATCAAATCATTGACTAATCATTAACTGCTTATAAATATTACTTTATCCTTAATAAAATATTAGCATAATATACAGGGCATAAGGCTCGAATAACGTAAAAGAAATCAAAGAATTTGGTGTGTGTTGAAATAAAATTTGATCGTGTTTATGAGCCATTATCATAAAAATTACTAAATTATTTTATTATTTCAACTTGTTTATAATAATTTGGATTTAGTGATAAAATGTATAACAGGATTATAACTATTGTAATAAAATAAGTTTCCATGTTATTTATCGTAGTGTCTTATTTATCGGTACACAATGTGCTACGAAATTTTCTACTTAAAAATAATCCGAATTCAATTAATAAAAATTCGGCTATTAGATGAGATTCAACGATTATCAAATTTTTAGCACCTTTAGGATTAATATTTTCTTTTCTGTCATCAGCTTGGGTCCCTTGCACACAGAATTACTTCAGAATCCTTTCCATTATTAGGAAAATGTGAGCAACTAATTATAGATGTGCATTTATTTATGTATTCTCTCTGCGTGCTCTGTAAGCCTATGGGTAAAAATGGATAACGTCGTGGAATTTACGAATTTGCCCAGACCCTTTTATGTGGTTTAGTTTGTCATTAAATATCATACGCTTTTTCTTACTCCATTGATCACCGGCACATAGCATTGAAATCTTCCTACCGCGCGGTCAATCGTTGAAAGATACAAGTATTTTTCTCAAATAATATAACGTTTGTTTGACAAGCAGGTAATCGTTTTTGCCAACAAGTATTATCGAGAAAATTTACAATTAAATTCTTATTTAAAAAGCTTATATAAATGCTTAGGAAAATTCAATTTCAGTTTTAAAAACCGTCAGTTACGGTTGACGTCTGGTAACTCGTTTCTCTTTTAGAAAAGTTTTTTCTTTTGAAAAACTATCTTAATTTATATAAAAAATAATTATTTATTGTCCAGATAAACATGGAAAATAATTTTTTTTTTAAAGATAATCAATCATGATGGAAAACGTCTTGTGGTTGAACTTTAGTTAGTTTCGTTAGAACCTTGTGTTCTAAAGTAAGATATTTACGTTTTATATTAGTAATTACTAATAAATAATATATTGAAATAAATATAGTAACAAAAATAAATGAATATTATAATGGTGAATGTACGTGGCTTAATTATTCCTAAAATTTCATATATTCAAACATTTTTTATGTATAATCTCATATATAATAGGCATTAGTTATTAGTGGAAAAATTTTTAGATTAATAAAATATTATAGTTTTTGCTATCATTATTAAAAATTAAAAATATCCCCTTATCATATTCCTTATCGTATCATCACATTTCATAGAAATAAATGTTTGTAAAATAAGAACCAAGTGCGGATGTTCGAGTGATCATAAGACAAAATCTGTTACAAGAAAAATGATTTCTTATAGAGAAATAATAAGGCATCTTTTGATATATCGTATCATTGATCGTATATTCGATTACAGACAATGTATTTGAAATTAGTACTTTTTAGTTCATACTCCTTGAAACATATTAATTGCAAAAATTGCAAACAAAACGAACAAAAATTACTGGTGGATTGAATGCAATAGTGTTCTTCATCCGCTCTCGCTGACTTTTATGCTCCGTAACCAATAAAATTACCAGTTTGACGATTCAATTATAAACCGAGTCGTACTCACATAAAAATCAAAATTATTAAGAATTACTCTACTTAGGCAAAGAAATATGATTATTGTTGCAAAGATTATTTGTAATTTATTGCATGATAATTGACTATCGTAAAAAGTGATGAGAGATTATTCTTGAAAGTTCCATAAGGATATTAAATAATTAGAAGGATTGATTTATAATGATTATTTATTTCATATTGATATACATATATTACTTATTAAGGAAAATTCAAGTTTATTGTACACCCTTTATCTGTATATATCATGTCTTCGATATTGATTACAAATTTATACGAATCACCGTATTGATGTATCGTTTAACAATATTTGTATGCTTCTGAAAAAACTTGAAATGAACATTATTTTATTGAAATAACGTTAATTCAATTATTACTCGATATTTACTCAAATCACTATAGTATTTATTCTTTTGCGGCTTCATTAATAATTCGGAAAGAAAAAGTCTTTTTCACAATATTAATTTTAAGGGTAAGTATATATTTAATTATTTAGTTTCTATAGTGTAAGTTTCAAAAATGAAATATTCAGTCTTTAATTAAAGTGATTAGCTATCATAATTACATAATTAAAACTGCCGACACTTGAAATTGTAAAAAGCATAGATTATATTCTTGATGTGTAATTTCATTTAAATACAACGTGTAATCATTTTCCAAGCTCGAAGTTTTCCAAATGAAATTTTCCAAACCGTATAATTGTTAGGGGAGAGATTAAACAGATACGACGATTAGAAACACGTACGTGTTAATGTTACAAAATAAAACTGACTCTTGATAATCAGTTTAAATCATTATAAAATCATTGTCTAGTGAATAATTGAGTTGAATTATAAATTTTCATAGAATATTATCAAAACTATGATTACTACGTATTATTAGTTACAGATGTCATAAAATATTTACTTCTTTTGAATAGAATTTCATCATAAAATATTTACATGAATATTCGTACATTTTGTCATGAAATTATAATTCTTTATTACAATTATTTTATGCATATTTTTTTAGTTTAATTCATGGCAATGAAGATGAAAATACTATGAGCATTATGTAGATTTCATTAATTACATCTGATGAGCAAAATTGTATTTACCATTTGATTATTTTTTAACAGTACAAATTTAAATCAAGCACTTCTTAAACATAAATAGTTTGATAAATATTTAAACTAAAAATGAAATTATTATTCGTAAAATTTATAAAATTCAACGTTGTATTAATAAATATTACTAATTTTCCGACCTCGGTATTCAAATGAATAACGCATACTTTTTAAATATCACCATGAAATAAAAGTAATTAAATCACCATAAATTATGTTCATTAAAAATTTACATTAACAGGTATTTTAGCCAATATGAAATAGGATTACCAACACTGAATTTTGTTACTCGCTATTGTGAATCATCGATTATTCTTTTGAATGATATAGTTGACTAGAATCGTTTCTTACTAATGAAGCATAGGAAGTAATTTTATAATTTATTTTTGTTTGTACTCGTTTGATATTTATTGATGCAAAGTTTGCGATGATAGAAACTTTAATTAGATATTTCTAAAAATGTATAATTGAGTTAGTTTTCGATAGAGAAAATAGACAAAGAGAATGAGGAAGCTAGATAAATAGATAGATTTATAGATAGAGAAGAAGAGGGAAAGACAGAGAAGAGAGAGATTAATTCTAAAATTGGACTGTGAGAATGTTTTGTATTCCTCTGCAACACGTGAAATCAGAGAAAGAAGTTCAATTACAAAATATGCAAACTATTTTCGCTTTTTATTGTGCGAGCTGGAAGTTTTGTCAATTATTTTTTCTTTTGATTAAGACCGCATCAAACATTTGGAGATCATATTAGGTAAAATCTTCAGATGATTAAGTGTAAAGACAGGTGAATCCCTTTTAAGGTTCGTATGAGTAAGCGACGTAAAGAGTTTTTTTTGTAATGCAGATAAAGAAACGGAAGAAACTATACGTAGAAATCGACCGTAATCCGTTTTGAGATTTTTTAATTTTTTTAAATTATACTGTTTGGATTTCATAGCAATTTTTAACTTTTAGAATTTTTTAACCATAAAATTATATAATATCACTTCAAGAATGATTCATGTTATAATCGATACCACGAATCTATACTTCTTAAAAATTTATTTCTAAAATAACCTGAATTCAAAGAAGAAATATACTTTATTTTTACAGATTTTAAAATTTACAATAAACAAATTCATTTTAAAAATTTAAATTAATATACTTATTATAGATATACTTACATATTAATATTTAATTTTTTTATTACTCAGGATAGTTTTTTTTTAGAATAACGCAATTATAAACGTTAATTTAATTTTGTTTTATTATATACGATAATTATAAAAAAAGTAAAATTTCAAACATTGTTTTATTAATAATATTTTATTATACATTTTATTGATTATTCATAGTATCATGATTAAACGAAAGTTATAGGAAAACATAATAATGTAATACTATAAGAAATCAAATTACCTTTCGAATGTACAAGATAAATTATAATTAACTAGGAAATGAATATTAATTTTAATAAAATAGTAGTTACGTCTATTGCTATTCGATTTCTTGCACAAATCGCTTTTTATCGTTTGAAAATTTGTTATATATATATATATATATATATATAATAAGTTTTTAGAAATCCTTTTCTAACAATTTATTCATGCTTTTATATGTAATTTGATTTTCTACATTAGAATATACAATTATATAAAGATTCTATTTATCCGTCGCCAACCCCGAGTCGAAACTATACCTTCTTCCATGAGAAATAGATAAGAAATATGTTGCTTATTTTATTTCTTTTAAATCGAAACGAAATTTTATTTTTTACTATACGCCAGTAGAATAGACTACCAATATTTCTGCCTAAGAATTTTAAAGGACCTGAACTAACCGCTTTCTTCGTCATTTATATATATAAACTTTATCGTGCAGAGAAAAGCGCAGCTAGTCAGCAATTCAACCAGCATAATTAATCATTGAAAAATAAATTAATTCGCGTTACTGCAGTTATCCGCGTTGACTATTGCGGCGATCGAATGGTGATATCCAATATTCATCGAATCGCCGAATGACTCACGATCACAATATGAATCGCGTCAACGACCACGAATGAAGAGCGCGCGCGTATACAAACACGCGCACGTACACACGCGCGCGTGCAGGACTCGGGAACAGTATCAAATTAACCATTCGTCACCACACAACTCGCAATTAATTGATCTTGCACTCCTCATCGATTCAGTAATGGAAAATCAAAATTTCATCAATGAGCTTTCGTGTGCGAAATCCTAGTTGACTCTTCGCTAATTTATCTACTTTAATGCGGGAACTTTGGTTTTACGTTCGGAATAAAATTATGATAATATAAAGAATCGAAATTATTGATGCTAATAAGGAGAACAAATCGATAATAAACTTATTGACTTTGCGTTAGCACAGAAGACAATCGTTATATTAGATTAATTAGTTTTTAGCACTCTAGCCATGTTAAAAAAGCAAAACGTAAATTCATTCTCGATTAAACAATAAATTTAGTTTAAACATATTACAATAAGTTTTTTTTCAAACAATTTTATTTAAACAATTCCAACTGAATATAAAAGTACTTGCTTTATTTCAGTAGGATTCGTCTGACACCTAAAAACCCAATTTAAAATTAGTACACTATATCTCACTTTTCACCGGCATAATCAGTTACTTTTCATATACCATAAGGTAAGCAATTCATTCAAAAGAAGTTTAGTGGGCAAAAGAGAAATTTACTCCGTGAAATATGATATATTGCATTCCACTGTAATTCTTTCCAGTAACACGTCTTAACCGGTTTTCAACAATGCTATTCAATAATTTTTCAATAAATCTACTTTGCAAGTGCTTTTTTACCCGCATTAATTTCTTCGTGTATTTAGCAGACGGCTATTTTCACTTTCATTGCTCGTAATTATTCAAAATAAACTTATATTTAACTCAAACATGCACACGATTTATTGCGTAAGAAAATGTATTAATCATTATTATTTTGCAAGAATAAGCTCTTATAAATTAACACATATTTCTTGTTGAACCGAAGATTCTTTCGTGGCCAATTGCAGAGCTCGAAATTTTACGTAAAAAGCGAGGAGAAACTTTACTTTTAACGCGAGCTGCACGTTGAACTACAATTTTTAAAAACAATGGCACAATAGAGTATAATTCCACGAAATAATGAATTATCACAGCACCATTATTTTGTTATTAAAGAATTTTATTGCAACTATGTAATCGTGTAATCATATAATAGGATCTCATTGCGTAATAAGTAATAAGCGAGAAAACCGAAAAGTTGAAAAGGTTGATAGAGCGTCGGCAAAGGTCTCGAAGCGCACTTGCACTCGCACTCGCAGCGACTTAGACGCGTGTTACATAAGACGATCAAGGCTAGAACGAGAACGGAAACGCAATACACGTACACACTTTCATGCAGATTGGCGTTTAGTTTCATGTTACGAGTAAATTGCATTCCAACGTCTTGATTTGTATTTGATCGAGTTTTAACTGCGATCCGCGACCTTCCAAGGTTAATAACCTCAGCCACGAGACAAAGTTTTCGGAGCTACTTGAAAACGGTCATTAGTTGCTGAGCAGACTGTGATTTGATGCAGGTGTAATGCACGATGATAAATTTATCCAAATAGATCCAACAAAGTCGGTGTCTAATGAATCGAAAAATCAATATTAATTACCAAATAATGAAATAAATTTGGATACAAAAGTGAGAAACAACTACTCGAGTACATATGCTTAGCATATATATTTTTACTCTTAATAGATTCGCTACTGTTCATTTTCGTTTATTTTTTTTTATAAAAATTAATTTGATTATTGTTGATAAAATTTAATTTAAAATTTATTTTTGAAAAGACATTTAAAGATTGTAGCTGAAACAATAAGCGTTTTACAGGAAAACTTTGCTAAGCTGATTTACCGAATCATTCTGGTAAGTTTATTTACAATGTCCTATTAATTGAATGTATCGAGTGATTTATGCATGAAATTATACAGAAAATGATTCTTTAATAAATTCTCGTGAAGGAATTAACGAATTATAATTGAATTGTGCTTTAGCTTCTGTTACATTGACGAATATTTTTATTGCTCTATGGATCGACTACTTTTCAAGAATATAAACTTATAAAAGTTAAGAAAAATTCTTTTACAGATTAAACTCAGAATAGTACTTGACAAAAAAACTTGCCGATAACAATGCGCCAGTTGCAGCAGTAAAACGTTTAACCTACTTTATAGATATTTTAATTCACGCGTGTGAAAAGTCACAATTCACATAGTTCCAACGATGTGCTTTTTATTAAAACGTAACGCTTTTGTATGAATTATTCAACTTTATTGTTGGACATTGAATAAATTAAGGGCATCATATGCAGTAATATGGGAAGGGAACTGCTCTACATTCATTAAATATGCAATTTTAATTATTTAAAATCATTGGTATCGTTGACACGTTTTAGGATCATTCGATTATGGTTTATGTGGAAATTTCTCGTTAGATTTGCTTTCTAATGGCTTATTAAATGCCTGGTGGACATATTTGAAATATACTACGTTATGCACATACACGTATACTTTTTATTTTGAAAGCAAATCTTAAAATCGTCGATCATCATACATTTATTATTATTTTGTGCGAAAATTCAATGCATTGGTTCAAGTAACGTTACAATCAATAAAAGGATTAAATGATTTATCTTATCTCATTTTATGTCCATTTAAAATGAGAAATTAAGATTGCGATGCTTACATGGGAGGATCTTGCAGAAATGTTTATAGTTTAGCAATGCAAGATGAATTTTTCAGATTATTTTTTAAAGTTTAATTCACCTGCAATAATGTAAGTGCCGAAGTTAAGTATTCGTATAATTTTCTTTCGATGCATATGCACATACATTTGAAGTGAAAAGAATGTATAAATAAGTCGCAGTTAACGTGTTACGAAAACGTTATTAACAATAATCTGTATTTGGTATAGGCTTAGGTATAATTCGTAAGTTCATCGCCTTAACAACCGAGTATTATAATATCGCAAGATGCTAACATATACATACATAGATAGTTAATTTAAAAAAAAATTCTTTTGTGTTCAGCTTGAACGCACTTTCTCGTTAAATTCTTTAAAATAATTATGATTTATGACATAGTTTATTTAACAATAATCATAAATTTATTCTATTAGTTTAATTCATAAATCAATTTCAGCATAGTTAAAATTTTTATTACATGATAAATGATCATATTTGAATGCAACAAATTATAGATTTCCTATAATATACATACATTTTTCTTCTTCTTTTTCTTCAATTACAATATTTTGAAGTGTATAGTTCATATAATGATAGTGAAAACACAGAAAATGAATTTTCAATGAATGTTATCGACGCGATGTTTAATGTAATATAAGCATGACATTGCGCGTGAAAAATCAACTGATATTTCTTATCAACGTGCAAATGAAAAAGAGTGGAAATAAATATAATAAAATAAAAGTCAGCTTAATTGAGAAATACCTCTTATTAAATTTCGTCTTATTATTCAAAGGTATCGAAATGATTGAATTCGATTAATTTTAAATATAATCGTGGTTATATCATTTAATTTCTCTTATCTCTTTAATGAGGTTGCGTGTTAAGAAAGATTACCATTAATGCATTTAATTCGCAGGTATAAACTGGTTTTATGACTATGCAGCTATGGAAAATATTATTAAAAAATCTGTTGGGTTTAGGAAGTTTATTGTACATTACAAAAAATACATTTACGAAGAGCGATTATCAATTTCATTATTATCAATTTTTACACATTATACTGTTTAAAAAGAATTTTTAGATATTTATAAAGCTTATTATGGGGAAATATGTAAAACATATTGTAATTTATTAAAAAGTTTATAAACAGTGCACAGGTATTGTTGTTAATGTTTGCTTACCTTGTATAATAGTAACTAAATCGCCTTGTATTTATATGATATTTATAAAACTTTAATGTTAGAGTTCATTTTTAGAAAAATATTTCTTTGTTCATAAAGAACTTCAAAGAATGTGAAAAAAATTTACAAAAACGTTTTCGAAATTTTTTTGTTTTTGGACATAAGTAATCAAAAAATAGAACAAGAAACGAATTATAAATATAAGTATTTTTATTTTATTCTAAATAATCCGAATCTTTAAATAAAAGGAAGCTTAAAATTCAATGGATTATTCAATTTACTTGTATGTATTAATATTATATTTAGTATTAAATTTTTTTATTATGCAGAAATATAATTTAAGCATTATTAAGAACATTATATTTAAAAAATCTTAATCGTATTTTAGTATAGTTTTCTTTTAATTTCAAGTATTTATTTCAGCGTTATTTACGTTATTCGATCAATTATTTTAGTAATTAAATATACGTTAAATTTATTGAAATATTTAAAATAGAAATTTTTTGGTAATGACGTTATTATTTAGTATAAATCACTCTATTGCAATTTAATTGCAATTTTTTTGCTTAAACTTAATGAATGTGTAATAATCGAGAAGAATCTAAATAAGATGAGTAAAGAAAATTTTGAAGCACTTTGTGTTATAATAATTTTTATTTTTTTATTTTTATTATAATTCCGAAAAACAAGTTGATGCATGATATAGAAAATATATTTTTCTTCTTGTCCAAATTGTTAATATTTCATTTTTTAAGGAAATTTCGTTAAGAAAATGCGATTGTATTCTGATATGGTTTTTTAATTATTCTAAAAATGTAATAAAGAATAAACCAAATGTAAGGTCAAAGCTTTTGCCCTTTTATCTCAACGATTGAGCCGGTTTTCACTTTTTTTAAAACTTAATCTTTAATCATAATAGACGATGTTTATGTGTAGACGTATTATGTTCGAAAAATTAAAACCGTATGTAGCAATGCTTAATTGTTTTTGATTTTGATAAAAAGATGAGCTCATAGAATCCTAATTATCTGTTCTATTTTCTTATTTGTAAATATTCGTGTAAAAACTCGTGCACTCAATTGTAGTAATTTGATAATTGCAATTTTCAATTCGTATATCTTCACATATATTTTTAATTCACTTATCACGAACGTTTAAATAATTTCTGTAGTTTACTTAAACACACCGAAGACATAGTAACATTTTCATAAAGTGGTTAAACCATGGTGAAAGTTATCGAAGCACTTTATCTATTTTTCGCGATAACATAATTTAATAGTAAATGTTGTATATTTTTACACGAGGTGCCGAGCATCATGAATGTTCTCGGTATTTTTCGGTAAACGATATTTCTTAATTTTACATTAAATTCGTTTATAAAATTGAGCAAACAGAGAATCTATAAATCAAAAAGGAAATCACATTCGTTCAATAACTAAATATTATAAAAAAGAACAGACTATACTAACAGATTAAAATTATTGCGAATGTGTGCGAGTATTTCTTTTGTTAAAAATAGACAGTTTCAATGGATGTTACTAATGAAACCACGTACGTGACTACTGATAATTCTGTGCGAATAAAAAAGTTACTGCGTCATACATATGTCTTTATTTAAGGAACACCTGTCAGCTCCGTCATACTTGGTCAAAAACGGGACTATTGTCGAGTTTCCTTTAGCCGTCAGATGCACAATGCGTCACGGTCGTATCGTCTTCATAAATGTGAATAAGAAGATTAAGCCTGAGTAGAATTTCGATTCATACAACAGTAAGAAAGACACTTTTCATTTTATCATAATTTTTTCTTTCCACTACTACTTCTATCTTTCTTTTTATTGAAAGCTTTTTGTAACAATTGAAGTCGTCTTCTTCTTTGATTCAGATTCCATAGCTGTTTCAATACTTCTTTATCGCCGCGTTTGAAAGAGTGGAGAATCGTAAAGAAATATTCGTAATATTGTTGAGGCAGAATTATTTACTATTTATAAATTAATAAATTGCCGTTAAAAGTGTGTATAAATTATTGGTTCTTTATTGGTTTATTATAGAGAAAATGGCGATGATAGCCATTTACTAAGTAGCAATATTTCGTGTGCAATATTCATTTTTAATGATTAATCACTACAAGTTTTTAAAAATTAAAGTAAGTATCATCGTATCAGGATGGGGTTAACTTTTTTGTTATCTTTAAAACGTAAAAAATAAATGCTGTTCAAAAGTAGTATATATAAAAAAAAAATTAATGTAAAATTTAAAAAAGATATATTAATAAAAATATTGCGGTATTAATTTATTGCGTCGCGCAAATTAATGTTCTGGTTAAGAAAAATTCTAATACTTTCTAAAACTTTGAATGTACGTCTTATGATTATATTCCTTACAAAATTATAGTTAATAGCATTTACCTATAATATTTTAATTTTAAGGTACCCGAAGAGCTTTTTATAAAAAAATCTCTTTAAACAATTATGCAAATTGAGCTGTAGGAGTGAATTAAAAGCAAAAATAAATACGTAATAATACATAGGCTCGATTGAAACTTCTCTGTGCTAAAAATAAAAGAATGATTAATTTAAAAGAATACTAGATTTGCCTCGTTGTTTCGTGAAATCAATATGTAATAGACAAAATAAAAAAGGAAAAAGAAGTCAGTGATCTTATAAGACTCCCCAAGCACGTATGAATCTGAATATCCATCAAGTTACCCCGGCTATAAGTGCGAGGCTTATGGAGTCGACGCCGATACCATCGCCGCCGCCGAGTCTCTTACCAACTGCAGAGAAAATATATTCGCTATCTTTAGCAAATAGAACCTTTATTATTTGTGTTCAATTCGAGAATAATAATAGCTATAGGTAACGATTATTTTATTTCTTCTTTAATTAGAATAGCTATATTTTTCTTCAGGAATAAATGTTCGACTCGATTGGAAGTAAACAAAAAAGGTATTTTCTATAGCATTTGCAAAAATATTGTAATTATATCTAAAGTAATACATACGTATTTTTTTACTTCTTATCATAATATACATTGAACCATTTGAAATATCGACACACTTATGAAATCGGAATTTTAATTATACTTTATTTAAGGAATTGAATTTTGCATTGTATTATAAATAATACTAAAGTATATTCAAAGTTTTTCCAGAAAAAGGTCCGTATTTTACTCTATTTCAATCTTTAAGTTTTTAGATTTCAAATTCATCATTTGAATAATTTGTTTTATTAACGTACAGCTATTTCATTATAACAGGTAATCAGTTAATAATAATTCTAAATAAATTTACCTTATTAAGTCTAATAAATAATGAATTCAATTAAAATCTAATTTGATTCTAAAAGCAGGCGAGAATTCTTTAAAGTCTAAAGGCGAGTTTTGCATTTTGATATCGACATTACTGATGTTCAAATTTTATACGAATATTCTTGATGCATGAAATTCTTGATACGTGAAATTCTTGATTATAATTAAAAATTCTTCTATAGTTTTTGATCCTAGAATAATTAACGTGAAAGTAAGTAGAGATTATCCAAAGATTTTGAAATATCATTATTAAAGTTAAATCCGTTATCGCTTTTTCAAATAAATTTCAAATATGGCTCAAGGGTTTCTTCAATTCAAAGGTTCTATTCATATCTAATGTCGCTTACTGAAATATACAAGATGTAATATATTTATTGAAAAATTGAATAAATTGCGATATTTATTAACAATTTTTTATCCTACATTGGCATTTTAACTTTATCGAATTAATTTACGTGTACGAGAAGAAGTATTTTATAAATATAAATATGACGAATTTTTATTCTGAAAAATTAAACTTCAAGCAGTCTAATTTAACGTTTTTTTGTATACAAATATAAATTAGTAGGAGCAGGTAATAAACACTCAGAAATGCTTGTTTAAATAGAATTGTTTTCAGGTCGCTTGCGCGGATCTTTCTCTCGGAGACTCTCGAGCCAAAAATGTCAACTTACATCGCGGTCGTTACTGTAAAAAATTCAGCAAAATAGAACATTAACAGCTCTAAGCTTTCGTTCTGATTTCGATCTTTTCCTTGTTAGATAGAGAATATATCTCTTCAGCGTTAAAAAGAGACAATTTAATGATTAATTATAAAATTTTAAAACTTTGTCAGCAATTAGCAATGTCGTAGAATGTTTAAAAACTTCGTTTTTCTCGATTATAAAAATTGTTTTAAAATGCATTCGTTCTTGTTGCGATTACCTTTTATCCACATTTATAATTTAGAAAGAGAGTAAAAAATTTCGAACGCTGTAACGATTGCAGAAATGCTGCTATTACACTTGATGTAACGTGAAAAAGTAGAAAGGATAAGTTGCCGTTAATTTAATATTGTTAACAACTTAGTCTTCCGATTAAATTGTCTTTAAAATATTTTAACTTTGCAAAATGTGCTGTCACATTACGAGTGTTGTTAATTACACGCGAAATGACAGAACAAACTTCAATAAATTTTAAAACAAATCCTCTGCAACTTTTACACATCTACGGAAAAGGTAGTTCACTTTAATACTAAAACATATATTATAATACTATTATCTTGCCCATACAAGAAAATCATACAATTTTATCAAGATTTGTCTTCTGGTCCTAAAGCTCAGATGCCGAAAATCCTGAATTTCAGGAATGCACCCTTCGTAAAACTACATTATTTCAAACAGGCCATATAACACTTTTGCTCTTTTTATTCTTCGCCCCTCAACGAAACAATTACACTAGCACGCATCGATTGGAATGCAAACTCATAGAAATGGCATCGTGAATTGCGTTTTATTAATAGAATGCCTGACATTATTGCGGCATCAAACGCGGCTCTGCTCTATCCGGAATTATGCAAAGTGTAGGTAATGTTCGAGTAGAATACGAGCACAAGTACGTCACCGCGGCGCCGACCCTTTGCTTTTCAACAGGGGAGCGAAGTTGAAGCAACCTCTCGGACAAAATCGATACAAAATAAATACCACCGACAGAACTGTGATATCTCGTCGGCTTCCTGCATATTCTAGTTCCCTAACGCTAAGCTCGTTTTCGCATCACTCAGTTATTAAAATTCTCAAGGGGGAGCAGATGATCTAATATTATGAAATACCCACCTACATTAAAAGAAAAATATTGAACAACAAATGGGCGAGTACGAGGTTTAATTTCATTTATCAACTTCGTTTTGTTTCCTCGAGTGGGATGTAACTGGCTGCCCTCGTATTCTAGTTTATTTCAAGTCATTTTCTTTGCGGCAATATCTAAGTACACGCGTAATGCAAGTTTTACAAGAAACGGTAGTCGCGTTATGTTCACATATTTCATTACTTATTTATAATTTCATTTTTACAAGGGGTCGCAAACTTACACGATTCAAGCAGTTAAAAAATGTAAGGTAACACAAATAATCTGCAACGAAGACGTAATAATCACGCGTACAGGCATTGCGTCATTTACGTAAAATTGCCACAGTTGTAATTAAAATATTTTTCATGTAATAAATTTTATCGTTGGACGAAAAATGTTGCTCAGTTCAAGATGAATAAATGAAGAATATCAAAAGTATATATACCGTTGAATGAAAAAACATTATATTAATTATTCGACCGATATCTTTTGAATATTTATCAATTTTATATCCGTTAATTTCACAGTTTGACCAGGAACATTGTTAGAATTCAGGATCGATTTACTCGACCGTTATTATGCGACGTCGATAAAATAAAATTAATGTATGAAAATGATAAATAAAACGTGCCAAAACACTGGATCACTTTGATGTTTATATATTAATGCAACAATTGAAAAATTCAAATAAACTTAATCGTCAATTTTCAAATCAAATTTGTCACAATTGTGGATTTTGAGACGTTTCGACTTTATTCCCCGCTATAAATTATTTAGAAAATACATTATTTCTTGAAAGTCAATCGAAGGGTATTAATAAAAAAATGTTCACTGATACGTATTATAGTGCAGTACGTAATAATAATCTTCGAGATTGACAGTGTCAAAAATTATCGTGCAGCAAATATTTAAATAATAATCTTTCGGAGTGTCGGAAGACAAATAGTTCGTTTTTCTACTGCATTCACACTGGTTACGGAAATAATAGTTTAAAATACTAGTGAAAAATTAATCTTTTATACAGCATCGTTCATAAAATAAATATTTTCGCTCGAATGAATAATACGATAGAACTAGTGTCGTTTAAAAATTTGATACAAACAAGCGCGATATAAAAGGAATCATTGCAAAGGGATCAGTTCAAACCTCGACTTAAATTCCTGTCCGATGTAAAAACTTTTTTTTTTTAATTTACGTTTTCTTTCTACTTTAAATATCGCAAAGTTCTAATAGCTCCTTCTCTGAACGAAACGTCGCTTGCATTATCCTTTCGTGTTACAAGTGGCGAATCAACAAAAAGCTTTCACAGTACGCAGATGGTACGATGCTTATTAAATACAACTTAAAACTCTCCGATGCTCGTATAAACAATCTTGTAAATAATCGACGTGTGAAAAATATCCATAATTTTTGTTCGAGTCAGTGAATTTCTTCTGCTTTGTTTGATTGCACGAGGTGCAAACTTCATTGCTGATAAGTAAATAGTGTAAACAGTGTGCGCAAGCCTTGGCTACGAATACTCTTTGATAAAAAGTATTTGCAATCTTAAGTTTATTTACAAGCTGAGCTTCGTCCAGTACAAACATTCGTTATGAATTAAGGTAGCTTAGAGCGATATTATTTATATATAGAATAAGTTTCGTGACTGGTTTAGCTGAAAATGTTAAAAAGTCAAAGAAAATGTCTTCAGCGTCTGCGGAAGACGAAACGCGCGTAAATTTTTCAATAACAGCGTAGAAAAACTGCTCGCTCAAGTTGATAAAAGTCGAATCGCACGGCTAATAAATTGCGACTACTCCTAAATTATTTATTATAACATATTGTTCTTGGGAAGGAATCTTACCCATTTTACAAAGTAAGTGCTTTCGCTTTCCCATGCGCACGATAATTTAAACCTTATAATTATTGTTGTTAGCGCCACGTTTTCGTGCCAAACATTCTTAAAAGAATGTTATAAACGATCCATGGAAATAAATATGCTAATGTTAGTTCAAGGCAGAGATGAGGCATTAAAAAAAATTACAGCTCGCAACGCGAGAGAGTATCCTTGAATAATTTGAATAATATCCGCGTACGCAAACGATATCTTTACGAGCTTAACGTGCGGATGAAATCTCGAGATTCTTAAGTAAGTTGTTTTGGACGAAGGGCTCGCCGCTTAGACCATCTTTCAGTTTTGACGCGCGATTTTCTCGCAGCTGTTACCCGGCGTTTTACAACTTGCCAATATGGCAGGGCGCAGGACCAGCCGGCGCCACCCTATCTTCTGTCTTCCTCCTTCGTGCGTTCACTTTCCTTGGCTGACGTTACTGCTTCGCGCAGGACCTCCCATAGGAAAACAGCGTTTTTCTTTTGTCTGGCTCCGGCGTGTGGCGGCTCGCTGACGTCAAGCTGGACGCTTGTGTGTACGTTGGCTGGGAATCGCGGCCGTTTGTACGTATCTGTAGTTTAACGCGAGGAATATTATACGCGAGCGTTCGCTCCGAGCCAGACAAGGAATTTCGATCGAAGCTGCGCACGCTGCAGCAGAAATTTAGTATTTTCAGTATTTGCGCATAGAGCGAATCTCGATTGATTTTTTGCGCGTACCCGTGCAATTAAACAATTTTGTTTGTTTTTGCCGACGATGACGTTTAATTGCGTTACATTCAACGCTCGCTGCTTATGTAAATATGAAATAATTGCGTCATCGTTGTCTTGGAGGAGAAATTTTTGAAAGGGAAATAGATAATTTTATAGAAATTAAAGGCACGCTGTGCAATTATGTGAAATTGTACATATTGCGAGTCGCGAACAAACCGCTTTAACGATACGTGTAAGTGTTGCACTGAATTTAATAAAAGCTGACCCGAGATAATCTAGTAATGGAAAAGTCTAAAAGGTGACGAGCCTCGAGTTGTTCGTTCTTTTATCTAGTTATTAAAAAATGTCTTTGTCTCTGTCAACTTTGTACGCTAAACGCAGTTTTGTTCCGCACGAATCTCAAAAAATGTCATTTATCGCGAGGAAATAAAAAGTAACGACTGCGCTTTCAACTTAAGGATAGAAGAATAAAAAGTGGATCGCATAAAAGATCTAAATGCTCGCTTGTGTTGCAGGTGTATAAAAAAATAACTCTCTTTGGTTCAAAAGTACTTTGCGAACGAAGATGCTGTCGCGCGATAAATAAAAAAGAAAGCGGTCCCAGCTTTACAGTATTCTCGTAAAATTTGCTCGCATCCCGTGATTCAGCATTTCTATGCACGCCATGTCCGTACGTATGTTTGTGGCTAAAAAGTGCATTATCCCTTAAATGCACGGCGACTCATTAATTCCCTACTTAATCCTAATTACAACTTCATCTGATATACCGGTGTGACGTATAAAGTCGTGAGGCGCAAAGCGCACGAGCTGGTATCCGAGCGAATGCTGCTTGCATCGAGAGGACGCGGCGGTCACCTCGAAGAGGAACGGAATAAGAAAGAGAACTTTTGAGCCTCTCTACTAATTATCTCTAGCAAAATTACGTATAATTATGTAAAACTGTGCAAGCAGTAATATCGTTGCCAACTTAAAGATCACGCGCATTGTCTGCTTGTCTTTTTCTCGATCTATTTCTCCCTTCGCCTCTTCGTCATTAAGTATATCCAATTTATATATATGACTTTGCTCTGACTTTACATGCGCGCGCGCGCGCGCGGATCTTTATTCATGTATGATGTGTAATATAATTTAATTACGCGTGTCGTTGGACGCAAGTATAATGTAAAAATCATCCATGTGAAAAGGTGCATACAGGAATTGACTAAAACAACTGGAACAAGTGGTGTAAGGCAGCTTATATGATACCTTTTTAACTTTTATGTTCTTATTGGAATACATTTTTACCGCGGCCAATGATAATGTGTGCTTTTAAAGTTTTATTTGATTTTTATTAAAGGGTATTATATATTTTTAAATGCGCAATATTATTTTTCAAACCAAACATTAACTCAACTTTATACTTTCATTTTTTTTTAAATTTAAACAAAATTTTTATACGATTATATATTTATAACCTATTTATGATATTAATAAAAAAATTAAAACTTTTATTTATTTCTATATATTTTACTGCAAAATACAACTGAGGAACAAAATGTTTTGATTCTTATGAATTTTATCTTTCCGGGATTCTTTTGATTAATACGCATAGTTGCATCGTACAAGAAGAATATTTATGAAATTAATACATTTTTAAATCTATATTTATAAAAAAAAAGTTTCACGGATAACCAAATTTCATATTTTACGAGTATATTTGTTTTCTAGTAATAGTACACGGAAAACACAATATATATATCCTAAATGTTTCTATTCGCGAAAGTTATGCATCTAAATAATTTTTTACCGTGTGCTACGAATTTATGGATTACTTATTTTCATTACGTCGCAATCATCAATCCTATTATTTAAAGAACTCTATTCAATTTATTTAACGTATATAATTCTATATAATTAAAATATATCTTTTTCATACTTCTCATGATTTCATGGTCGCATAATTAGTTTTATGATCACATAAAATATTTATTATTCGTGCTTTTAGATAGTCTGTTTGACAGGTATTCGAATTTATAATGCAAAATGAAATGAAAAAATACGCACAATTACAAGCGAAGTTCGTAAATAAATGCATAAAATTTTCTATATTCCTTGGGCAAAATAACATACAAGCCTCTGACAATTGAGTAGAGAATGAGACAGGAACTATCGGAGGCAATAGAACTCGGAGATATTCTTAGTTGATATTGATTGTAAATTCTGTTTGTGTGCACACATGTGCATACTCATCGTAGAGTAACGGGGAATGTAATCAGTGATACCGAAAGCGATGCTGTTCAAATTGTTTCCCAGGATAGTGAAATCGTATAAAAGGTGAATCGTTAGACTTCAAAGTCCGCGATAATAGAAACTGTTGTAAAAGGAAATTGTTTGAACTGTACATAAAATCTAAAAAGTTACCAGCTGCACGAGCGAATTTAAAAAAGCCGATTTTTTCGCAAATTATTTTATTCCTTTGATGCAGCATTCCTGCACAACAGTGGGAATCAACAACCTTCCATTTAATTATTATTTTAAAATATTTCCGACACATTTTTACTTGTACTTTGATCTTCTGGTACGTTGTTGTAAAAATGAAAAGACCATTGGATGAAAAAATAAACTTTATTGGTTTAGATAATTAAATGCTTTTAGTATTGCTTAAAGATTTGCACGATTTCAGAAATTATCACTCGAGGAACTCGCTTGGTTATAAAAAGCATTAGTTATAAATCAGTTGTAAAGAATAGCGGCGTACGAGATTTATAAATATTTAGAAAGTATCGGTAGCAATTGCAATAAGCCAAACTAATGACTAATGTAATTATCCGAAGCTTTGAAAGTTTCTAAAAAAACAAGTGGCTTAATTGAATTGTCTTTAGTTTAAAATAGAAAAAAGTTCATCGCGTTGAATTCATCGTATTTAGGTTTGATATATAGTAAACACAAATCAGTAAAACGCGGCTTTAATTAAAATTACGGTAAATCTACGATATCCAATATTTAATAAAAATATCACTCGAGTGAGTCCAGGCAGAATCATCGTATAGTTAAATTATTATAGAGCAAAAAGCATCGGATAAATTTTAAGTGCTCCTTTTTTAAGAACCAAACATTGTATTTTATATTTAATATTTAACGATTTCTAGGCATCGATTTAACAAGTCAGATATGCGATGCTTTCTTTCTGCATAAATAAGTGTACACAACTGGGGTAGAATCGCAGCAGCTAATTTTTGCGCGAGTCGCGATGCTTTTCACTTTCACTTAAGAAAAATTTCTCCTCCTGGATAAAATTATACTCCCGCATTCGCCCGAGCCGCCCGCTCATGCAGCTCGTATTTTCATCTCGTCGTGACGAGGTCAAACCGAGTTCTTCTTCGCCTCTGCAAACACTTACCCTTTCAGACACGGTTAACTAACATCGGAGTATGTACGATTCGTATGGACGCGCGTGTGTGTGTGCGCGCGCCTGTTCACAAGCGTTGGGGTTCTTAACAAGAGTCCATTCAACATCGCGACACATTGGCTTTGCTCTCAAAGGCTCGAGGAAAGAGATTCCGAAGAAAATGTCTTTTCACGGAAGAAAAAAGTGACCCCCAGGGGAATGCAAAGTGCGAGCATTCATTGCGCAATCTGATGATGCGCTGATTTTTTTATCGAAGGCTAGCGGCTCTCGTCGCTCTTTTTTCTACAAAAATTGAGTCATTATGTTTGTGAGAACTGTTTAAAAGACGCGTGAGAAACTGAATAAAAAAACATTTTTATTCCTTTGAAACGAAGAGTAGCGTAACATCATTTTTATTGTAGTATCATTAGGAAATACGCAGGTACGTACAAGTGAAAGGCATATATATCGATGCTCTTTATACATTCTTAAAAGGTGCTATGAGTAATTAGATTTCATTATTTTATACAGCGCGTTGTTAAATTCGTTTTGTTTTCTTCCGAATTTGTATTTTGAACCAAGGCGTTTAGATTTGAAATTAAAAAAATGTTAAAAATGCACGGAAAATTAATTAAATTCATACATTTATTCGTGAACCTGTCCTTAAACTCCTTAATTTGTTTTACTTGTTGAAGACGATACTCTCGTCATTCTTACAATTTCAACTAATTTTCCAGTAAAATTTGTTAGTTTAACCTCTTCCGCAGGAATATTACATACTCCTATACAAATATTTTATACTATTGCGTTTGTTTAAAATATTTGCATTAGAGTGTAAATACATTTTTATTTAATGTTTTTGAAAAAATGGAACTTTGAAAATAATGTTAAATTCTAGGGATCTTTATGTCGGAGAAAATTTCACGAATTTTTTTAAATTGATAATTTTTCTATATTTTCTTTTCTCGTAGCAATTGGTGATAATTTAAAAAAATGAACTTTCGTTCACAATTTTCCAGATTATGAAGCGTGAAAGTTACTTAGATACGTGTTTGTGCTATTCGATGTCTTTTAAGGGAAAGTTGTCTGGTCGGATTTTGTTCAGAAATACACATAACTTCAGAATTTCATAGTACAAAAATTTGTAACTAAAAGTGATTATCAATCATAGTGATTTAGAGTTCGAGTTAATTGAAAGACTTGGATGGAAATTTGTGTCTCATTTTCAAGAAATAATATAAATCTTCAAAGTTTTTACATGAGCTCTTTAATATTATGCATGATATAAAAAAATTTTTATTTTCAATGTCTGACAAAGTTTGTTAAAGGCAAATCCTGCATATAGAAGTAAAATTTATTGCTATTTAAACTGCAATATTAAATTTTTACTAATTTTTTTATTATAAAATTCTTTAGTATTTAAAATTTTGTAACGTATCTTAAATCATTTCCTAGGAATATTCTAGAATTCACACGTGGCTCGTGAAATGAATGACTTCATGAAGTCTGACATTCTTTTAAAAACGCAAGTTAACACACTGTTTAACACACGTTTTTAAAATGTGTTTCAATGTATTATAAATCAAAAATTTTTGTATAAATATATTAGGAAGAATTTCTCAGCAATTATAAAATGTAACATAACCGCTTAAATTAAAAACACCGTCGACATTTAAAAAAAAGCAATTTAAAAATTTTGAATGTAAGATTAATTCATTAAATAAAATAAAACTTGATTAAAAATTAAAGCAAATATATTTCTTGTTAATGAAAAATGTATCATTGATGATTAAATAAACAGCCTTCTTGTAACAAATAAAAACGACACGTGATTTTTTGGGGAAATAGAATATTGTTAAAAAATATAAGTGCTCTGGTAACTTGATCTACTTATTTATGCATATGTAATTTACGTGTGTGTACAATAATAAATATTAAGTAGTATCACTTATTGAATAAAATAATATAAATATATTTATTTTATGGTACACTGATGTTCATCAGTATTTGTAATATTTTATAGAGGATGACTTTACACGAATATATAAATATATTACACATATATTCGTCAAAATGTTTTATGTACTTTTCTTGGTGTACTCAATATTGTTTATTAATTTGTACTATTTAGTTTTGACAAAGAATTATAGACACATATATGTAATAAATGGAGTTATTACTATTGAAATTGAAAATCCATTAATTATACTTAATCGTATTTTAAAAATAATATATAAATTTTATTGTTAATTAAAAGGTTTAGTTTTTTAATAAAAATTAGTATAGCAAAAATATTATAAATAAGAATAGCAGAATACTTGTTTGATCAAACTTCCTGTAATTGTTGGAATCATTAAATATTTTGAATTCGTTATCTATCAGCTTCTGTATTTTACAGTACTTGTTGGATATGCAATTCGTTAAGTATGCACCATTTTTCTACATCTATTAAAAATTATTAAATATTTTTAGCCTATATTTTAGTATGTCAATAAATATACATGACCTAGAAGAATCTTGTGTTTTCTTGATGGAAAGTATTGTTTCCTTTTTTATAACTTAACCTTAGACTTTTATCTTTATCTTTACGCTTATTTAAACCAAGAGAAAAATTGCTCTTCGAGTAATCCAACGTGAAAAATTATTCGCTGTAAGTAGAGCGAAGTGACTCTGCCTCAGTTGGAATTTAGATTATAAGCGAATTAAATACAGAATAGTTATTTTTTGTTTTACCATTTAATTCAGATAATGTTGCACGTTTTAGAAAGTTAATTTTGTTTTGAGTAAAAGCAATTTGTGTTAAATGACCTTGTATTCTTTTCACTGAAATAAGATCTTTAACGAAGAACTAGTATTCTTCTGATTAAGATAAGGTGTATGCACAGTTATGTAATAACAGTAGTAACACTTAAATTTATAATATTACGTATAAATAAACACACAAATACTTATTATTTTACATTGAAAGAATAAAATAATAAATTCTCTATATGATTATTGTTGTTGTAATTAATATTTTTCTTTTTCGTTTCAGATAAATCACGAAAGTTCGCAAGCTATAAAAAATTGTAAGTTAATCACTCGAAGAATAATATTATCTATAACTATATAATATCATTACTAACCTTCTTTGTTTATTAATTAAATAATATAACTTTTAATCGATTTTTAAACATAAGCGATAAAATAACATTTCTTTATATTTATTATTTAATTTGTACATTGGTCGATTGAATTTTTAGTAATACGCACAAATAAATACTCGATTATTAATTTATGTATGTAACCACGTCTTATTATTAAAAAATGCTTCTATATTACAGGCGTACGTTCAGATATTTGAATACTTGATAATTTTTTTAGAATGTGAATTCAAAGTGCAAGCCTAAAGTCTGAAAAGTATTATTGTGCCAATGAGAGTAATATAATTTCATTTAAATAAAAAAAAAAATGTTCATTTTTAAAAATAAAATAAAGTTATTTTTATATTTCTTTAAATGCATTTAATTGAAAATATAATATAATATGTAGTAAATATAATGTAGAAAATATAATATGTATATAATATTGATAGTTTTTAATTAAAGAATACATTTTAGTAATTTAAATATACTTATAATACAGTAATTTTTATCTTTATAAAAGATGGTTTCACGTTTTTATCCATATGGAATAACTTGTAAAATTAAAGATCAATATTAAATAAATAAGGTAAGATTAAATAAATGAAGCAGAATTATTATTTTTTTCAATATTTATTATTGATTGATTTTTAAAAGAATTGTGAAATTTTGTTTACTCATCTGTGGTGTTTGAAAACTTATATTTAAAATTTGACTTTGACAGTATTAATTATAAAAAGTAATAAAAAATTTATTCTTAACAAACTATTATAAAATTTAACTATGAATCATTTTAATTTGAGTTTATATAGTTCGAACTGGAATTTACACATAAGGGTTTATTTTTTTAGCAGGCATAATTTTTTCCTACTTGACTTAATGAAAAGTCTTTTCCAAATTCTATTTTAATTAAAAATATTCAGAAAGATTTTTTTCTTACAGAATAACGTATAAATTGAAATAATTCTAGAAATCTCGATTAAGTTAAATATTCAAATAATACTCAACTTAAGATCGTTAAGATTATATTGCATTAATATCTAAAACATTTTTATTTAAGAATACATATTATTACTGAAAATTAATATAAAACTGTAACTACAATAACAGCACATGTAATTTTATTTATTGACTTCAATTCTTTATTTGTATTTTTTAAATATTTAATTACACGTATAGTCATATTTCTGAACGTTTAGTAAAATTTATAAACGTAGTTTAAGCCTAAGAACGTATGGCGTTACTATTATTTGATCATTTAATCATAAGTGAGCGCACTTGTTAAGTCGTTAGTAAATTTATATCAACAATGAGTACTTAATTCCATTCAACAATTGAAACGATTCATAAAAAGTTTATTAAAAAATCATTGGTCATGGAAATGTTTTAATTTACTATAATCCAATTCAGAATTTTCGGTGTGTTGAGTTATAATTTGTATTCTAATCGTGCCAATCCTTTTAGTCCCATTCATGTTTTTTCACAACATTGGTTGCAGATACTGCGTTTTGGTACGTTACAAGATATATTGTGAATATGTAAGTGATACGTTTTTATCGTCGCATTTATAGTCAGAACATGACGTGTGCAATTTATTGGTTACCAGCGAAATAATATCGCCGAGCCAAAGTTAATAAAACTCACGTGTATTTTTACAAAGTTTCTTCTATTAATTTCTATCATTTGCTACTATAAAATAGATTTCAGTTAAAGAATCAGAATTTCATTTAGTTAAATAATATTGTAAATTTCAAATTGCGTTAAAGAAATTCCTTTTCACAAAATTGATTTATGAAACCATCAGGATATGAAATTTTGCCCGAATGTATCGACTATTATTAATAAAAATTATTTAACTTTCAAAATCTCTATTCAGTTCTTCATTTTAAATTATTAGAAGCAAACGAGCCATTTCAGGACAAAGCATTTTTTATAAAAATTCGAAAAGCTTATAACTTCTCTGCAACAGCACTAATACAATAATTTGTAGATGAGCTTTACAATGAAATCTAATAAAATTGTCTATTGAACAAACTCAGAGTAGAAAATTCTACATTTATACTTTTTTTCACTGGAGAAAATTGAGGAAAGATATTCACCTCTGTGCTATTGGTGGTACTAGATGCTCTGGAGAAGCGCAAGCTGTGCTTAGCTTGTGCTCGCGGATGCCCATAAATAAAGGGGTTCAAAAAGAAATTTCTCGTATGCTCCTGTGACTGAATTACTTCCTTACTTCCTTAGAGCGGTATGGGCGCGTTTTTTCCATACGCGTTACTTTCCTTCGCGTGCAAACACCGTTAAGTTTTCTCTTTTTTACAAGATTCTAGTCCGATGGACACACAAGCTTACCACATATTGTGTTTGGATGATTGCTATATTCATTGTTACTATAGACTATGAATTATGAACAGGAATCATGCTAATTAATGAGTTTAAAGTTATAATTCTTTTATTTTCCGTCTCTGTACTTCTAGACCTTGGCGCAAGAAATTTTCTGTTCTACTCCTTTCCAAATTATTCTGAAATTATTCATTTTGATTCACTTTTTTATTACTATCTATTATTTTAATTTTTCGATATTAATGAAATTTCTGATAAATTCATAGTAAAATACAAGAGTTCTCCTACATTTCAACGAGACATATTTTACTTTCTTTTACTGCAAATTAACATTTCAGGTGATTTTATGATTTTTAACAATGTACATTTCTTATATTTATTCAGTTGATTTTTCGTGTAAAAGTGATTATAAATTCTTATACAATTTTAATAATTATAAAATAAACATATAATCTGAACTTTAACAATATATTATTAAATATATTATTAATATCATTTGCACTAGAAAATTTTAAGTTTTTCCTTTCAAGTAGTTTGTGGTAATAATCTAATGGTTCTTTATGAAAACGTGTATTATTATCAATTTTATCTGATATAAATAAAAATTAGTGTAACTCGCAATATCTTGATCTGACAAATTAAAATTCACGATTGCAACTAATTCTTATTATTTAACTTTTTTTATACTATATATTTTGGAAAAATTATTATTTCTAAACACAATACAAAATAAAGTAAAACAAATGTTGCGCCGACCTTCATCTATTAATTCGATGCATCAATATGCAAAGGTTAAAACATTAAATTTCGTGCATTAGGAATATTTTGTAATGGTTACACATTTGCCGAGAGTCTAAAAATTGTATTTATTGATGAAATATATAATAAAAATAATGAATTTTATTTTTAGAGAGCATTTTTTAGTAAAAATTATTTGAAATTTTCTATGACTTAAAACCTCGGGCAATCGGTTACCATTTTGTTCTAATTTAATTATTACTTCATTCTATTGGGTGGTGATTATAAACTTTTATAGTTAGATATTTTGTAATTTTTTACAGGATTAATCGATCAAAAAGATTAAAAACTAAAAAAAGTAAAAAAATAAATATTTTAAAAATCTTTAAGTAAAACTCAAAATTTATACAATTTTTGAAAAAATATGAAATTAATTAAGGTTTCGAAATATAAAATTTTATAATTGTTCCGATTAAATTATGGAATAAAAAGTATAAACAAATATAAAGAAGTAAAAATTAACTCTTAAAGACAAGTTCTTTTAAAACGAAAAAATATAATTGGGGATAATAAATTAAGAGTATAATCTGAAAAATATTTTATACATACAGCAAACCCCTTACGTATTAACGTATAATTAACAAAATGGTAGTATAAATAATTAAAAGTAAGGAAATAAAAAAACATTACGTTAATCGTGAAGAAGATGCGTACTAAAAAAATTATATTAAAATAAAAAGAAAATTGATATTACCATTCTGTAATGAATCCAAACACCGCTAAAAACTTTCATTTTTATTATTAAGAAACATGAATATAACTTAATACTACTTATTAGCTCATTCGTAATAAAAATTTTATAATTGAGCATAATCATATTAAATACAATGAAATTAATATCGTTGATAATTTGAAATAACATTTATTACGTAGTATTAGTTTGAAATATTAGATCAGATCGTATGATAAATTAATCAGAGTTGAAAAACTGTGTAATCTAATTTGATACGTAATGAACTTTAATATAAAATCACAAAGGTTGTTAATTATATAGCTGCAGGAAAGTTTTTCTTTATTTCAGATGAAAATGTATTTGATTTGATTAGACGGCTTATTTAGTGTTATGTATGTATTATATTATCTCACGCACATTTTTTGCTCTAACGAAATCGAACATCATTTTTCCACCTTCTTCATTAATCCAATATCATTCGAACATTATTGTTCTGAATAATAAAATTTATTCGGGTAACATAAAATTACGTTAAAATCATTCGACATCTTTTATTATTCTGAAAACATAATTAACGAAACGTCTCCTCACCTAACGAACGCTTAAATGCGTTCGCTAATTATCGAAAAGTGCGATTAAACCAGTCCTTTACAACTTCTGCATCACAGCTCAAACTTTGCTCCGCAAAACTTAAAGGAATCATCACTATATCTTAGATGATCGCGACCGAGATGTTTGTCCCATTTTGCGATCTTCGAGTATCAATCACAGAACCGCGTCACCCTTGTTTCCTAGAGTGCAAACGTGTGCATTTACGCACGTACGCGTGACTAAGTGCCGCACATTTTTGGCAGGGATGCGTCTGATGTGCGCGCACACACGCTCGCGCATAAACATCTTTTTCTTGGATAAGTGTGCACCTGTATACACGATAAACACGGGAGATATTTTGACTACCGGTTATGTCGGGACAGCGTTAGGTGCGTGATTTCGTCGTTGCAAGTAAACAGCATCATTAGGCATTGTGTTGGATTTTCCACGACGGAAGCAGTCAAGCGTAAAATGTTTTGCCGGACTCGATGAAAATAGCTTTTTATGTAATATGCGTGCTTATGTGCTCTTGCGTGCCTGCGTAGGTGCTTTCGAGTGTTTGCAAAAATGCGCCCGTAGATGTGTACACGTATTGTCGTGCGCGGCTACTGTATGCGGATACTGTACGTGGGCGTGCATGTGTGCTTTCTTCGACGGACATTGGCTACTAACGCGTTCTGTTAAATTAACTGGTTGCGTAATTCGTAATTTCATTGGTCATGATACTGAAATTTTTTTCGTAAGTTAATGTGAGAGTTGTATTTTTATGTCGTGTTAAATATTTAAAAAAAATAAGCGAATAATGTTTTTCAGTATCTGTCATTTATGAAAATTTTCACTTTTGACAAACGCTACGAAGTTCATATCTGTAGAAAATTTATAATTGAAAATTTTGAAAATTTTGAATTGAAAACAATGAAACTTTAGCTCGTCGATTTCTTTAGTTTCATAAAGTTTTTTCACAGACTTAAGAACTGTCACCTGCAAAATTACTCGTATATAATGAAACCAAATGCATAAAACCGCGCGTGTATGTAATATTAAGCTTTCAAGTGCAAATAATCGTTTTCTTATGAAAACTAATGGCAGTTTATATGCTAATTCTTTAGAGTGAAACTTCTTTTAAGCTGATTAGCGTTCTAAAATTAGAATAATAATCAAATTTTGTTATTAAATATCGAAAACCTAGGCACTTACGCCAATATTAATATATTTTATAAAATAATAATTCAATTTTTGTCATGTATCTTAAATTAATTTATTTCTTGTTTACGTTAAAAGCTATTCTTGAGAGTATAAATTTATAGAAAATAGAAAAATTTTCTTGAATCATGCGATAAATTTATACTATAAAAATTGGTCAGAATTGTGGTTAAGTATTTATAATTTTACATTAATTTTAAAGTGAATAGATTACAAATTGAATTCTATTTTAATTACTTGAATAAAAATCTTTTAAGTCCATTAATTTAAATTTTAAATGCTTAGCATTTGCAAGTATAAAGTAGTTATTCACTTTACAACATTTAATATTTAAGTATGATAATTAGTTCTATTGTTTCATACAAAATAAAAAATCTTAAAGTTAATTTTCCATGTTTGTTAAAAAAATTAACGAATTTCGAGTGGTATTTTAATGGACTGCATAGGTATATTACTTTACTAAAACAAAATTGAAGGCAATAAGAATATTGAAAACAGGTTTTCTTCTCGTTGCATTGTGTTAGAAACAGTCTGTTTGAAGAAGTGAAATCGTCTAAATTAATATTTCTCATGCCTCTAATATATAATTCAAATATTTAAACAGATATATTTCTATCTTAAATAAATTCAATATATAAAACAAATTTCTGAACAATTGTTTGAAGCTGATGTCGATTTAAAGAATTTTTATTGGTAGCCAAATTGAAACTTTAATGCATTAAATAAATTGATATGGTTTTTGTAAAATTAGTTCAAATAAAAATTAACATACTGATTAAACGTTAATATTTATTGATTATATATTCTTAATTTTTATACGATAATTTAACGTGAATAACAGCACAATTTTTTATGTATAATATAAAAATAAAGACCATATATAAGACAATTTGTATTTTTATCGCGCGTAGTTATAATTAAAAATTCATTTTTTCTTTAAATTTCAAAGTAGAGAAGAAATATTCTTAATGAAATACGCTTTTTTCACGAAGAAAAGAGAAATTCTAATATACGGGTAATTAGTAGAGCATCCGCTTGATGTAAAAAGAAATATAAAAAAGAAAACAAAAAAATAAGGCTTTCAGTGTCTAAATATTAATTTAGCTTTAGAAAATCTGAAAAATCTCTCCTTTTCATGAATAAAATTGTTCTTTGTGGCTTGGCTCCTTCCTCTTCTTTCGCGCACATTAACCTATTGAATAAATCACGAGTGTCAGTTAAATTCCAAGATATATAATAATAGAGATTACAGATGGGAGATTTGAAATTTTCGCTGCTCCGTCTTTATTTTTTGTAATTTATCAAGATTTTGAAACTTCCTTGTATATTGAAGATTCAATTATATTCATTGTTTATTTCATAGAAAATTTATTGATAAAAATAATTGTATAACTGACAGAAACATTGTGGATTTATATAACTTCATAATTCAACCATATAATTATTATTTTAAATTTGTTATTTATTATTAATTTTTTCGATTGATTTATTAATATATATATATATATATATATATATATATATATTTTGAATCATTACATTTTATTACAAATCTAAATTATCAAATTAAAAATGCAAATAAAAAATCGCACATGTTGAAATTGTCTAGCACAAACTTCGCACGATAAAAAGCAACAGCCACAAAAAAGTAAATTTTATTTTTAACTTCATTTTTAACATTGTTAAATTGTTTAAATTTTTTTTATTACATACGTTAACATGGAACTAAATGTATATAACAGTTGGGGTAATTTGGAATTATAAATGATATAAATTTTAATTAGAAAGCTTCCAGAATCGACTAAATAGACAAATAACGTGACCATTAAAGAAGTGTACAAGAAGAAACTTATCGAAAAATTTTTGGAAAAAGGAAAAATTTTTTACGCTGTGCAAAGAACCTAATCACGCGAGAACATTAAAATAATACTTATACAATGGAAGAAATCGTAAAAATGAGACTGAGATATTTAATTAAAAAATATATTCTTGTAAATTTCGGGATAAAAGCCTCGAGTAAGGATCACAAATCGCTGAAATTGAACTGGTTCGTATCGCTGCCAGTGCTGTTGTGATAAAAAAATGGCCGAGCTCTCGCGGCCTCGAGGATAGGCTCCGTTCGATACCTGAAAACTGGACTCCGATTCGGCATCGCGTCGCGCGAAGCAGTCAAGTGCGAGTGCAGCGACAAGAAACTCTGCTTTACGAGAAGCGAGCGAATCGAAGTTCAATAGGTAATAAGTAGCGCGTGTCACGGGCACGCCAGTCATGCCAACAACGCAGAACCTCCTCCATTAGTCGGGAGCATAATAGGCAATACGCAACTGTCGCCGGTGACGTCGTGGCCTCCGTCTTTCGTTCGTGGACCTGGCGATAGCGGACAGGAAAATTTACCGGGAACTAGGAGGCGAGGCTTCCGATTACATTAGCCGCGCCGTTGCGAAATTGGTTTTGCCCGCCGGGGTGTCCTCCCCGACACACAGCCGTCGAAAATCTCTCGAGATGACACCCACGGATGCGCATTGCGCATTTCTTCCTCGTCTCGTTGTTTTTCGTAGCGTACGGCGATTAAATTCAGGTTTGTTTTATGCTTTGTCCTGCTCCTCTTACAACGTCGTCTTTCTTCCTTTGGTAAACGCGCGCAAGACTGGGACCACTCGAATGGCTATTGTAAGATTAAGTTTGGAAGTTGGCTCCTTGCGCTGATTTTTTAATTTTCTCATTAATATTTCGCTTCTCATCCTCGTCATTAATCACATTATGCGTGATGCGTGTTATAAAAAATCATGCGCCAATTAATGAAATAAGCAATAATTCACTTTCTAACTGCAGGCGACATACTTTTACGAAAATAATAAATCCTGGGAAGAAATGCTCTACGGCAACAAAATTATTAATATTTTTTTCATAGTGATTTTAATTTCGCGAAAGAATTGTTGTTGGGTTAATATATCTTTTCATTTTCGATGGAAGACGATACAATTTCTGTTTAAAAATAGTAATTATTGGTAGTTAATGTCCGTCTACAAGAATAAAAAATTGTGAATTGAAACGTTTACGTAGATAACAATAAAAATAACTTACTAGAAAGTTTTATTCACTTCTTCATCTTGTTACTTCGTCTTAATTTTAAAAAAAAAGAGTAACATTTTTAAAGTCAAATGCGTAATTTCTCCAGTATTAACTTACAGACAACTAATTTAATTAAAATTTATTCTTTAAACTTAAAATGTTCTCAAAGCTTAATTAATTAAACAGCTTCTAGAGAAAAATTATTCATCATCATTCTGTAATAATTATTTATATATGAAACTAATCAAATTCCTAAAATTTCAAAGAAAAAGATAAATAAAAAATTAACTGCCCATGAACTCTTATGGCAAAAAAAATTTCAATTTTTTATAATAAAAAAATTACCGAACGATTATTAAACTTGACAGATTTCTTAGTTGCATTGAAAATCGTCGCTTTTTTTTATGAAAAATCCGCGTTTTCTCAATAATGTAATAACAATTGAATTATCGTATTTTATGTTACAATATGAAAAAAGAATATTTTTTTGAAACGTGAACAAACTATAGGCCGTACAATTAACGGAAGATCATGTAATCAACGCCCAGGAAAATCTTCATCTTTGACTTATTTATTCAACAGCTTTGAAATGTTTTGAACAGTAAAATCCATGAACATTTATAAAAATAATTTCTAACCGATTCAAATATTAAAAATATATACGATTGAGTAGAAAAACAAAAGGTATGGCTTTAATGCTGTAGAACACGTTTAAAATATTTATTTAAGTATCGTTAGAACAATTTAATTACAGCAATTCCAGCTGAGATTTAAAATGAAACTTTTTGAATACTTTTTGAAAAAACCACATTATATAATTTTGTTCACTGCAGAAATAAGATTGTTATGTCACGAAATAAGCTTTCCTCGGGAGAATTAATGACGATAAAAGACGCAATACACCAAATATGCTCCAGTTTAATGTTTCTAGCTCGTTTAATTTTATAATATTATCAATGAGTTTATAAAAAAGAAGATACGTTTTTATTAGATTCATTGAGCTGTGAAATTTTATTTATCGCGACTAATGCACAAGTCCAGCTTAAAGCGAAGCGAACATTAAATCGAATTCTATTAAAACTTGGAACGCTAAACAACAAATTTATTCAATCCCCGTGTCGTACTCGACTTCACAGGTGAAACCGGCTTAAACGTTTACTTTATCTTCAAAAATATCGAAGATGCATAAATGCTGTTTCGCAGCAATAAAGTAATGCCCCGGTTTTATAATCCGAAAAGCAATTTTTGTCCCCCTTAAGAGATTGCAGGCTCGAAAAGATGAAAATGAAAATCCGAAGTGCCTAAGCCGAACGCGATTACACAGTCGCGAGAGAGAAAGTCGCCGTCTCTCTCCGAATCAGCAAAGTGCTTTCACTACACTGATTCGCGTTTCGAAGATGCGTGTAAAGTTGGCGTTAGTCTGGGCAGAGACAAATGCGAAGTGAAGCTTATAGTTGAACTCGGTGGGAGTCCAAAGACATCAAAAGCCGCCTACGGCTGGCGTTCGGTAAAATTGGTCGCCCGGCCGCTCTAGTTCTGCGGACGAGCGTAGCACGCAGGATTGCATCCCGTTGCCCACTTTGCGCCCTATTTATAGCAGCACACGCTCATCCCCTGTGCGAAAGTAGCGGCAAGACCGAGAAACCGAGAGAGAGAGAGAGAGAGAGAGAGAGCGTCAGCCGCTCGACGACGATTCGGCACAACTCACTCCTCGCTTTTCTCTATTGCCGGTCGTGGCTGCACTCGCGAGCAGCGCCGTTTTATATCGCGGCAGAGGCCAGCAAATTATCGCACGGAGATCGAACGATAAATCGTACCTGTAACATGCGACACAGTGCGGGTCAAGAGATTTTCCAACTCTTCCTCGCTGAACCGCACATTCGTTCTTGGTGTGGCCTACTCGTGGACCTTTCGTATAGTGCAAGTGCAACAAGTGGATGCGCTTTATCCCAGGTATGCTGAACTTGGTTTGATATATTTTCCGTGGCGGTGGCTGATAAAAAAGCATCGCTCAACGTACCTTTCGACACCCTGAAACTGAATCCGTCGGCTCGGCTTTTCCAGACGCGCTTTTTCTTTGCATTTTCTGTCTCGTTGCAGTGTCGTGGAACGGCTGGTAAAAATTTCGAGCCGCTATAATTGCCAGACTTGATCTTAAAAGTCAATAACTTAGTTTCGAGACGTCGCTCGCGAGCAAACGGTTGAAAATGAAAATTTGTATATAAATAGAACCACATTGATTCTTGGCAGCCGCGTATCTCGCGAAATAATTATATCGGACAATTTGTAACACGATAACTCGCTAATTCTTCACCATTTTTAACGTTGGCCACGGGCTACGACATTTAATTACATCGATTAGGCGTTATGGAAATTGTCGCTTGACGAATTTACGATGCGCTGCGAAATCCCAATGCAGACAACTGCATTATAATTATATTTATTTAGTTACATTATGCTTTAACTAAAATCGACACGTTTCATCTTTGTCGTCGGTTTTCTTATATTTCCATTAGCCTGTACAATAGAACCGCATCAATGATTTATCGACTGAAAGTAGCGAAACGCATGTATTAAAAATCCAAAGATATTATAACCCTTTTTCTTTATTTTTCGAGCACACCATGGAGGTTCAACCGACTATTACATTCGTTGGTCGTCGGCACTTGCGCTAACTCCAATTATATCTTTTTCTCAGTGCCGTTTCTGAAAAAATTGAAACATGAGCCACGATGGCTCACGTCGTAAATAAGATCCCGAAACCACCGCTGATTCCACGCCCGCGTAGAAAATGATTTTATTCGCATTCACGCAGTTGAAGATACAAGCTTCAATTTGCAATAGAATTACTATGTAATTATAATAATTTTAAACGTGCTGAATTTTCCATTTCATCGATATTTTTTGATGCAATGCTCTGCCGAACGATCAAATAATTGGAAGAACACTAGGATTATGCGTGTTAATGCAAAAACAAATACTATCCTCCTCTTTTACCGAGTGCGCAATAAAATTTCGTATTTAATCGTAAGTATAGTGCGAATTGTAATTCACGTATTACATTCGTATGAGGAATGCAAATTACGAATGGGGAATAGTTCATAATAGAAATGGGATTTTTGAAAACGCAGAGCATATCATAAGGTAATAAATTAAAATCTATTGTCATTAAAATTAACGACTAAATATTTCAGTGAAATTCAGTTTATAAGAAATTGGAATTTTTTCCATTCAAAGATTATTATTTATTGCAAGTATCGAATATAATATAGTTCTAGGTGAATAATAATAAAAGCAAAGAATTTGTATCGTCCTTTTTGTAAAATTCCAGAGCCGATCTTTCTTACTCGTACAATAGTTTCTTCAAACAGTCGATCGCTTCAAGTTCGGCCGTACAAGTGTGTTGCAAGCTCGAGCAGGTTAAGCTCTTCTGTGTTCTTAATATCACACGCATTATTGCACGTGCAAGATTACTGTTTAATCTTGATTGTGCGAGTCGAGTGCACGCATGAACGTAAATCTATAAAAAGTGAGTTGCAAAACGGTAATAAACGGCTGGGGCCGTTGCACAATGCCTCGAACGTCGAGTCACTGGTTCAAGTATTTCGAGTTTGAGTAATCGCGATGCACGCTAAACTCTTCCGGTTTATCTGTTTCCGAGTATACGGACGGACGCAGGCCATTGTTCGGCCAGACCATAGCATTATACGTGATTACAGCGCGTGGGAAAACAAATTACGAGTGGATTGTCTCGTTACTTTGCTTTCATTGCTACATGTCAACTGATTTCTTCGAGCTCCTGATCGTAACTCGTAATCGAAAAATAATTATCAATGGAATTTATACTAATTTATAATAATTTCATGCTCTGTCGCATATCTTTTGTAGGTTAAATGCTTTTGGAGAGTCTCTAAGTGTTGCGAGCGTGTATTGTGAGAGATCTCTTCTGCCTTTAACTAATTGACTTACTTTACATTTACGGATTCAATGAAACTAAATTTTTCCTTCAAACCGAGATGCAGGGATGCAAAACAATGTAAAAAAAATTTCCTTTTAGCACTTGGAAACACTTGTGCAATTCGTTTCACTCGCATGGAAGCCAAGTAATTACAAACATTTTTTAAAGATAGCTAGGACGCGCAGTGCCATTTTTACACGTTAAGTATTAAATTAAAGTCACTGTAACGATTGTATATTTTTAAAAATCGAAAAGTTTTTAAAGTAAATAGTAACTTGAAACTTTCGAAAGATATTCAGATTCCACTTCAAATTGTAAAAGGAACACGAGATAAGATAAGTATGGCTAAAGGAAGTGAAGTAAAACACTTTATTACTTTATTTTATCAACAAAAATAAACAAAGAATAAATATAATAAAACTAGACTCCATGATAAAATGTAACGTAAGTTGTGGCTAATCGATACAAAAAATATTAAATCTTAATTAAAGTTCACAATAAAATCAAGCGGTAAATTTCCCTTAGATAGACCTCGTACACCATATTCTACCCGTGAAAAATATTATAGTTTAACCATGTTTAAAAGTCCAATCGTAACAGCTAATAAAAATTTCTTAAATATTTGAAAGAATTTATCAATTTTCCAATAATTTATGGTTCGAAGGCATAAGTTTCACTCGATAAATATCAACTTAAATCCACCAAAGACCGGGTTGATCGTGTTGGTGAAACATCTTATATAATTGATAGTTTCTTTTCTCTTATTCTAATTGAAATTCGGTTACGTAAGAAACTGGGTAATTATAGAGAAATTATTTTTATCCACGCCGGCTCATGTCGTTAATAACAAATAATAATAAGAGGGTGAGGTGTATTTTAACTCGGACTCATTGAAAACGAAAATAAGTTTCACATGTAACAAAGTCGAAATCGTCGGAGTGCAACTCGCGTGGTTGTGGTTGTCGATCGAATGTAAGAGCCTGAGGAATTAAATGAAGTGACACGATTCACGTTGTCGAAACAGTTTGCCCGAATGACCAGAATAAACACATAGGCATAGCCTATCGCACATACGAACGGCGCGCGATAGATTCGTGCTACCCGCCGACTAACTTGCGGAAATCATAGCTTTTCATTTCACCGTTGCACGACTGCCCTTTTTCTTTAGCTGGAAAATGTAGAGCTCGTTAATTTGATTTTCCGGTAAGCGAACGATTTCAAGATTCATTTCGCAATAGCGCGAAGCTTTCCGTTTCGCCACTTGTTGAGCGTTTTCTCGAATTGATGCTCGTGTGATAAATAAATTCGACGCAAGTGTGGGTGAGATCAAGATACGTACAAAGCTTGATCATCGAATCGCCAGGAAACGATAACTACGAATCCAACGATTTTCCCACCGGCATTTCATTTCTTTAGCGCTCTGCTCTACTCCTTGTCTGCTTTTACTGTAATAATAAAACACGTAGCCGTATAAAAGTAAAAGAAATTTGGAAAAGAATTTTTCGCACTTCAAACGCACCGAATAATGTTATGTATATGGAACTTGAGTGATCAATAATTAATTTTGAAAACATAGCGCGTATCTTTAATTAGCATTTTTATTCCAACAGATTCAGATTCAGATTCAGCAACAAATAGATTACGCCTACTTGAGATATTTGGCAGTAATCACTCATGTAGCGTTTTATTTAATACATTTGACTTAAAATTAACTTATCCGTTTAATATTTGATTCAACTGTATTGGGTGTGAAAAAGTTACGGTTTTTTCATGGCAGCGCTTTTCGCGATATTTCTCTAGATTAAACGACGACGTAAGATTATAAAGTAAGTACGAGTTCAGAAAAATTGTTTTCCACCAAAATTAATAATTTTGAAAGTTTTTTGGTAGTTTAATATTTATTTTATATCTATTTTGCAAAAAATAAATGTACTAACAATTAACGAGTCATTTACATAAGCGTATGGAAATAAATTGAAAAATTGGAAAAATTGAAAGCGACAAGTTTTCGATTATTTTCATTTATTTGAAAGCCTAGATCGATGTTAAGAGGCTTGTCTCTTGATAAAACAGCGCACAGAACCTCGGCAATGAGTCTATCTACTCTGATCAAATAAAGTTGTCGGAGTTTGCGCTTATCTCGTGTAATCATTAGATAGCGAAGTCCATTTACATGCAGTTTTTATTGCATTATTTATTTTAGCGATTGTCATAACATTCCTGTAACAACAATGCATTCGTTCCTCAGTATTTACGTTTATAATTTAAATGATTACTAAATTGAATAAGATCGATGTGTGTGTGTGTGTGTGTGTGTGTGTGTGTGTTGCTGCACTCGTTAAAACGTGAAGTATTCTTTTTTACGGGTAATTAAATTATTTTAATACCGGAATAATGGTAATACACTGACGTCGCCTTATAAAACGTGATATTTTTTAAATATTTCGAAGTTCTGTAGCCAATTGGCTTTCTCATTGTATGTTCACCAGTCACTACGTCACGCTTAAAGATAAAAAACGTGATCAGCTTTTAGAAAGTCTATTTTATACGAATTTTAGATTAAACTACATCTAAATTCACGTTTTAATTGTTCTAACGATTTTCCCGGCATTTAACAAACACTCGTAGTCATAAAGTGCGATAGTCAAACATTTTTTAACCTTGATTATTCTACGCAATACACGCCACACGATTTTAAATTACGAATTAACTAAAACGTAAAGAATTAAGAATATGGCGTAGAGCAAATTTGCTCTATATATTATTTACAAATGCTTGCTATTATTTATAGAAAGGAATATGAATTTTGTAGATCTGCCTGTTGGATAAAGTAACATCTGTGCGATAATAAAAATTTCAAGAGTGCAATTCTTTTCCCAAAAAATCTGTACTCATATATATTGTCATGTATATTGTATAGTTTGTATATGTTAGCCCCACGGGGAAACGTACGTGCTATTACGGTCTTGTATGCGTTGCCTTCGCGATTTATTGGATCACGTTAGGTTGGCAGGTATAAGTTCACTTATTAAGCCGTGCAGCATGTCAAGCGAATAATATATGTCCTCTTCCCCCACCCTCCCAGAAAAAAAAGAAGAAAAAAGATGCCGGGCGCACAACCTCATAAATTGATTAAATTCATCGATTGACTGCCGATGCCGATTGATCTTCTCAATCGAGGTACCGAAACTTCTGTCCGTCCCTTTTTTTCTTATCTTGTGCGGGTTCACGGATGTTTGCCAATGCTTCTCTTGCAACGACAGAAAAATAAAGATAGAAAGAAAGGAAGACTCGCAGCTATGGGAAACGGTGGCTCCGATCCAAAAATGTTCTGTACGTGTGTAAGGGGCCGATTATGTTACACAATTTGCGCCTAGTCGATGACTTCTAATAGTATCTTTGACTCAAAGCCCTTACCCAGTTACATGATTGATGCTGATTTCTAACCTTTTACAAATTTGGTCGACAGTGGCCTAAAAATTTCGTCTTTAACGATGCGCGCTATATCGCGTTAGTATTGCAAATATATTATTTATATTCGAATATTACGTAGTTTAGTGGACAGCCGCATCTTGTCTGCCATTCGAGCGATTTGACAAATCAAAAGTTGCGAAAGTTCAATAAGTGGCTATTTTCATATGATTTCGTAAATAAACTGATTAACATGCCACAATAAGATCGGGTCGCAAGGATTTTGTCGAACGAAATTCAACTATGAATTAAAACGACTGTAGAGCTGCTATAAATAATTGGCTTAATACGCTTAAAATGTTTTGGTTAAAGCTCGCGCCTCCATTACCGCCTTACGGCTCTGAAATGTAAATTATTTATTATAAACAGCTTTCGACCATTTTGTTATTTTCACTGTTAATGACGAAACAGTCTATAACATAAGGAGGTAGAAATCATCTTTACATTCTTGTTCAAGTATTTACTTCCTAAAAATTAGTTTTAATTTTTAGTCTTAATTTAGTTTTAATTTTAATGTTTTTTCTAAGAAATTATTGCAATAACGTAATCGCTGGTGTCGACGAGAAAAGAGTTGCGAATAAAAATTTCAAAAACTCGGAATTTACAAATAGTTTATACGAAAAAGACATTCCCTACGAAAGCATTACTACGTTACGGTTCTGTTAGATGAAAATAAAGTGCACGATGAATTTATTATAATTTTTTTTAAATTACTTTGTCATTCGACGAATTTTCCGAAGAAGAAGAAGAAGAAGAAGAAGAAGAAGATTACAAAGTCCTTTAAAAGACTCTATTAGTATTGTCGTTAAAAATACAGTAAGCAATTATAAGATATCAGCGCTCTCCGCTCTAGTCTCAAGTCGCTCGTACACTTGTACTTTACGCCGCCAATAAATTGTTAATGGCACCACACTTCTGTTTTATGTCATTAATAAATCATTAATTGAAAATATCGGGCTATTAAGCGTTGCCATGCCAGCTCCCCGTCAAATTATAACAGCCGTAACGTCCAAAAGAAAAAGCAACGGCGTGCCGCTATCAGTTGTAGTGGGGAAAAAAGAAACCAGGCCCCGATTCTAGATCAGAGTGTTGGTGCACTGACGCGATATAAGAAAAGCGTAATGAAAGTGCATTGAAAAGTTTTCTAGCCGCAGCGAACTGCGTGGGGAAGAGCGAGCGGAACGAAAAAGAAAAGAGCAAGAGAGAGAGAGAGAGAGTGCGGCTGTACTTTTCGCCAGTCGCGCGGCGAGTCCTCGAGTTTCCTGCTCTCGGCCTCTCGACGCGCTTTTTATCGCGTTAACAAAGTACACGCACGTGCACTCGCATCCGCGATGCCGCGCGTGAGCGACCGCCAGTAGTGGCGACTCGAGCTAAACGAGGGAGAAACGCCTGCTTTACACGCACGCGCTTGTTCCTCTTTTCGCGGGATAATTTTATTTTCTTTTCTTGCTCTTACCGCTACTTCTCGGAGTACATTGTTAGCTTGGAATGTATTAGTTTCGGAGCGAGCACTAGGCGTATTTTCGTCTTGCTTATCGGCGTGCCAAATTTGCATCGCTGGAATGCAACGGTAATTATTTTTTTTAACGACCACTCATTCAGGACTTTAGTTCGGCTTATTAACGTTAATACTTTTTCAATAACTAGACGCATTATTGTGCGGTATCAAAAAGGAGTACGCAGCCTTCCTACGTTCTTGCGGGAATTTTAATCGTTGGCCGCCGTTTTTTTATCCCAACGTAAAAGTTTTTCGATAAAATGCCTGTTTCTTTTTAATTTGATTGGATTCGCCTGGTTTTTCAATGATTTTTAAGAGGACTAAAGTACTCGAAATCATTATCAATACACTGATAAGACTACCGTTTACCCTTCGAAATTTTTCAAACTAAACATTTTTCTCAAACTTATCGCATTAATCATCACCACCCAAGATATGAATAGCTGATTCACCAATACAATGTGACTATCACTAATGGTTGAGTTTAATTAAACAAGATTTTAAATGCGTGTGATTGTTTATGGAATCTTATCGTATCGAAACGGAAGCAGATTTTTAATAGCACAACGATTTTTATTCGCAATATCTTTCTTGCTTTCACAGCTTTCAAATTAAAAATTGTACGTACACGAGCTCGATCATCTTTCGTTTGGTCAATTAAAAAAATAGACCAACGTAGAATTCGCATCGGCAATAATTTCGATGTCGAAAATGACTTGCGCTTCCTACAATTTTGAATTCGACTTAGCCTTTACATTTTCGCGTTTGTAGTAACTTTAGTAACTAGCATCTAGTATGTATATATATATATGTATATGTAAGCACAAAAAACTTCCGTCCCACAGAATGATACTGTTAAGGAATGTTAATATTGTAATTTGCATAAGCGCTGCAAATAATAAACAATTTTTGTTCCATAAACTTTTTTCCTCTTCCTGTTCCCGTCTCTGTCTGTCTGTCTCTCTCTCTCTCTCTTGTACTCCTCTCTTTGGTTAATTACGAAGCCAAACGCGTGTAGTGCTCTAGTACATACGCCAACGTACTTAGCGCCGGATTCTCCATCTTTCTCTTTCTCGCTCGTTCTTCGCTCTGTATGCTCGCGCTCGAGCTGATCTACAAAACTATTAGGCTGTAAGTTCAAAGAACCTCGGCGAATATGTCGCTCGCGCCTCTTACCTCACGGATCGAGCGATTTGTCGACGCCACCGACACCGACGTCGTGCGCATGCCAAAAGTTGTTGTAGTTCTCCTCGCAGTCACTGCTCTTTATTTCAACTGCTGATTGTGGATAAGACGACGCGAGGTTCCTGCTGATTTAGATTCCATATCAGATGAGCTTGTATAATATCGTGCACAACGCAAACTTCTTTTTACGTAAGAAAGTTGCTACGCTCCAATGTTTCGTTATTACATTATTGAGAATACAGAGCTCGGGCGAGTATCGGTTCTTCGATTAATGTTTGTTCAAATTCGATTGTTGTTGTGTCTGCGCATTATAATAAGTGAGCACGTACCATCGAGTATAACTGTATAATGCCGTGGTCGAAGTGAGAATTGTACACCTTTTAAATTACGTATAAATTTCTTTTCGTGATTCCTTTTTTAAAAGAATATTCTTGAAAAACATTTAAATAAATTTTTTTAATCTTGATCAAATTCGTAATTTGAACATCGCACCGTACATTTATACGCATGTATGTGTTTATGTATATAGCAACAGTAAGGTCGATTCTCGTTGTCGACATCCTCGTGATACGCACACCACCTTAGAAGATCTACACGTCAGCTAGAAAATATGCAAAAATTTGCACAAGACCTGTCCGACAGGAGAAAGAGTTACTTTAGTCAATTGATCTGAGAAAGAACAAAACATTGGAAGAAAGACACAATAGTTGATATCAAACAAGCATCCGTGTCAAATTTTTTAAAAGACTTTATAAGCTTATTTCCCTCGCGAGTCCTCCTCGAGCTGGAGTTGCTTTTTAAATTTTCCTCGGTGTAATGATCCTTAAATACCTACCACGGTTTCGATCTTACCAAGCACTAAGTACAGGTGCGTTGGGAGCAATCCTTGCAGTAGATTTCAAGGAGGATCTCGAAGGAAGAATGCGAAATTGAGAAAGAGAGAAGAAGAGCGCGAGAAAGAGCAAGAAAGCGAATACCATGGAACGTATAAGTGGACTTGCTATGTTTTACTATAGTTATTATATCTTTTTTTTATTTTGTTTTATATTGACCACGAGTTTAGCGGCGTCCATTGCAAACTAGCGAATAAATAAAAACAAGTTCCTACGTAAGGCTCTTTTGGTGTAGCAAAAATTTAGTTAAATTCTGGGCTTTTTACAATAAACCAGAAACCAGAAAATGCAATTAATCCAAGAAGTTAAAGTGTTTGCAAAAACGAAAATATGGCAAAAATTATTTTTAAATTGATGAGCAGTATTAGAATAAGTAAATAAACAGGTGTAAAAAAACTTGTCGAATGAATATTTAACAGGATAAATTTCTGTAAGCGTACGTTAAGATAAAATAATATAATTATGGCGAAGGGAAAATAAACAATTGCCTCTACGTGCAACAATAAATTAATATAAAATTTAAATTTGCGGCAGAGAGAGAGAGAGAAAATATTTAACACGGCGACAAAGTCGTATTAAAGTAAAGAACTTTAACAAGATAATTATTGAACCAAAGTTAAATAGAAAACAATATTGATCTTTTTAAAATAACTGACAATGATTAAAGCAGTAATAACACTGAAAATGTAAATAATTTATAGTTGGTTTACTACACAACAAGCACAAAAGGGACACAACATCGCCATTATGCAACATACTAAATGAGGTGTATCTGTACAAGCAATTTACAGATTACTGCACGTGGTATAGAAAGACAAAACGCTTATGGTGTTACATTTGCGGTCAATTTAGTCAATTTGATCATGTATAAAATATTAAATGCTTAAGTAATTTCTTGCACGAGTTTAATGTAGTGTAACAATCCTCGAATATAAAAAGTGATATGGTTGCGATGGGTTAGATTAGTTGACGAAAACAATAAAAATAAGAGCGCCATTTCTAATTATTAGGAATCAGTGTAACGATTGGCAGTCTATAGCAACGCTGAATGCCATATTTATTAGTGATGTCTCCTACATGGGAGCGATAAGTCCACGCTTAAACTATTGTAAGAAAAGCAGGAGGAGCGATAAAGAATAGATATCCCGTTACAACTAATGCTCGACGTGAGTCTTTTGGCAAGAAGAGGAAACTCCGCTCTCATGGTCAGTCTCTGTAATCTCGGAAAAGGTTCTTACGATCTTCTAGGAAGATCGTGGATCCTTGTTCAAGATTTAGTTAATTAGCCTTTTGGTATAAGCCGCAGGAAATCTATATGCCCAATAAATACAAATGTTTAAGATTGTTCCTGCTATCGCAATATTGCTTTATGAAAAGTAAGCCTTAGAAATCCAGGTACGATACGATTGGTTCTGTCAGTAACATCGATATTTATGTTGCTCAGTCTTACAAATCAAGACACGTCTGAATAAAAATTTAGTGGAATGAAAAAGGGACTATTCGCTTCCGAACCATAGGAATATCCAAACAAACAGTTATAAGACAGTAAATACTTTCAGCGGCATTACAAACGTGAATCTGTTTAATTTTCATCGAGCAAGTACAGTTCTTCAACCTCTAACGTAATCGTTTAACCAGTGGCTGGTTAATCACTTTACACTCTCGCAGTGTTCGTTTACAAGTATAGATTATGACCTACCGATAAAACAGTTAATTGAATTTATGGCAATACTTCTGGACTTAGTTTAAACTGAGCGGCGATTTGTAGTTATTATGATGAACGTCCGTAACTCCTATGAACCCATAAATTTACGTTTACTGATTGTTTCATCGTTAATATCAAATGAGCTTTGAAACTTTTCCTGAAATTATTTATGTGCTACGTTTACGTAATATTTACTTTGCGAAATGGTGTCCTTCGATTTGAAGTGCACATTTGTCATGCGAATGTTTTCAAATATTTGGTGATAAAATAAGCAAAAATGAATCGATATATTATGTTATATGTTGGCTTTGGTTGATGAAAACCTCGTTAAATTCAACGACACGAATATTGCTGTTACCAACTCACCGCAGCATTAAAAATAATCGATAAAATATACATTATAATATTGTTACCGAAGCCTTTCACCGCACTGCAAATGGTCAGGATTAACGAACTGTGCCTATATACGTGAAAGAACACTTGTCTTCTCGTAGATGAGCGCATTTAACACAGCGGCGTTGAAAAGTACCTTCTTGTGTCTTCTCGACTCATCACGCAAGCAACGACGTGCACCCGAAGACCAACTAATCGCTGTCCATTACAATGTATGTCATTTGAGCAATAATAATTTATAAGCCAATGGAAATTCAGCACAAAGGGAAATGATTCTTGAATACGTTCCGACAATCGGTAGCGTTCGATTACCAAAGCAACAATTTATTTATTATAATTTAAAAAAAATTAAATTTCATCTTCGAATTTTTTCGGTTTATTGCAAAATGACAAGAGCGTTAGATACCAGGTTTCGTTTAATAATCAGGGCGCGTGCTTGCCAATAAATTCGCTCCTTCTTCAACGCGAAATAGGTGAGACAGTAAAATCGGATTCAGTATTAATATTCAGCACGTGATTGACGACCCATTTCCCTTTTTACAAGAATACCGTAAAATAGTTCAACGTTTGATCCATTCTTTACAGGATAGTGATTCGCTCAAATTTAATTCTCTGGCAATGTTTAATAAATTCAAATCCAATTATCAAAATTCGTATGAAAAGACATTCGAATGTGAAAATTTCGTGCTCCAAAATTTTTAAAACAACTTGAAAGCGATTATATAATCTTTGCTAATTTAATCCAAACTAGCTGAATAAAAAATATTCTTTACTTGACTAATATTTATGCGATAATAATGGTATTGAAGAAAAATTATAAGGTAATTCATTTTCTTTTTCCTTATTAAAAAGAAGTTAACGGACTCTCATTTTATTTCCAGACGTAATTTAAAAAACAAAGAGTGCAAGAGTGCATTCTTGAAGTTCTTACATTGACAAGACTTATACAGAGAGCTTTTAATACTTCTATTTTTGTTTTGAGTATAAAAAAAGCACTAAGTGCGAAGTAACTTTCATGTTCCTACTTCTTATACTTATTTGAAACGTAACGTTGAAAATATAAAACTGATTAAAAGAATATGCAAAGGCAATTTCAATTGACATCTTCCTAATACGTTCTATTCACTTTATTTATATCAACAGTTTTTAATTTAGGTCAATAGTTTATAAAATATTAAAATTTTTTAAACTACGCTCAAGCCAATAATATACAACTTTTTTTTGTTAATCTTACTGACATATCTTGTATTGTGTATCTAACGGAAATAATTTGAAAAAATAACTAACCTATCATATCAAAATTCCAATTATTTATTATAAATTTATATATTCATAATTGTAGATGCTTTTTAATTTAAGTTTCTTTTAACAATGGTATAGATTATTCTAAAAGTTATTAAAAATTTATAAATGAAATAAGGATTTAAGGGAAATGGAATTAATTTTTCAAAGTCAGTTTTAATTTTAATTAATCAAATTAAACTAATTTACAAAATAATTAAGCTTAATTAAATTTATAATCTGATTTGAATAATGTTGATTTATATAGAAAAGGCTATCTTAAAACTAAATTTATTCATCACAGATAAAATTATTTAATGTTGGAATTTATGAAATAAATAACTACAGAGTTTTTCGTAAGAGTATTTATTCGTTAAATTAAATTGAAAATTTTAAAATAAAAATGTCAATTTCTATGAGTTAGAAAATGACTTGTCACGCTTGTGCAGAATCTAAGACTGCAAGTCTCAGTAACATTACATATATTTGTATATTGTCCTAACAAAGAGTCAATATCGGCTAAATACTATAAAATAATAAAACGTTAGAGGTAACGCGATGTCGTCATAAATAACCACTTGTCACTTGCTTCGGACACTTGAGTTTTCGTTATTTATGATGGCTGAAATATAAGTATTACTTAAAATTAAACATGCGTTAGAATATTCGAAATTCCAACATTTAAAATCCTTGAAAAGTATTTTTCTTTTTAAAATAATTTAAAAATAGTAATGATAAAGACAATTCTATGGCAGCACGGGGCCACCAGAGAATATAAATTCATAGCCGAGATGTTTCTTTTGAACAATTTTTTCAATAAAAATTTGAAGAAACTGTAGAGGTAAATTAGAGAAAGCAAAAGTGTCTTCTTTTATTTTTTGAACGAAGCATCGTTTTTTCCGCATTATAGACGAGATGTTGTTCAAACCAGAAAAATGAGATCAATCTTTCACTTGAGAACGCTGTGCGTTTAAAATTCATTTAAACAGAATGCATTTGAAAAGCACGAAACGCTGATGCAAACAGGTTTTCGGTACAATATGCAGCCATATGCCACACAAAAATGAACGCAGCGACAATAATATTTTCATCGCCAGCTGATTAAAATTGATGGTTGTAAAAGAGTAGTTATGGGTGTACCGCGGTCGCGGAGTCTTTTAAATTTAGGAGAGCGCAAGGAGAGAACTGCCACCGGTTATTTGCATCACTCCAAGTTCATCAGAATAAGTATGTTAATCTGACCTGATGCGTGCGCGTGCATGTTTCTGAGCATGTTGCAGCGTTGAAAATATCCAGTGGCGTCGAAACTTCGTCGTTGCAGTCGTTGCAGCTTAAGAAGCACCGGATTTAGAGCCTTCGGGTCCGTTGTTCATTCTCTTTCGAAAAGACGAGGAGGAACCGCATAGTATCGCCACTGTCTCGCGAGCCAGTGCCGAATTCGATCTTTGTACGCGCGTACGAAATTCTCGGGACGGCAGCACTGAGAAAAACTCGCGCAGCCTCGAATTAACTTGCAATACTCGAAGGGGCTATTTCGAGCTTAGCCGAGTGTCATCGCGCTCTCTCGGCTCTGTCTCCCGCTCACTCGGGCAAATACTTTTTTGTCTTCTCCTTTCTTTTAATCCGAGTAAGCTAATTACGATCTTTGTGAATCAATACGGGCTATTTTGGGGTTACGGTGTACAGATATATGGGCCAAGCGGTTGAATCGGGTTGGGTGTGTCTGTTTACCCGACGCCTGCTAGAACTTAATATTATATTTATAAAATACTATTCATTTTAAGCGCTACTGTTGTTACGGTGGCGCACCTACGTGGCCGAAAGCCAAAGGAACCGTCGCTTTGGTGATACTCTTTTCTATACCTTGTCTCTCTCTCTCTCTCGCTCTCTCTTTTTTACACGTTATACTCGAAATGTCATTATAAGTGATGAGTTGCTGCAGAAGTATGTCCGCGCAGCTTTATAGCTTCCGCTTTCTTCTCACACGCGCACATTCTGAACGTAAAATTAGATCGCTTTAACATATTTTAGAGTTATGATCTGCAATTACGAATTTTGAAACAGAGTCTCTTGGCCTCGGTTGTTTTTATACTTGTGTGTAGGTGTGAATTTCTGAATACGAGGAGAGAAACACGCGTCGACTCTATCGTATGGCCATAGCCTGGGAAACTCGACATTTGTACGCATTTGCTTATCATAAAAGGCAATTTTTATTATAGCCACCTTTGAAGTATAAAGAATGAGCCGATTGCGATCGATAATCTTAATATTTAAAATAAACCTTAAAGATTAATTTCGCAAAATGTCGATTGCTCGAGGAGGTTTTTTTGCTACATCGTATTTTAAATGGCGCGGGGGTAAGCTGCTGTGCGTTCTGCTTCGACTCGCAGCTTTAAGGGCATTTCTCGCAAAATTAATCTTTTATGGATTGGGACGCTCGACGAAAAAGGCGACCTATTTATGGAAAATCAATATTTCAGATTTGATAGTTAATAATTAGAGCTTGTATCGCTGATAAATTCACTTGTGCTACGAATTAATAGTACACATACTCATTACTGGATGTTGCCCTAATACTTATCCATCCATCACATTTATTTTTATAATTAGTATTCTATTTTTTAAAAAGAATATAAACAACACATTTTCAACTTTAGTTTTGTAATACCTTATGACCGTATTGTTAACTTATTGTACGATAAATTATAAGCCTGCATTATACACGATTAAAAATAGTCGTAAAATTGATGATTAAAGCATGAGTATTTTATAAAATCTGCTATAGTGTGTGAACTATCTCGTTTATCTTATAATGTATATTTGACGTAATACGTTGACAAAATAAATTTAAGGAGCTCATTAAGCTAGTCGCCGAAATGTCATAATAAATATTGCAATATCTTACGAACAACTTGTTAAAGAAATGTTATTTGGAAGGTCTGAGTTGGTTTCATCGTTAATTTTTAAACGAAGGTTTTCTCGCGTCTGTCTAATTAGCTAAAAATATTCATAGTTTTCGCTAAAAATCTTTAAGATTATAAATGCTCAAGTGGAAATTTAACACAGTTTCGGGATGCCTTTAATTGTACACTTTACAATTGAACCGCGTAACGCGGCAAATGTCGGTAGATTCGACGCGTCAAAACTTTTTCAAGCCGTAAATCTTGAATGCGCGTCAAATGTATATTTTATTGCAGTGCACGATTCACTTCGCCCAATAAAACTGGCGATCGCCTGATTTATTATTGAAATAAGGATTACAGCTTTCGAGCGCTAAGGTAAACATTGGTGCGTTGGTTGTTGCAGGTGATGAGCCAGACTGAAACGTTCGAACTAGAGCAAGAAGTAGCGGTGAGAACTGCCTAACAGCAGCAGCGAGATGGACCATTTACATCTACAGAGCAGGAAGCAGATGGCGTCGCCAGAAGTGGCGATGGCCGGGGAGGTATTTGATCAGTTCTGCAATGCCACAACTCTCAAGTCCATACTCGGTCACTTTCGTCACCTCTGCGACCTACTCAAGATCAAGCCGACCAACTTCCACCAGTTCTATCCGAAACTCAAATCGAAGTTGAGATCGTGGAAGGCGCAGGCGCTGTGGAAAAAGTTCGATCAAAGAGCTAATCACAAGTGCTACAATCGTGGCAAGGCATGCCTCAACACGAGAGTAAGTGTCGTCTGAGAGCAGCAATAAGCTCGTAAATCTGGGCAAAACGCGCAATAAACAGAAGCCTTGGATGTTCGTTTAAATAATTCATACGCTTAAATTGAAAGATTGAGCTTCGATTGTAGCTGCGAGTGTTTTTTAATTTTTATAAAATATGTTTGCGTAATTTTAACGATACTTATTCGTCGTTTAAGACTCGAAATTATTTGCAATTCTTAACGGCGTCTAGATGCTCCACCGAATCTCTTAACTCAGGATTTTCGAATCTCGCGTTTTATCTTTAGACGAGAACTCGTGACGATTCGTTCAATTTAAGCGAATGAAAATTATTTTAAAAATTTTGTTCCAATATTCATACTATAAGACATAATTATTATTAATAATAATAATAATAATAACACTAGCTCTTTCGAAATCTTGGTGAAAAAGCAATTTTATCAATTTTTAAGTTTTGATTTAATATTTTTAGAATCTTTTCTATATATCGATACAGTGTCAAGTAGCAAAACAAAAAACACATCGCTATTGCGTTATTACGATATTTAAATCAACAATAAAATTTTGAATAAGACTGTGAATATAATAAATTATTATATAATTGTGCAATATACCTTGAGCAATGTGTTTAACGCTAATTTAACCTTTTTGAATAAGAAATAATTGCCGTGCATAAATTTTTCTAGTAAATATGTGTTATGCATTCTTTTTTTAAAATTTAGTAAATATTTTTTGCGCACTTGCGAAATTTAAAAAAAATAATAAATAAGTAATAAGGAAGAATTGAATTTCATACGTATTACAACATTGAAGTGCTTTAAGATGTTTAATTCACAGCTCGGATTTTTAAAGAAAGTTTATAGTTTTGCAAAAATTACATCAAAAAGGTTGAGAAATGTTTATTTTCTAATCTGCCGCCAAAGTCAGTGGTAAAATCCAAAGCATGCAATTTTTGTACCGACGAGTCGCTCATTTTCTCTGCAACGATGCATTTACAAGAATGAACATTTGTTGTCGCAGGTCTTGATAATCGGCGGTGGGCCTTGCGGGATGCGATCCGCCATCGAAGCTCAGCTTCTTGGTGCAAAGGTTGTAGTGGTGGAGAAACGCGATCGTATGTCGCGCAACAACGTCCTCCACCTATGGCCTTTCGTAATCCAGGATCTTCGAGGGCTCGGCGCCAAGAAGTTTTTCGGCAAGTTTTGCGCAGGTTCGATCGATCACATCAGCATCAGGCAACTCCAGTGCATACTCCTCAAGGTCGCTCTTATACTTGGCGTCGAGTTCCACGAGAGTGTGAGCTTCGATCAGCTCGTACCGCCGCCCGAAGATCAGGAAGGCGGGAGTGAGTCTCATCTTTCATTTAGCTATTTTTTAATTTCACTTCTGACTAGAAATTGTTATTAAATGGAAAATCAAAATAAGCTCAAGAACATTAAATGTCTGACGAATGAGCACGCAACAACATTTTTCAGTAAAATCTTCATTTTTTAAGCGTAACTGTTATTTATTTACCGATTGAATTAATAACAGGCTTCTTAATATTTTATGCAGTTTATTGCAACGCTGTTAATTATTATAGTATTGCAGCCTATTTTATGATAAAGCAGGAGTGGGATTATTACTTCTGTAAAAATATGTTTTAGTTATGAAGGTATTGAATTAAATGTTGGAAGTAAAAGTTAACTGCATGAATTATGAAGTATACAAAGTTTGTCTTTCTTCTTATTATTTTATATTCGTAAACTAATGGGAAAAAATATTTTTTCCCATTAGTTTCTGCTGTATCTGTATAAAAAATTGATTGCGCGTAATAAAAATCAACATTAAATATTTTGATTAAAATTTATATTATAATTATGCGTAATAAAAATGTTAATTTAAATTTGTTTGAAATGTTCAACTTTGCAAAGTATGGAAAACTTTTAGAATAATGCGAATGCGCACTTGACTATTTATACCAAATAAATTTTAAATCATATTAATTTAAAAATCAAATCCCTGAATTTAAAAAATGACGCTCGTATTCCGTTTTAAGAACTGGATTTTAATAACTTAGTAAAACTCTGGAATTTTTAAAAGAGAGTAAGTAAATTTAACTACGCGTTGAATTTTTTCAATCAGTGATAATTATTTTCAAATCGTAGAATACAGAAACATAATTTAATTCACAACCCTTTTAAGTTTAGCGTAAGCTTTTTATTCATCACGGTTTTCTGAAATCAATTCAAATACGTTTGCAATTTACCGTGATTTTATATAGACACATTCATACAAATAACAAGTTTTATTTCAAGGCACCGCTAATAAAAAACTTTTAATTTTTCTACAAATATTTTATTTAAAGCGATTAAAAAAATATTCGCTCGTATCTAAAAGAAATACGAATAAATGTTAAAGTTGTACGTAGTAAATTAATATTTATTAAATCAAGTGCATTCTCAGGCAAGATTCTATAAATTTTGAGCTGCCAAGAAAAGATTAACACACGTTTAATTTCATACCTGAAATAACCATGTCAAAAGTCAACGAAGAAGTAGGTTTCGTTTAACGCGCAAACTAGAAAGAAATCAACTTCTTTGCAGAGATCGGCTGGAGGGCAAAGACACTGCCAGCTGACCATCCAGTCTCGCAGTACGAGTTTGACGTACTGATCGGCGCCGATGGGAAGCGAAATACCCTGGAGGGCTTCAAGCGCAAGGAGTTCCGGGGCAAACTTGCCATCGCGATAACGGCGAACTTCATCAATAAGAGAACAGAGGCGGAGGCACGAGTTGAAGAGATAAGCGGCGTTGCTTTTATCTTCAACCAAAAATTTTTTAAGGAACTCTACTCGGACACGGGCATTGACTTGGAAAATATTGTCTATTACAAAGATGATACACATTATTTTGTCATGACTGCCAAGAAGCACAGTCTCATCGATAAGGGCGTCATTCTTCAAGTACGACAGATTTGCTTTTATTCCTTTCTTTTCTTCTCAAATATAAAGTCGATGTATAAAATCAATTTAGTTTACCGATGGTCGAATTTCAGATCGTGTTGCAACCAAAATCGAAACTACCTTTAATTTATTTATGTTACTAAATTATGATAGGATTTGCATATTTTACGTATTCCTGAACACGATTTAACGTACTGCACTATTAACAATTGCATAGTTTTATTTGTATTTATATTTATTACGTGAAAGATGCACAAGCTATGGTAAAAGTTCAGATGTTTTATTCATGATTTTCTGTTATGTACTGGTATTCGATATACCGTTTCTTGACAAAAGTCGTGGGCCATAAAAACTAAATGTAATTTAGCAATCTACAGAACAACGTGCGATGATCTCGTATATTATTTTATTTTATTAAAGAGTTTACTTAAAGAGAATTTTTTACTCGGAAACATTTTCCATAATAGCACGTAATATTTTTTTTAATGAAATGCAAAAATTAAAATATCGAGTGAATTATCAAAATGTCCGTACGAAAATATAAGAATTATTTCACGAATGAAATCGAGCACTTGAAAGTGTTTTTCCTGAAAATTAAAAAGAAAGTGTAATTTTTACATAGAAAAAGATACTGTACTTTCTCTTTTCTTTTAATCAGAGGCAGTACGTGCAAAAAGTTTATTACACACTTTATGTTATACAAAGTTGTAAATTTTTCGACGGGCATAAAATACAAATACATAAATATGACATTAGTTAAATTTAATCAACCATTAATGCCTTCACAAACTTGAAATTGAACCAATGAATGTTAATGCTAAATATTTTCATTAAGAGAACAAGAATAACAAATACGCAGTTTGGTAAAAAAAAAGTTTCCTTTGCAAACGCAGGATCATCCAGACACGGCAAAGCTACTCGCCAAGGAAAACGTTGACCGCGAGGCGCTGATGCTGTACGCACGCGAGGCTGCCGAATTCTCCACCGAGTACCAGATGATGGACATGGAGTTCGCAGTAAATCACTACGGGCAACCGGATGTTGCCATGTTCGACTTCACCTCCATGTACGCAGCCGAAAACGCGAGCCGAGTGCTCGAGCGACACGGGCATCGGCTGCTCATGATTCTGGTCGGCGACAGTCTTCTCGAGGTGAGCTCGTGTCCAACCACCGCCCACCTTCTTTTAGGAATCCATCAAAACAGCATTCCGCATTCGATCCGAGCAAACGCCAAATTTTTCTTGAATACGATTGTCGAACTTGACGTTGTGATCGATGCATCCACCGACACGTTTCCGTACCTCTGCATTTTTTCAATTCGATTTTGTTTGTACTTATTTTAAAATTGCACATTACTCTTGAATGGAAACATTTTTATATGACTTTGCCCTGTTCGATTGTAGAACTCAAAATTACTCAACTTCATCACATTGAATAAAGTCAATACGTTTTAAAATAATAAAAATGTCCTTTTGCTTTTTTTACGGTTTTCACTCTAGTCGTTAAATTTTTATTAATCATAAGTGCATTGTTTTTCCATTATTATTTCAGGGTGAACGATGTATATTTTTATCATCCTAGTTTTTTCCTGCAACGAAATATCGATTTTATATAAATAAAATGCCATATGGCTTACACAAAACAAACATCGCAGTTTTCAATTATAAAATATTGTAATTTTTCAATTATAATAAATATTATGATTACGTTTGAAAAATTAAACCTGGGAAAGAAATATTTATTCAGAAATCATTCGTAACATTTAACATAAATGCAATTTATTTACATATTACGAGCTGTTCAAACCTAAAAAAATAGGAAACTGTATTTCACTTGCATTTACTTTAACTCCTATAGAGAAGTGCAATTCTTTGCAATTCTTTGAATCTTAATAAATTATGTGCGGAAAACGTCGTGAATATTAAGAACTGTTTCTTGGATTGATTCGGTGTTTATTTGTCGTTAAACTAACGAAATTTTAGACCAAAATAGCCAAGAAAATTAATGTTCTATATATTTACCATTCATGAACGATCTGGAGAATTTTTGATATTATCGTTATTTGAATACTATATTTTTAACGGTGATGGTGAGTCGGAGCTAATTGTACGATTCGTTTTAATTGCACTTCTCCTGTTGGTTTTTTCGCTATATCAACGAATTAACTGTCAAAATTATTTAAAGTAAAGTTCACAAAATCAATACCAAACGTACACACCACACACACACACACACACACACACACACACAAATCATTAAAACTGAAAGAACTACATACGCGAGCTTAAATAATTAAAGTTGTTTGAAATTCGTTTTTAAAAACACATTTCTCTTGCAGCCATTTTGGCCAACGGGCTCTGGTTGTGCCCGAGGCTTTTTAAGTTCCATGGACGCTTGCTGGGCCATTAAGGGCTGGGGATCCTCTCTAACACCCCTGGAAGTAATAGCAGAAAGAGAATCTATTTACAGGCTTCTCGGACAAACGACTCCCGAGAATCTTAATAGGGATTACGCAGCTTATACCTTGGATCCTCATACAAGGTTAGTAGCCAAGGTTTGCTTCGCCTTTAGCTGTTTGGTAACCGAGTTTCGTATGTCGCGTAAATAAAAATCTATACATATGTGTACTTCTACATCTGGTTTAATAAAGAAAAAGGGTAAAAAGTTTCTTAACTCAATTGAAGATATTTAAAAATATTTCTTGTACACTTGGGTATATTTTTTCTAATAAGATAACATTTGTTCATCACTGCAACTGTACTGTATATTCTTTATCGAATGTATATTATTCTGTATATATTATTTACTACCACACTTTGTAAATATTTATATAAACATCCATTTTTATAAATAATGCTAAACTTTTAGTGTTCAATATGCTTCTATTTTCTGCCACATAATCGTAATTTATTTTTCGTATTTTTTTATTCGTTAATTTCGGCATATTTGAAAATAAAAGTAATATGTTATTGTAAGTGACACAGCAAAAATAATATATAATAGAGTGGAAACCATTTTTACCGATGAACATTCGTTTAAATTTGAAAAGAAGTTTGCTTTTCGTTTATTAAAAGTTACGCTAAAAATGTAGGTCAAATATGAAAAATAATATAGTTTGTAATTTCAAAATGCGTAAATATAAGATTTTAATTTCTAGTCAGTTTTCTTAAATGTCATTTAAATAATTTATAATATGCGTAGAATTTACTGACCTCAATTAATGAATTCTTGGAGCGTAAAAATAATTAAGTAATAAATTATCGTATTATTGCTCGAAATTTTTCTTTTTGTTTTACATGAATTTTTTACATAAAATTGAATTTTCATTATCTAAATAGGTATCCAAATCTAAACGTGCGCTCTGTAAATTCTATACAAGTACGAAGTTTACTCGATACCGATGATCCTGAGACTTTCAAATTGTCGCCCGTTCAGGCCGCAATCGACTTGCCGAAGAAACGTCGAAGAAGAGGTAAATTATAAGCATTCAAAACAAAAATCTCTAATAAACTTAGTTTTAGATTTGTGTAAAAAACATTTAATTTTTCTTGTTTCTAATAGTGTTATTTATACGGTTTAGAACGTAGTTAACATTATATAGTTTTTTTTTAATTATTAGTTAATTATATAGTAACATTATATAGTTTAATAAAATGTAGATTTTATTCAAATTGAGTCTAAAACTTAAAGATTTTGATAATATAAAAATTTCAGTTTATTTGTTTTTATTTGATACGTTTTTGCTGCTATTAAGCATTGAATAAAATGCTTGATTAACCTGGACTTACAGTTATACATATTATTTATAGATTTTAATGTTTTCTCCAAACTTTCTAAGTACAAACTTTCTTTTTATTTTCATTTTTTACATGTTATTTTCATTTTGTGGATTCTTAGCTTTCCTGTTCGTTAATATTTGTTAAAAAATAATTCAATAAATTATAATATGCATACTTTAAGAATTTTTAACAATAAACGACATTGGAAAGTACTGTTTTTACGAAAATATTTTTTCAAAATTTAATCGTGCATGATATGAATTGTATTTCATCAACTCGAGTGGTTACAGTTTAATACGTTTTTAAATTTTGATGATTAACTAATGTCAAAAATTTAAATATACGATGAACGAAAAATCAGCTAAATTTGAAAATGAAAGAGAAAGAAGAAGTCTTCGTCATTTTATTGCATCATTTCATTTTCATTAATTAACCGGTCTATTATAAATTAAAGCACCATATTGTAAAACTGCATTTACGTATTACGTAGTGATGAAAGCCAAGACGTTTGTTAGTATTTAAGATAATTAAGATAAGTAAAGTCTACCTCAAATTTTTTGTAAGTACAGAACTACAACTAAACAAACAAGGCAACTAACTTTTGTTATTACATTATTAGAGAGTTTAAATCTTCCGAAAAAGAGAATTCACGTACAATTATAAGTAATTATTTTCTGATGTCCTCCTCGAATTTTAGGGAACATTATCTCAATGAATAACAGAAGATGTTTTTACAGATTCGCAGGTTCACCCAGACACATTGCTGCACTGGCTGCAGCGTCAAGTGGCCCTGTACGACGGAGTTCGCATCCACGACATGGGTGCGTCCTTTAAGAGCGGCTTAGCCATCGCAGCCATCATTCATCGCTACCGACCAGATCTCATAGACTTTCATTCGCTGAAGAAAGACGATCCAGCAACAAACAATCAAGTGGCTTTCGATATTCTTGAGAAAGAACTCGGTATCCCCCCGGTAAGTATGTTATTACCCTCCCTCCCCGGAAAGCCTAAAAATTAGTCTTATTCCGTTTGTCAAGTGTGTTTTTTCATTTTTGTCTGGTAGTCTCTGCGAGCTTAACGCAATCTTTTATCCATTCCTCGTAACATTTGTTGCGCATCGTTCGAGGAGTCGTTTTTATTTTTTAACAGCTTTGATCGATTATTTCAGATAATGACTGGGGAAGAAATGGTTCAGTGCGATGTGCCCGACAAACTTACAATGTTCTCATATTTGACGCAAATTTATGAGGCATTTCGTGGAGAAATACCACATATTAAACACCCGAAACTGGTAAATATCTTATTGAATTGCAATTGATTCCGTTTTATTTTCGTTTTACAACTAGTGTATCTATTGTAATTTAAAATGGAAGATCAGCTTTAATTCGAAGCAAACAATTGTTTAAAGAATAGGTTTCATTTGTAGTACCTCAAACGAGTATTCGACGAGAATAATATCTGTATTTGCTGCTGATCTCAATAATTGAAAACTCGAAATGTTCGCATACATTCCATAGGCATCGTTGTTATCAATTAAAACTAAAAAATTGCACGAAATGCTCGAGCCACCTTTAAAATCGTTTACACGAATTCAATACAGCAATGTATGAATAAGAACCTCGAAATATACAAACTTACTTGTTACGGAAACAGAATATTTTGGAGCTAACACAAAGTCTAATTTGCAGGAACCAGAAATTGAGGATAGACCTACGCTTTCGCAAAAGTTGAGCGAACTGACGGCCGAGCAAAAGGCTCAGCTGCTCGGTCGAATAACGAAACAGGACGGGCCGTCGAGTCGCGTGCGAAGGTCAAGGTACGTCAGCGAGAATTTGCCGTTGCCTGGAGATAAGAAGGGCGATTCCATAGCGCGACGACACGCGCGCAAACGACGTAGTAACGAAAAAATGGGAGCTAGCGTGGTGAGTTCAGTGCCGTTTTCAACTAATCTTAATTTCGAATTTCGAATTTACAATTTGGTCAAAGATGGGCTTCTTCTTTTTGGAATTCATTGTTGATTCATGAACTCGAGCGTTTTTTTACAGTCTCGCTCCCAAATATTGCATTTACAGTAAATGACGCGGTAATCGATAAAATCTTCGATTAGTTTATTGATCCATCAGGCCCCAAGTAATATTATTATTATTTGATTTAAAGATCCACTAATAACGATACAAGCTACTGGTAATTAATGATAAGCAAGGTTAGAAAAGTGCCAACCTAATGTAAGGTGATGCTAAATTTTTAAATAATATTTTAAACTCATGAAAGTACTTAAATTGAAGTACTAAGATAAATTTCACTTAATAAGTACATGTAGTAGCTTTAATGTAAACTAATTTTATTTTTAAAAAGCGCGGCTGCGCCTATATAAACGTATAATTTGTCATTCTCAACAATAAAACATTTCGATTGCAACAAATGAAATGATTAGTCAAATTCATTGAAAAACTGTTTCGCACTAATATTTCGAATGTAGCTGGAAAGAAATAAAAACGAAAAATTATTTACATTATTTATATGAATATAATAATATAAAAGCTAAGTTACAATTGTTTTTTATCAACTATAAAAACTTCATTTAAATTTTAAGTAATCTACCTGTACTTGCTTTTAAAATTTTATTTCAATTTAATCGACGCGTGAAGTTGCGTTCGAAATCGCTTATTCTAAGTGAACGGATAATTATATCTATCCTTTTTAATTGATAATATTGATTGTATTATAAATTTTGAAATGTTTGGATTGCATGGAATGCAAAAACTATGAAATATTGAATTCTTTTATAAGTTCAGTCCATCTCTGACAAGTTGATATGTTGCGAATATATGTAAACGTCGAATCAAATTCAAATACCACTACATCAAGGAAAGAAGATAATAGAATATCGTTATTATTGATTCTCTTCAGTCAAAGTGGCAGACGATGCTGTCTCAGATTTTTCGAGGAATATTGATATTGTTCACATTGACGTTGTTCACTTCTGCTGGAGTTTTCATCATTATAATGAACGAGGAAACTTATTGATTACAAACTCTAAAATCCAAGTTAAGCTACTTATAATTTTGAAAGTCAGTTACTGTGCAATAAAATGTCCTATTTAAAAATTTATCTTCAACAAGTTTTACTTTAGAAAAAATAATGGATCTAATTATTTAACCATTAATCACAATTCTTCTGACATTATTGAAATATATGTTTGTCAATTTAAAAAAGTGTGTAAAATTTGCATTTACGCATACTTCATGAATTTTATAAATTATATTTTTTATCTCAACGGGTACTTTAATATATTTGAACAATATTTGATAGCTAATAGAATTTTACAAACTTTATGATATTTTGCATGTCGTAAAACTATAACGTAAAACTACATTGACTTAGTCCATTTGTTTTTTAAAATAACCTTATCCATTTTTATAAAGATATCATACATAAATGCCGTGTGTTGCATTTTATTTTAACATTATTTCGAGTTTAAATTTACTTTTAAAAGTGCGAATACTCAACATTTAAATTTCTTTTACATATTTTAAGATCCAGAACTTTTACATTCAATATTTTATGATATTATCTAAAAATTTTAAATTGAAATATTAGATTTATAAAATTTAAATTTATAACGCAGGACATCTATCGGGAAAGTATGAGAATTATTATAAATTACTTATGAGAACATTATAACGATATCATGATAGAAAAGATTTGTTTGAAGATTATATTCTGATAGGACATAAGAATGAACAAATAGAATATAATAAAATCGTGCAGAAATAAGAAGCATTCTAGAAGTGTGATAGAAACAATATAACGTAAATTATTTTTTAACAACGGCACAACCGAATTACTCTTACAAATACGTGTCGAAGGTAAAAGTAATAAAAAACTTGATCAATTACTAAGCAATAAAAAACGCCGAGACATTAACATAAAACGGGGGGAGACTCGTAACGGTTTATTTCAAAAGTTCTTAGTCTTCAAATTTCATCAATTTATAATTATTTCTTATCCATTGGATAAATAATAGTCAAAAGATCCTGCGATAATATAAGTGCGAGTGTGCGTGAATAAATAAAAAGCACAGCGACTTAGAAATTTACACGTTCACCGAGAGAGAAAATCTAATTAAAGAGACGTTTTAAAACGAGCGAAAAATTTGTGCATTTATGGTACAAAAGGAGGAGCGGACGCAGAGGCTTCAGGACATTGAGAAAAATCGACTGGAGCGCATGCTGAGGCGTCAATACCAGCGCAAACGCGCTACCCAGCAGTTCTACAAAAGTATGCAAATGCTCCAGGCGAACGCCAAACGCGACAAGAACGAACCTTTCGAGGACTACTCAATTTACCTCTACCGTCAAACGGCGGCTGATTTTAAGGATCGCGTCAAAGACCTCGAGCAGAAAATCATCTACCCCGTAAGCCAGATACGGCTACGTCGATGTTGACGTTTGACCCTTGTAATCGTAACGAAGGATAAATTCGATTCAAGCGAATATTTCTTTTGGTGCCGAGCCCGCGGGCAACGAAGCATTTGCGAAACTCTGCCGGTTCTTTTCGACGCCGATTTTCCAAATAGTAAATATAAATTGTCGTGAAATGTTTTTTTTTTAATTTTCTTTACGCTAACTTTTTGTGTTTTTTCTCAGTACAAAAACTAAAAGAAAATATTAAAAAAACTCGTGTGGTGGATTCAGCCAAAATATTGATTCGTGTCATTAGAATCTTATTTGCTTAAGTTTTTATCAAGTTTTATGGGAGACTTTTATTATCGATAAAAACGCGTGCGATATGAAATAATTTTATGACAGTAAATTTTAATAGATGACATGGATATGAACAATACGACAATCGATTATATTACGGTTTTCTAAGCCTCAAATGTTTATAGTTACATTCGTGGAGCTTAAAATTTTTTGCAAGAATTAACATAATATAATGAAACGTGGCGGTAAATTTCGTAAAAATAGTGTATTTATTTATAGGCATCATCAAAAGAAATATACATTTGAATATATTGCAATACCTAAGTTATTAAAGAGGTGTTACGTATTTTTTCCCGCTTAATAACAATGCCGTTTTACTTGGTTTACAACTATCTTTCGTTATTATATTAGCAATGTCGTTTGGCTATTAACCATTTAATTTAATATTAACCAATATTTAATGAGCATGAAAAAATACAAGTGAAGAAATTTTGCCGCAATACTTTTTAAGAAAAATCTTTTTAATTCTATGATCGTATAACCATTACGAGTATGGATTATTAAAAAACATTTAATGAAATTTACAGTTCAATAATTTTACAAGTAGAATAAATGGTTATATTATCATACTTGAAAGAACTGACTTTTTTGCAAAGAATAATAATAAATAGCTTCTTAGAATAAATGATTATATTTATAATTTATGAGCGTATACATTATTAACCAATTATTTATACTCCGATGGTTTGTATTTTACAGATAATATATATATATATATACATATTTAAAACGCATTAAATACGTTAATTTTTTTTTCATTTGAACTACGCGTAAAAATAATTATTTTGGTTTTGCCGATAGAAAGATTATTATTTCTTGTACTCAGTTTTAATTTAAAAATTTTCAGCTTTTTTGAGTTAAATTTCAGCTCAGAATCTTGAATTGATTTAAGAATAATAAATTCTACATTATAAGCCTTAATCTTCATTAAATTTTTACAATTAAATTTTATTGCTAAACACTAATAAACTCCCAATAGCATTTTATGTGAATCTAAAGTTACAAAATACGACGATTCAAATTTAAAATGCAGTCGCTTATGATAAGTAATTAAATTTCGTTTTATTTGAAGTAGTAATATGTTACTTTAAAGTGCTACTTAATAATTTTGAACATGTTACTGAAATATACTAATCCAATTATTTATCGAATTGCAGCTTTACAAGTGTTTGATGTTTTTAATTAATTCGAAGTTTACTGATTACATTCATATTGACATTTCAAATAATTTTTATGCCATAAAAGTCACACAAATTATATTATTGCAGGATCGAGAACCAAAACTCCATGCTGGATATTACCGAGGCAATATGGACGAGGGATTTTCTGGGAGGATAAAAAACATCGAAGAGAAGCTTAAAGGGACTGCGTCGGCGGAAAAGAAACCCAAAGATTTACTGCGCGCGATCGGTAATTAAAGTTGCACCAACTTTAGAATTTAATAACAAAATCAGAAAGATAAAATTTTGCATCGTCACTTTGAATAATCCTCAATATTACGAGTAGCGTATAAACAAAGCAAGTAATTTTTTAATCTTTTTCTTTTTTAATGCTTAGTGTATCTTAACTGATAAAGAATTTCGAATATCTGTCAATTCAATCTAAAGTTAATAAATTTGAATTACGCGTAGAATGCTAAAGTCGCATTCTCTGCTAAAATGTGATTCGCTGTGTAACGAATGAAGTTTGAGCAAAGTTATTTTATTTCAATCGTGATTTTAACGTTAACATTCTAGTTTGACTATAAGTAATTTATTGGCTTTTATCGATCCATGATCTACAGGTAAAATCGAGAAAACTGATTGGAACGTGAAGGAGATCGAGAAGAAGATCGAAGAGAATAAGATGGGTCGAAGCGTACGTCACGACAGAGTCGAACGTGTGCCAAAATGGAGTCGCGAGCAGGTAAGTCGAAAATATGGAAAATTCCTGTTTAAGCGGGGGAGGTATAAAGTTTTAAATTATTAAAAAAAAATAAAACAAAGCACCTGTCGGGTACAATCGATCGTTTAGTTGACGAATAAATACGTTGATAATTAACAGCTGGTAAGAAATGTAAAAGTACTCGATTGCTTAAAACGAGCGTATAAATAAAACACGTAACATATATATATATATGTATAATAATGTGTTTTTTGAGATTTTACCGACATAATGATCATCCACAAGCAGATCTAATAATCATTATACCTCTTTCGCTATGGCATGCGCTGATAAGTCGATGTAGATTCAATATCAGCACACGTATTTATATACATTTTAATATACATTTCAACCGCGTCAAACGAACTCGGATTTCCATTGATTAATCCAAAATTAATGATTCGAAGCGCGAGTGTTGGAATTTTTATTTAATGAAAAAATCAGCGATCGAAGCGGTGTACTCGGATTAAATCGATTAAAGCGAGCTAAATTATTATTAGCCTCCCCGCTTAAAGCATCTTAACGCCCGCGCGTAGCAGTAGTTCTAAAGTCGATAATGCATGCTCCAGACAACTATATGCTTCATCCAGTTTTTAGCTCGACAGACGAAGATGGAGAAGAAGGGTCGGGAGCCGATGGAGACGGACAGTAAGTACGCTGATATTGACAATACGTTGAAGAGTCTCGACCGCAAGATCAAAGAGGGTAACGTGCTAGGGCACAATAAGGTCTCGGCAATGGCCGAGCAATTCGCCAATAAAAATCAGGATTCAAGCGCGGTTGATCAGCCGAAGGTCCAGAGATCGGTAATTATTCTTTGGCAGTTGCAAAGGGAAAAAAATCGCATCACAGCCGCTCCGTATTGCGTGTGCTACACGACGCTTTGATCATGCGTAGCTTGCTTTTTTCGTATTTTCAGGGGGGACGCGTGCATCTATCGGACTATGCTTGAATAACGACACGTTTTAAATTAGTCTTGAGCAGTATAACTTTTAGCGACGAGCCAAAGCTCCATTTTGCATTCGAAAGGACTCGCGCGTATTTTACTTCCACTTGCCAATGTTTTGCTTTCGATTTAATAATGTCTGTGTCCGAGAGAATAATTATCAGGATTCGCCAACGTCGGGACAGGGTCTCCTTAAAAAATAAACGAAATAAAACTGTAAACTGTTACCATTTTCATGCAACGTAATGAATATAATCGTATAAATAAAAGACTTACTTCATAGGCTTTCTTGTTTCTGAAAGTTCACAATGATTAATGCATTAATGTACGTTTTTATTAAGTTAGTAAATTTGTTTTGTAGTCTTCATTTTGTGTATTTATAATCAGAAATATAATAAAATTATTTTAAAAAATCAAGAATAAACAATATTATGTTTTTATTGAAATATTACATAACACTTCATCATAGCTTAATTTTATTTTTGAAAAAGAAATAAATATAGAGTGTGGCTGCTGATCGTGGAGAAGAGGAATTGCTGGCCCATCGCTTAAAAATATTCGTTCTATGCTATCTTTAAAGAAAAAGTTAATAAGGCGAAATTAAATTTTTAGCTATTATATCAAAATAATTATTTACACTGGTTACATGTCGTCTGCCAAGAGACACGTATGAGCCACATAATAATTCCCTCGATCACATCTTGCTTTGATTACTATATTTTAATTGTTTGCTGTCGATTGACGCATTATTCTTTTATTCATATGGTAATATCAATTAATACATTCATTATAACTTTTAAATCAGTTTGAATTAATAAAATTTTTACATGTGTTTTAATAATTTATAATTGTCCCTTGTGCTATCGGTACGTTGTGTGTGATTCAAATATATATATACACAAGTCATAATTTAATCTCAATGATGTTATAATCCAATCAATTTTTAACCACTTGCTTAACATATAAATCATCGCCTTAGCAATTTGTTCATTTTTTAAAAATCCAGTATCAAAATCCAATGAAGAGCTGATTGATCTGTTGTTATAACTGGATTCGACGCTATCCGAATCACAATTGCACATTATAAAAAGTTCGTTTAATCTTAAGTCTCTTGTTTTGTAAAGGACAAATATAAATTTCTTAAGTGTAACCTCTAGAATAGAATGCTTATTATCACTAATACATTTTTAATACAAAACGTTTAGCTGCAAATTACGCGCTTTGGTACAACCGATAATAATTTTAACACCGTCGCAGTTTAAACTTAGTATAAAAATTGTGAATATCAGCAAAGCACTGAATCTCTATAATATAATGTAGATATTTTATGGTACAGTCATTAACAAGACACAAACATGAAAAATAAAAGTTATATAACTAATCGTGTTAAGAAACAACTACGCAAGTGTCAAAAGCATGTCATCCGCTGTAGATTAGTACCTTGCCTGCATCGTGTATTTTGTTCGGTTGTGTGGGATTAATGATTGCAGACATTGGAGACTCGCCCACTTAAATGTTTTTCATTTGAATTTTCAGAACTCAAAGGCAGCGCTTGCACTTCCGGCTCAAGGCGGATCAGAAGTGTGCCATTTCTGCGAGAAGCGGGTGTATCTGATGGAAAGACTAACTGCCGAGGGGAAGTCGTTTCATCGGGGCTGCTTCCGTTGTGAATATTGTTCCACTTCGTTACGGATAGGTATGCACTTGATTAAATCATTTCAGCTTCAATGAATTTCGAATCGTTTTCTCAAGTTTTAAGAAGGAAATGTATAACTGAGCTTTCGCGACTAACTATGTAATAATTTAAGGTCATTTTTTGAGTTTAAAACATTTTTAATACACGTTCCAAAGAATACTTTTTAATGTATCTAAAATGAATTTTAGATTTTTGAAAAAACTAAAATTTCTCGTTTTATTTTGTTTAGAAACCATTTTAACGAAATCGCGTATTGCCCGTGATAAATAAAGTACCGACCCGGAAAATACTTTAATATTTTCGTATTGTAATTCACGAATGATTTTAATGAAAGAAAATGAAAAAATGTTTTGCAGGGAACCACACATTTGATAGGGATAAAAATGGTGGTCGTTTTTACTGTACTCAACACTTTGGTCTACCAGGAACTATGAAAACTAGAATAGAGAAAAAGAAAGTTGCTGTTACGAATAAAGAAAATATACCTCAATCGTCCAATAGTCTCAAGGCACCAGATAAGGTATAACGATTGGCGAATTTTTTAAATACTTATAATAGTTTCATGAAAATAAAATTATTATCAATAGATCTCTTTAAAATATTTTTATCTACAAGTAAAAAGGGAAGATAAAGTAACAGTTAATTTTATGTCGTTTACAGCTCATTTTATATAAGCAGAAATGTATGTTTTGCTCGGTATTATAACGTTGCGGTTCTTATGTTTCATTAAAAATGATATTATTATTCGATATAGGTATTACTTAAATCACACTTGCTAATAAATAAAAAATATTTTTTACTATTGGAATACGTAATAGGAATTTAAAAATTAATCTCTTGTAAATATTGTCGTGCGCCGCCCGTCGGCGACGGGCCGGCGCGCGTTTAATTAAACAATCACACGCGCAATAACAGATCGGGTGACGTCCAACGGTTTTTTCATTTTCCGCGAAAGTTAAAAAACCGTTGAAGTTCCCGATCTATAAAAACGGGAGGAAGGATTTGCGAATCATCCATTTTTCCCCGGGCCACGCTTACGTACCCTCCGTACCTTAATCCCGTACTCTCGATGTTTTTTTCCTCTACCCCCCTCCTTCTACATCCCTTGACGCTCTCTTACGAAATGGTAAGAACTCGTCAATATTAAAGTGATAATTTCATGGAAATCCTCGAGTTCACTCGGAAAGTACCTATATACGTTAGTGTACAGTAAGTCTAAATTAAATTTTCAATTTAATAAGCATTAATTTTAATTCTGTGAATGTAGGCGATAAATGTGTTTTTTAGCAACTTAAAATATTGCAAAAATGTAATGCTATTGTTGTACAGAAAATAGCTTTATTTTATACGTTTATAAACGTGAAAAAATAACTTCAGGAACTTATATTGAATTAAATAAAATACACTAAACTGCGTTAAAATGAATACTAAATATTATAATTCAGGTATAATCAAATGTACTTTCCAAAAAACTTGTAATTGTATAATTCTATACATTAATTGTGATAATTGCAGGGTAAAATATCGTTGGAAGGAATATCCGGTCTGGATCTACTTGATCGCGGTCAGACTCCTGAAAGAATAGAATTCGAGAATCTTGCTGGAATATCCGATACAGAAGAGGCGCACAGTATAATGGATGAGGATGAATGGACAGATCGTAATTTTGGACCCTCAGCTGCTGAAATGGGCTCCAGCGATGATATATCCGACATGAGGTAATATTTTTCAGCAATAATAACTACGTATTTTTAAAATTTAGTCGACAATTAAATATTAAACAGATATAAAGTATTTTAGATATTTATGCGTTAGTATCGTTAAATTTTGTTCGATGAGGCTGATGCATCAAATAGTTAATATCAATTATGAAAAGTAAAAATTTATTATTCAGTAGGAAATTATTTAGAAATTAATTTTTTCAAATATCGAATCAAGATGATTTATTAAGATAACCATGAATCTAACTTCGTAGCAGTTATGTGCTTTGAAACTTCAAATCGTAGTTCGCAGTATTTATAGTGTCATTATAGTTTTAATTCGGTAAGGTGAATTTAATTTTCAGTGATTCAGATGACGACAATGAAGTTTTTGAGGAGGCCATTGACCAGCCTCTAACAACAGAGGGAACCTTGGAATTGGCGAAAAATTGGACTCTTCGATATTCTCATCCACATCCTGCGGCGGCTAATTCTGATACAGGGAGCAACGAATACGAGGATTCCAGTGATGAATACACGAGCACAGGTAAACTCGCATAGATTTCATCGCGCACAAAATATATTACAACAATCAAATTCTACTAATTCTTAAAAAACCTTAATTTTTTTACTAAACTAACTAACTAGGTTGACTTATATTAAAATTTTAAATCGCATTTGGATGTAAGCATTTTTTATAAATTATAGCTATAGTTAATTATAGACAATAATTTCATAAATCTATTACAAATATTGTTATTGTTTACTTATTAGTCATTATTTAATTTTTTTAAACAGCAATTATGATTTCGAGATAAGAAAATTGATTGATCTGTAGATTGTACGAACAATAAGAAAGCAAATTAATTCTAAAAAACGTTGCTCGGAAAGAAACAATTAAGTTTATTCATATTTTTATTTACTTATTTAGTTTATTATATCTGCTTAATAATATTATTAAGTTAAATAATTATTTTTATATTATTTTTAATAATTAATTAATCGGTTTTAATCTTAGAATCCGTAAAAATGATATTAAATAAACATTATTGTATTAATATAAAATACAATGCATAACAAGGATTCTCGATTACTTTAAATTTATAAAATTAAGATCGCGATTAAGAATTAAATATTCTAATGGATTACGTTTTTTCAATAATATAAGCTTACCAAAGCAGAATTAATAAGTATAAATTTATCTTGTGAACTGATATTACAATAGTTGGAATAATTACTTTTATTAATTAAATTTTTCATAATTAAAAAAGAACTATTCAATGCTTTTAATTAACTAAATTAAAAATTTTATGGAAATTTAAGAATTGAAAGCGCGGGTTTTATTTATTTCACCACTTATTTTCAGATAAAGAAATTGTAAGTATTCGATTATTTAAATACATTTAAAAAAATGAAAAATAAAAGGAGGTATAATTGAAGAGTCGTTATATTTGTTGATGAAAGTTTTTCAAGTTCAATATGAATAATATAATTAATTATTTATTTATTATTCCTCAGTTGTATAGTATACATATATTCTTTGAAATTTAATAGTCAGTGTAAATACCCATTAGAATTTAGAATACCCTAAATGTGTAATGTCAAATATGTCGTTAATAATTTCTTTGTAGAAGAGGACAGTCAAACGGCGACGGATGATGAGGACGATGTACGGGCGCGCGAACTACGCAAAAAGGAAGTCTGGCTACAGGTTCCACCACGCAACTCTGATACCGAGACTGGCTCCGAGACTGAGGTGAAACAATCACAAACCTCTTCAAATAATAACGATGAAAATAATCTTAATAATCAGAAACTATCACCCCCCGTTAATATTGCTGTTGCAAATGGTGTTGGGAGCGCGAGTGTCGATTTAGCTAACGAGCCTACTTCGCGGGCAGAACGTTTGATCGCCAGAATGAACAGTAAGAAACAAAATAAATGTTTGCAATTAATTGAAGATGCTAGTAGTCCTAGTTTACCCGACGCAATTCCTAGTTATACAACAGAATCCGGCAATCAAAAGAATTTGGAAGTGACTGAAGCTTTTAATAATAGCAGCAACGGTAGTAACAATAACTTGCCAGACTTAATTACGTCTTCTCCGAAATTTAGTAGACATTCGTCTCGCTTATCTCTATTATCCGATGACGTGTCTTGTGCATCTTCAGATGATGCATTAATAAAAGATGATGATACATCGGAAAAGTCATTCGTTGCAACGTTAACAACACCGGACTCGTCTTGTCACGAAGTAGACCAAGTTCTAAATAAACCAGAATCAAATGGACATAAAGTGCTAGTGATAGTGACAGCGCCAACCCCCACAAGTGAAAGACCATCCGATAGTAGTTTTATAGAGTCATCGAAGCTTGTGGTACCGAAAGAAAATTCGCCAATTGAAGATCAAGAATCACCACCGGAAAGTCCAACATCTTTTGACAACCTTATTCAAGAGTTAAGACAAAGAAAGGCGCGAAATAAAGCCGAAGCTGAGTCAAAGGAATCGCTAAAGCCCTTGGCTGTGGAAAGAGCTAAATTGCATATGAGTAAGTACTTTGATACAAAGAAGGAGAAAAAAAGTCTGGAAAATAATAACGAGAATTTGAAGAGGCAGAACTCTTTGAATAACGAGATGCTGAATGATTCCGAAACAAAGGTGATTGATTTACAAATGAAGTCAAAATTATCAGATAAGGTTGACAAGAAAGATATTCTGAAATATTTTAGTAGCCCCAGTTTCGAAAGAAAAAATGTCCCAGAAAATGATTTCGTGGAGAAAAGTGATTTATCAGGTACTATTGATAATGACAGTAAAGACTGCAATGAGTTAGCCTGTAATGATTTTGAGATAGATGAGATCGAAAGAGAATTCAATGAAATTGAACGTCAAAATAAGAGTAATTTGGATATTTTACAATCTGTGAATGCAAATGAATCATCATCGCAAATTTATACAGATTTATTTGATACTCGTTCTGATACTGCTGTACTTAATAATTCAAACAATTACCATAATAAAGATGAAAATCATAAAAATAATACCATGACTGAAATTCTGCCAACTACTCCAATTTCAGAAATTGTAATAAATCATATGAATTCTAATAACTGTGCCAACGATGATAATTCCGAAATAGAAATAAAGCATTCAACTTCAGCTTCGAAACTCGTAAAAAGTTGTGCAGATTCTTTAAGAAATTCACCAACTAGAAATTATAAAAAAATTGATAATTGTCCGGTTGACTTGCTTCCTAAAAAGAACACACGTTTCGCTGGTAGAAAAGGAAAAGCAGATCCCTTGATAAGAAAATCAAATAGCTTTTCTGAGATTCTTCATAAAAAATCTCTTGAAGCAATGCCTAAAACTACTATAGTCTCGGATAATTTAAAGAAAAAATCTTATTCAACTTTAGATAATCAATCAAGTAATAATCGTAGAAAAGTTATGAACAATCAAACTATGCGTATTTCCGGAACTACTATATTTCCAAACACTTTTGATAATAAACATTTGAGAGAAAATAATCCCCCCGGATCCACTGATTCAAATTATGAAGGGCACAAGCTACCAGCAACAGAAACAAAAGAGAATCCAAAGTTATTTTGGCTAAATCTAATTAAGGCAAATCCGCAAAATAGCGCACCAATTCAAAAAGTTACAGTAAAAGAGCAACAAATTGTTCCTCTTCGAACAACTGAAATAAAGCACGAAGAACTCAGTTCTAAAATAAAGAACCACGTGGAGAAGATTCCTGTATCTTCTGATGATACTCCTAAAAAACCCGGTAGACGGAGAATTTTTCAAGAAAATATTTCTGTCTCCCAGCCATCGACGCCAGTACCACTAGTGCGAGGTAATCAATCCGAATTGAGGAAATCTCTAGGCATAAGGTTAGGCAGACAATCGGGCTCAGAATCACCAGTGAAAACTAACCCCGAAGTAGTTTCTAAATCGACTCTCAGCTCTCCCTTGCCACGAAAAAAGAATGGACTATTGTTCCGCAACCCCGACGTACATGGATCCCTTAAATCCGTCAATTCTTCTAAAACGAACAAAGAGAAGTGTATCATATCGTGATCAGAATGCGTGCGTGTGTATTTTACGCTTTTTCGAGATTCTCTCTAAATTTTTGTAGTCACTTTTTTTAGTCGATCGGATAAATTTTCGATCAAACATTTCAAGTTGTCTTGGCAATTTATAACCGTTAGTGGGTAATTCTAATATTCGTCGTTAAATGATGCATCCTATAAAGGAAAACATACACATTTAACGTAACGGTAACAAATACATTCTGTTGCATTAATATAAAAATTTATGTAAGTCATTAAGTTTTACGGAGTGGAACGTTACTTTTTTAGAACAATGGCCAGTAAATATTTTTATTTCTATTAATCAAATACTGTTTTAGTAAAACGATCAGATACCATTTCGAGGCTTTTACTTGTGATATAATTTAAATAATGAGATATTTTGAAAATATCAAAGATTTAATAAAAAATTTTTTATCCAATATTTATATATTACTCGAACATTAATTTCCAAAAAGTTGGAATATGTGTGTGTGTGTAACTTAGGTATCATATTGCATATCCATTAGTGTATCACCAGTCACTTGAATTTCTTTTTAATTTAATTAATACTAAAGCATTAAGAAAGTCATTTTAAAAGGTAATGTGTCATTCTATTTTTTTTCAAGTCTAAAAAATACGATTAGTTATAATATTTTAGTTACATTATTAAAATTTTTGGTATTTATCCTTCGGAAACATAGAAGTAGATACATACAATAAATGAAGTATACGGGATTCTATTATTTTATGTACATATGTACACGATTAATCGATTATTTTTGTCATTATTACTTTTATTATTTTTATAATTAATTACAGATCATTTCACTTCGATTAATAATGAAACTTGTTATTTATGAATAAATTTCATGTGTAATTTTTTCATTTAATTTCATATATAAATATTTCTCATAAATTTGTAAATGGAACTTTATGTAAGAGTATGAAATATGACACGGAATTTTTATATTACGTACGCGGCATCTAATGTCATCTCTTTAGAAATTTTATTTGATATTTATAGAGAAACTAGATTGACAATAATTGTCGGTACCCACTGATAATTGAAAAATATTTTATCTAATTGTAATTAGATAAATTAATAATAAACGACTGAAGAATTTTATGCATTATCTTATATAACTATATCTAACTCCAAATCATATATTATATTTTTATTATTTGCTTTAAAGTGGTGCATATAATGATTCACTGATACATCGCGTTTTCTCTCTTATAAAATCAATCTTAAACGAGCAGCAGTTCTAGTTTTCAGTGCCAAATTGATCTGATTAAAGTAATATTATATTATGTAATGTTAAAAAGAATCTGTACTATAACAACAGAAATTTTTTCGTAAAAAATTTAGAGAGTATGACGTTAAATGTAAAATACAATTTGAATTGTACTGGTGCAACAAGTATGTGTTTCTTGTATAGACGAATGATGAAAGCATTAATGTGTCTATGACGATGGTATATTATTTTTATCAATGGCATTGTTTACTTTAATATTTACTTTACTCGAGAGAAACTGTGTGAGATTTTATTTAAATAAAGTTAAAAGAAAAATAAAAAGTTTAAATTTATGGCTGATGGTGATTAGCAAAATGTCCTATTCCACAAATTTATCATTTGAAAAACGATTGTATACGCAACCCCCAGAAAGAGAGAGATCAGAATGATAAGGTAAAGGAAACTCTGTATTTACGAATGACGTGTGAACTAATCTAATTCGATATAATTCTAACAGTCACTCAAACTGAATTAATCTCGTATGTGTTTGTTTAAATTGCTTCAGCTCACAATATTGGCAATTTTTATCATAATTTATCATTCTATTACCACCAGCCATGATTTTATTAATATTTTAGCACATCCAAAATAAATAATATTGCATGAAAATCTTATAACGTCTTTTCGAAAAGGATTCTACCAAAAAATAAATTTCTCTTAATTATCGAGCAAAATATTATGTAAATGTGTAGTTGTAAGTCAATATCCGAAAGGCTGAAATTATTTATAATACAAATTATTATATTAGTAATTTTCAAAATATTTAAGATTTGGTGGAACATTTATAATAACGTGTCTTCTCCAGATTTTTAATCTTCAAATTAGTTCGAAATATAAATTTATTAGTAGGTTGTGTATTTCCAAGTGAGAAGTTAAAGAAAATAATGTTTTTTAAATGAAAAATAAATTATATTTAGGAAACTTAAATTTTTATACTTTTCTTAAAACTTTATTAATGTACAATGATTTTATCACAAGCTATAAATATAATACTATTTTAATTCGAGTTTGGTAGACTTCCGAATTTAATTTTGTATTATATCGTATGACGATTTAATATTTGTGTACTAATTTATTCTACTTTTTTAGTACAACAAAATATTTAATGCAATGCAATATAATATACAATTAAGTTAAAGATTTTCGAGTAATATTTTTTGTAGCGCACAATGATAAACTTTATTTAATTCGCGAAAATTACTATCCTTTAAAACTTAATTGTTTCATAACGTCTTTTTTTCTAACTTGTTTTCGCTCTTCAAGGTGTTTAATAACAGTTTTAATTTCGTTATTTCATATGATGAATTCGTTATGCGGGATACAAATATTTGTAGATGTAATTAAAAATAAATTGTAATTATATTGTTCCTTAACGCAATATATTCGGTATTAAATTTTTTCAATTGTTCCTAACAAATTGTTTTTATATTATTACTGTCAATTATTTAAATGTGGTAAATAATTTTTAAATGTATTTTTCAATTTACATATTTTGGTTTAATTTTATAAAATTCTTATGACGTACTAATAATGTTAAATAAAAAACTAGTCACTAGTATATTTTATACAAGTCAAAATAAACAATTCGCGCAGGAGGTTTTTATTAATTTTTATCGTATACTTTTTTATATTTCCACATTCATGAATTGAAGAAACACTGCAAAAATCAAACAGTAATCATCTATTACGATTAATTGAAATACAAATAAAATTAAAAGAAATTTTTAAGGGATGTTTAATTGAATTCAATGATACGTAGTATTTTATTTAAATTAAATAAATATACAGTGGTTTGAATTATATCAGTAGACTACTTGTTTCGTCTCGACTTGTATATTTTACTTTAACTAATCTAATAAAATTGAATGACACGTTATAGATAATAAGCTCTCGATCTTTTGAATGCGCTCTCTTAATTTCTTAAAATAAAATTTTGATTTAAATGCAAATAATTTCGATAGCTGTTAGACAAAAATTAAAAACTGAACTCATTAATTGAATTTATTTCGAATGAGTTTTCGACATTTTTGACCAATTTTATTGGAATAAGATTCAAAGACTACAGTTGACTTTAGAGTAACGTTTCTTATAACTTAATAAGTCATGAGTAATTATTATTTTTCCTTGAAGCAAATATTTTTCGAAATTAATAAAATTGAAATTTATTATCTTTTCAACTAATTCTAATATACTTAATTGAAGATGTGACAAATAGATAAATATTAAAATTTTTTCAAGTTATTTGTTAAATTCGAATTCATTACAAAGAATATATAATCACTTGAGATTTCTAGTAGCGAAAGCCTTTTAAACGCGTTGCTATAATACGACAGTTGCATTTTAATACATTTATTTAGATATTTTAAATAAGCTTGTATGAATGCAGATTGTAAAAACGTTTTGTCTGCATTTTGCTTAAATGGAAATGTATTGTAAATGCTGTAGAATAGTTTTTTGTTTCAACGATTAAGAATAACTATGCATATAAAGTTTTGGAACTAATAACTAACGTTTTATAATTATTTTAACCACTATGCATAATAAATTATTATAAAATATCTCTTTTACACATATATCTTAACTTTAATGAACACTCATATAATTTGTATTAAATTCAAAATTTTCACGTCTCATGATGAAACGCCGAATATACATTATTTGAATCCAAAAATCTTAAATATTCCTCATTTTTTTATTTAAATGTTGACGATATATAAAACGTTTTTACAATATTTATACATACCTTAATAATAATTAATTGTCAAAATCTATTACAAATAATCGTTCTATTGCAATTAAGTTTACATCAAAGAATATTGCCGCAATACATTTTATGAAAGCAATTTTCAATTAAAAAATCATTAATGATTTGTAATAAATTATGCAAACGTGTAACATAAAACTACTATTGATTAAATTCCATGCAACATAATGTATCAAACACGAAAGTTAATACGAACTTTTTCCTTGTTTATTACTTAAAAATTTTAGTATCATTTGTGATTGATATTTTGAAGACAAATTTTCTTGACGTTGTTTTTAAATTTAATTAATTAAGTTGAATACTGTGCACAATACTGAAATGCAACTTGAAACTATAAAATAAATATATTTACTTAATAATATAATACTTCGTTACTCAACAAGACAAAGCAACGGTTTCGAAATGTTTTGTGCTATTAGGTAAGAGTGAGCCATGTAACTTTGATACTCAAAGAAATTCAGAGAGCAAAGACAAGAGAAGATATGACATGGAAAAAGATGTGAGAGAACAAGGAAGAAGTACCATAAACCAATATTAAACATTTATTTTATGATCCACAGATCGCTACGAACGACTCTTCCACCGAAGACAGCGAAGAAAATTCAGCTACTGAGATTTCCACAGATTCAGAGTTTGAACACGATGGTACGACACCCACGCAACACGAGATACCTGAAATTACGATAAATGACTCGTTCGTTAGAAAGACCCGAGGTAATTATCTTGAGCCGAAGAAAGTCCAGGTAAAGAGTCGCATAATAACTTCAATTAACGGCAATACGGAAAAGAACAACGAATCCAGCAATAGAAGACACCAATTTACGGTATGTTTCAGTACAAACAATTTTTTAAATTAAATAAAATTCAGTAATGATAAATTTTTATGTGCTACAATTATATGCCATTATAGTCGTCTTTTAACTTTAGAAAATACAGTGTTTGCACAACAACGTCTTAATTGAAATCAAAATTCAATGTAAAGATAAAATCTATATTCGTTATCTTTCATTGTTCAAGTTATTTGCTATGTATTTAAAATAGCGGATTGCTTTTCGAGATAATTAATATACGCACCGAAATTAATTAAATTGAACGACTAAATTTTAATTCAGTTTTCTAAAAGTAATTTATAATCATTGCACAATAAATTCTCAGGTTCTTCTTTCAAATTAATTATAAATATCTTTCAACACTTTTGTCGGTGTACTTGTTCACTGATTTCATACCAATCAGATACCAGTTTATGTTATGAAAGCACAATATTTAACCGAATATAAATAGTAAATATGATAATTTTTTGAACTTTAAAAAGAAAGTAACAGTTACATTTATCTAATAGTCATTACTCATGTTATTAAACGTGTAAATATACGCATTGATATAATTCTTTATGTAGACTAGATAATCACAAATAAGATCATATATTGAAAATACTTATATATATATATATGCGTTATAAAAGTTTTGAAAGGTGAGATCTATTTTGCATCAATAATTATTTGAATAGCATTACAAACCTTAAATATGGATATTACATAAGTATTATATAAAATCAGATATTGTGTGCTTTTACGCAGTTTATTCTTTCTAAAAAAAATAAAAATTAAAATTTCTAAAACAAATGATTAAAAAAAAATTACTAAAAGTTAACTTAATCCATGAAAATTTTCAATTATAATTCAAGCTAAATAAATATATAGTCAAAAACTTCATTGAGCTATTTTCAGTATTAAATTTATAAAATACTTAATTTATGTGCGAAACTATAGAAACAACAACAGCAGAACATAAAACTGAACGCGTTGAACGAGGCTTGTACTCCAAAAAGTCGCAATGGCAGTAAAGAACTTCACTCGAATGCTAACTCAACTCAGAATTCGAGGCTAATCACTCCAACGCCGTTTGTGAATCCACGCAAGGGCGATTACCTTTTGAATCGAACGCACTCAACGGAAGGAATAGCCTCAAAACTCTCGCTCGAGTTGAAAAAACGATACCTTTTAGGCGGTTCAGGCTTTGGGGGTTCGGTGGTCAAGTCTGTTTCTACGTCTAATGTCGACACGCGATTACGGAATCTAAGCGACGCAATTTCGCAGCACCAGAAGCTGTTGAATCCGGCACCTGAGCCAAGCCCAACAATGCAAGCCTTCCTACAGGGTACCAATAAATTGCGACCAGCTAATCAGCAATCGCCGTCACCCTTATCACCGTCAACTCTCTTTGGGGCATCCTCTCCCATAAAAGCCTTTCCATTCGATAGGAAATCTGCTACGGAAAATGATGTCACTGTTGGTAAGTAATTTTTAATTATATATAAAAGATGCAAATTACATAAATTACGATACGAATATTAATCATAGAAAAAAGCTATAATTAACTAAATTATAGTTACGTGTTATATTTTGTACGATCATTCTATATGATTGTTTTGAATGCTGTGAGCAATAATTACATAGAAAAACTGTAATCTATTTATAAAAAAGTAAAAGTCTCTTTATAGACCAGAAATTTAACAAAAATTTGTATTCATTTTATTTGTTAAATCGTAAACTTCGTTTTATAAATTATGTTTGCATCTACTAAAATATTCGTAACTGTTATGAAGATGCAAAAATTGTATAAGTTTTCATAAAATTACTTTTGCATCAATAAGTCTTCTTTTTATTTTAGCAAATTTAAGTAATACGAAAAATAATCAACTACCAGATCTAATAAAGGAATCAAGTAATCTTAAAGAACCAGATTTTGAATCCTCGTCTAAATCAACCGTCCTTGAAAAGAAACCATTATCCGTCGAGCTACTTGAATTAAAGAAAAAACCTGATTTTACCGTCCTAAAGATGGATACTCCCACTCCTACTAATGAAGTGAAAATCATAACAGAATCAAAAACACCTATTCAATTCAATGGAGAATCTATACCGTGCGACTGTCAAGATCGTGAGAGTGATGAACCAAGACCCAGAAGTCCTTTACACGAAACCTCAATTGTTGTTCCACAAGTAGATTGGAAGAGGAACAAGAAAGTAAAGACTCAAGAGGATGATGATGATGATGATGATGAGAGCAGTGAAGATTCAGATGAGCTTGACAGTGACTCGTTATCCTCCAGTGATGTTGATGACCCACAGCCAATCTTGGATAGAAAAGCTACAACAAGCCTTTCACCACCGAGGTTACAAATACATAGTACAGATGGGGATCTGTTACTAGATGAACAAGTGGAGAGGCGTCACGAAGATATCTTGAACTTTGAGCCTGATTCTATCGAATGTTCATGTCTCATCGAAAATACCAAAGGAATTGATTGTAAAATAAGTTTACCCGCGATACCAAGTATACCACGTGCCTGTTCCAATGAAGTTGAAACCGTTAGCAGTAATATGAAACAGCTGCAGCTTGTAGATGAAACAAACCAACGCAATTTTAGTGGACGGAGTAGTCCAAACTCGTTAATTTCTCACCACTCTAGTAAAAATGATGACTCCGAGGACAATGATTTGACCACAGCCGCGTACACAGAAACAGAATTCTCGGAATGGGCAAAAGACGGCGACGACCTTGTATCCGAGGATTTGAGGGATGTTGAATATAATATGAATTCAGAGTTCCGGGATAAAAATAGAAGGCCTTACGACGGGAAAGTTGCGGGCATAGCGAATGGTGAAGATCTGACCGATATCGAGCTGGATTATTCCCAGGAGGAGCTCGAAGCCGAGAAAACAAACGCCCCCTATCCAAGTACAATAGCCTCTAAACTGCTGTCCAACGGCGAAGACATTGGGTACATGGATACAGACAATGATAGTCTGTTAGAGGAAGATAGTTTGAAAGAGATCTGGAAACCAAAAAATCGCGGTTATATCGAGTTTGTCAATATAAAGACACCGACATCGAATGTTATACCGTGTGTTGCTCCGATCGCTAGATCGGAACTTGAATATGAAGAATCATCGGATGCACAAACACCATGTTCTGAGGACGCCAATACAAATATCATTGAGTTCGCTCCAGTCACAATGGATGATGTCCGGGATAGATTAAGACTCAATATTAAGACGATACCCTGTGAAATCAAAATTACAAAGCACGATGAGGGAAAGACAAGTCACGAAGGTGTTGTTGAAGCCATGAATAAAGAATTGATGTGCATGTCGATGGATGAAGACAGTTTACTTATCATCGAACCTGCAGAAGATACGACGACCAGTGAAGTAGTCACTATTTTAGCAAGCCCAATTAAGCCAGAAAACGTTACTGAAAATGGAGACGACAGGGATACACACAGCGATACTACAAAGATATCAGATTTAAGTAAGTTAAAATATTGTTTTTTGTCGGTCGAATGCCAGGCGACCACTCATGATCATTTTCTACGATTACTAGGATTATGTAGTTAATGACAACAAATGTAAGCGTCAGTAAAAGCATCGTTTGCTTTGGCGAAATCACATTATCAACGCATCGGAATTTCAGGGAATGAGAAAGGTGGTAACTCTCCTTGATGCCAATAAAACTGTAATTACAAATATTAAAGTATATAACTATAAACACAATTTTATGTAACGATGCACTGATTCTTAGTAAATTCACTGTGCTTTATGTTTATAATACTTGATATATTACACTTTCTCATTTTGCCATACTATTAAAATGTTAAAATAAAACCAGTAAGAGTACGAAAGTTGTTTATAATTTTAAATTTAAATAATTATCTTAGGAATACTTTATCGATATTACGGATAAATTGTAAAATATATTATTAAAATTAAAATTTTTATGTAGGTTATATTTTACGAAATTCTTTTTATTAATGTGGTCACCATAAGAAAAAAGAGAATAGAATTATCACTTAAATAATACATATATTCTCTTCCACTTTTGAAAATGAAATAAAGCTTATCTCTAATTCACTCGAAGGTATTTGAAGTTTAATAAAAAATTATCTATTTTATAATTTCCTTTGATAATTAACTGGTTACGATTTATCGGGTAACATAATCCAGAGGAAAATATAGAAATTTGCCAAAAAAACCCCTAAAAATAAGAGTAATAAAATGTGTACGACGCGAAAGCAAACCAGTATCGAGTAAATTATAAAAGTACAATTTGTCTGCCTAGCTCGAGCTCCGGAATTGAGTTTGAAACCTAATGAAGACGTCCAAAGCCCCGATTACCTGGAATATGTAAAGCGGCTGCAGTCACGGATAGCCGAATTCAGTAATGTCAAGGACTCGATCGATGTACGCAAGTCGAAGCGAAAGGGCTCTAAGCTTGGACCGCCAACGCCACGCTCAGATGAAATCATCACCGAAGAAGCCAAACCTCAGCAACCCGAACCGATTAGTAGCGGTCTCAACTCACCTGCGACTTCGCGTAAGCTCGAAGAACTGACTCGCGAACGCTCCAAACAGAAGACGCTTATCCAAGATCTTCTGATGGATAAGCTGGAGGCGCATAAGCAGAGATCCGCTGAGAAAAAAGCCAAAAGAGCTGCTCGTAGCGCATCGTTTAAAGGGCCGTCAACAACACTTAAGCGAGTCCCATCACCCATTGTTATTCCTATGAGACCATCAGAGATTAGTTTAGGTTGGTTCGTGAAACTTTTAAGTGTAGATATTTTAGTAATACAGCTCTAGAAAGGCTCTGTTTAAGAAAAATTGAGTTACTTTAAAAGGCGAGCGTTTGAAATTTTTTTAAAATATAAAAGACACGATCGTTAAACCGAGAAGTATTAAAAAAAATAGAATTAGAAAGTTTTTAAAAAGCCACATTCATATTTGCATATTTCAAATATTCCTTTATTTAATTTTGAACTGCAATCCTATTACTATTCGCGGAACATAATAAAAATGTTTTAATGCACTTCTTAATCAAAACAATCAAACACACATTAATCTCAACAGTAAAATATTAAATAATCCAGTTTATTAACATTAATCAAAATTCATGATCTGATTCCGGTAGTGTCTTCATTTGTTTGAAGTTCTAGTCCACGATGACTATTAAACGAAGTAGAGAAACTGCGTACAAATTATTCATTGTTCTGCTAAATTTGTGTACTAAAAACCATAGCGATACTAATGCACTTTTTAAATAATAGATACTAATAGTAATGGGGCGCTTACACCAGTAGCTCCCAGTTCACCTCCGGAGGACAATGACGTGACGATGATGGCTCCGGTAGCGCCGCCGCGCTTGAAGCACGAGGAGGCTCGTCAAGATGCGCGTCAGCGCGCACGTCTAAAGAGCGACGAGGATCTCGGTCTCAGTCCGGAGGACAGAATGAAAGAGCTGCGCATGAAACTTGCCAGACGGCAGCTCAAGTCGGAAACGGATGCTGAAATCCCGGCACCGCGACCCGCTAAGAGATGCCTCCGAAGTAGTTTCGGATTGCACAGGCCGACTGGGAAGCTACAAACGAGTAAGAGCACCGACAGTGTGACAGTGATGGCACAGCAGATGAATGGCAACGATCGCGAGGCCACAGCCAAGAGCCTGGATGAACTCCTTACCAGAGAGGACGGCCCGGTCCACAAGCGAGACAAGTCCAAGCGGTCCAAAGAGCCGGACAGGAGGAGGAGCATCATCCAGGCAGTGTCGGATTTCTTTAAGAGGAAAGACTCTCTTTCGCCTACTAGTGCCACCAAAGATACAAAGCTGTCTATGTTTCGGTTGACACCCAAATCCAAGGATAAGAGCAGGGTAAGTCACGATGCTCCGGACCAGACGCCCTGGTGATCGACGCGATGGATGCGAGCGTGTAGGTTCTTTTACTGTCTCGATACGTTGGTTCAATTTAGCTCGATGATACCTTTAATCAATTGAGTCCTGTGACAGTCACATACGAAACTCGAGAGAATACTCGCCTGTCCAGAGTTGTAAATTAAGTTATATAATTATTACGTACGTGAAATTGTGTGTGTGTTTTTTTTTTAAATTTGTAAATCTATTCACCGAAGAATTACTTTCTAATGTAATCATTGTGATAATTGTATCGCGACACATATTGAAAAACGAAGCAATATTAAAAGTTTTTCACGCGTAAATTATAAAACTTAACTTATAACTTTGCGTAATTAATATTTGGCTTCTTTTATGAATAAAGAAGTGTTGAATTCAGGTTTTGCAATGCTGAGTATGAGCTTTTTATATGTAATTACAGCTTATTGTAATTTGATATGATTATTTTGTTTAATTACGAGAGCACTATTTTCGAACGGGGACTGGGACTTGATACGAAAGAAATTTCCTAAGTAATAATAAAATAATATATTTATTATTTCTCAATCTAAACACTTGCATAAATACGTCGGGTTTGTCTGCAGTATATAGGGTAAATTAACTATTACATTAAAATAAGTAGTTAACTAAGACATTCTTAAATATTTAAAAATAAACCGTTGAAAATTTATCGTATTGATTATTCTGAGGCAACTGCCATTTCTACTTCTCAGTTCTATAAGGCTACATTCAGCGCTAATTAGAAGAGAGATAAGAAAATATTTTTCACAAAGAATTTCTATGCTGCGAAGGAAATAATATGAATATAATTAATATATTAAAACTGATAAACAGCGAAGAATATACACACAACATTATCATGGTAAAAATTAATTGAGAAACAATAAATCCGTTATATTCTTCAATTTATCTTTTAATACAAATATAAACTGCAATACCTTTCTAATTATAATTGTTTTTTAATTTTTAAATTGTAATTAATTTACAATGTTATATATTAAATTAAATAAACTATATGCTTAATCAATATATTTTTAATAGAAATTAATTATTTTAATTTCAATTATTTTGAATGAACAATTCAAACACGTAGCAATTATTTATACAGTGCATAAAATTATGAAATAATTAAACTAAATAATATTAAATGAGATAATTGAAATAATGATTGAAAGCTGATTTTATAAAAATATATATTGATAAAAAGGAACATACTGTTGTATATGCATTAGCTACGTGAAATTTTATGAATTAAATATTATCAGCATATTGATTATGTTCATATTCTAAATGAAAGAAGCTCAAAAATTTATCGTTAATTTATTTTATATGTTTAATCAAATGCGATTTAAAATTATCATAAGAAGAATAAATAAATCGAGTCGAAAGTTTCAGTATTGTTTACCACCTTAAGTTCATTTTTGACGCATTAGTTTTACACACGCTTTGCACGTAAAGTGTTGCCTTCACCAGGGTGAGTTTGTAAAATAAATATTAGATTTTATTTTTTTAACCGAAAGGGAGAATAATGCCGACATTACGTTTAACTTATTTTAACGTGTTTCAGTTATTTAAATCGTATTCGGATGTATCAGATGTAAGCAATTTATAATAAGTAGTCGTTGAACACTTTATATTTATTTGCTCCAGTATACGTCAATTCACTATTTTTAATTGCAGGTATTTTTTCGTTTAGGCCTTAATTTTGTCGTGTGTAACAAATTTGCACTATTATGCATATAATTTACACAGGAAAATTATTTGTACTTTTATAAAAAAAACTAAAACAATGAATAACATGCAAAAAATATTTTTTACTTGCATACATGTAGTGCAATTTATCCAACAATACAAATCACACGACGAAAAACTAATAACGCTTCTTTTCTTTAGTTCAATACACGTTAATGCTTTATATCTTTGATGCTTCTTATTTTGATTTTTATTTTGTGTGTGCTAAAAGTTTAATCTCGATAATACAGTAGTTGTAAATTTTTCTGATACTCGATTATGAAAAGAGTAATTTGCTCTTACTGCACCTCTTCGCATATTGTTTTACACATCTTATATTTCGCTCTTTTACTTTTTTGAATAATGAATTAAAAATGTAATTAAAGCTAAATGCATGATTTATAACTATATGGAATTTTTAATTTAATATTAAAATACATATGCGATGGTTAAAAAATGACAGTTCAATAAATACTCGAAATGAGATAATTATTTTCAAACAAAGATGCCCAATCTTAATGCACGTGAAAGAATAATCAGAAAGATTTGAATTTCGATCGCGTTATGTATTAGTTTATTTTTCAAATTTTTTATTTTTAATCTAACAACTAATTTTAGTATTTTCAATATTTAGTTGGGTTTAAACTTATTATGGCTTTGTCACTACGAAATCAAAGTTTTCAATTGCCTTATATGTCGCTGTGAATAAAAATTAAGCTTTTGTTATAATTTCACGCGATTACACATTTGTACATAGATAAGCAGAATAATAATTCACACGTGATTAATTTTTGCTTTTGCAGTGAAAAAAGCCACGATAAATCTTTAAAAACTAGTTTTAAACTTGCAAATAATCAATCTTTTCTAACTTTTACAGCTCGAAAAAATCAATTCACAGTTCAATAAAAGACCTAAGAGTGTGTGCGAAGGAATGCTGAATGTTGGTAGCTTTTTCATAGAAAGTCCACCACCTGTGCCACCACCGCCCATCAATTACACAATGCCCACAAATGTTACCGGTTCGATTTTTTGTCATTTCTCTTCCTTTTTAGCTTATGATATCATTCTACACTTATTATTTATAACTTACTTTTTTTCATATCCATTCAATATTTTAGAATTTACTTCACAAAATATCAGCTTTTTTCAATTTAGAAAAATACCAGTATCTTACAAATTGTCTTTTAATCGAGTCATTTTTCATTCTTGCTCAAATCTAGCCTAGCAAAATTCGCATTTAGTAATTTGTAATTTATTATTTTTTACAAACTATTTCAAGATACTCGGTAGAAAAGCGCTCAGTCTGGTTACTGATTTGTCAGTTGCTTTAGCGCGTTTAATTTAAATATTATTTTACACTCATTTAAAAAAAAAAAAAAAAATCATTAACCAGTTGACGTTATCGAGTTAATTGTCCATCTCCACGAATAACTGTAGCTTGGAAAATTTATTTGCTCGAACAGATGAAAGTTTATCTGAAGATGATTCGAAAACGACGGCGCTGTCGAGTTCGCAATTGAACAAAAATTTAAACGTAGTCGACGGCTCGTGCAATAGCATTCCACGAAAAGCGAAAACTGCGAAACGCATCGCAAGGCAAGCACAATTGAAAAGGTGCGCAGTCATTCGTTTTTGTCCGAAAATTTATTAGAATATTTATGGTTGCAATGACTTTTATTTTTAATTTTCGATGTATTTAGGTTACGAATGGCTCAGGAAATACAAAGAAAACTAGAAGAGACTGAAGTTAAACAAAGAGAATTAGAGAGCAGAGGCGTCAGCGTCGAAAAAGCGTTGAGGGGGGAAGGAGGTAAATTTTTAAAAATCTCTGAGCTAATTTTAATTTTGGCTCTTTTCAATTTATATTTTTTAAAATGTCACGTTTTAATTAAATACTACTATTTTTTTAATTTTATAAACCTTTTAAAGTTTAAAACATCATAAATAATATGTTTGCGTATCGAAAATAACAACAATAATCACTTAACAAAATGTAATTTTAATTTTTTTTAAATTATTCAAAATTGTTTTTGTCAATTTACTAGAAAGACATTTTATAGAGATATGCAATATAAAAAATTTCACATACTCGTATTAAGAGATTCATTATTCAAATATTTAAAGATTTATCATTTTATAATAATGACGAAAACAGGTGGACAAATTACCGCACATTATCCTAATAATTTTGTTGTTTGTATTTAGAATGTTCCGATCGAGAAGAGGCCGATTTATTAAGGGAATGGTTTGATTTAATGCGAGAAAGAACAGAACTTCGCAGATACGAAAAGGAATTGCTGGTAAGAGCACAAGAAGTTCAACTCGAGGATCGACATGACAGGTTGCAACAAGAGCTTCGCGAAAGATTAGCAGATGATGGTTAGTACAATATAGTAATGTGACGCCAATATGCTTAACAATTAATTATTTCATAATATGCAGTTGGGACAGTATTTACTTTCATTGTTGCAAATCGAATATTTATAAATTAAATTTCTGTAAGGAATTTCGTCAGGAATTGAATTAGTTTTAAAGCAAGTTTGAATATCTTATATTATCCAAATAGAGATTAGAGTCATTCGCATATTTTAGTAATACAATAGATTTATTTAGAACCATACTAGTCTTAAATGCGTATTAACTTTTTTAAAGAAATTAACGTTTACTTAGATTTATTACAAAATATCATAAGATCATCGACGAAAACGTGTATATGAAAATATCACGTTGTTCGCATATTTAATATTTAAGACAAATTTCGCTTTTCCAGATGACAAGAAAACGAGTGCCGATGTGAAGAAAGAAGGGGAGATTCTAACGGAAATGTTAGAAATCGTAGCTAAACGCGACTCGCTAATAGCCCTTTTAGAAGAGGAGCGACAAAGGTGGCGTAAACCCTCGTGCCCGACACTCATTGCACCTACGATAGATGCGAATTCTTTGAGAGATGAGGATTCGCATATCTCTTACACCTACATTTTATTGGCTATTTTAATCGCATACTTGCTGTCCTTCTATCTAACGGAATTCCTTATCTCATTTCACAAGGATTCTTTTCTTTCCTTTGCCTAACGCAGAACAATCGCTTTAAAGTATCAGATATTTATTTTACAGAAAAAGATACTATTTTATATTTTTTTATTAATTTATTTTCCATGGAATTGTATTAAAATTAAAATCGAATTCGGGAATCGTTTATTTTTTTTTAATTACTTCTTTGAACGATGTTTCAAACAAAACGTTGAGTAAAGAAGCATTTTGATTTTCAAATACAAAAAGTTGCGTATCTTTTTCTTAGATAAAGATGATATATTTTCTGGCACTTTGCATGCCACGCTTATCTCTATCACAAGACTTCAACATTCCTGCATGGCTTCGATTTTTCATTATTTACGTTGGCAGCATAATATTTTTACTTATTTTATTTGAAACCTCAGGATTGGAATAAAATTTGTACACTTTTAAAGAACATTATGATGTATTTTTTATACATTATAACGTAAGACCTATAGTGCACTTTTTTATAAAAAAAGAGATGGGTTGCGGCTGTTTAATAATTTGCATGTTATTATGCAAGTGCATGTTAAATGTATAAAATTCTAAAGAACATTGTTGAAAAATAAGTATCAAAATAACTTACTCTCTATGCCATTAGTGCGATTTTATTATTATCATAAAATCTTAAATTAAGAAAATATATATATATATACGAATTAAATCTATTATTAGGACCTTGCCAGAAATATTTTTTGATGGAAATATTAAAATTATAAGCAATAAGCAAAATTATATAAGACTGTTAAAACATTTTAAAAATATATTTTTATCTTAACTAATATTCAAGGGTATGTATACGTGAGCATCAATACTACCATTGATTGTTGTAGTCTCTCCTTACTTTATATAAATTCTAGATTGCTTAGTGTTAATTTTTTATTAAAAAATAATTTGAAGAAAGTTTATTTAACGTTATAAAATAAAAAAACTGCTAATTTTAAATATAACGATATTTTTAATATAAGAGTTACAAATTTTGTTTAAAATGCAAGTATTGCTTTTTGCACTGTAATTGACATTGGAAAAAAAATGATTTGAACTATTGAATCATGTCGACTATTTATACTTTGTAAAATATTAACGAAACAATTAATTTTAGTATAAACAATTTCGACGTAGAAATATTAAGTATAATTATGTTATTAGGTTTTTGATAAAAATATATATACTCTTCTCGATAAAATAAACAGAATGTGTATAATAAAGGAGAGGGAAAAATTATTGAAAAATCATTGTTTATGCGCGAGAACTCATAGTACATCTGCTTTGTGTTAATTCATAACTATCGAAACATAATACCCATGCATCAGAAACACTCACATGTCAGTGTCTTTTTGAAGTATCAATAGAAAGGTGTCCTTGAGTACATAAAAAATACGTTACGGGCAGAGGGTATTAGGGAATACGCACGGCTTCGCTTACTTTTGCACCTCTGCACAGTGCAATTGAGAGACTATATTTTACTGGTAAGCCTGTGCTTATCGCTAATGAATAAATCTTCTAATAGTTAAAATACAAAATTAATTAAGAAACGTAATTTGTTACTAAGAGTAAGTTAATATATTGAAAAGACTATTTTTAGAGTTTTCGGGGAAATTTTTGCTTAAAACTAAGAATTTTTATTTCTATTTATAAAGAATATAATTAAACAATGTAATTACGATTTGTAGATTACCTTTAAATATTAAACGCAATTATACGATTTTATATTTCCAGTTGATGGCGATTTAATTAGTTCTAAAATCTTAACTTTTCTGGCTTTGAGTTTTAAATGATTTTTTACATGTATGTATCGGTGAAATTCGCAACGAATAGAAAATGTTTAATCAAATTTTTTATCCAAAAGAACAAGTTCATTTACATGTACTGTAAAAGAATTAAATCCAAGCAACATCTTAAATTTAATAACGAACGTTTTAACACTTAAATTATTATAATAGTAAGATAATTTTGATTATTTTAACATAAGTTATAATTCTTAATTTTCAGAATGATTTCCCCCGAGTGCGAGTAGCTCAGTATTTATTTTCAATAAATAAATGTGATATGTTTTAATTCCTCTGATTAAAATTTACATATATTATATATTATGTGTTCTCGCATTCTGCAATTTCATGTTTTAAACGCTTTTATTACTTTTTTCTCACGATTCTTTTATTTTTGTTTGTTTGATTGAAAAAGCTTAAATTTAAAAATACGATAGTTACAAATATTTAACTATCGCGTGTTAATGTCTCTTTTAACGATTATTCCGATGTTTCAGGTATCAAGACGAAGATCGAGATCTCGAAGTGCAAATGCTCTCTAAAGATATAAGATTTACATCTGTTAATAAGCGTGGTTCCAAGTATTCCGTTTAGTATTTTAAGCAGTATTGCCAATAAAATCGCAGCGTATGTTCGCACGTCTTCGTCATTATAATTTACGAATAGAAGACTGGAATTGATTTAAGGATGAAGAAAAAATCAAGTTAATTTTATTGTTGGCTTTCAATTTTATTTAACCAGAAACAATGAACAATTATACGCGCAGCAATTTTATATCCCTTTTGTTCTGCAATATAAATAATCCACGTACCCAATTTTAAGGATATTGCTCAAATGGATAGTAGACTATAAACGAAAGCTGGTTTAGTTACGATAATGTGTTAATAAATGTTACTGAAAAATGGTACTACGAATAATGCCATTGGTAAATAACAAAATCAAATAGTGTTCTCGATGATCGAATTTAGAGATTGAATGTTCACATATTTAAAATAAATTTCATCTTAATAGAAACATAAATATTCTATATCGTATGATTTATAGTATGTAAGGGTAAAAAACAAGTATAAGAATTAAAAAAAGAGAATAAATATTTTTGATGGATGACGTATGGAAATGAATACAAAAGCGTGATATGTATATTCTGTGAATTAATAAAGCAAAAAAGTCTATTTTTATGTTTGCAAAGGAAGAGACTGGTATAGTTATTTTAAAAATAACAAAAGATATTGATTGTTGTAAGGTATAATTAACTAAGTCCACTGTATAGTCAATTTTTTACGAAAACCGTAGTTGCAACAAATGAAATAAAAATTATGAATTATCAGTTCTGATTATAAAAACGAAATCGTGTGTTTGAAAATGAAATTTTTATTTCTCAAAATATTGAGAAGAAACGTTGGTTTAAATGTTAAAACATTATCACTATTAGAGATTTATTGTATTAAAAACCAAGTTAAAATATAAGACTTGATTGATAAATAATAAAATAGTTTTTTAAAAAATGCATTTTAAATTATAAAAAAATCTCGAATATTACAGATTGATAAGGCATTTTTAACCTCAAGAAAAGCTATATTTACACGCATAAAAAATTTATATATCAGCTTCTACGTTATATCATCATGATCCAATACTTACTTTAAACTAACTTTCTTCTGAATCATCAATGAAATTTTAATATAATGAAACGAATGTACACGCCGCCATATCTTTTTGTATGAATTCGTAGTTAAATTTAAATTGAAGCAGTGATATCTGGATTTTTAGCGACACGAACTGTGCAGGCACATAATCCGTTGAATGCCAATGAATTTAATGAAATGAAATCAATTATCCGCAACTGTGCTAAATAATGATAATTTACAATGCTCTTTGAGAAAAAAGTATCGAGCTTCGCTAAACTTTAACGTGAATTCTTATGCCGAGGGTATTTTCTGCTTACTAAAAGTAACGTACCTAATAAATAATCATTCGGTGTAATAACTTACGTTAAAACTTTGATATTTTTTTCTCTCAAGATAGCATATTATCAAGTGTAATAATCTTTAAGTTTTATTTTTGTTTGAACAGGCGATTATAAAGAAGTGCGTTTGAATAAGTAACTCAATAATGTGAAATTAAAAAAATCTGTTTTCGTTACAACGAACGACATCGTATCGTCTCGTAATATTGTAATTTATAAATAATTAAACCTAGTCGAACGAATAAAAGTCACAATAGTTTTTCTTTCATGGAATAATAAAATAATATTATTTTCAGCCCAACAAAAGTAAATATAAAATTAATGAACAGAGATTCTAGGTAATATTTATATTAACAACGTTAGAATGATTATTAGAAAACTTCAATTTTTATTAATATAATGGGCATACATATGTACATATTTATATATGATTTACAGTAATTAAATGATAAATATATATGATTTGTACAGACGTAAAAGTAAACAGTCACGATTTAGTTCTAAGGTCCCTACACTTTGAACATGACTGCATGTAACTGTAAGACTATTAACATGACGAAAATAGCCAAACGTTTTACTTATGTTGCCTACCACTGCGCTAATTTTTAATAAATGCTTTTATATGAAAATATCTAGTATGTCGTTCAATTTTCTTTACCCTACTATTTTTATTTCCTGCATTATACGTATATATACATACTATTTATAGATACAATTCATCAATATCTGTATTAATACAAAGTAAAAAAAATATACGTTTCTTCTCAAAAAGTCCCACTATAATACAACATGGTTCTATGTAACTGCGACCTTGTGTATGCATTTGATATTGTTGTTGTGTAATATGAATTATTCAGGTGAAAATATTTGTTATAAATTTGAAAAATTGAAAAGTAATAAATAATTTTAATCTTGTAAATATTATTTGTAGAAATAAATGAAAAAAATCGTTTTTCGTGATATGTGATTTTTTTTATTAATAATTAATTTAATATATTAAATTTGACACTTATTTTAATATTTTTTTATTGTCTACAAAGTGCTAAATTTTTTTCTTTGCAATCTACTTTTAAAAAATAAATCCAATAAAACTTTTTATTTGAGCTTTTTATGGTTTGTATGGTACAATTTTAATTTATTTACAATATCGTCATTAGTATATTTACGATATTGTATTGTGAAATATTTACAATATTTGTTCTCTATTATTGAATAATAGAACTTTTTAATAAAAGAATTTGAAAAATATATTGTTTTCTTTTACATTCACGATTATCAATGGATTTAATAAAAAATATGCTCGTATGCATTTATGTGAAAACAAATATTTTAAATTAGAAAATGTTCATAATATCAATTCATGTTTCATGTCTCGCCAGTGATTTTATTTAAACTGAATTTGCAATTGAATGTATTATTATAAAAGAAATTATGAATACGATTGATGTAGGATAATAACAAAATTCACTAAATTCAATAATTGATCAATTGACAATTGTGTATTTTGTTAAAAAATGCATTATTTGTAAAGAAATAATTTATTAATGTAAAAGTATGATGAATCTAGAAATGGTGTTTCATAAATATTAAGGACATATTTTTTGATTATATTTTCAAATATTTACATCTTATATACAAAAATATGTTATATACAATAATTAAATTCGTACCGAATATTACATACCAAAATAAAACAGTTCTAATCTATTTTAGTTTCTACTTTTTTAATATGGTTTTCGTTCGTACGAATAGTTTTCGATACGTTTTTTATTCTTTTGCTGATCAAATACTTCTCTATTCTTCTGAAGGGACCCTCTATGCTGATTGCAACCAATAGAGCCATGATATAAGAAAATATCAAATCTGGTATAAAATCCCACAGCTGTGAAATTAAATTTTGTATTCGTCATTGGAAAGATTTACATATGACGTATTTGGTATAAGCAATATCTTTAAACTTCTTGATTTTCAAGGTTTATTGCACAAATTCATATTTGAAATACTGAAAGTCTATTAATACGGGTAAAAGTAATATTATTTAAAAAAAATTAATTCAATATTAAATTATTTTTTAGTAGGAAATAACTTTGCTGTAATTATGAAATATTTAATGTATCGACAACCAGAACTTTTTACAGCGTAAACAAAAACTTGTTTTTAAATATTATAATAATAATAAGCTTATAATTTTTAATAAAAATATAAATCGATTTAATAACAATCTTTCAAATATAAAAATAGAGCAGCGATATTTAGTGGTCGTAGCGATAACCGAGACAATTAAACATTAACATCGATAAAAGTTCTTTGATAGTTTATTACTATTTATCTATGAATTCGTGTAAATGACGTAAAATGAAGATTTTTAGAGGAATTGTTATAATTACCTTCGTATTATAAGTCTAAGAAAATCAATTTTTTAATAATATTTACCACATTACGCAAACCGAAAGTCCTTGCATTTCTTATCGTGGCGATGTCATAGGATTGAATGATATTATGCGTAAGAAACATACCGTAAGTTAAACGAGCAAATGGCTGTACCCAACCTGGCGTCAAAATATTATAATGTCGATCTATTAAAATAAAAAATAAATAACTTTAGAAACTTCAACCTTTAATTTTTAGCTTGATTTGAAACATTTTTGTACGTATTCGATCAGTAAGCTTTCATAAACTTTTTTATATTTCGAATTTAACAATATGGTTTTTTGATATTTTGTAAAAATATATCAAACATAAACAACCATGAGCTGTTCAATTAAGATAATATTTTATTTAAAACAGCTTACTTGCTATTGCGTATTAAAGTGTTTTAAATCAAGTTGACATGTGTTTACTATAAAACATTTAAATCTCAATAATTTATGATTATTTTTTACTGAAAATGATAAGTTCCATTATTTTCCTCCAATAAAAAAGTAATACACAATTATTTTCTTCTCAAAAACTGGTTTAACTATACCAAATGAATAAAACGATTAAGCAAGTCAAATGTGCACATTCATTGTATACATGATATATAAAATCATCATCAATTTTAATTTCAACACGCGGCATAGCTATTACTGATGTTATTCGTTAATTAATACATAGAATATAAAAATTTAATTATCATAAATAATCTTAGAGAAGAAATTTAAAAAACTTATTTCTATTTCTTTTCCCTGCTACTCTTTATTTATTTCTTGCGTTCCGTTTCAAAGTATAAAAGAAATATATAAAGTTTTAGTTTTACATTCTGTATTTATATATTTCTGGCATTTGAAGAAAAAAACTAAAATTGAAATAAAAACTAATACTACTGAGTTTGTTTTAAGTTCAGTGTACAATCGCATTCAAAAGTGATGAACAAGTGCAAAAAAATTTTCTAAAACAAAACAAGATCAGATACCCTTTTTCAAATATATTTTTCATATTACAAATATATATTATGTTTGAAGAAAAAATAGTTCATAATTTTTAAAGTTATTCTTTAATGTAATTTTTAGACTTTTTTAAGCATAATACATAACAATTTGTTATTCCAAAAATGATAAATTATCGAATTTTTGTCGTAAAGGCAATTTTTGGGAATTTTAGGTTTTTTATATTATTATTATTATTATTATTATGAAATCTTTTAAGAATGTAAATTTGGTAGCTGGGATAGGTTAAGACATATTCTACAATTTAAGTTCAAATATTTGATTAAGTGCTTTTGTAACCTTATATAGCTAACATTAAGAAATTGCTGGCTTATATTGATTGCTAAAGAGACAAACGTCAAGTGGGTCAATGAAAAATAAAAAAAAAAAAAAAAATAACTAAGCACGTGTAAATTAGAGCATAAACTTATTGTCGAACGTTCTATTGGAAGAATTAATTTTAAATTAAGGGAAGTGAAACGAATCGGCTACTATCAATATTTTACTACATTGCTGTACCTCAATGATGGCACATAATGATGCTTGTGAAGTTTTATGCAACCACGAGTTTTGTAATCAAACACGTGCGTACGTATGTAAATAAATATGAAAATTACCTGAAGAATATAACGAAAGCAACAAAGTATATAGATTGCACCATTAGAGATAAATTTCAATACGAAACGGGTGCTGATGCTATTGGTACATTTACTGCTACTTGTCAGCTGTCCATTCAGTGAATGTAATTCGTTGTAAAATTTTTAGAGGAACTTTGAATTAACCTTGAGTCGTCCCTTTAAATTGCTTAAGAAATAAATCATGCTCAAAAAATATTTCATTCTTGTTTTCTTTTCAATAATTTTTAAATGTGTAACGGCTACAAGGTTTCTTAATTCATTAAAAATCGATTAAAAATTCGATTCTTTTACGGTCATTTTTAATATATCGTTTTAACCATATATTTTTTAACTAACTTAAACGTGTAATATTTGTTTGTTTATAATATATTTTAGAATGAAAATCGATAAATGTGCAATATTTTATTAAAAAAATTGGAGTTAGGATTAAATAAACCATGAGATTAAGGAAACTCAATCTCATGATATACTTATTGTTATCACGAGATTATATGTATGTTATACTAATTTTTTTCTCGTCTTAAATTTTAATATTTTACCGTTGCATTAATTTTCATGGAAAATGTTCACACTTTCGTTTCTACACAACAGTTGGAAATGAAAATACGAAGCATCAGATTTTTTAACCAGTGTTTCAAGTTTTTACGAACTTATGCTTGTATTTCAGATGCTTCATTGGTAAATTTATAAATTTTGGACGAAGAGCAACATTACCTAATCCATCACCCAGCGTAATCAGCAGGACAATGGAGCAAAAGCTTAAGGCGAAGGCACCTCGATGCAAACTAGCGTATAGCGCTGCCTCAAGTGCTGAAGGTTTTAAATTCGGATTCAAGTACTGGAAGCCCAGCGACTGTGAGGTAATACCCAGCGCAAGCACCAGCAGCAGGAATAAACTCTGAGACCATTTCTGTAATTTTTAGAACATTATTACAGGGATTGATATTTCAATAATAACTACGATATTGCGCGAAATACCGATATCTCTCAAATTAATGTCACAGCATTTCAAATTAAATAAAAAACAATTATAACATTGTACGGTAAATGCGTTAAAAAACATTTCCTTTCTTGCGATATTAATAATCGGTACAAAGAGTCATCTTCGCGATAAACAATTTTAGATAAACTTTATTTAATTATATTAATAAACTGAAAAAGCTTCTCGTATGCCTTATACGTCAGCCTTTTAATTATGAAGTTAGCTGATCATAATTTGAGCTGCACTTAATGAAAATACTACCATAGTCATAAATATTTTTTTATTTGTCAAACGAAATTGATACGATTTTGCACGTAACATTGAGTTTATGCAATATTATTCACACAAACTTTAGTCCATAATAATTAACTTGATGAAAAATACATCGTATATATTTTTGGTGCAATTTAATAATCGAACTATGGATATAATGTAGCTTAGAGTTTCTTGACGGTCAACCCGATTAGTTATTCAATTATATGCGATCAAGATATTTATTTATACGTAAAATACAAATGTTCAATATATCGCGATTTGGATATTAATCTGATGAGCTCGGGAGTAAATAATTCGTTTTTGTATAAAATACTGCAGTGCAGTAATATACCCATTAAACTTAATAAATTGTTTTTTTATAAACCTTGGAGATTCGCCAAGAAGTATTTTCATAGTCGTATATAATGGTGCCAGCAATCACTCCTATCAAATAGGCAGTCAGGCGCATATACGGTTTTACATAGTAATTGCGGAAGTAAGCGTCCGAACTCAGTTTAGTTAAGCTGTTAAAGTAAAAGTTTTTAATTCTGATTATATACATGGTTAAACTTGAAATAATCCTGTTTGATAAAACATCTTATTTTTTGAAACGTTCAAAAGAATTATAGGTAAAAATTAATTAAGAAAAATAAGATGATTTACTTAATCTATCTATTTAAATAGAATACTTTGACACGAGAAATCAGAAGCAAACTAAAAAAATTTTTATAACTTATAAATACATTTGATTAAATTAAACTTAATTACAAAAGTAAACAATAATATTCTATTTTGAATAATAAATCGTATTTTTGATAATTTAACTTTTCAAACTTTAACGTACATTATTAAACATAATTTAGATATTAAAACAAATAATGCAATAGTCATCGAAAATGTGAGCAACAACATTTTACGTTTTAACCTTCACAATAATTATTCTTATTTTTAGAATTTTATTTGAAATTTAACGATGATCATTATGATTTAATTCCAATTAATACGTCGATAAAAATATTATAAAACTGAATTGCATTATTAATAAGTAATTTTCATACTTATTGAGTTTTGAAAATAATATGCATAGCTATAAGTACAACTGCTCCTAAACTATTGTATAGTTTAAATACTCATTGCGAAAAAGTTCAAGTTTCACCTAATGTACTCCAATATTTGCTAAGGGATGAAACTTACTAAGGATAACCGATGAACATCGGCTGTATTCGATGGACGTAGGTAACGTAGAAAGGTCCCATTATGCTAAAGAAGGTTGCCGCTCCCAGTATCGAATAACCAACCCTTCTTGGCAACTTCCAGAATGCGAAAACGAGTAAAATGCTGAGCACGTAGCAATGGAAGTCGACCGATAAGTACCATGACTGGAATATGCACTATAAAATCACAATAGCATGTAGGATGTACAGTCCACGCCGTGTCGATAATAAAGAATTCAACATTAATTAAATTAATCTAACGTTTACTTCTTAGCTATGTAGTTGAATCATTTGTTATCGATATTAGTACGCGTTGCAGATGTTATGTATCTATTCATCCCCAAATTATTAACGACGGTTTAGTCTATATCACTAGAGCATCCTAGATATTTAGTAAAAGTAAAATTATATGCCATTACATAAAAAATTGAGAATATCTATTCTCAGTTGTATTTAACTTATTTGAACAGTAACTTAAAACTCGATATAATACTTTCCTTAAAAGTATATGATTGTATTACAAAGAATAATTATGTTTTGACTTTTCATACGCGTACCGCATACTGTCGCAACATTTATTATTATTATTATATTACTCAAAATGGACATACAAAGCCTAGTGAAGTGAATGAAGCGATGTTATCTTGTACAAGAAAATTTGGTTATTTCTGTAATTCACGATAGCGTGTAATAAAAGGGGATAAAAAAGTTGTTTTGCACATTTTATAAACAAATGTTAATTCAATACTTAAGTTTTACATTAACGCATATCATGGAAAAATCATTAAATATAAATTTTTATAGTTTATGTTTCAAATCATCGATTTGATGTAAAGTAGTGTTTTTGAGAATTGAAAATTCTTACCAATCGGTCCATTGCTATATAATTATTGAGATATAAGAGATTCGCCCACCAAGTTGATGCACAATTTTCTGCCTCGTCAACAATTTTTGATCGCCATTGTGGACCAGAACCCAAATGCGGAAAAAGGTATACATGGAAGAAAATAAGAAGAGCGTAAGCAGGTGTGAACCTGTAATAAAATATAAGTAAATTAAGTTTTGATTGTACGAATGGATATAAGCTATTAGAATCACATAATTGCATAAAAGTAATAGATTAATTTATATTTAATTTTTTAATGAAGTTCTTTTACGAACCTCGAATGTCGTTATAAAGAATTTCTTTCCCTTAAGTATTCAATTCTAACAAGCAAAATGTTAATATATAAAATTGTTCGTGTGCGTTTTTATTTGTAGAATAGTACCTTAAAAAACGAATAAAGGTGAGACCAAAAAAGTTCATTTTCTTTGTTGCGTCAAATTGTTTTAAAAAACCATAACAAGTTAAAAGACCTCCAATGGCAAAGAAACCATCGACGATAATTGATCCATTATGCAATATAACCATGGATGGGATAAGATAAGTCTGTAAAAAAAATAATTGCCAAAACCAAATATTATTAATTATGATTTTTGATTATAGTTGAATATAGTTGTTATATAATATTTTACTTTCAAATGCTTAATCGAATGTAAGAGTTGTTTATTAACGAATGCAATTTTTGAATTTATACGTGATTTGGTTTAAGTCCAAAATAAAATTTCTACTAAAAGTGAAGAAATTTAAACAAAACGAATCAAGTGAAGTTTATCTAATTTTATTAAATTTTTAATAAGATTTTTACTAAATTCATTATCATGCTGCTTTTAAGAGGCTTCTTAATTAGAGTAGATAAATTCGTAATTACCTTTACTCGTCAACTACTTTATTTGCATTCATCTAATCAAACATTGCATGTTATCGCCCTAACGTCAAATATTCTTCGAAAATAAAAAAATTGGGGCATTTTAACCGCTATACTCGATACCATCTGTATATTATTCTATAAATTTATAAAGCTTTTTAATATATAATTAAATTCACTTCATGTACATTATTTATCATTTTAAAATGGCTAAAAAAAAAAATCAACACAATGTTTACATTTGTAAATATACTTTGATCAGATCACATCGATAATGATTTCATTAGACGAAGATAGACATGTCAAGTAGTCCGAATTTTGTAATTTAAATTGAACGATGCTTAATAATAAGCAATCAAAGTAATAAGGTACTTGTTTATGTATGCGTCACTCGTTTTTCAAATAAGTATAGTTAAAATATAAACATCTGGCCCCAATTAAAATAAAAGAATCCATGAAATTAATTATTTCTCGCAAGTATAAGGAACAAAAAACCAATGTAATCAATACAGCTCAACTGGTAGTGTACGAATTTTCGAATTCGATATTGGCAGTTTTAAAATGTGTACCTTCGCCAGCGCTAAGCTACAGGCGAAACTGACATTGTTAAAAATTGCAAAATTGCAAAATCTCACCTTCTCGAGTTCGTATTTGTTGGCGACGGTGTTTAAGTAATACTGCATCATCCTGTGACCGAATATCACAAAGAACATAGTATAGGCTCGCATGAAGTGAATTGTGTCGAAGCCGCGATGTTTGTAGCTCACCTCGAAGATGGTCCGCAGATTGCGCTTTGCGGAAAAGCAAAGCAGCAGCTGTAAGTTTCGCGACTTGACTGCTTTTTCCTCGTCCGTTCTCAAGGTGCTGTCGTACATACTAGCCACAACGACGAGGGCAAATATAGCGAATAGCACGGCGCTGCAATATCAGGATTATTATTCAGATCGTCGTTTTTCGGATGTTGGCTTTGCTTAAGTAAGATGCTTTTCAATTGATAGACTAGAAGTTTTAGAACAATGAACGTCCCAACACCTGTTAATGCAGCAATAACGCATGCGTAGCAATATAAATATCTTGAATTTTTAATGATTTAATGTCTCTTATTCTGTAAATTACAATGACATTTGTTATCGTTTTTTACATTTACAATTTTTTCACGTTTACATAGACCACCGATTGCTCAGTGGGATTTTTCTACATCGCGCTGCAAATAATCTCGAAAAGCCTTACACGACGAGTTTTCATATTTAAATAATCACGTTTAAAATACTGACCAATAAACGATGGCACCTGTTGAGAAGGGCAATTCTTCGTGACGAGTCTGACACTTGTTCTCATCCACACTCACTCTGACAACGATATTGTTTTCGGCGCTAAAGTCGTTGTATGGGCCCTGCAAAGCTTTTTCTACGTCGTTTGCACTACAAGCAGCGGGTACGCATAGGGCCATTTGAAGCAAATAGCGCCGCGTGCGTCTGAAATCTCCCTTTTCCTATCAAAAACATAAATTAATAACGACTGTCAGCATAAAACAATTTTGACAATAGTCGTAAATTTACGATGCAAATTTTTCAAAATTTAACTTTGTTAACTTGCATTTATTTTTATGTTTTGCTAAATATTTTCTTTTACAATGAAAAGTTAGTATGATTAAAATACGCTGTGCAATTTCTTTTAAAAATGTTTTTCTTTAAATACCATAACAAATTTTTCGTAGCACCGTTACTTTTTAAATTAACATTCATATTTATAGTATAATAGTTTAAAGTAAAATTAAAATAAAATTATGTTTTAATCATAATTGAAACGATAGTTTATATATGAAACCATAAACTGGATGTATACGTATACCAAGACTAATTAGCTAAAGAATAATTTTAATTCTGTATAATTGTCGAGGTATGCAAAAGATAATGAATGCAAATTAATTCGAAGCCTATCCATATCATTGCTCTAAATTTGTTTTAATACGCAAAATCATTATAGAAGGGCATTAGACAATGAATTTGAAAAATATCCGAAAATATTCTACGAATTCAGCTGCATTTATAAGAAATACATTTTACATTTTTATTGAATTTTGGAGTGCGGGAAATTCGGAATTGTGCGAATTAAGTAAATAAACATTTCTAGAGAAAAACTTACTCGGATAACCTCCCAAATAGAATCATTTGGATTAAAGTCCAAATCAAGATTGCCATGGAAATTTGTCGGAGTGACTCGTTGCTCGTACTTGAAATCCACGAGACAATATCTGCCCCGAATGTCCTCGGTGTCAATTTGATTTTCTCGTCTCCTAAATGTTTTCGCCTCAATTCTATAGCATTGGTCGAAGCTGCCTAAATGCACAGTCTGGCCGTCGACTATTCCGTACGGATATTTGGCGGACGCATCGAACACTACGGACATTAGTTCATTGATGAGTTGAAATATTTGATCGTTTCGAGCATTTTAATACCGTTGATTTATGACGCAGAGAAACCCGACTTTTTTTTAATTTTTATAAATTCATTTTTTATTCGTTGCAGAATAAAAATGTCCTTGACATTTTTTTCATATTGCTCGTATTTTAATAGTTTCATTACTACAATAAAATTGTGTCTTACCACGATGTATATAGTATAGAAATATAACAAAAAGGTAAGTTTATATATTAATAAATGCATCTATAATGTATGTTATTTTAATCCTTGTAGCTAATGTGTTTGTTTACACAGTAATGCTTAATAAATTTCTAAATCTATATTTAGATTCTAAATATAAATTTCTAAATGAATGTTTACTTTATTGAAAGTTAATTACTAAATAATCACTGATTTATGCACTGAATCGGGTTTTCTAATTCTGACATAAACAAGTTTTTAAACACAGGCTGCGTTATTTTTGAAAATACAAGAATTTAAATTTCATAATTCACACATCGCACTTAATGATCTTGCCAGACGTGTTGTATTTTTTGTATATCGTTTCCACTTAACGAGCATAAATTCATATAATAGCATTCGCTCTTATTAAAAAAGGCAATAGTAATAAAAGACATTAACTTCATTATGAACAGAATGTGGTACATCATTTTGTGTAGAAGAGAAAAGCAAATCAAAGAAAGCAATTTATAAATGCAACATGTATTAATTTAACTAAAATTTGACATTTTTCAACTTACAGTAAAAAGTTGATCTTTCAGTTCAATAACAATTCCAGAGTTTAATTGTAGTAATTATAAGATAATTATCATTAAAGAATTGAAAATTTATATAAAATTTAACAATACTCGTATAAATATTCATAGAAGCTCAAAACTTGTATTTAAATATAAATATACACGAAGGCAGATAATCTTTTTTCAAGGTCGTATAAATTTCTTTTTTATGAATTCCTTTTATCAGACTACAACCTATACTTTTTCAGAACTTATAGTAGAAAAAAATCAAAAAACTTTCTGGGTCTATACAAGATGAATTAGTATATATATATATATATGTAAATATTTTTCTGTGTAATCAATTACATAAGCAGCACATTGACCTTCATATGAGATTTTTTCAAAAGAGAGATTATGATTGAACCCAGAGTCTGAGATGACTTGACCAACTAATGATTTGACTCATGAATTACGATCGTGAGCTTGAGATTACCAAATGATAAAGATAGTAAAAGAAATTAATATTGAAACACGAAAAAAAGTAAAGTTCCTTTTATTTGGTACCAGTGCACATATTTAATAACAGATCAAAATATAATATTCATTAAATTTAGTTTATCAGTAAAATAATAAATTATAATATATATAATAAATCAGTAAATTAATTCAATTATTCTTTATATTAATAATGTAAGACAATAAATTAATTATTAATTTATTTTTAATTATTAAAATTAATTTTGATAATTTAATTTTATAATTTTTTGTATAAAATTTATTTGAATAAAACGTAATAAGCAAATAAAAACTTTATATTTATATATACTTTATATGTAAAGAACTAATTTTGAATTTCTTAACTCTTCAAAACTCTTAAATATTTGTTACCGAAATTTTTTTTATAAGATCTAAAAATAAAAAGTTTATGTTACTTTATTTTATCCTGTAAAATCTAATTTATTTAATTTATGAATGTTTTTTATTTATACTAGAGAATCCTTGTGTTAATAATAGAAATATTTCTTCGAAGTTTATTCAAATTGATTCTAGCTATATGCAAATTGTGCAAATTATCGAATGAGATTTTTCAAATTGCTGACCGTTAGATACTTTGATAAAGTGAGATTAAAATAATAATTGATTTTGGTTAAAAAACTATATCAATACTTAGATTAACGCGCAGTTAAAATTTCTTATCTACAATACATCATTTACAATTAATACCATTTAATATACGCAATTCCTTATAGAAATAAAAGTAATCAGCTTATCAAAAACATAATGAAAAAAAATTACTATCTTTAAAAAACTATACATAATTTATACTTAAGACTGATATCGTAAAGTATGATAAATAAAATATTGAAAAAGTAAATAATCATAATTGATAAAGTATTGAAAAAAGTATTATTCGATAAATGTTTTACAAATGTAAAAAGTTAAGTGCATATCTGTTGTATCCAATTAGTGATTATTATAAAATATTATAAGCATAAAAATTAGGCGGCTGCTTTGATATATTAATGATATTGTGTATATATGTTTTCTTTACATTGTTACACTTAAAATTAATCATTCGTTATTAAAAAATGATTATATTAAATATCTAATGCGATTTAAATACATTATTTTAATGAGTAATCATTTATTAATTAACATAAAAAAATATATAAATTATCAAAAATATATAATAAATAATTAATAAAATATATATTTTAGTTATGTTTTTCAAATTTATTATTACATTTGTCAAATTTACACTGAAGTTTTTTGTAATAATAAATATTTATGAAGAAGTATAATATTCTAATAAAATATTAAAGGAATAAAATAGCTTCCAAAATGTATAATAACATCTAAATTTCTTTATGTGGTAACGAGATAACGATTAAAATGTTTTCTAGAAATATTAACGTTATCTCGTAAGATACTATTGATGAACTGGAATTTTGTAATCATTATAGAACCTTCATCTCGTCGGACCTTAGTATTATGATTCTGTTTTGTGATATATTCGGTTTTAATTTTTTAGATATGCAAGAAAAATATCTTAAATGATCTCTGTATAAATCGTGCATTTACAGACGTACAACACATGAGAATAAATAAAAAAATGTAAATAAATGTAAATTATTTTACTAACCACATCGACATTTTAAAAAAATCTATATTTATTATTAATAACTAACTCAAAAGTACAATATATTTTTAAACTTTAAAAAAATTAATTTATAATATTACAAATAAAGTTTCTGTTGTTACCTCATCAATAACTGATAGATAAATTATTTATATTAATTTATATTTATTTTTGCCCATTTAGATTAAAACAATATTTAGATTAGAAGAAATAAGTGAAACCAATATTATATATACAAAAGTAAATACGAAAAATATATTGTTTTCATTAATATCTACTAGTTTAGCTAGATGTGTATTCGCATTTGTTCAGCATAATAATTTATTAAATGCTTCCTTCTAAAAATACCTTTTTTAATCGCAACTATAAATTACTTAAAAAGGCCAAAAGAGTTTAGCGAATAAATCCTGTCAAAAAAGTCTTACATTATTATAATACCAAATATTTCGTAAAAATATTTAACTCTTATTTAATAATTTAATCACTTTAATTCTGAGTAATGATATTTTATTTCGTTTTACGTAATTTCGTTCCATAAAACATGACAACAAAATATGCATTCAATCTACAATTAACTTTTTACAACTATTTATATATTTCATAATAATGTTTTGTGATCTTGATTCACGTAAAAATAAAAATTATATAATTTTCCACTATAAGAATTAAATTTTTGTATATTACAAATTTCGAAAATTATATTTTTTAATACATTTAATGAAAATATTGTCTGATATTAAAAGTTAATAAAAATCTACAAATCGGCATTAATAATATAACATTCAAGAAATTCAGTTGAAGTAAAAAATATTTTATATTTTCTGGGCTAATTTTTTCTTTATTTTAAGATATTCTGTGCTTGTTTATATTTAGCATGTTCTATGTATTTATAATTTTATTACAATTGAATTTTTTTTTTATTACGTAAATTTAAATTTGAAAAATATAACTTAATACTTGACGATTAATTAATTCCTTTGTTGGAAAATAAATCGAAATGAGTAATTTTTATAATTTTATAATTTTTATCGCTCTTATTTAATAAATATTTAATAAAATACGTTTCTTTTATTTTTATAATTAGATAATGATTAATGATATTTATTCAGCTATATTAATATTGATCTATCTAAAAATTATCGATAATTTGTAATTAAATATATCAGTATTTAATTATAATATTGTATATATATATATGTATACTTATTATATTGCAGAATAATATAAAACTTTATTAGCTATAACTAACTTTAATAAATATAAACATTTTATAATTTGAATTTATTTTAGATTATTTTAAAAGTATTCGTTTCATAATATGTAAGATGTAGAATATAAAAGCAACACAGTTTTTTCATTTAGCATATTATGTTCCATTTTATACTTGATAAAATTGAGGAAAATCTACTAAAAATTAACGTTATCTGACTTATAAGGGAAGTTAGTTTAATAATTGATAAAAAATATTCATATCATTAAGTTAGTATAGATGTAAAGTTCAGATATATGCTGCTATTAATTCTTTTAAGATTAAGATGTATGAAAATTATTTTATATACAAAAAAGAGAGTTTGTTATATTTTTAATTAGTTTAATACACATAGTAGTATGAGTTAACATATAGTAAAAATTAATTTATGTTTTTCCATAGAATCATTATAGTTAATACTGTAGGAAGTTTAAATTATCTACTTTTACCATAATATTCAAGTGAATTATTATTTTTTTTATTCCTCTACTTAATCTTTTTATTATATCTCTTCATTTCAACTTATTAAAATTAATAAAAAATGTTGGAAAATGTTATAATAATGTACCTAGCACTATAAACAATAGTAAAATATACTTGTGAAACATATAGTTTTATTAAGTTTAATTATTTATTCCACTAAATATAAAAAGTTTACGTAAGAAATGTTAAACATAAATATATAACAACACGGTTTTGTCAAATGACAATATTTTATGATATTTATTATGGAACATAGATAAAAGATATTTTCAGTGGCCATAGAAACATGGTTAAGTACAAGAGTGATTCTTTTTGAAAGAAAAATGATCATTTCTAAAAATAAAAGTTATCATCCATCTATTCACCTTATATAATTTTTAAATAGAGCAACTTTAATTGTCTTAAAATGTTACGTTATCATTCGACTAAAACATAATTTTCAATGAAAATAAAATCAATAATGATTTGACGAATATAAAAATAAATAAACAAGAAAATTGATATGATTAAACTGCAAAATAGAATTTGTTTCCGCAACGAAAAAGAATTATTGTTTTAAACATTACCAATATTTTTAAGTAGTGAAGCTATTGGTTAAAACAGCAGTACACAGCTTTTAGGCGATGAATGCGGTAACAATTTAATAAATAAATTTTAAACGAGAAAGGAGTAAAGATGAATTCAAAGGTTTAGCTGGCAAATCAAAATACCAGCAAGTTTATCGTAAAATTAAAAAAGAACTAACACTGGAAACCGAGATTCTATTTATCAGAGAATGAGCTCGATCTCGAAAGTCGGAAATTCAAGTGCGCGAGAACTCACTCTGAGAGGCCCACGTCGTCCCGTTCTCCAGCTCCTCGAGGTACCTCTCAAGCTGCGACTTGCAAGCTCCTTCGTGCAGCGTCTCGGACGTAGCGACGACGATCGGGGCCATGGGAACATTCTCGTACCAGCGCTTGGCGCCGTTTCTTTCGCCCCTGACTTCCTCCTTCCCGATATACTTGGCAAACTTTTCCTCCCAGATCCCGCAGAGGGTCGAGTTGTCCAAAGCATCGCAGAAGCTGCTGAAGGTGTGACGGCCGTCACCGGTAGCAACAGCATCACCGACACCCAGGCTGCTGTTGTTGCCGAATTGCAGCAGCCATCGGTGCTCCGGCGACGACAGGTTCTTCGACTGCGGCAGCAGGTGTTCGTCCGCCTCGACGAGCAACGTCAACGCGCAGATCAGCAACGCAGAGGCTTCCAACGTCTTCATCGCGCTCACTCGCCGAAACTGCGCCCGGGCAGCGTTACCACGACGACAGAACTACGGTACGCGAAATGAGCCAAGCGCCCGCGAGGATCGGCGTCAGGCCGATATCGGAACCGCGGCTACCGAGATGATTTCGTGTGCTCTCGACACCGAGCCGATTTGTATTTGTCTATTTAGTCGCCGAGGCCTATAGTTGAGACGACTTGGCGATATCATCACCCCACCACGCATGGCACGCGTGTTTTATACGAAGCTGTCTCGTCCTTTATGCGCCGTGGCCCAGCGGCCAGCAGAACGTAAACAAGCAATTACGCTTTTCTCATTATCCCTTCCAATGGATGCGTCGACGTTTTTCTCGAATCTTTAACGGTCTCTGCTCGATTTTTCGCAATCAAAAGAGCATCTGGAGTTTCGAATTGTATCGGGGCTCGATGCACACGGCCGCAGTTCTGTCCGCGAGAATAATTGACGCGTGCTTCGAGCGATCGCGGGGTGGGAGGCTGCCAGATGAGAGACGCAATGGTCGAGAGCATTGCTCATTCAAAAATATCGGCTGGAAGGTGTTGAATATTCATACTAGCAGGTAAGCTTGAACTCGGGACGAGTTAAGTATCCGGCGATGGAACGCTTAGACGTTCGGAATTTCATTACGATCGCTCTGCACTTGATTCTTCGGAATTTAAATTTTCCTTCATTATGACCAGTTAATCTTATGTTTTTACGGTCGACATATCTTCTGTTAGCTTCCTCGATCACGTGAACCACGGCTGGATAAGGACGATTCTGTCAAGTTCGGTTAGTTAGGTGAAACTTTTTGTTTTTAACGCTTCGAAAAATCTTGGTTTTGCAATACGTTGTATCGATTTATTTTCTCGAGTCCTGAGAAAATTTGCGTACTCGACTCACGTGAATCCCAGGATCAAGTAAACACAATTAGTAGATCAGCAAACATAATTATTTAGACTTAGTCGTGCTTATGATGTTTCGCTGCAAAATTAATCGTGTATTTTAACAAATATTTGAAGCAATAATAATAAAAAACTAAAATTATTTCTTCTGATTAAAAATGAACTCATTTTAATTAATTAAGAACTTTAATAATTCCATTTTTCTTTAAAATTTAATTGCATTTGTTATTTTAGCCTCCGTTATCATTACTTGTAATTAGATGGCCACATTCTAGAATATTATAAAAATAGGAGTTATATAGACTTTAAAAAAAATTATGTTTGAAAAGTGTGAAAAATGCATTCTGTTTCCAATACTAATATTGCGTAAAAACGATGTATAAATGGCGTAAATATAGAAAGAATTAGCAACAAATTGTGCAAAACAAACTTTGCACTTTTATAAAAAAGAACTCATTTAATAACAAAAAATTATTTTTTAAAACAATATATTTGTAATAATTAAAAGTTGATTATAAACATAACATTGCTTTAAATATCGAATCGAGAAATTAATAAATACTATTATTAATAAATGCACGGGAAAGATTATTTTGTCGCAACTGCTCTAACTGATATTATTTTTTATTTTGTAATAGCTCGTATTTAATTAGTTCAAGAATATTTTGTAAGATTAGATAGATTACCATAGTCCAAGTACCACATAATAACAAAGTTTAAAATTATTTTAGCATATTTATATTGATAAATTACTTTATTCACAAATATTTGATTTTAAGAATGCTAATTAAGAGCTTAGCGAGTGAAAACTGAAAAAATATAAATTTTTTAAATAATTTATGGAAATTAAAGTATTCAGTTTGTTTAATTAAAAAAATTCGTGGGTGATATCGATGGAAAATGATATGTACTAAGGATTAATATTCAATTGATTATTTACGTGCGTCTTTTCCTATTAAAAAATAAAATTATACATATATATGTGTATAGGTAAGAATTAAAAATTGTCGTACTTTATCTAAACCACAATTAAAATTTTATTAACTCAAACTATTGAAAAGTACCAATTTTAATTAAATGAATTCAAAAAAGTTTTTGTTAATGTTTTAATTTATGAATGCAACATGTAATGTATTGATGTCTTAAATCCAATTTCATGTAAATAACGAGATTAAGTTTAAGCAAATGAATAACTTAAAACGTGCCTATTTCTCATAATAAATTCAGTTATAATAAATAGAAATATAATTGATAATAAAAAATTAAATTGAGTTATTTAAAATGAATTTTATATTTTTTTTGTATAATTTATGAATTTGATTTTACAATATAAAAATGTAAACCAAATAAAATGAAATATGATAAAAATCACGTAAATATTATCGAAGAAAAAAGTGAAAAAATACGGGTTTCAATTTTTCTTTTAATTAAATTAACTTATCAAATAAATCTTTTCTTATCTAAATTTATGTTTGATGATGACTAAGATAATTTATAAATAAAATATTCATCAAATATCAACACAATAATACAGATTTCCTTTAAATGCTTGTGTAATAATTCATAGAAATCATTATATTTATCGATCGTTTAAAATAATCCAGATTAACTAACATAAAATTTTTTCCAAAAAAATAATAATGTCAATATGAAACCAATTATCGTAATTACAACACAATTAGCTACCAGTACAATAACATTTGATCGAGTTAAATTATTGAATATAATTAGAGTACACATATAGCTATATTACCGCATAGCTTCTTATGAAATATTTATTTAATACACTTACCTGATTATTATCTTTTAAAAATCTAATAATCAAATAAATTAATAATTTTATTATTTCTTATCTCTTACTTTATTAATCTTTTTTGGTATTTATAGATATGTAGATCTACGATTAATTAATTTTTTCTTGATTTTATTAATAGAAAAATTGTTTTTAAGAGAAATATATTTGCGATTAATATCTAAAATTGAAAAAATATGTTTTCTGAGATATGGCCAGCAATAAAACAAATTCCAGCAAGTGCATGATTTTGACTCACAAAATTTACGTTATCAAAAGAGCACAGAAATTTCTTCGTAAGCTGAAGTAAGCGAGCTTGATGCCTTGTCATCTAACCATTTTTCCTTGTTACAAAATTTAATCAGAAGGCAGCCATTTTAATTTTATGTATCAAGCTTTTGTCATTGTGAATCGCTATGCCCTTATCTTGTTTTCGGCGCTTGTTGCAGGATATTGTTCTTCCACTGTCACTTTTATAAAAGAAAAAAGAAAAGATGCGTTATATTCTTAATACACTGATAAATAGTTCGTAGCATGGTATCTTTCACTTCGAAATCGCTTGCAACTATTGTTTAAGATCTTCAGTGTCGGGTGTGAAGAAATTGTTACGGGTTTCACATGATTTCTCATCGATAATAATGGTTCTGTTTCTAGTAAAAACAATTTAGAACGATTTAAATGCATATAATGAAAAAAATTAAATAAGAAAAAATTCCCTGAATACATTTGAAAATACTTTACATACTAATGCACATTACAAGCGTTATAATAAAAATTATACTACAAAAATAGAACAACAATGGAAAATAGTCGTTGTTTAAATTTCATCGATCGTTCGATCACGTCATAATACGGCTACTCAAGTGTCCCTTTTGAATTTTATTTTGTACTACCTTTCTACTATTCCCTCTTTTGCACGAAATCTATGTAAATACTGACCGATACAAGCACGATTACGATCAGTACTGCCGTCATTAGTGGTCTCTTTCATGACTGAGTGTTGTCTCATTGAATATTAGATATTAGATAATGTCTCAGGCACTATGTTGTGTGCTTTATATTGTGTTTCAAGGTTAGTCCGATATCTGTCAATGCCGAGATGTACTAAATACCAAATACCAAACTACTGGATAATGTGTTCGTGAATGAAAGCAATGTTTTCTTCTCTTCTCTTCGTTAAACGATCTTTCTCTAATTATTGTAATCAACGATATATATTCTATAGTACATAAGCTGTTGTCAGAAATATGTTAATATTTATAATTTTACTATCCACTTCGTGTATGTTCAAGATGTATAATTTAACTTTAAATGTAACATATTTTCTTTGTTAAAAGAGAAATGTAGCTTAATGTCACGTGTTCAATCGTTGATTAATCGTTGTACTTAAGTTAAACTATTGATAGAGATTAAATTTATTAATTTATCTAAGTTTGCATCCAGTTGTACAAAATATCTAGTAACTATTAATATACGATAATAATTAAAGTGGTAAGATTTTTTAAGAATTTTGAAAGTCAGGTTGGTAACAAACTGGATAACCTTTATAAATAGAAAATAAGTTTTAATTAATCTAGACATAATCGACTACATGTGTGAAGGACTGCGATAAAATCTTAATAAATAATTATGTTTTCGTTTATTTATACAAATGAGGTGCATGTTGTAATACGTATACAGATAATTCACTGTGTAACGAATATTTGACGAATATATATATAAATTGGTGGAATATAAGTTTAGATACCTTTTTAATTGTGAGGAAACCAAGTAAAAATCATTAAAGATTACAGAAATGTTGATTATAAAAAATAATGAGAAAAGAGTAATTATGCATCGAGCTACAATATATGTGCACGAATTTCGAATAATATTATTTTGCATGCGTTACGTATGCAATGATCCTAAAAGCAATCAATCGCACATTACCTTAGTCGATTAAAACATTTTATAAGAAATTAATATCTCTTATAATAATTTGTAATCGTACGATTTTAAATAATACTTTAATCGATGTGAATTTAATATCTATTTTTCCGTAAATCGTTTGAATTATTTTAATGATATCTGCGTAAAAAATTGTAATGATTCTTTAATCTGCACTACTTAAATTGTTTATTACTTGAGAGCTTAAAAGTATACGATTACTAATGATCTGCTATAAAACATGTTAAAAAATGTAAAAAAATTTATTAATCATAAATTTTCTCGTAATTATAATTAAATTTTGTAAGTAGATTAAACTTGAATTATTCAATAATCACGTTACTTAAAATAAAAGCTATACTTATAAGAACGCCATAATCGTAATTTATTAGTCTTTTTTCTTGTGTCTTTCCCTCTGCCTCTCTCTCATTATTACTATATTACTACATTTAGTATCCCTTTCCCTCAGTATATGTCTCCCCTTCTCTACTTCTTTCTCTCACTATCTCTCTTTCTCTCTCTTTAATACACTTTTTTTGTTACTTCCTAGTTTAGCTTTCCATTACTTCGTGACTAGATAAAACCCTGACCGCCATACATTATCTTTTGTCAAATTTAAATACTTAATCTTTAACAGAACTGAATTGTAAAGTCAAATAGTTACATAAAAATGGTATGTGATTAATATTGAATTATCCCTTAAAATGTATTGAAATTATATTACATATAGCAAAGAAACTTATTTTTTCTCTTTAATGTAATTCATTAGCATAAAGGATTAAGAGAACTTACATCCTGGCACTCGTTGACATTGACTTTGCGCTTGCACAATAACATCTGTACCATTTATCATAATTGATCGATTGTAGACACAGAAACTAAAAATTTGCTTTTTTAAAGAGACAATGCTTAGTTGATAATACATTCAATAAAGTGAAACTATTATAGTTTTTATTCATTAGTATACCAGTAAATAATTATATTAGTGTATAAAAAGAAATTTTTTTTTAATTTTTATCTAATAGATTTAAGATTAGAGCATTTTGAATGTACATATTTATTATTCATTTTCAATCAAAATTAGGCGAAAAAATAAGAATCTTTATAATCAGAAGATGACTAATTGATACATTGAACACAGTATTGAAAGTGACTTTTTGATACAAACGTGTAATTTTTTAAGTTAAATAAATAACTTGCTAATAGTAAATAACTCTTCGCGCTCATTTAGCTTTATTTTTCTAAATCAATATGAAATTAAATTAATGTATTTAAAATATAAAACAAATAAGATTGTATAATTATAAGTTCATTTATTACACATATTATATATTTTATTTGAAAATATCTGAAAATGTATAAATCAAATTTATAAAAAATTGTTGTCTTAAGTTTTTTTCATTAAATAAATATTATAAACCAATAAAAATTATTAATATGAAATAAATACTTATCATATTTAATTATCAATGTGCAATCTTTTTCTTTCAATTTTTTGATTTTTTAAATTTAATTTTTTCGCTTATAATACATGTCAGTCTTTTATTTAAAATCTTCTATTGGTGGCCTTAATTTTTTAAGCTTATAATTGAAAATCTTTTAATTAAATAATATATAAAAGCTTTAGGAAAACTTTCAAAAAGCTTTTTTACTTGTGTTTAAATGTTTTTTTTCATACTATTTAAGTATTTGTTTTTAATTTTTTTTCTTTTGTTTCATTTTTCAACTTTTTGGAAGAGATTTCTATAATTCTACCTTTTTTATGGTTACTTATAATTCTTCTATCAATTACTACATATTTAATAATTTTCATTTGTTTCGAATCCTTGTTTATTCTCCTGGTAACGTTGATACCCCTAATTCAAGGAAGCAAGAGACGAAACACCTTTTTATGTGACGATAGTCATTTATCTCAAATATTAATTCAATTTAGTTGTGAATTCAAATTTTCTAATGGCAAACTAGGTTGGAAAGAATGTACTGTTGTATTAAACATTGCAACAATCGTAATATCTTGTCTTATAAATTATGGGTGAAACGCGTTTCTATGCAATTATAAATTTTTTAGTATTAGTGAATTATTAAAAAATACAATACTACTATTATTAATTACGTTCTATTTTAAATGATTAATGGTATTTCAAATAAATAGATCGATTTAACTTATTACATCTTTCGTGACTAATAGATATTATGCTAAGAATAAATTTATTTTAATAACTTTTTGTTATAATAACGAGTCATAGTTTGGAAATTCGTGTAAATAACTTGGGTTGAACAGAGTTAATATTTGAGGAAGAAAAAATGTTGATCGGTGAAATTAGTATTTATTTATTTTATTAATTTTGGAAAAAATAGAAACATATTTCATAACAAAACAATGTTTCATTTGAACTTTTTTTACTTTCTAGATTACACATCAAATTAACCTTAACTTTTGCTCTACAGATTACTACTATTAATGTGTCAATATGTGAATAATTTTGATTGGATATAATTTAAGAAATAAAAAACTAATTGGTATAAATATATTAGTTTTATACAAAAATATAATTGTAAAATTTTTTCTCATATTTTATATGCACTACATAAAAAATAAAAATTAAGAATATTTTATGGAAATATAATATGCCAAAAAGAAAAGGACATATTTGAAATAATTGAATAAAATATTAAATTTAATAATTCATCGCATGGATAAAATGCTGCTTCAAATGATATATTAAAGGGGAAAATATATATAATTTGGAAAGATATTATTGGTAAGAACAACCAAATCTACAAATTAAATAAAACTAATGTATTTTTATATTTTAACTAATTAATAAATAAATTTCTAAAATATGTAAATAAATTAAACTTTATTTTAAAATTAGAACTGAAAGAGATATAGAAAAAATAATTTTATTTCCAATATTTTATATTAAAAAGAAAATTTTATATACATAATTATACAACTTTTAGTAAACTTTGCATAAGTACAGATTATGTTGCACATAATGTGGATGAAAAATATGGAGTATCATTTTTTAAATCAGTAGATTATTCAATGCATATATTTAAAAATTTCAGTAAAAAATAAAAAATTATTTATAAAATTTAAAAAATTAAAAAGTTATCTTAATAGAACATTTAATAAAAATGAATGTAGGTTATCGACAAAAACAGATTTTATAATTTTTTGTAATTGTAAAAAAAAATTAGATAAAGCAATTAGTAAAAATAATAATATAAAAATAAACGAGCTAATCGTAATTATGATTATAATAATTGTTATAGAATTAAAAATAATATAATAGATATAGTAATGGTATAATAATAAGATATAAAAATGAATGGATGAAGATATAATAAATAATATAAAATAATAAAATATAAAATATAAATACTTTTTAGAAAATATATCAAGTAAAAATTTTTTTAATTTATTTCAAAATCATTTTTAAATTTTATCCGCAATTGGATACTAATAGAAATATTAAGAAAACCGCTGTTGTTAGTAAATTTTTATAATTTGCGAGCGTATTTTGTTAAAAATCAAAGAAATTTATAAAGAAAAGTAAATAACATGTATAATTTAGTGCAGCAATAATTTTTTTGTGATGATCTGTTGATTTTTTTTTCTAATCCTTACAAAAAATGTTGGCCAATTCATAGTATTTATTGAATATTCGACCAAAAACTATCATTGCTTTATTACATAATTAAATTTTAAACATAAAAATTATATTAAAATAATATATATTAAAATAAAATTATATTAAAATAATATTATATTAAAATAAAATTATATTAAAATAATATTATAGTAAAATAAAATTATATTAAAATAAAATTATATTAAAAAATCAAAAGTAAATTCATTTTTTGAAGAAGAACTTTATCAATTACTTAAACATATGAATGTTTGAAAATAAAGATGAATCGACTTTAATGTTGGAATCAAGTTGAATACATCGTAAGGAAATTTTGCTAATTAAAAGTTTTACTTTCCAAAAAAGAAGAGTGAATGTATCGCATATAAGAGACGTTTCTTTTTAACGTTTAAAATAAATTTAGTTGAATATTCTAGAATTTCGATTACTTCAATGTGATTTCTAGGTTCTTTTTAAATTAAAACCTTGAATAAAATAGATAAAGCAATTTGATTGCTTATAATTATTGGAAATGGTGTTATTTTGTCTTTTTGTATCGCATGTATAGTTCTGAATCTCTAAAATTTATCTGATATTCTGATATTTAAACACAGATAATAGTATTGATAATTTCAGTAATAGATCTTGATTAAAAATTTGTCAATTAAATTGAACAAATATTAAATAACTCTAAGTTTTATTTTATTTTATGTAATAAAAATAACGTTAATAGATTATGTTATTTATTAACATTTTTATTGCATAATTTACGAATTTATTATTAGCAATAACAATGCAAATGTAAAAATAAAATTAACCAGCTTGGTATTTAATATTATTCCTTTTGAAAAATGTTATTTAAATTGCATATATCATGCATAACATCTATTAATTTATTTACTTACTGAAGTTGATTAGAATTGCGTAAAAGAACAATTGATTGATATATAGAGATAGAATGCATAACTACGTGATATTTTATCATTTATAAAAGAGAGTATATCGGAATAATACAAAAAATATGGTAATAAAGTCTGAAAATATAATAAAAAGAACTTTCTCTATTCAAAAATGGAGAAAGTCAATTTCTAGAATGATTAATATCATAAACTTTTTAGAAATTAAAATTTTTAATATAAGATAATTTTCAATATACGTGACTTGTGTTTACTTTCTGCAACTTGTAATGAATATCATAAATGACTGAGAAATAACAAATAACTTAAATAATAATATTCTAATTAATATAAAATTCTTTATTTAATGAAATTATCTTCAATGTCATTATCATAGATATTTACATAAGCAAATGTAAAAAAGTGAGTAAAATTTTAATTAATTACTAAGCTTATGTACTACAAAAGAGTTCTTTAAGAGATATTATGCTTAGGGCAACTGTGAATTTTCCAATCAGTCATATGATCTCTAGTACTGATAATACCTTCAAGAAGGCTTATTTATTTTTTATCTAATAGGTGTATAAAAAGTGATTAAATTGGAGGTTTCATTGTATTTATGTAAATGTTCGATATAAAAATTAATCAAGTATTACAAAATCTAACATTTTGCTTATTAAAATCGATTGAAGCTCTATAATATTAAAAATTACCAAAAAGTAAATGACGAAAAGCACATTTCAAGAAATGTCATTGTAAATACCTTAGTAATACATACTAAGACCGAAAAATTGATCTTAGTACAACGAAAGGTACTTTTTTATCGTACCAATAAAGTTATTTAAATGTTTAATTCTTTAAATTAAAATTAACTAACTTTCATACATAATTCGAGAAATATTTTTTGAGTTTTAGTATTAACTTACAGTTTACTGTATTTGAAAGAAAAATTGATTATATAACTTGAACATTTTAAAAATAATTTCTTATATTTGGCAATGTCAATTAAAATTAATTGAACATAAATAATTTGTTATTAAAGCTTTAATATAGAATTAAAAAAAAAAATCTTTTATAAATTTTGAGTTTGACATTAAAAAATTTGAAAGATTAGCTTTTGAATTATTTATAGTTTAAAATAATAATTTTTATGTATTTGTATAGAACTTTTCATTTATCACTGAATTTATAATATTTAGGAAATTGTTCAATGAATATTTTATTATAAATACAAAAATAATATTTTTTTTAATTATTTTTGAACGAGGCAAGTAATACCATTAAAATTTAAGGAAAGTCCTTTTTTCGTTAGAATGATTTCATTTTACTAAAAATACGGATATTTTTTGATGCGGAAGTAAGATACTGATAAAAAAATTAATTACTTTTTTCCTAAGTACGAATGTAATGTTAACTAAAAGGTAATGTATAATTCTTTAAACGTGATGTTATGATAAAAGCTTAGCGAAGTTAAAATCAATAAATTAGTTGAGCGAAACATCGGTTAAGTATAGATAATGTACCAAATCTTTTTTAATGATTTATTGAAGATTTTATTTAAATTTAGAGCAATATTTACATAATTAGAATAAAAACGTTTCAATGCGACTTATTTTCTTTATACATTCAGCAAAGACAGCAATAAGCAAATTGTCTTATTTCACACAGTCTTCTTCATACAGCGACAAAGTTGTTAAATTGTTGAATCGATTCAAAGCTGAGAGCTGCGAAGTGAGCCGAACTTACAGATTCGGTCATTGGATTCATGCTTCAAAAATGAAGAAAAAAGTAAACGGCGGGTTCGCGGTGAAGAATCGCGAGAACGCAGTTGCGTGCAACTTTCATCAGTGCTTATGTGCGAAGGTGCAGCTGCTACACGATCACTCGATAGTGAGAGGGGCGCATATAAAAGGTAAGGACTGGGTTACCTAGAGGACAGTTTGAGTTTCGCGCTTGTACTTCGGTAAAATGCTCGAGGAAAGCGGGTAATTAGTAAAATTATTCCATTTGTAAACAAATCTTGAATCACGCTTGAAGCAATTAGCGAAAAAAGCGTTGTGTTGTTATTTCAGGAAACCGACGGAAAACTTTCTTTCAACATTCTTAGTGCTTCCGTGTACTTCTCGTTGCCGTGCGAATTTCGAGTGCACATTAAAATGAAAGAGGGATCGAACTTACATTATTGCATCTCGATACTAACGCGTGAAAACGCATATCAAAGTGTTTTTCACATTATTAAATTTAACGCGACGAAAATAAGTTTGTGAAAAAAATTACCTTCAAAAGCTGCAGTGAATAATAATAATAATAATAATAATAATAACAATAATAATAATAATCTCGATATATTTACAAATTTTTTAATAATTTACACAGTTGTGATTCGTTTATATTACTCTAATCTATTGATTAAACATAATGAAAAATCATTGAACTAACGTTTCTTAATGATACAAATACATAGATATTTATTTCAAGTAAAATCTTTGCCTTAAAATTATTACGCGAGTGCATTTCAGTTTTATTTTATTTCACCTTTTAAACGCATAAATTAAATTTATCCATTTATTTATCTGTAAATATTCATGCACAATGGTAATTTTATGAAACTTTTATATAAACAAGAAAAATTTTTTATGTTACGTATTTCATTTTTTCTACTAGATCTAGTGTTATTTATTGAAACACCAAGTTCCGATATTCAAATAGGTGAATTAAAATAAAAAAGTATAGAGAAGAAAGAACTCATTCAATGTTATTACAGTAATAATTTATTACCACTTATATACTATAAAACTTATGTTCATTAAATTAGGTATAAGCATTGCTTTTAATTACGTAACTTAATAATTTTATTTTAAATATATGAATATTAAATCCTCCACTAGCTACCTGCGTAAATTTTTATCTATTCTATTATTTTTATATTATTTTTATACACTATGAAACTCGAGTTCATTATGTCATCGCATTTATATTTCAATTAAAAACAATTACATTAATTTTATAACGTAATATAAAGTAATATTGAACAAAAACCATAAATATTGTTTTTTAATATACATGTATATGAATACGCGAATCGCATATATATAAGTAGATAATAATTAAATTATATTCAGTCACTGCTTTTAGTTACGTAACACAATAATTTTATTTAAAATATACGAATAATAAATCCCCTCTATTAGCTACCTTAATAAATGTTTATCTATTAAGTAATTAAGTAATGCAGAAATTTGTATGAAAAGTTTATAAGTAATCAGTACCGAACCGAATATTTTTAATCTACGCTTTCAAAACGTGTATCATGGTAAACAACAAAATAGTGTAGAAAATTACAAAAAAGCTTTTTAGTACAGAGACGGTAAAAAAGAACAGAGAATGAAGTTTGCAAAGTTTGCATGCGCAGGTAGTGATATGTGTGAGTCGAGTAATATTTGATTAAACTTCAGACATGCGTGAGTGTGTTTTCTCAACTTTCCCCGCAATGAATGGTTTTATTTTTCGGTGTAAATTTAAAGTTTGTGTTATTCACAATGATCCTTAAGCCTTCAATAGTTTCCTAAACTTAATACCATTAATATTATTATATAGATTATCTTAGTTTTTTTATTTATGAAAGAATTGTTTATAAATTATTACTGTACATTTAATTAATTAAAATTAACGTTATACAGAAGCACGCGTGTATATTTGCATGAATTATCAGTATTAATGCCGTGTAAATGTAACACATAAAATGTTAATTTATTACTTTTAATAGTATAAAAGAATTATTTTTTCGTTAACTCTAAATTTATTTTCTAATCTATTCTCTAAATTTATTTTTAATTATTTTTTGAAAGTGATTACAAAATTTTGAATAATATTGGATAATTTGATAATTTAAAAAATAGATGGTTCAGGATAAAATGATGGAATTCATATATATAAATAATATGACTTAATTTAGATCAAATTATAAAGATAGTCGAATTATAGAATATCATATGTTTGAAAATTCATAATAAAACGAAAACCATTGAATTTAAGAAATTATAAGTCTGAAGTCGATAAATATTTTATTTACGAAACCTATGTTTTTAATTGACTATTTTGTGTATAATAGATATTACTTTTTAGATATTACTTAAGAAAGTCTTAAGAAGCAATATACAAAAAACAAGTATCGGTTGTCTGTGCCCGATTTGTATGAGTTGTTTTGGTTATGTTTAGGACGATTTATTTCAAACGAAAGTCGTTTACGGATATTATGCAAGATTTTTAACCAGACAAGCTGTAAATGATATTTTTGTTTAATAACGACTATTTATTTATGTATTTAATATTAATTTATTAAACGTCGCTATATCACTAATATAAAAAGTTTATAAGGAAACGAATAGAAATTTGAATTTTTTTACGTATCATATCTAAATATTGTCGTTTGAAATTAAATGTTAAATTACATTGTTATCTTATAAATATCAAATGAAGAATTTTTTTTAAAAATATTTTTTTCATTTCTTTTAAGTTTAGGTATATTGCGTATAATCTATGTGTGTATATTTATTTTCAATGATAATGTTCCAGAAATCCCTAAACTTATTTTCTTATGCATTGAAAATTTTTACAATTTTCAAAAAATAAATATTATTTACAACGTTAAAAATTTTTTATTCTTAGAATACAACAAGAATAAAAAATTATTTCTTTACTTTTATTCAAAATTTTGTACACTAAATGTCTATAAACAGATTTTTCATTTTGAAGATTCAGATTTAAAAATTTTATAGATGTACAACATCATTTAAATTTAATGCACGATAACTTTAATTCGTAATGATAGTTATGGCAAAGATTATTTAAACCTTACTTGGAAATTTTTAAGGATTTAATTTCCCTGTATCTTTACTTTTCGAGCGTCAGTGCTTAAGCTGAATAACAAAAAAATTATTTTATAGACACATCGCTTTACGTACATAAGTGAATTTATAGTATTATTTATAATACATTTTATATAGAAATTCTAATAGTAATTGATACAAAATTTTTCTAGTGTAAACATCGGGCTTAAATACAAAATTACGATACTTAAAAGTTTTAAACTAATTTAATTTAAAATTCGAATAAATTTAATTACGGTTATTAAAGTTTATACTAAGATATCTATTAATAAGAAGTTAAATAAATTTTCTGCAAAAACTTGTATTGATACTGAATGAAAGTACAGAGCTATAGTAGTAAGTATTGTAGGTAATTTTGCTATATCATTAGCTGAGGTTGTATTTTGAATGTTTAAGATAAGTTATAAACATCAAGAGATAAGTTAGAAGAAAAATCTTATTAAGCTGTTAAAACGACGCAATTACTATTCCTATCGAATGCCATTATATTACTTTTATATGGAAGTTTCCAGTTACTTTTGGAGGAAATGGCACATTAATCTTCTCGATAATTTGACGATTACTTTTTTATGAATAAAGTGGCGCTCGGTTAACCGGAACGAAAGGTCCTAATTCGCGGTTAGTTTGCGAAAACGAGATTGGCGAACGACAGCATTCCCGATTATTCGCAGTCTGACGAATTCCCGACAATGTCGATAAAGTTACACGATCTCGAAATAAAAATATCACCAAAGTCAACAAGAAAACGCGCCGATTATCCGCGCAAAATTCGCCGGTTGCAATCGGTCCTCGAGATGTGCAGATTCGCGTGCGATAGACCCGCGGTTCGTTTCTGTTGCGCAACGCAGCTGTAAACTCGCACGGGACCGTCGACTGCGCCGATCTTCTACGGCAGCCGCGCAACTTTCTCCCGCGTTTCACTTTCTTCGTTTCCTTCGTTTATGCTAGATCCTGGACTCTTCGTGGCAAAAGAAATCTGCACGTGCGCCTGTGGCCCGAGTTTTTCCGACTGACTGACCTCTTCCTTCTCCTCGGCAGCGTCACTCTTTTATAGCTCCTCTCTCGGACGCGCACCGAAATTTATGCCGAATTAAGGATTTCGCGAGGATTTTTCGCGCACGCGCTTGACTTGGATCTGATAGCGAAATTGCAAGTGCAATTGCTTTCAATGGTAACTGGCGTTATTACGTAATTTATGAGAAAAATATCTCGCATTGCCTCGTTATATTGTGAGCCAATTTACGTCAAAAGTCGAGCAGAAATTTGGAGTTGCGCGTTCGCGTTATCATATACAATTTGGAGTTAAAATTATAACAGGAGTGCTCTGTTTAAATATACGAGAGATCCCGAACAAAGACATTAATCTTCAAAATTTAAACATTCGTTACTTGAGTTAATATTTTTGCAAAAACTTACATATGGTTGAAATATATCCTTGCAGATGTATTGCTCATCAGTCTCCGTCTGTTAAATTTATACACTGGCCCAAGTGTAAGCACGTATAAGAATTCTTCGATAACTTATAATTCTTACGTCAAAATATTGCTGCCGTTTATCGTTAAATTACACCAGCTATATTTACTTTAGAAACTTTTATTGCAAATTGACTGCAAACAATGCATTATTAATGCATTATTTAATTATCCTCCTAAAAGCCTTGAAAGTGTATAAGTGTTTCACTTCAGAGGCATAGACACGGGTACATTAATATTATATAATTTAGTTTTAATCAATAAAGTTTTGATCGAATAAACTCAAAACTATTCTGCCGAAGCAGACATTCGTTTGTATTTTATTTTTTATGAAATGCCATCAAATTTAAAAAAGTATTGGAATAAATATTTTACGTAATGGATAATTGTCAGTTTTTCAAATCATAGTTACTAATTTGAAAAGACATCAATTATGGTTTATTGGCATTTTCTATGATGGATTTCGTTTGACAAATGTTATCAAAAGATTAATTAGCGTTTACTATTTTCACTCGGCAGCATTCTATAAATGTACTCGCGTTATTAAACTAGTATTCTGCAAGTTGTTTTCAATTCACTTATATCATGATTTTTCACTTACATACCATCATTAATTTTTAATTATTGTACATTATTATAAAATGTCCTGTGTTTTAATTCATTTTTTAGTTTACTTTTTAATCTTAAACGGTTCATAAATATTATATTTTTGGAATATTGAACCTAATCTTCTCAATTGTTTCTTGTGCTGAGTTTTTTAATTGATAATAAATTTTTTTACACTGAAAAATCTTATACTCTGTCATGATTTATTAGTTTTGAAGATTCTTGTGCAAATATGTTTATGTATTTAATTCACCCAAAATAATTGTTATTACTATAATTAAACTTGAGTTATGACTCCTAGTTAATTGAGTAATTATTTAAATGAAGTTTTTAAATTTTTTATAATATATTCTGCTTTTTTCGAATTTTTATTTCTTCGTGGCTTATTGTTTTTTTGATAATATATAAATTTCTTACATTCAACGATCAATAAATTATGAATGAAAAAAATACGCAGAACTAGTCACTTAACTAAATCGATTAATTAAAGCATAACGTTAAAATTGTGAAATAAAATAATAAAACTAATATAATATGAATTCTTTATATTGAAAACTCAATATGTTATGTCTTATATAAATACATTTTTAGTAAGAATATCCGCTATTAAATACTAGCTTACCATAATTATTGATAAAACTGACACTAATTTGGTGACACACCCTTTTATTTTATTTGCGTTTATTAACCGAAGAGATATCATTGCACTATTTATATTTATTATTTTTAAATTAAAGCTAAATATACATTTTGCCTATTTTTTTCATATTGTCTTTATCAAAAAGTCTTATTAATAAAGTCATTTCGAAACTATCCTTGTTCATTATTACTGTTTATTAGGTAATTGTCCTGTAAAATTTTCTTCACAATAATTTTCGGAACATCTCTTAACTATATGTTAATAGTCAAAGTTTTTTTAAAATTTTATAATTCATTAATTTTATCATTTTTTTAAACACACATCTTTTTATTTGAACAATTAAAATCCATCAAAATTACTTAAAACTTGGATTTGTTTTGTTAAATTTTTTTTTATATCAGTCACATTTTCATTTATTATTTAGATTACTCATAATATGAAACTTTTATTGCATTTTAATCATATGAGAAAAATAATTCCTCGTTAAAGTAACGTTTCATTTTTTACTTCGATAATTTTGCCTTATCAATAATGCCTTACTTATATAGATACACCTATACAGATTTTATAGATTTTACAAAGATTTATTATTATTACCACTATAATAAGTATTTAATTTATTTATATTAATACAGTGTACCTGTATTGTACATAACAATATGTAATTTTACCAGTTTTAATTAAAAAATACTTCATGCTTTAGATACTGAAATGATCAACATGGAAAAATAATTAAAATTGTTGATGCATTGATAGTCCATCGTTCTGCTTAAATTAAACAAGATAATAATTTAAGCATCTATCAATTTTATTTTGAATTTCTATGGTTAATAGCCTTTTATATTGCACAAGTCTGGTAGTCTATTTATTTATTTATATATGAAAGTTCAGTCTTTTATAAAATATATTATATTTCATTGTTTATCAAAACATATTCGTATTTTATAATATTTTTTTACTATTACTAATTTATTTTAATATTATTATCTATAAAAAGTTTTAAACATTGATATTTCATTTTTATATTAGTGTATTTAATTACTATTAGCTTGTATAAAAAGGTTCGTGAGGAAGTAGAATATTATTAATTATTGTTTATTTTAAAAAGCAGAAAAATTTTATTTTTATAAAAAATATATTTTTAACAGTTTCATATTGTATTATATGAAAGTTTACATGAATATTTATTTGAAAGTAATTACAGTTTAATCCGTGTAATAATTCAATAATTTTATTAAAAAATTAATAAATATTAAAATATTCTTTATTATTATTCAAATATTCTTAATCAAGTAATAAATTAGTATAATTTTCGTACTTTGCAAAAAATGAATAAACATAAAAATTAATTTATTTGCTTATATAGGAGACAAATTAAAGATATACTACTTACATTGATTTTTGTAGTTTTTTATTACTTCATTTAAGCTTATAAATATCAAACTTTTTAAACTACTAATCATTTTTTATAAAATAAAATGTATTAATTTTACTTCACCTTAAAATAAATATTATAAATTAAATCTTTTACTAAGTATTTATTAATTTTTTTGTTTTCAGCATTACATCTACAGTAACTTTAATCTTCTTTGTGATACTTTTACTTTACTATTTGGGCACGCGTAAGCCAAAAGGATATCCACCAGGTGAATATATTAATGCTTCTGCAGTTTACACTACAGTTATAGTTTAATTAGCCTTAAGTAATTTAAAATATCGTTTGAAAAAATCATGTACAAACTATTTAGTTAAACAAACAGCTTTAATCGTATAAGAAAATTTATTAAAAAACTGTCTTTTCATAGTTTTTATTTATATTTCATTAGATACGAGAAGATAACGAGAAGATAAATCTGAATGTTTATTTCTAAATATCAGCGTTTTTTTAAATCGAATTTTATATATAAAATATTTAATAAATTTATTACTTACTAATATATATATATATATAGGATTATAATAAAAAATTTTTAATTTTTTCAATTTATTAACATTTATTTCCCTTTCTGTTTTATAAGATTACAAAGTACAATGTAATATTAAATTATTTAAAGATATCAAAGTCACTAATGTACTAAAAATTATATACTAAAAATGGAATATTAGAAAGAAAAATTCACGAATATATGGGCGAGATATTTCAAATAGGAAGACATTTCTATGCAGAAAAATTTCATAACATGATAATTTACATACATAATTTTCTAATATTTCAACTTTTTTATATTTTAAAGAAAATTGGGAAAGCTTAATAATAACAGAAAAAAATTAATCATCAAACAAATTTTTGTATTCTGAGAAATAAAAAAAAAAATTATGCATAAATTTTAAATGCGTGTGCTTTTTAAAAATGAGGTTACATATTTTTAAATTTGAAATTGAGTTATCGTACATAGAATTTTTTGTTTTAGCCATACTTATGTACATGTTCTGCAGTAAATTAAAATTAAAATTCTAATAATTTCATTTTTGTTTATTGAACCTATTAATTTTTAATAACTTGGACGTGGAACTTTTTAAAATTTCCATTAAAATATAATAAAAATGATAATAGTAATAATAATTATGACAATAATACTTACGATAGCTTGAATTATTCTTAAATTGATTATTTATGATAATGAAATAATTTATTTTTTAAAAGCAAACGCAGGTATATTTTTAAAAATCGGATTATTATTAAATAATCAACGAAATCCGTAGGTCCAAAATGGCTGCCAATACTTGGATCCGCCCTAGAAGTGGCTCGTTTGAGGAAAGAAACCGGTTACTTCTCGGAGGCTTGCAAAGTTCTTGGTAAAAAATACGGCTCGATTATTGGCCTTAAAATTGGCATCGATCGCATCGTCATACTTAATGACTACGAAAGCATGAAGGCGATGATTATGAATGAGAACTGCGATGGAAGGCCAATTGGTCCTGTCTACGATTCTAGAACGTTTGGCAAGAGACAAGGTATTTGTGTTTTTTAAGTATTATCGAAGGCCAGTCAGGTGAAAATTTTTTTATTACATACTAATTATGAATTGATCATATTTTTGTCATTCATCGATAACTTGTGAATATTATTATAAGTCGTTAAATCCAAATGTTTTTAATAGTAGTATATTTTTTCACATTCATTTAAATATGCTACATAACTTATCGTTTTTACTTGAGATAATTTACTCTCTTTAAATAATAAAAGAATTTCTTTATAATCTAATTTTATAGCGAATAAATCTAATGTTTCTAAGTATTTAGTTAATATTTGATACAAAGATAAAAATTGAATATTTTACCGTCAATATATTATTTATACTTTAATTCCTATTTAAATAATATTTTAACTTTTTCTTATATTCGTTAAAACCGTAAATTTTCATATAAATAGACGATTTCACTTTATTAATAACCTTTTCTAGAATGGTACTACTATAACATAAACATTCATAATTACATCATATAGCAATATATTCAAATAAATTTTAATATTTAAAATCAGGAAATAAAATACATTATTCCTGCAATTACTTTCGAAAGTAAATAAATATATGATATAGGTTACTATTATTTGCTTAGTAAAAAAAATTTTCATTTTCGATTAAATAATTGGTGAGTAAATATAATGATTGAATTCATGTACATAGTAAATAGAGTAAATACACACCGTGAATATCTGTTAATGTGAAAATTATGAAAAAATACAAGAACTATTTCTAACAAAATAAGTTATATAGTTTTTAAATTATTTCACTAGGATAGGTAAAAACGATATTCGATTCTCCGTTGGGTAACTCCTTTTTCATATCGATTCTAAAACTTTAATATAAACAAATATCGCCTTCTGTCAGCGATTTCTATTTCCTGATTACTAATTGATTTCACGGTGTACTTTTTTGCACTTTGAATTCTAGGAATTTGAATTAGATGCATGAAATGATGAGTGGTGTTTAAATAGTTACTTATTATTTGAAAGAAACATTAAACAGACTTCGATCCGACGATATATTATATTTATAATAATGAAAAAAGATAATGCTGACACTAGGAAGTGCATCTAAAATCAGGAGTGACAAAGGAGGCTATTGTGGAAAATCAAAAGAAAAATGGCACAAATGGAACTTGCAAATCAAATGAAAAATATATTCATCCAGCTGAAACAACCATCTCATGTCACGAATTAGAATTTTCTTAGTTTATGGATGCTAATTTGATTATAAGAAAAGGATAAATAAAAAAAAAATCAAGAAGAACCACCTATGCGTTTATTTTTAAGGTGTATAAAACGAGGAACGACGAACGACAGTTAACGTAATCAGAAAATAAAATAATATTCGACGTGTATTAAAAAATTTACAAGAAAACAGTGAATGCAGCAAAATTGGAGTGGATAAAAGAAGAAAAGTTTAGATGAAGAGTTTAGAAGCCGAGGTATCACGAATTCCAAAGTGATTATACAAGTAACAAAATCAGCGATACGGAAATTCACTTAAGAAGCGAGCGACTGCAGCATCGTTATTACACATTACTTATCACACATACATCTGAATTATTTAGAAATACAATTTTACTCGTGCCAATAGGAAAACAAGAACTGTTTGTTAAAGATCCTTGCAAGTTCAGGAGTATTATGAAAATTGAGGAACAAAAAATTCTGAGAAATTTTAGGTGTAATTAGGCAGTGAAAGAGATCAGGTACCAATCGATTAATCGTTCTAAAATTGTGTCGCTTGATGGCCAGATGCATCGCCTACCGTGCAAAAATTGCAGGCGTATTTACGATGCACGAAATTATCTCGAAGAAAAATGTTTTTACTAATCTCTTTGGAAAAAATGATTTAATTTATATTTTATAATTTTTATAATACATTCGAAATATCTACTTATTAAAGTTGTACTTAAAAATTTAATTTGATTGAATTTATTGTATTCGGGTAAAAATGTAACAGAACGTATTTTATTTTAATTTATGATTATCTAAAATAAAATTGAAAATTTTTAATGTCTTAACTTTCGTATGTATTGTATATTTCAGTAAAGAGTAATGAGAAGTTATTAGAAAAATAGAAATTTGGTTGGCATCCTTTTTAGACTATTTTACTTTGTATATGCACTAATTACGTGTTTTTCCAGGGAATAAAATTAGTAATATGTTTATCAAATTTCAAATAAATTTCATGTAATATTATTTTAATCTAAATTATAAGGACGAATTAATAATAATTTTAAATTAATTTCTTATTTAAATAAACATTTTAAAATTTACACTTAACAAAAATACATCGGTGAAGCGATGGCTATTTACTTATTGTGCATAAAAAATATTTCACACACACTGTGTAAAACAATATATGCATTTTTAAGATTTTGTCATAGAAAAGCATATTTTGCTAAGGGATTTAAGTTGGGAATCATTAAGAAAATTTCTGATACAATATTTGTCAAGAAAGATCGTGTAAGTTTTAATCGATTATTTTGAAATAAAGTGGTTTATCAACAAAAAGACCTATTATAGTATTTTTTTATTAATCGCAAAAAACGTTGGCGCAGGTCTTCTAGTGGTAGACGGGCACTTGTGGGTTGAGCAGCGTCGGTTCATCCTGCGCCACCTCCGTGATCTGGGCTTTGGACGTACGGACATGGCCCTGCAGATCGAATTCGAGGCCGCGCAACTCGTCAAATACTACGAGGAGTTGCTCGCGTGCAAGGATGGTGACGTCAAGGGCGACGGCAAAGTCAGTCACGCGGTCAAGGACGAGCCAAGGGCTGAAAACTTTTACGTGAAGGTTGATGAGAATGCGAATGACGACGGTATTATCGAAAGGCCGGGAATCATCGTCGAGATGGAGGACTTTTTCGGTGTGCCGGTGCTCAATACGCTCTGGTGCATGATGGCTGGAAAGAGGTACGATTACTGGAGAACGTCGAAATAAAAATTGAGCGCCTGCGAATTATTTACCTCTCGTTTATTTAATTTTCGTGTATGTTTATGCTCTTTATTCGTGTCACATTAAATCAGAGTTTTTATTTGTATTTTCAAACGAGCCACTTAAGCTTACTTTTTCAATTGTCATCTTCTAAACAAACTATTTGTCAACTTCTTTGTTTATGAGCATTTTTTAAATTTTTTATAACAAGCTCAAGGTTAATGCAAAAGCGACAAAAGAAAATATATTATATAATCGTCGCTGTTCTAGGTTGAGTGTTTGTTTAATCGTCTGTTAAGTTTTTACACTTTGAAAAATAATTTTTTCAAATATACTCTGTGCGGTTCTTTCGGCGAGATTTTGTGGAGATTTTGAAACAAGTCGAGTTTTATTATAATAAAAAATGACAAAAACGTTTAAAACAATAGTTATGTTTAACATACGAAACATTGTATACGCATATGTTAAATGTTATCCAAGAATCACTGGCCAATGCCTCTGCTTTATTATTTAAAAGTTCGTAAGCTTTCGTCGAAGTTACGAGAGATAATGTTTCTTTTAAATATTGTTCTTATGTAGGGATGACGAACAAGATTTCTTCTCATATCTATCGACAATATATTATTTATTGTTATTATTCTTATTATATATATTTAGAAATGTACTTCCGTGCTACTCACCCTCTCTTTTATACGTTTCGCGACGTATCCCTGCACCTCGTCGCGTACATACATTTAATTCTAAAATACTCTTTTTAATAAACCAAAGATTCTTGAAATCCAATAAAATTTTTCTAAAATAATTTATCAATAGTTTCTATCGCAAATTTCATTTCGAATATTAAACTAAATATTATTTACATTGGGCTAGATGGCAACAATATATGTACTAAAAAATATAATATGAATTAAATTAATATAACAATAATTCAATATTAAAGTTATTGCATTATTATGTCAAATATTTGTTTAAATCATCTTTAGAAACCCTAATAATTCTAACTAAAATGTTATAATTTAAAAATCTTTGTTTTATGTACAAGTAACCAAAAGATATTTCTAATTTAAAAAAAAGTATTTAATTTTTATTAAGTGCAGGATGATAAAGATGGATAATAAAAGACAGGAATGTTTATCTGACAAGAAGACTTTATTTTATTTTATACAAAATTTCTGTAATAGAATATTAATTTAGCGGAGAAATATATTATTATTCATTTATGACGGCTTAAAATAATAAATATAGATGGAAAAATGTGATTACCGTAGCTGCATGTGTACCTATAATTATTTATTTATTGGAATGCATGATTTTTATATACACGTTATTGCGTAAATTCGTTGTAATCTATAGATTAAACATTTTAAATAAAAGCAGTTGTAAAAAGCTTCTAATAATGAGAAATTTAAGAGAACTTTATTTAAATATTTTCCTTGTTACTAAGTAACTTAATCTGCTGTACATAGTGCAAGTAAAGAGCTATAATTTAAGAAATTTTTCTATTCGATTAAGTCACAAAATAGTTATAATTTTATAGATTCAAGAATAAGAATGATTAGAAAATTGATTTTTACTTTTTAATTAAAATGTATAAAATTTCTTCTGAGAAATACTTTAAAAAACTTTAAAATATACGCTTGAAACTTTATAGAATGACAATTCATTGCATGACAACATATATATGAAGTTTTGATCTTAATTAGTCTTCTATGTTTTATAAAATAAAATTCATTATATAAAAAATTCATTTTCTATTGCTTAATTTTAAACTAATATTTATTAAATCATCTTTAATAAACTAAAAATTCATTATTGATTATTGACGTTTGAAATATTAAAAATGCGTACTTAAATAAAAAGAAAATATAAGAGATTTCAAGAAATAATGCATCATACTTTTTCTGTTCGTAGGTATAATATTAATGACAAAGAGCTTATTTATCTGCAAAAAAATTTTACAACGCTACTTCGAGACGTGGATATGTTTGGATGTTTATTCAACCACTTTCCCTATTTAAAGTACGTGGCACCCGGAATGTCTGGATACAAAAAGTTTATGGAAACGCATCGGCAGCTTTGGAAATTTCTACAAGTACATATTTATAAATAATTTAAAAATATAGATTTATATAAAAATCGTTAATATACTTTTAAGATATATAAATGTCTTAAGTATTTTAAGAATATAGAAAATGAATTACGAAAGTCGCAGTTTTTATATATTTCATTTGTATTTTCTTAATAATAATATACATAATTCCACTGTAATTTTCACATGCAATTTACTTACAATATAGAATGAACTGGAAAATCATAAAAAGATGTTTAATCCTGTTTCTCCACGGGATCTCATGGATGTTTATCTTCAAGTTTTACAATCACAGAATCCTGATGATACTTTCTCAGGTACGAAACAGATATTTTATCAAATTTGATCTCGATGTAAATAAAAAATAAAATTATATAATTACGTATAAAAAATTACTACGTTTAGACGATTGGAACTTGAGGTGAAATTAAATATTTTTAAATACCAAATTGCTAGTCTTCATATGTTATATGAATATATTAAAAAACTATTGGTTCAAAAATAATATAAAATATTTGTTTCAGCTCTTAAACAAATAAACTATGATTTTTACATAAAAAATTTTTCATAAAAAAATGAAGAGAAAGATAATTAAATTAATTTAAATCTTTGAATAATAATAATAATAATAATAATAATAATAATAATAATAAAATTATTTGAAGGTAAAAAAATCTACAATTTGTAATTTTGTTGCAAACTATCGTGTAAAATAATAGCCAATTTTATTTTCTCTTATTCTCGTCATATCATTTAAAAATATAGTGCCTAAATACATTAAGTTTGATATGATACGAAAAAAATTTTACATATTCACCCTTTTACTACCTACATAATTCTTTATCTAAAAAGAACATAGAAACTTCGAAATTCTAAATCTAGCAACATGACCTAATGCATTAGAATCAATATAAAAAATAGTAAGAATAAATAAATGAATTCGCTACAGAGTCACAGTTGCTGGCTATTTGTTTGGATCTGTTCATGGCCGGTTCAGAAACGTCTGCAAAAGCCCTATGCTTCGGCTTTCTATTTCTCGTGCTCAATCCGGAAGTACAAAAGAAAGCTCAGCAGGAAATCGATTCAGTCATCGGACGCGAGAGGCTGCCATCCTTAAACGATAGGCCAAGGTAATTTTTATTTTTCAGCGGCATATCGAAAGCGAGGAGAATATTTAATATAAAAATTTTGGTACTCGACTGCCGATTCGAGATTAGAAGAATCATTGAAAATAATATGTTTAGTTTTACATTTCACAGTCTAATCCAAGTACAATCTGTTCAATGTCTTACATGATAATGGAATACCGATCAGAAAATATTTTTACAAGGAGATATGTATTTTAAAATATCGGGAGTAAAAAAGTTACCGTCTCGTTCAAAGTGTCAATAATACAAATAGAAAAATCGTCAAAGTATTGTACATATCAATCGTGCAAAATTTATACAAAATTTATAATATATAATATTTTAAATATTTGATAAATAATTTTTTGAAAAACAATTTAAAATTATGTTATTTTTATCTGTATATTTTTACATGCATTATTTATAGTACTTTAAGTCCATTGTATTCTAATTCTAGAGATATATGTATACCATAATAGTTCACCATTATAATACAATTATAATATAATTTTAAAATTTTTTTACGTAAAAAATATTATAATGTTTTGTCTTAAACATATAAGGCATTGTAAGATATTTAATGTTCCATTTGCAGATTGACATATGTTAACGCTGTCGTTCTTGAATCAATAAGAATGTTTATGGGACGAACTATGAATATTCCACATCGCGCCCTTAAAGATACTCAGATTTTGGGATATACAATACCTAAGGTACTGTTACTTTTTAATAATCTTTTCTACCGTAAAGATGCATGTCCTTTCTACGTGAAAAAATATTTACAAGATTTTCCAATTTTGTTTTAAGGAATCAATTTCTCGATTATGATAATTGAAATAACAATCAGTTACTCAATTACAAAAAAAAAAAAATAAATCAGAATATAAATTGTACACTTCAATAATATACTTATATAATAGCTTACAACAATGTTGTTTATTCAGTATAATTAAAATTATAAATTTAAGTAGTTTGAACATTAAATTATTATCAGAAATTTACATTATCCTTTTAAATCACTACTATTATAATATATTATATAAATATCGACTTTAATATTCTATGTCACAGTTTCTAATCCAAGTCTATTATAATGATAATGTTAAAAAAACGTTGAATTGATTTTAAAAAATTCATTTGTCACATGTAGAACAGTATGTTAGTCGTAAACTTCAATAGGATTTTAATGAGTGAAGTCTGGGGTGATCCAGAGGAATTTCGACCTGACAGATTCATCGACGCATCCGGGAAATTATTCATGCCCGAGCAGTACCTACCTTTCAGTTTTGGTACGTAAAATATTAAACTGCCAGCACGCGCGGGTCAAATACAACCATAAATAAATATATATATATATATGTACATACGAGCATCAGTTTAAGAAAAAGTTTGAATATCTAAATTTAATAAAAATTATCCTAAATAAAAATTGCAAGATAAACGTTGTTTTTATTAAGTGATTCATCGCGTTAACAAATACACTATTCTTTGGTTTTGAATAAAATTCTACTTGCATCGGCAGAAAGAATATGTATTTAAAAAATTTATTGCCTAAATAAGAAATTATTTCAATTTTAAGGGATTCCTTTTTCTATAAAAATTCTTTTTACAGTTAAAAGATTTTATTTTCCAGCAAAATTATTTTAAATATCACATTTCCAAAATAAAATTTTGTTTGCAATATCGAGTTAATAATAAATAAATAATAACTATAATAGGGGAATAGCTTTTCCAAATATGTCACGCCCGATTTTGCAGTTTAAGAAAATAACACAACTATTATTTATAATTATATCTAAGAGAAATTCAATTTTATTATTTGTACAATTTTAATTATCTTTGATTATTAATTACTTGCTCACTGTAAAATCAATATTTGATTCGTAACTTTACGTTCTTTGTTTTTCTTCGACAAAAAATTGCAGGTAAGCATCGTTGTATGGGCGAGGTGTTGGCCAAAAGCAACATGTTCATGATAACAGCTGCATTACTGCAGAATTTCACATTTGCACCTGTGCCAGGTGAAATGCCGCCACGCAACGAATACACTGATGGCGTCACTGCTAGTCCTAAGCCCTTCCGGGTCCTCATGACTAAGCGAACGTAATGTATAATACTCTTCTCCCGACATATCATCTTCAAATCTTATATATACATACACACGCACGCGCGCATACATTTTTTTAAATGTATGTCTAATTTTATGTTACTTTCGTCTATCTATATACTTGAAAATAAATAACATATCTATATATATAAAACGTATGTATGCATGTATGCGCATCTATGTATGTATGTATGTATGTATGTATGTTATATATATATATATATATATATATATATATATTTGTTTTTATATATATATATATGTTTGTTTAGTTATGAGTTGACGTTGATATAATTCTTACACGTAGTTAGAATTAGGGAACACGTAAGGAATATGAGCCCTAAAAATACAGCAAATCAAACGCCTCTGGTAGAAATTTTATTTTCGATTATAAGATAATTGACCGTAAACTATATTGTGTATAGTTAAAATTAACAATGTTTTATAAAAATGTGTCCAGGTGTACATTTTCATGTACTTTGACTTTTTATGTGCTAAAAATTCTTTCTTTTGATTCACATATCAAATTTTATATTTTAATTTCATTGTTAATATATTTTAGAAAATAAGAGAACATACTGTTTCACAATTATCTCAGTAAATATAAAATAGATATAGTCAAATTATGTTAAATTCAACATTATAACATAAGCCAGCTATGGTACACAATTAACTTGAAAATTTCTACCCGACTGGCACATTGGTTGAATTGTCGTTTTTTATGTTGTAATCAGGTTGTAATCTAGTAACTTGATAAAAAAAGCCACTGTGACAACGAACACGAAAATAGGAAGTGAGAAAAAAGTCGCCTGCGTACTTCTGGAGTACGCTTACTTTTCATCAATTGTCGCTCTCTTAAGAAAAAAATAACTACGTTCAATAAAATTATTTTTTAGTTCTCAGAATCCTGCTTATCCTTTTCTTTATCTTTGTCACTGTACTCGGAGCTTGCTCTATTCTTTTCCTCTGATCTCTTTTCCTCCTTTTCAGCTTTTCTTTCTTTATCCCTAGATTTCTTTTCACTACGCTCACTTCGCTCGCTGCGCTCGCTGCGGCTGTCATCATTTCTGTCCCGCTCTTCTTTGCTACTACTACTTTTTCTGCCATTACTCTCAGACTTATCTTTGCTGCGATGTTCCTTATCCTTATCCTTGTCCTTATCCTTGTCCTTATCCCTGTCCTTATCCCTATCCTTATCCTTTTCTTTATCCTTATCTTTATCCTTGTCTTTATCCCGAGACTTTTCTGAATATTTCGACTTGGATGATCTGGATTTAGATTTCGATCTTGATTTCCGTGACCGAGATTTCGATCTCTTGCTGCGTGAGCGTGAACGGCTCTTTTTTCTGCAAAAGATATATGTTAATTGAATTAATAATAAATTTAAGGTTTTTTTACCAACTTTTATACAAAACATTATGAGTACAAGCATGTATTAACGCAAAATTATTAATTTCATTTCTTTCGAATTTTTTTTTTTTTAATGAAATTGCACTAAAATTTATTTAAGTTACGAAATTATTTTTATTTGATCGACATCATTAGTAGTATCTATTTAATACGGAAGATAGTTTATATAAACATAAAAGTGAAAATATCATGTTTATATTTAAATATTATAACAGTACAAATTCTTATAAGTCTATGTTTAGAATAAAGAACTGTTTAATCTTTTATAAACAAGAATAATTATTAAAAATAATTTTTTTTGACAAATGCGTACTCTTATATAAACTCGTAAAACTTTGCACACAGGTCCTTATATATACAGATAAAATATTTTAAAAGCACCAACTATGAGTATTAATTCATATAATGTTCTTATGCTAAAGTATTTCGGTGTTAAGTATATACTATACACATGTAACAATAATGATTTGTAATCCAATAATAAATTTTCTTGTCGACAAAAATAAAATTTTGTTTAATTCATTTTAAAATTTCAATTAAAAATTAAATTGATTTTACTTATTCGATCATATTAAACTGTATACAATCCATTTAAATGTGTTAAATTTGGTTATTTGAAATTGTTCAAAACTACACGATCTATTACCGTAATAGAATTGTTTTAAAGACAATTTATAGTAAGAGCGTTAATTTCAATAGCAGAATAGTCTTTAATAACTTCAACAATGAAAAATTAAATTTGCTTAATGCTTTAGTTAAACTAGAATAATATTTAAATGAATTTATATTACAAATTTTCGTATATTTGAATATTAAACAACAAAGCCAATTGTAAGATACAATAATTAAGAAGTTTTAAAATGTATTAAGTGTTTTGTTATGATTTTGAAAATAATATACAAATAAAATATAATTTTATATATTGATGTTAATTAGTTTTTTTAAATAAAAAATAAAAAATGCCTTGTAGAAACTTATAGGTTGAAATTTTTTAGATACATGAAAAATTTTTTTTTATATATAATTAATGTAACAATTATGTATAATAAATATCTAATGTTTATTATTGTTATTGTTCTTCTTTTTCTTATTATTATTATTATTATTATTATTATTATTATTATATGTATCTATTAATAATAGTAATGAATAAGTCTTTTTACCTGGCGGGGGATGATCGTTTTTTGCGATCTCTAGATCTGGAACGCGAACGACGTGACCTGGAACGTCTATCTCTGGACCGTGAACGGTGTGATCGGGTCCTAGACGTACTACGACGGCGTGATCGTGATTTTCTACGACGTTCCCTTGATCTCGAGCGTTTTCGCGAACGTGACCGAGATCTGCGGCGATGTCGAGACCTAGAACGTCTGTGTCGTGATCGTGAACGCTTGCGTGAACGGGAGCGACGAGATCGTCCTCGAGATCTCGATCTATATCACAGAAATTTATTTTATAAACATCTATTATTATGCACAAGATTTGAGAAAAATCTTGTAGTAAAAAATGCAAACTGAAATATTGTATGTACCGACAATTATTTTTTTAATCGTGAATTAACGTCAATTTTATGTTCTCAAAAATTTCATTGAATACAAAGTTTTTAGAAAATATATGATAAGTAATGATGTAATATAAAATATTTATAAAAAATTAATAATTTAAAATTATTATTAATGGATTTGTTTCAATTTTCTTGTATTTTTGATGTATTTGTTACTTCGTTTTCTTTGCATAGAAGTATTTATTAAAGTTGATGTCCAATAATACAAACATGTAATAAATTTTGAAATTATATTATTATATTATCATCGTTGTAATTGTTATTGATATTCTTATTCTTATTATTGTACCTTGATATAATTTTATTTTTATAAGAATCTAGATATTCTTTCATTTTCATTTTATGTAATGTAATTTAATCATTTTATAAAAAAATTAAAAAATGTTAACTTTATCAAAAGTTCAATATTTTCAACTGTGGAATTAATAAAACCAACCTAGATTTTCGACCACGGGAACCACTTCGACTACGTTTATCTTTTGATAACATGCCAATCATAGGATCTATTGCTGCAGAAATAAGATTGTGTGCTTCCTTAACACGTGACATGGCCTCTTCAATCTCCTTTTGTGCTGCTTCATTACTTTTAGCTTCTGGTTTAAGTATGGCTTGCACTGAATGGCCCATTTTTATAGGTTTATTATTTAGCAACTGACCATTCAGCATAAGTGCAGGTACAATGGAAGCTTGTTCTGAGAATTCTACTAAAGCATATGAAATGCTGTCTGAATCTCTAGTACAAAGTCGAGTATATTTCACATCAATGTTGTGATTGGCAAAGAATTCTGTAAGTTGTCTGTCGGTAGTAGAAGAATCTAAATTGCCAATTACCAAAGTCCTACGAATTTCTTCAATCTTTCTACTATCCAAATGACCAGGAAGATGTGGATATACAGGTAACCCATTGGCTTCAAGTTTAGGATCCATTGTTGTAATTACATGATTAGGTGGGACTCCTTCAATAGCATTTACTACATTTGGTGGAAGCTTAGGCTCAGATGGATACAATCCTGAATATAGACAAGAGTTTTTGAAAATATAAAAAATAAATTATTAATATATTTAAAAATATTTTAATACTATATTTAACAACAGTAAAATAATTAATAAATGAAAATTAACAATTTATTATTTGTTACACAAAATTTATAGTTACCTTTTTTTAACTTTTATTCTAATTCTCTATTGAATATAAGTTTTTTGTTTTTTATTTATTTTATTTACTTATATACAGATTAAAAAAAATGTTTTTTTTAGCCAAAATTATATTCAAACCTAAAATCATCATGTTTTATTAAAATTTTTATAACTTTAACAAATTTTAAAATAGAAGTATATATGTGTTGATTATTTAAATTTCGTTAAAATTTTATACTTAAATTATCTTTTACATTAACTTTTCTTGAAACTCTTATTATTCATTATTCATCACATTCCAAATACACATTATTCATTATAACATTATTGAAAAAAACAAAATAATTACAATATTATTTATATGCATGTTTTTTGTTTATATTTTTCAGATTTTTAATTATATAAAATTCTTAAATACAAACAACTGAATAAATGATTATAAAATTCAACTAAATTTTGTGGTGTTACAATAATACACTTTACTATTAAATGGTCATATTTTCTTTTAATTATTTAAATCGTTGCCTTTCTGATATATAAATATCAGAATATATTGTTACAAATAAAACAAACCATCGATATTAAAGTGAATCGTACCAGGAACAACAGTCCCATTATTAGTTAATTCTAAAGCCCTCTGCTCATCAGGAATGTCACCATTTTGGTAGGGAATAACTATTAGTGCCCGGTCAATGAAAACTGTATTGGTCATGTGTTGGGCAACTGCTACATGACTATGGTCGTGAAACTTAATGTAACATATTCTTGATTGAACCGGCACCGCCACATCCCTTATAGTTGGATACAATCGGATATCTTCGATTTTGCCAAGATAACCAAAAAGCGTTTGCATTTGATCCTTGGTGGCTTGGGGCGCAATATTCGTCACTTGGACGACTTTTGTTGAGCCCACCGCCATTACAGATCTCTTTTTTGAGGTTAACTTGACGCTTACAGGCGACTCGCACCTACGCTTGGCTTTTTTTTCCAGTGCTTATTAGTTTTATAACAATTAATGAACTCAATATCTTGGATGGATGCAGCACTGATTCACTAATCTAGCAGATTTTCACATGTTTGCGAAATAATTTATAAAATTTACTAAAAAATAAATGAAGCGGCGAAGTTACATCCACGCGTGTACTGAGAAAAGCCGTCGACCTATTAATTTACGAAAGAATTTTATCCCCACCACTAGGAGCTAATTTTTCTCTTACTTCACTCATAATAACGAATTTTGCGCATACCAAAAGGGTATTTGCTCAGCTTTAATATAATCATTATTACGAAAATTTAACGTGTGATATAATGAATATAAATTATAAAGTTGAATATTGTTTTTATGAAAATGCTAAAATACAAATTTGTTGTTCGAGTAATAGTTACTGGAAGTTTTTTTTAATTACCTCTAAATTTCTTTATAAATTTAGTAAAATGACTTCTTAGAAAATTCTGTTATTATATGCAATATAATTAAATTATTATATTTAAAGTAACATAAAAATCTTTTTTAATTATATATCTATTGATTCATATAAGTATTATCATACATAATCAAAGCAAAATAATTATCAAACAACTATTCATTCTTTAGAGTTTTATTTAAATAATTATTTCTAAATATATAAAAATATATGCAGGTAGTGTTGTATACACGTACTTTTGTATGCGCATGCGAAAACGATGGACTCGAAGTGACGCGGTAAACGAAAGGAAGGGGAAGTCCCCCACAGATCCAAACCAAATAGTGGGCCTAAAAATAATACCCCTGTTCAAAGGGAGTCTTTTCGGAACTTAGTTACACAACGACGTAAACAATTTCTGAATATTGCGTCATCCTCTGAGAAAAATATAAGTATAGAGTTGTATGAAAAGTAAACAATGTCAGTTATTAATAATAAACTAGTTTCTTTAAAATCATTGTGTGTTTAACATTTCCTTCCTCTTAAATCTCACATATTGATAATTTAGTGCATAATTTATATATTAAATAACAGTATTTAATTTTAATTAAAAATTATTTAAATTTAAATTATTTAATATTTAAAGTTATTCACTATATCACTAAAACATAAATAACTACTTAAAATTAATACTGCATATAAAGTTTCTATTAATAAAAAAATTTATTAATTTTTTAACGTGCATTAGTTTGAAGATATGTTATATTTAAAATAATTTTACCATTAATTTAATTAAATATTCTTCGTAATTTATTTTAATTTCATCATAAAATATTAAAAACAATTATTTAAAAAATCTTAAAATTAATGAATTAATTAAAATTATTGATCAATTCGCCATTGATGTAATATTAAATTTAATCACTTTAAGTAGGAGTTTTTTAAATTACATAAGTTTGAAATTAGTTACCACGATCATTTATAAAATATTGTCCATCAATTAAGAGTCATAAGAAATACTGCGATCTAACTCAAAACATTCATGTATTTAAATGTGTGTACAAAAAACTTAAATACAATTTTATAATTTATTTAAGTAAAATTCAATAAACTTCGAGATCTCAATATCTAATCAAATACTAAGTTATAAAATAACTAATTAAAATAAAATATAAAAAGGGCATCAATTTGTATGAATAAATACATTCTTTGGAATTCCAAAGATATTAAAAATAATTTAGAATATTTACAGTTGTTAGTTTTTTTTAAATTTATTATGTAAGTTAATTAGAATAATACTTTTATTATAAAAATTTTTATTACAACATTTAAAAAATGACCAATGTATCCTTAAAATATAATGCAGTTTTAAATGATCTTTGTTAGTGATCTTAAGTTACAGTATGTCAAAATTGATACTTTGTAGCTACATAGGATATCCTTTAGGTATACTGATTTTGCTCTGTGAAAATTTTTTTGTTATAAATTTTTCAATTAGTTATAAGAAAATATTCGTATTGTTTTGAAGAAATGACTTCTTTGCAAATTTGAAAAGTCGAAATATCAACGTAACTTTCATAATACGTAATTGGCGCCAGTTTTTTTACTAAGTGTTTATAACTATAAAAATAAATTTGCTTTTGTCATTTAAAAAAAAATAAATAGAACATAAAATAAAAACTCCTTGAAAAATTCTTATTTGGATAAGTCATAACTGAAATTTTTTATTTTTTTAAATATAAATTAGAAACTATTTAATCAAACATATATATAGTGAAATTGCTTTTTAGAGTTCCCACTAGGTGGTGAATTGCGTACTTTTCTTCTATCGATATTTATTATTATTATTATTGGTTTATATTTTAAACACAAGAAATCGTCAAATAAATTCAAGTTATATTTTAGTTTTAAATTTAACATTTAACTAATTTATAATTATGCATTTCCATATGGACAAAGTGAATGCATAATTCACGAAGAATTTGCGCGTGCGCCGTGTGCAATTTTTAGTGAACATATGTAGTGTATATTATGTGACACAGGCAACAGTTTGATAAATTGTTAGAAATTACTGATTCAAATATGTTTGGTTTGTCTTTGTTAAAAGAGAATTTAGATCTACATTTTATATTACAATAATAGAACACGTGTAAATGAATGTATACACAGATACAAACAAATATGATTTTATATTATTACATAATAACCTATTAATAAATAAGAAAGTATCAGTCATATAATCCCACGTACGTCTCTGTTTTAAATAAATAAAAATATATATATATATATATATATATATTTATACATATGCAAACTAATAAATGTATAAGGATATAAGTATGTACAATATAATAAAAAAATAATAAATATACAATATTTTTTTTCATAAATATTTTTACTTTCATAACAACTAGCAATCAATTTACAATATAAAATTTCAATTAAAATTTGTATTATAATAAAAATACGAATTTAAATGTATCGGAGAAAATATTTGATACGTAATCTTCTGATTTTATGTTATCCAAAATTTTTATTGTGGGCTTACACAATCAAGAAATACAGGTTTTGATCTTTTTATAAACAATATCTTATCAGGTAGGATTACCTAGGTTCAAAATTGCTGAACATGCCTCTAAAAATGGAGAAAAATGCAAGAAAGCAGCCACCATTATGATAAAATAGAAAAACACACCCTTATATATTAAATGAAATCAAATAAGCAATTATGCAATTAATTATAAAAATAAAAACAATTATTTCCTTAATTACATCTATATTAGAAGACCATGATGTTGAAAAAATTATACAATAAAAATTTTTAAAAAATGTTTATTGAGATAAAAAATAATTCTGGTTAATAATTTGATATCAGTAATAAAATGAGCTGAATGTTTCTTATAAGTTAGCTGTTTAAAAAAAAACACGAAAAAAAACACGAAAAAAAACATTAAATAAACTATCTAATTCACTGAATTAAAATTTGATGTCATAAAAAACATCAAATTTTGAAATAATTAGAAACGATGTAAGAAGATTATAAATACTTAATAGAAAAGGTTAATGTAATTGTTTGTTATAACGAATATATTCTTTTAAATGTGATAATGAAAGTCATTATAAATAATTAAGATGGAAATATATAAAATACAAAATCGAAAAATTTGAAAAATTAGTTTAATATAGGACGTTACTCTGCGTAGACCTCGATATGAAAACGGAATATAAATCAACAAAATAAGGCACTGACAAAAATATTTATAACGTTTGTATTAACTGAAGAAAAATGCGTTAAATACATTTAAAAAATGAAAGGCACTTGACAGATCTTTTATTGCTTTTGAAAAAAATGAAGTGGGGAATTTTAATGCAAATAGTGTGATAAATATTTATAGCTAATATATATATATATTAAATCGTTTAAAAGATTCGAGATAAGTACGGTAACAGTAAGTACAAACATTGAATCAAGTTATAATTGTCTCGGTATTAAAAAAATTTACATGCTTTGCTACTCTATGATAGGAAAAAATATTAAATAATGTAAAGAAGATAAGATCATAATGAAATCTAAAGTGAAATAAAAGAAATAAAAAAAAATGAGGATATTAATACAATATTTTGAAAAACATTGATAATTCACATATATATTCCTGCTACTTGAAAAAATTTACTAAGTAATCATGAAAATTGAAATAAATGGACAATAATAACAAGCCCTTTATCTGATTTACATAAAATACAATACCTGTTTAGTAGTATTGAAAGGGTGAAAATTTATGCGAATCAGTAATAGTGTAGGTATATAATATCAATTGTGCGTCATACACTCGTTTTACATTATACAAGTTGTATTCGATTATTCATGTTAGCATTACTTTAAACGTCAGTTTAAAGTAGAGGAAGGCATGAATTCTAAACGATAAGAGACTTTATTTAATCTTCTTTCGAAATTTTTTTTAATTTTCTTATTTATAATGATTGAAAAAATATCTAATTTATGAATCAAACTTTTATATTTTAGTAATTTTTATTATTTTTTTTGAGCTTTTTACAGAATAATATAAGCCCTGTAATTGGAAATCCATAAATATTATTTCAAATTTAATTGTTATATCATTTGCAGTTCATCTAACCATTTAATTATAATGAAATTTTCGTCTTTTGTATTGTGATATATTTTAAAATTTGCAACTGTATAAACAAAAAAAGTTCGAGAAGCAAAGGAAGACTAAAAAATAAAAATCAATCACTTTATAAAACTACAGTACTTTAAAATAATAAATTAAAAATTAAAAAACATTAAAATTGAATCTCATAGAATTATAAAATACCAATAAACTAAAATTTGATTATTATCAATGTGTTACATATATTTATTTAATTAAAGTCAAAAAATGGTACAACATTAAGTTAACTATTTTTATTTTATACAAATTATTAATTAAATTAATTTTAACAATTATTATTAATTTTAAAAAACTTAATAATATAGAAAAGTTTAAATTGATAAAAGAATAAACTAAAAATATATAAGTACTATATTCATCAATAAACATCAACAAAATTATTCATAACTCTTGAGTTATTAATAAAAAATTTATAATTACTTTTTAATATGTAATTTTTAAAATCAAAGTTTAAACCAATAATATAACTAATTAAACAAATGATTATTAGTCTATTTTTATACAATTTAGCTAAGTTCTTTGCTGCATTTGTATGTTTGTATTTGTATGATTCCAATGCCCTTTTTAAATAAAATTTTTACATCGTCAATTTTCAACAATTTAAAAATACTTTATTTTTACTTTAACCGGCAAAATTTTGTAATTGTGTTATTTGAAAAATAACTAAAAAGTCGTAAAATAATAATTATATTTGAAATGTTTAAGAAAACTGTAAAATTAATTATAATCTTTTAAGTTAAATATTTCTTTTCTTACAACTTTCATGAAAAGTTTAAATTCTTCCTTCAAATTTTTATTAAAAGTTATGAGATAATAATAATTAGATTTAAAAACTAATTTTTCTTTATTAAATTATATATTATTTTATAAAAGGTATGTTTTTCATAAATTTTATTCACATTATATTTTACTTGAAAACAGAAAAAGTATACAGCAAAAAGAATTAAAAAATAAATAAATTACAATTTTCTGTATAAAATGAACGAATATAGAAACTGAATATAAAAACGCCAAGTCACTGAGACTGATAAATTAAATATACAGGGTTTTTATTTGAATATTTCGTGTATCTCTTTGAGGTGTTGTTACTTATATTATTGTTGTATTTTATTATTATATTATATAAAAAAAATATTTTTAATAAAGAAAATATAAATACAACTTTAAAAAGAAAAATAAAAATATACAAACGGAAACAAAGGAAAAGAAGGAATAAAAGAACAAAACAAATAATGATGAATGAATTAAAATCTAAATAGCATGATAAAACTACTATTAAAGAAAAATAAAATAATAAGATGTAGCATTGAAAATGTATAACGTTTTTCAACTAAAATTTAAGTTGTAAAAATTTTGTATTCTTAGTCATTATCTTAGTTAATGTATTCATTAAGTTTATCAAGTTTTATAAAATTAAACTTTATAAAAGTAATATAAATTGTACGATTGTAGGTGAAATAAAAAATGTAAATAATTATATAAAAATTAATTTATGCTCTAAATTGTATAAATAAATATTATAAAATAATAAAAATAATATAATTTATATTCATAAAATTTAAAACTTGATTTTATTTATGTATTAAATAAAATAAAAATTTGTTTAGAAATTATATTTTAGTCAAATAATATTTTTTAATTATGAAATATGCCGTTGTAGAAAAGTGACAGAAACATAAATATTTTAAACGTAGTAAACAATTTAAAGGGAAAAGAATACATTTCTAAAATACATAGATGTAATTGCTTATTAAATATGCTACATTAATATAAATAGAAAAAATAAAAAAAAAATAAACTTAAAAATGAAAAATATTGAAATTAACAATTATTGATGAGTTTTTTACGTACATAGCGTATATACTCGATTATTCTTTATAATATTTATTTTTATACATTATTATTTTATCTTTATACTGACAAATTTATTTTCGCATTCGGTTTATTTAATTTTTTTAATATAATTTACGCAATATTTCATGAAATCTGAATTTTTCTTTCCTGTCAATTTTTTCTTACTTCTAGTGTATCTTCAACATTTTTGGCATGATAAAATTTACACATAATCTAAAAGCTTAAAGAATACTTAAAATTACTTGACAACCTACAACAAGGACTAACAAAAAAGATATTCTTTATGCTAATCCAAATTTTATAGAAAAGTTAAGTATTTTTCAGTGTTTTTGTCTGAATCATTTTATTTTAGGGCATAATATTTTAATATCAGTATCATATTGAAGTTAAAAATTTTTATTTACGTATAATAACATAATATTAAGGCTTCAAAATTAACGCGATATTCAAATTTATTAAAAAATGTTTTTTTTTTATTGATTCGAATTATAATATATAACGAGTTTATATCTAAATTTTTTTATTTAAAACTAAGTCAAATTACGAAACATAAAATAAATTATATTACAAATTTTTATTCGCGTAAGAGATACTGTTATTATATAAGTTATAGGCATGTATAAATAATTTTTGTTATTTTTTGAATGAAAAGCTGTCCGTTCGAGTAGCTAGATGGGGCTACTTTTCTCAATTATAAATGCCAAGCCTGCGTAGAAAAACTAACCTAAAATATCCTATATTATTATTTATCACATAATTATAATAAAAATTTGTGTTTAATTGATTTCATACCGCGAAAATATCTGGTTCTTTTATAAAATGTGTAATTTCAATACATTATTATTGAATAATATTTAGAAATTTCTCGATCTTCTACAATTATTTTTTAAATAATATTAGAAATCCTAAGGAAAATAATTTTTTTCAATTAATTGAAAGTGAAATCCTGTTGTTATTTTAATATATTTTGTTTTGTTAAAAAAGTAAAATACTACAACTACAGTGTCAGATCCGTCATCGCCAAATTGTTATTAAATTTATTACTTTCGTATTCATTTGTGTACTTCTGTGAAAAACCACTAGGTTCGCATGATAAAATTGCTTTATCTCGTTAAATTGAATACAATCACTGTCCATAATTTAATTTCTAGTTTAACCTGAAAAAGTTAACAACGATGTTTGTATAAATAATGTCTTTATATGTTGGGAATATTATTTAATTTAATAATAATTTCTAAATGTCATATTTTTATAATATATTATTGAAGATAATTGGACTAATGAATACTAGAAACATTTGTTTTCCAACAAAGTAAACAATCGAAAATTGTATTGACGAACGACCTGTCAAGCGACTACGACGAAAAATGTGGAAGTTATTCCTTGCAACTGTTCTTTTACTTTATTTCATACAATGCGAGGTAGGATTTCTTTATTTTTATTACACCTGGTTAAATATATTAATATAAATATTTAATAATTTGTAATAATCATTACAATAATCATTTGCAAATATTTATATTTTTAATTTTTTTTTTAAATTGTGAACGTGTATTTTTTCTCCGTTTTTTTAATGATTTGTTTAATTTTCAGGCTCAATCTTATGATGATAAAAGATGTAAATGCATATGTCCAAGCATTGCCTCTGTCTTAAATACCACATCGGGTGATAAAAACGTTTTAAATTTTATCACCAATGTTCCAGCTACTAAGTGGTAAGATTTGGATCAAATTATAATAAGTTTTATAAAATTTATGTCACAAATACTTTATTTTTTTATTCATACAGTAATTGTGAAGGAGTAGTTTTACCCAAAATTGGAGATCAAATTAAAGAGAAAGAACAAATATTTTGTCCTCGTTGTGATTGTAAATATGAAAATAGAAATACCACGATTATTAAAGTAAGAATTTTATGGGAGAGAATTTTTAAGTTCTTATTTTAAATTTTATTTTAATATTTAAAGCAAATATTTATATAAATTAATAAAATAATTTTTTAATTACAGATTGTAGTTATTATTGTTATATGGGTTATATCTCTTTTAGTAATATATATGTTATTTTTAATCTGTTTGGAGCCTTTACTCAATAAGAGATTGCATAAAGCTACTGGTGGTGTTGGCTACCAAGAGCATAATAATGAAGAAGTATGTCATATAATTTCTATTTTATTGATTTCTTTAATAAATAATTTATTTCCATTTTTTGTTTATTTTTAGATACAAGTTTTTATTTCCCTCATTTTTATACTAATGCTAATTTTATAATTTGTTGAAAACAAATATTTTTCTGTTGTATTCTTGAAAAATCAATTTGTACTTTTTTATTTAAAAAGAAAAATTTTAATTTAAAATTTCTCTCAGTATGGGAGAAAAATTATGTTATTATTTATAGAATTAAGTTAACATGAAGCAATAATGATAAAATATAATAACCACTCATATATTTTTAGTAGAATAAGCAAATTGAATAAATTCAAAGTTCGGAATAATAAATTATAATTATGAATTTATCAATTTAAAAAATATATAAATAATATAAATAATATAAACTTCTTTAAATAAATTTCATATAAATAACATGATTGTAAAATGAAAATCTTTATTTATATATATATATATTTATTTCATTTTATATAACTATGAAATAAAATATTAAAAAATGAATATTCGAAATAAATTTAGAAATTGTCATCTAGTCTTGTAAAAAATGAATTTTTAAACAAATATTTAAAAGAAAAATTTATTTAAAACTTCATTTTTAACAAATAAAATTGAAGTTATTTTTACAACTATCTAAAGAATTTTATATTTTTGTTCAGGATGATACATCTATTGCACCTGGAATGTCACATGCAATGGGTGTTAGAGGAAATGTGTTGAACCGAGTTGGTCATCAGCAAGATAAATGGAAACGTCAAGTTCGGGAACAAAGACGTAATATTTATGATCGCCATACAATGCTTAATTAAATTTATATTTCAGTTTTTTTCAAAATCATCGTTATAAATATTTAAATATTTTGTGGTGATTAATTAACTGAAAATCCGCGGTTAATAAAATTTACAACGATATTTCTGATTAAATACTTTTATGTTTAATAAATGTAAATATTAACTGTTTTTAAAAATCGTATTAATTAAAAGCAACATATGTAAGGATATAAGTATGTGAGTACGAAAAATGATCTATTTCATTTAATCTTAAATTATTAAATAATTACACAAGAAAAACGATTTTTCACAATAAAATCTGTTTCAAGTAATAAGTTTTCTTATCTTACTTTCCCCAATCTTTTATTGAACTTTTGTTTATACCTTTCATTACATATTTAATGTAAGTATAAAAATGATCTATTTCATAAATTTTTAAATAATTACTCAAGGAAAACAATTTTTCACAATAAAATCAGTTTTAAGCAACTAAATTAGCTTAATCTTTCGGTCCTTTATCACTGCTCATTTGTTTATTGAGAAAAACTTTAACTTCATCATACAAAACTAAAACTAATGCACCACCAGTTCCACGTAATACATTTGAAAAAGCTCCTTTAAAAAAAGCACCAGCTCCTTCACTTTTAAAAGTTAATAACCAGCAATGGAGGGTGCTTCTGTACATTCTTTCAGATACAGGTAACCCAGATTGCATCATCATTCTTCGGCGCACAGTATCAAATGGATATGACATTACTCCCGCTGCCGTTGTCACTAACTTAAAAAAATATTTATTTTGTTCAATTTTTTACAATTTAAATATTTATAATATACATTGTGCAAAATACATACTTGAGCAACAAAAAAATTAATTAAAAATGTTGAAGTTTTAGGGTCGATGTAATATCCTCTTATGGTGTCGTAAAATCCAAAATAACTTGCTCTGTATATAATTATTCCTTCAGCACTAACGACGAATCCTCTGTACCATCCCAAAACTCCATCTGATTTAAAAACTTTGTAAAGACAATCGGTGATACCTTTAAATTCTCTTTGGTCCCCTTTTCCAACATCTGCAGCTAATCTATAAAAGTTTATTATTATAATGTAATATATTATTTATTATACAGTGAGAATAGACTATACTTTATTAAAATTCTTTTTAAAAAATATTACATTTACTTTTAATTTGTATTACAATTAACTTAGTAAAAAACTGCATTTTGCATTTAATTTAATATTTAAATTTTTTATTGTATTAAAAATTAATTATTTTAAAAACTATAATTATAATTATTTTTTTAAATTCATCGAATAATATTGAATCCATACCAAAAAATAATAATATGCATAAAATTTATCATACTGCAAATCAAAATAATTTAATTATTTCATATTATGTGTAAGAAAAAAATTCATTTTTTAAGTCTTTTACAAATATATCAATAGTCTCTTCTAAAAAAAATGTCATTGAAAATCATAAATTTTTGTTATTAGTATTATATTAATAATTCCGTATATTACTTTATACAATATATTTATCATTTTTATCCATAATACTGTATTATCAGAATAGATATAAATAAATTACATACCTCTAGAAATGTATAATCATGCATATTTTTTTAATTGTGTAAATTTTAATTATTTAATGTATTAATACAATGCAAATATATTTATGTTGTTTAGATAGAAAATCATGTTTTTTTTTAATCTACGATACGTTAAAAATAAAATATATCAAATTACTGTTCAGATTTTGTTAGTTATATTTCAGATAATGTTAGTTTTTTGTTTTATTTATTAATTACATTAGAAATACCTTGTTCTTGCAAAATCTAGGGGATAAACAAAAAAGAGCGACGATACCCCTGCTGCACCTCCTGAAGCTAAATTACCAGCAAACTGTTTCCAAAATGATTCTTTTGGAACACCATCTAAGAATAATGCTTTAAATTTATCTTTAAATGCAAAATTTAACGCTTGTGTGGGAAAATATCGAATAACGTTGCTCAAATTTCCTCTCCAAAGACTCAAAAAGCCAGTCTCTCGCGGTACTCTTACGAGAACATCAATAATACCTAAAATTATGGAATTAGCTCATAAATTAAAAAATTTATCAAATGTTTTTATTAATGATAATTTATCCTATTTTACTTATAAATTATTTTATAGAAGATTTTAATACATTTTTGTTATAATTTTCTAATAAAAGAACTTTAGTATAAAATTAATCAATCTAACTTACAAATAAATAAAATAAACGTTAAAATTATCTGTATAGTTACATAATAAATTATGTAAAAACTATTAGCAATTATTTTTCATACCTTTATATCGCTGATCAGCTTTAATTTGCTTTGACGTGTGTTGCACTTGAAGTAATAGTTTTACTCGCTCTATTGGGGCTACTACAGTTTTTGATACTGCAGCTGATATACCTCCTGCGAGGAAATCAACTATAAAAGATGTTGGTAATTTTTCTGGTTTCTCTTTAGCCATTTTAATAAATGTACAATATTAAAAACATAATAATACACCAATTATCACATTAAAGTAGAATTATATTTATTGATTAAATTTTTTAATTACAAGATTACACTACAAGATCTTGCACATTAATATTAACTACATTCGCAAGGCTTTTTGATAGTGACAAGATGTCATTTTTCTTTTTGAACAAACTTCAAGTGATGGATTTCTTTTATTATTTAGGTAATTTTCTAAAATTCGTATTATGTTTTTTTAAGGGAATATTTTTATCGAATAAAAATGTTTTCTTTTTTCATAAAGGAAAATGAATTTTATTTTCATTTAAAAATATATATACCTGTTAAATTTATTATTTAATTTATTCATTTTTGTAATATGGTTTTTCACTATAGTATAAGGCTTTACCACTGGTCATACAATTTCATAATTGAATTTTAATAATTTATTTAGATTTACGGTAGATTTCGCATATATAGTTCAGGATTTTCATATTTACCTATGTTACGCTTAAATTTTAAAGAAAAAATACAAGTTTTCTTATTTTAAATAATATATGTATATATTTATTTATAAATAAATTACCAAGGAAAAATGTTATTTCATATCAGCTGTTTTTATTAAGATTTAGAGAATATTGATATAAAGAATTTAATATCTTGGACAATTTTACCAGTTTACTTTCATTTATTAAATACATAAATAAATATTTAAATATAAAATAAAATCTTTATAATGAAGAAATTTTACAGTTAAAAGTGAGTTTAAAACAGTATAAAAACATTTTAAAGCAAATGTATTTATTTTTTATTCAAGTTATAATATATATATATATATATATATATATATATATATAATATTCAATATATATATTAAACTTTAGTTATACAAATTATAGTTAAGTTTTGATTCTTATTAAAAAATAAAAATTTTTTTATTATTCTATGTAGTTATTTTTATTTTTAAAGAAATATTAAAAAAATATTTAAAAGTAAAACTTTTAAACAAGAATATAAAGATTATTAAAATTTTTGTAATAAGGTTTGAGCAATATTCAATATATTTTTTTATTGTAGATTTTAGATGCAGAAAATATTTATCAAATACAAATAAGATTTCTGTAAATATTTGGAATATTATATAAAATTAATAAAAATTTATTGCATAAATGATGATATATTAATTGATATCTATCATATTAATTTCAAGTGCATGAGTTTTACTATATTTTTATGATGATAGTACACTGGGTAAAAAAATATTTTCAAAAATAATATTCGGCACTTTTTGGCATTAAAGTTAATTCATGTGCAATTGATGTACAATAATATGGTACAATGATGTGATTACAGTTAAGAACAATTCTTCTTTTTAATATTAAAAAAGAAAATGCAGTTTAATTATTTTCTTACTTTTTGCCTTAGTTTCAAATGCTTTACAAAGGAATGTAAAATAAATAAAAATCTACTACAAAGAATAACAACATAACGAAAATTACATATTTAGAAAAAATTATTTTTTAAAATTCATATAATTATATACATATTCATTGCTATCGAGATAATTGATGATAATACTTAGACATACAATTAATATTTTCTTCAATCGTGTCATTGTAAATTTATATTATTAAACAGTTAATATTTCATGGAATGCTCAGAGTACATTAATTTTACAATGATATTTTAATAACAAAGATACAATGTCAGTCAAAATATTATTATTATAAAAAAATTTTATACGAATATATAAATTAAATTAAAAACTATAATGAAAGAGAGCCGAGGTGTAATGTTCTTAAAATACCTCTTTTTAATTCGTTTATAAATTAATTTTTTTTATATTTTACTTAAAATTTTACTACTCATAATAATAATAATAATAATAATAATAATATATAATACTATTACACAAAATGTAAATTAATACTGTATTAATTTTAAAAAAATATTGGATATTTTTAGAAGAATAAACATAATTAAAACTATTAACATACTCTATTGCATTGAGTATAAACAAGATTAAAAATTTACTAAATCTAACTAAATAATTAAAGTAAAATTTTTGTAATACAATATGTGTAAACTAAAAATTTCTCAGTCAGTTAAAATACAGGGATTGTAAGAAAAATCCTCTGACGTGAAAAATGATTTTTGGCACTGCCTCTTTACGCTGCATATACAGACTGAAAAGAAATAGAAATAATAAAATTATAAGTTATGACTAGTTTACATCATTGAACACTAGCGAATTATCTGTAGTTCCATTAATAAGCTTTCGGATGATTATTTGCACTAAGTCAATGGCTTCGTACACATACTTTTGAAACATCTACACCAGTCATGTTCTTCACAAGCTCTGGAACTCGAGTTACGATATTTAAAACTTCTTCTGTTAGTTTTTCAGCTCCAATTGTTCCATTACCACTTGATACCATTGTTATTTTCTTTGCTTGCGATAGTGGAGCTGCCACCTCAGCTGCAACCTAATTAAAAAAATTACAAATTAATTAACCTTTTGATTTATAATGTAGTAATAAAAATATTAACTAGATAATCGTTTTACAATAATTACAAATTTTAGAAAATTGAAATAATTTCAAATTTTAACGATATATTTCATTTTAAATCAAGCTATTTATTTTATTTTTAATTGGATATTTTAAGTTAAATTAGTGTAAGAAAAAGAAATTATAAATTTTTTTTAGGAAATTGTACAAAATTTCATAATAATTTTTCAGTTATATTCTTTATGCAAACATTAAAATTTCTAATTATTTATTATGCATTTAAAAATATGAAGTTTTTGATTCTATTGTCTTATTTTTTCTAATAATCAATAAAGTAATTAATATCACTGCAATTACTTTTGGAAGAGTATCAAGCATCATGTCAATCATTGCTGCATTTTTGTATTCATTCCAAGCTGCAACCTTCTTAGCCATTTGTTCAGCCTCTGCCTTTGCTTTAACTTGAATAGCAAATGCTTCTGCTTCTCCACGAATTTTAATCGCTGCTGCTTCAGCTTCAGCTTCCATAACAGTTTTTAATTTGTTAGCTTCAGCCATCTTTTCAAGCCTTCATGAATAGTAATTTAAACTTATTAATTAAATGTATTTAAAAAAAAATTTTCCTTTTTTAATTATTTATCTGTAATATAAATTATAAAATTATGAAAAATTCTAACCTGTATTTTTCAGCATTAGCAGGACGTCGAACTGTAGCATCCAATTCTTTTTCTCGTCGCATCATTTCTTGTTCTTGTACCGCAATTTCTTGACCGCGTTCTACAACTTTGACTTGCATTTGTTCCTCCATGATTCGTTGCTTAGTTTTTGCTGCCTGCAGTTCAAAAGCCATTTCAGCTTCAGCTTTCTATTAAAAAAATAATTCATATTAATCGTCATAATTAACATTTTATTTTTTTCAACTGAAATCGTGACGATTAGCTATAACAATAGGATCTAGTTAAAATAATCTCCACAAAGAATTTTTCTGTAAATAGCTAAATTAAACACATTTAATTGAATAAGGGCTTTAAATAATCAGTACACAGCTAAAACTAAAAAAATTATGTTAATTTAAAGCTATTATTTTAATAAATATTACTATAAAATAGATTAAAATTTCAATTGGAATACAATTATTAAATAATAAAAATATAATAGAATTTCTACTTGAAAAATTAATAAATATACTATAATATATTAAAAATAAAATTACTAAAATTGAGAAAAGTACCTTTGTTTGTACTTCTACATCATACGCAGCTTTTTTTAGTTCAAAATCTCGTTGTGCTTTAGCTATCTCAGTATCATTCAAAAAACGAGCGGCCATCCTCTGTTCCTCGGCAATAGCTTCTCGAATTTGGGCATCTCTACGAGCTTCTGCTTCTCCAATTCTGGCATCTCTCTTGACTTCAGCTGTTCTTGCCATACCTAAAGCTTTTAGGTATCCCTAAAAATAGAAATAAATTTTTTTAAGAAAGTAGATAAGCAAACGAATTTATTAAATTACAAGTGAACGATATCACAATTTTGGATTTTTTACAATAATGTTTCTAGCTTTTATGAATATATGGTTAAATTTGAATTTTAATTATTTTTTTGAGAATATAAAAGTTACTTATATTAAATTAGTAATATCTTAAGTTATAAAAATGTATTTTAATCAAATTATGATTATTTATTAATGTTTAAAATCAATGGAAAATGGAATTTTTATAAAAATCCAACGTATAAAATTTAACTTTTAATTATAAAAAATAGAAGTAAATATAAACTAATAAACAGTTTTTAGTATATAAAGTTAAAATAAAATAAAAATATAATTGTAATTCATTTTTTTGAAAAACCTATATTTTTAGTATTTGTAGAAAAAAATTATACTATTTTATGATGAAAATAAATATTAACAGATTTGAATTACTTTTAAATCCTCATTAACAAAAAGTTATGATATTTGACTTTTAGCGTAGAATAAGAATTAACATTCAAAGCAAGGATGGAAATAAGGAAATACTAGATATTGCATATTTTAACCCCATATATTACAATTTTCATTTAAAATCTACAAACGTGTTAGTGCTTTGAATATATAATTAGAAAAACCAAAAAGTTAACATACCTTTGCCCCCTGCAAGTAGTAAAACAAAAATTTATTGTATATTGATAATAGCATGAATAAAAATGAGTAATAATATCTAAATCTAAAACTAGCCAATTTTATGAAATTAAATGAGCAATAAGTTGGTTATTGGTTCAAACTCAATGATAAGAGGAATTCATAGATTTTTAAGCTGATTACACAATTTCTACTTAGCAATATTTAAAAAAAGGGATTTAATTAATTAAAAACTATGAAATATTTAAAAATTTTAATAATTTTAATAGAATGACTATATAATGAAATTTAAACGGAAAACTTACTTCTTCATCTCTAATGTCCTTCAATGTATATGATACTACAGTTATACCCATATTAACAAGATCACTACTAGCAACCTCAAAGACTTCTTTACTAAATTTTTTACGATCCTTGTAAATTTCCTATAAAATTCATAATATGATAGATTTTACGCTACGAATTTAAATACATTTTAAATTTAAATATTATTATATTATCAATATTAATGTATTACAATTATTGTATTTATAAAAATTTCAAATAAATTTAATAAATCTATAATTGATATAATATTTATATTACCTCAACAGTCATACTCCCCATTATTGCTCGTTGATGACCTTCCAAAGTTACAAGAGCAATATTGTGTATTTCGTCTTCTGATTTACCTAGAAACTGTTCGCATGCTGTTGACAACATTTCTTCATTTTGGCCTTGTATTTTTACCTAAATTTCATATTTATTGTAAATTATTATTTAAATATTTAATTATGTGAAAAAAATAATACAATGAAATTAAAATACTTTAATTGTCTCTCCATTTAAAACGTTTTTTAAAATAATATACTCTAAGTATTTTTTATTTACCTGTGCGATACCAGTAACTGATATTGGCACACCTTGGGAAGTGTATACAGTTGGACTTTCAACTTGCAGCGTCATAGTATTAAGAGAAATTCTATAAAACAAAAATAAAAATTAATACAAGTTTTGTCTAATACTTAGTAATAATTTATACATTTTATTTTCTTTATGAATTTTTATAAAAGAATATTTTCGAATGTGACAATTGGTATTTATTTTCGAACTTTGAATTAATGTTATACTTAATATTATATTCATTTAATATTAATAGAAAATTTAATATTCATTTGAAAATATAAAATAATACGAAATGGGAATATATTTTCTTTAAAAAATGTAGTTGTATACTATATTATTATTACAATTTCTTTTTAATAATACTTACTTCTGAACTTGTTGTACAATTGGCCATACAAATACTCGGCCTCCTGGTACTAATAGTGGTTTGCTGTAACAACATCCTTGAAAAAAAAATATTAATAAGAAAAGAAAATTAATTAAATTAATTAAATAGAAAATAAAATTTTTTTTATTAACACTATTTTTATGAATTGTTTATTAAAATTTTTTTATAAATATAAGTGAAAATTTAAAAATATTTCTTTATATAACTTTAAATATTAAATTTACTTTAACACTTATTGAGATTCATAACTTAAATAATAAAATTTAATATAGTATAACATTATATATATACAGATATATATATATATATATATCTATGATATATATAACATAGTTTTATTAAATACATCTTCAATTCAAAATTTACAACTAATTAATTATATACATATTAAATTTTTAAGGTAAATCTAGCAATCATAACACTATTGAAGAGTACAATCAAAATTATAAATATAATTATCGGTAGGTTGTTATAAAATATAATTTGAACTCAATTAAATCATCTCAATATGAATAGTTTGAATTTATATGCATATACAATAGTGTCATATACTTTGCTATAAATAGAATACCGATTAATAAATTCCTTCCTCTGTGATCAATTATTTAATTTCTTTTTATACGATATTTACAGTTGTAAATTAAATGATTGAATATATTAATTTTACTGCTTGGTATAAATGAAACTAAAAAATCCAAACAATAATTAAATACATAAATCGTATTCTCTAAAAATACGTGTGTAAAATTTGGATTAACGTAATCATTACTTGTAAACCCACACCAAAGAGGAAGAGAGAATAATCAATCTTTTATACAAATTATTTAAAACTTTATTTTACCCGAGACAACAAGGGCCTCATTAGGACCACACGTAACAAACCCGCAAGTATCCATAATGAATAACAAAATAATAGAGTATAATAATGTACCGCTTAATTTTACTTTTATTATATGAATTTCAAGGGTTATAAATGACGAAAAATGGACTGCACTGAACTACTAGCAAATGACGCCAAAGCGCTTCTTTGAGATTGTATGAAGTAATCTCTATATGTGTGTATGTTCTTTGTTTCCGTGTATCCGTGCCAACGAGAAAAAAATGTCTCTGTCTATTACTCTAAGCTAAGCCATAGCTATTATTAAACTCGTACTCATTGGACAATAGTTTAGCTGCCAATAGTCTGCTAAAATTGATTCAACTCAGCTAGATATTTAATTACGTGCATATACATATATATGTATAGATAACTAAAAATCTTAAACATAAATAATTATATATATATAATTATTAATAATATATATATAAACATAGTGTAAAAATTATAAACGCTTAATAAAAATAACTAAATTAAAAAATGAAACTATGTTAAAAATGTAAAGAATAAATTTTATGTAATTTATGTCGCTTGGATGACATATCGGTTATAATAATTCCTCACATTGAGATCGATTTATAATAGGATAGTTTTATAACCATCGAAAGATGTGTATTCCGAAGAGAAACATTTAATTGACTTATATTGTAATGTAATATTTCGATTTTATGCGCGAATATAATTATTCATTGTGGTTGTTGTTCCCCTAATTTATTTTGATGTACGTCTTGTAGTTTTGTTTAACTGGATTTTCGATGTTACATAAAGATTCCACCGACGATATCTGCACATATTTATTCTTTCATCCTGTCAAGTATTGGTTATCAATTTCGCAATTATTAGTTTCAATACCTGTATTCAATATATTTCATATAAAATTAATAATTGCATTAATATTTACATTTTTTACATTAATTAAACATTTGAACATTTATGTGAAATAAGTTTATATTTAAAATTTATGTATTAAATGTTTTTACATTAAAATAAAAAAGATAAAATTAAGAAAAATTTAAAGAGGCATCTTTATTCTAAGATTAAATAAACCATAAAATTTAAATTATTAAAAAAATTTAATCTATTGAATTATAATTTTACAAACAAATAATTACATTATATTCTAAGTATAATAGATTAGAACCGTCTGAATTGTTTTTTAAATCGTTCATAATGGTAGTCATCAGTAGCTTTTTCATTATTATCTTTACGCTTTTCTTTAGGAATAGCTGCTTGTATGACATGCTTTTGTGTAGTTGCATCTTGCTTTTTCTTTTGTGCATCTGTATCTTCAATATTAACTACAATAAAAAAAATTTATTTAATTTTTTGATAAAATTTATGTAACTTATTTATCATGATAAGATCTAGTAACAAAATCAAAAGTATGTATAAATTATACCTATAAAAAAAAAATTATAAGAAAATAAATTTATATGAATAAATACAAGTCGTATAAAACATTGACCATAACTTAAGAAGATATATATAATAAATTTAAACATAATAACCAACATATTTTAATAATCTTTTATAATCTCAAATGTTTTATCTCAAATCTTTCAAAAAAATATATCTTACATCTATTATGTTGCACAAAATTCACAGCCATATTGGTCGGTACAAATTGTGATGGACCATCCTTTTTTCTATGCCTATCCCACAACAGTTTTAATTTAGCCTCTTCAGTAGCTTCAATATTACGTATTTTAGCTCTGAAAAAATTTTGGCAATTAAAATAATGTGTAATTTCATGATTAAAATATTAAAAATAAAAATATCGTATTATAAATCCTTACAATATTAAAAAAATAGTACAATAAAAGAATTTATTAATGTATACATAGAAAATTTACAAAAATGTATTATACTTACTCAATACCAAGATCTACTTCAGGAATACCTGAAAGCATTTGATTTGACAACATTTCTTCACTTTTATGAGTAGAACTTTGTCTCAAGTGCTCTGGTACTGCTTGAAGGGCTGCTTCTTCTGGTGAACAGTACGATCCCTTGTTTTTATGTACATAAGTATCTTCTTCAGTTTTATTTTTATTCTTTCGTTTTGAAAGCTCTTCTTCAATATATTTGACCCTGAAAAATTAATAAAAATGATCAATCTATATCATTAAAAAATAAATTACAAATATTTAAATAATTTACATTTCTTCATCTTCATCTCGTTTGTTTGTTTCTGCATTAAATTGTGTTCCAATACCTGTATCGTAAGCATCATCCTGTTTTAATTTCGTGTTTTTTAATGTAGTCATATTTACCATTCCTCCTGTTTTAACATTAAACGGATCTGACTAAAATATAAACAATAACAATTGACTTTTTCTTATATTGTAATAATATTTGCAAAAACTTATAATTATGTCAAAAATTTACCGTTATTGTTTCATTAGCTGTTTCGCCTAATGCCAAACCAACAATATTTACACCTTTAGGTCGACTTCGTAGTTTTTGAATAGTTTTTAATTCTTCTAATTTAGATCTAAAATTAAATAATCATTAATTTTACGAAAGCAACACTCTAATTTAATAATAAATAATAATTATATACCTAACCACAGAATCTTCAGTATCACTATTGCTTTCGTCTGACGAAACATTTCGTTTTCTTAAAGGTTTACGACTTTTTTTTTTAAATTCGATTTTTACACATGATTCATCAGCACTAGACATAATTATTAACTTCTTTGCACAGGCTATTAATAAAAATTATTATAATGATTCGATTTTATTAATATTGTATCGTTACTATTTGTTTACGTTTTAAATCAGGTTAGAATTCATTACAATTACTGTAATGATTTAGGATGCACTTTCAAGGCATAATTCGAAGGGCAGAAATCACCACAAAAAGTGAAAATTCATGTTCGTTATATACTTTATACTTTATACTATGCATCTATTTGTCGATTTTTATTTATTTCTTCTATTTATTTCATGATGCAAAAGTTTCTGGATCTTATTGGAGTGGATATCAGATACATTTAATAATTTTGTATTAGTTGGTATTTGTAAACCACTTCAGCGCCTAAATTTGATTTTTAATTAATTTACAAATATGAATGAAAAAAATTATTTCTTTATTCATTTGAAAACGGAAACTTGAAAATATTTTTGGATACATTTAGTTTCGCAATTACTGAAAGTAGAGTAATGATTACTGTGTCTTGTACTATACTCTCTTTAGTTTTAATGTCAAACACATTAAAATTCTTTTTAATACATATTCACTAATATTTTAAGTTTTTATCTGAAACATTTTACTCAACATAAGGCTTAACTTGTATTCTCTCCATTTCAGATGAAGATTCTATGAATATAAAAAAACATAAAACGGAATTTTTTTGTATAGATAATCAATTATCACTTAAGTTAATGCAATTTAATAAAAAAAATTCATTCTTAAAAATCTTATTTACATTGGTTTTATTTATTTTAGCTCTATATTTTTTCCTCATTCTCATACTTTTTGTGATTTATCGAATTCTTTTATTGAACATGAAGTAATATCTTCTTTTCTAGAAGTCTTATAATTCTTAGCTTACTAATTTACACTCGTCCATTTATACATCAAACTATATAAAGTAGTTCCATTTATTTCTTTTACGTGAAACATTTCTGCTCATCTTTTTTAGTATTATTTTATTTTTTAAGAAATAAATGCAATCTTTATTTTCATAATATTATTATTTCTTAAAAATTAAGTTTTCACGTATACCTTTTTTAATATTCTTAAGGATATTAAGAAATATTTTTAATTTTTCACTACATTTTCTTTATTATGTGAAGCTACCTTTTTAATAATAACGATCCCTTTTCAGTGTTTATTCATATTGGAATTTCATTAGGGTTCGATCAGCTTTTTTTATTAATTATATTTAGTTATAAGTAGGAAAAATAAATATTTTCTAAATAATGAATAGTTCATTAAACAACTAAATAAATAAAAATGTAATAATAATTAAAACGTATATTTCAGTTAATAAAATTAACCATATATTTATAAGTAAACGCAACTGTTTCATTCAATATTAAATAAATTAAGGAATCTGTTACTAGTAATAAATCACGACAGTACATTATGCTGCATTTGAGATAAAGAAAGCTTTATATTATATAAAAAAATTTACAACTTAAACACTAAACACTTTTTCTGAGATTGTGCAGCTTCTGATCCTGAGGATAATTCTTTCTGTAAGACATTTCCTCGTCACAGATTTAACATTATTTTCCTTTCCTACGCACTACTGCAACTACTGTAAATACTCTCTTGGTATTCTTGATTCTTATTTGAATAAATAGACAATGTTTTGAACAGCAAATAATCAATGTTTTCAGGAGTAAATAATATTTTTAAGCAAACTTTTTGACTCCAAAATGACTTTTTTTATCAATATGTAATTATGTTACTACAATTATTAAGGTCTGTAAACTTATTTAACCTTTTTTCGAACGTCACTTTTGTAGTAGACAAACAATGTTTAAAGCGGTATATATTCAATGAATTGAACGATAAATAGGATTTTTGAAGCAAAACTTGTTGTCTTAAAAATTATTTTTTTTATTATCAAATACTCGTACACTGATACAATAAAGTTAATATTAAGTCGAGAGATGACAGAGTTTTGTAATTAATAATCCAATTCTTCGATCGTATTGTAATTTACTTGAAGACACGTGAAAATAATCAATCTTTTAAAAAATTTATCCAGCTTAAATATAGTTACCGAAGGTTTTCTATGAATTTGAGACTGTTAGAACTTTGCGATCATCTCGTCGTTACGTTACGTACGAAACATTAAAAGAGCTTGATCGTAATAATTTCAGTAACGGTTTTATCATTCTAGCAATATTTCAAGCAAAAAGGACAAAAGTATATCGAATAAATATAAATTAAAACAAAATATTGGTGAGGAAACGCCATTGGCCTCGATTTGTCAGGTACTGTTATTGCAGGATGTAAAAAAGGAATGATTACAAAAACCCTCATTTTGATATGTTAGATCATAGGCTGGATTGTTGCCTATGAATTTTTGTCCAGGTCAGCTGATATTCCTACGCGGAAAATAGAGTGGATTGAGAAATTCGTAGACGTCGTAGCAGTGTTGTTTTCGAGAGTCTAGTTCAGCTGCGACTCGTCATCGAGTCGAGATTGTCAATGTTATACATCTTTTTATAATCCAAAAAACGGCAATTCAATGTATCAGTAGATTATTTTGTCTTAAAATAACTAAGTATTTATCGTCAATTTGTAAATAGTATTGCTTAATAAAAAACTAACTTTTCAATTTTTAATTTATTAAAGAGGTTACATTTAACAATATTCATGTATTCCTAATAACTTTTTTATAAAGTTTCCTATAGAGTTTTAACGAAGAAAGTACAAATATTCAGTTATTGAAATGTGCAGTGCATAATATAATATAGAATTTGTTTGCATTAAAAAAAACGACATTGTAATAGTTAAGCCTAGTTTACAATATGTATTTTCAAATTCATAATTTTTAACGTTTTATAAAAAATGCATTTTTGAAGGGATATATTTATTCAAAGATTCTCAAAAACCTCACTTTGAATTTTATTTTATGAAATAGGTAAACTTCTTCACTTTTCGTGTTTTCCAGATACAAGTTTCAATTAATAATATTTGTCAAATTATAGGCAGCATTAAAAAAAAAGTACGAAGATTGATCTTTTAAAATTGCAGTGTATAAATTCAGAATTTATAATGCATTAAAAAAAACATGAGAATGGTGAAGAATCGTTCAATTAAGCGTAGTTTCAATAGGTATTTTAAAATTAATATTGTATTAATATTCTTTTCATTTATGCTCAAACACTCTTATTAGTGATATAAATAGGTCCTGCAAACCTTTTTTCCGTCTATTTGAAAGTCACTTTTTGAGAATTTTTCTATCCATTACGCATTACGCAATCCATGCGCTAGGATGAGAATTTGCTTAAAAACGCGATGTCTCCGATTGTAATTCTTTTATGCTCAAATGCACTTATTTGCGATATAAATAAGTTCTGTAAACCTTTTTTCCGTATATTTGAAAGTCACTTTTTGAGTATTTTTCAATACCATACGCGTGTAAATGCATGCGGTAAGGGTATGAATTTGCTTAAAAACTCGATGTCTCCGATTGTAATTCTTTTATGCTCAAATGCACTTATTTGCGATATAAATAAGTTCCGTAAACCTTTTTTCCGTATATTTGAAAGTCACTTTTTGAGTATTTTCCAACGCTATACCGAATGCAACCTTTTTTGCATGCGGCTAACGGGGATGAATTTCTTAAAAACTCGATCCGATTGTAATTCTTTTATGCTCAAAGCACTTATTTGCGATATAAATAAGTTCTGTAAACCTTTTTTCCGTATATTTGAAAGTCACTTTTTGATGCTATACGATGTAAATCCATCGGCTAGGGTATGAATTTGCTTAAAAACTCGATGTCTCCGATTGTAATTCTTTTATGCTCAAATGCACTTACGCTGAAAACCTTTTTTCCATGCGATTTTTCCAACGCTACATAGCGTGTACGATGCATGCGGTAAGGGTATGAATTTGCTTAAAAACTCGATGTCTCCGATTGTAATTCTTTTATGCTCAAATGCACTTATTTGCGATATAAATAAGTTCTGTAAACCTTTTTTCCGTATATTTGAAAGTCACTTTTTGAGTATTTTTCAACGCTATACGATATACGCGTGTAAATGCATGCGGCTAAGGGTATGAATTTGCTTAAAAACTCGATGTCTCCGATTGTAATTCTTTTATGCTCAAATGCACTTATTTGCGATATAAATAAGTTCTGCAAACCTTTTTTCCGTATATTTGAAAGTCACTTTTTGAGGATTTTCCAATGCTACATTACGCATATACGCAATCCATGCGCTAGGATGAGAATTTGCTTAAAAACTCGATGTCTCCGATTGTAATTCTTTTATGCTCAAATGCACTTATTTGCGATATAAATAAGTTCTGCAAACCTTTTTTCCGTATATTTGAAAGTCACTTTTTGAGTATTTCTCCAATGCTATACGCGTGTAAATGCATGCGGCAAGGGTATGAATTTGCTTAAAAACTCGATGTCTCCGATTGTAATTCTTTTATGCTCAAATGCACTTATTTGCGATATAAATAAGTTCTGCAAACCTTTTTTCCGTATATTTGAAAGTCACTTTTTGAGGATTTTTCAACGCTATACGCGTGTAAATGCATGCGGTAAGGGTATGAGAATTTGCTTAAAAACTCGATGTCTCCGATTGTAATTCTTTTATGCTCAAATGCACTTATTTGCGATATAAATAAGTTCTGCAAACCTTTTTTCCGTATATTTGAAAGTCACTTTTTGAGGTAAATTTTCAACGCATACGATATACGCAATCCATGCGCTAGGATGAGAATTTGCTTAAAAACTCGATGTCTCCGATTGTAATTCTTTTATGCTCAAATGCACTTATTTGCGATATAAATAAGTTCTGTAAACCTTTTTTCCGTATATTTGAAAGTCACTTTTTGAGTATTTTCCACTTTTTGAACGCTATACGCGTGTAAATGCATGCGGTAAGGGTATGAATTTGCTTAAAAACTCGATGTCTCCGATTGTAATTCTTTTATGCTCAAATGCACTTATTTGCGATATAAATAAATGTGAAAACCTTTTTTCCGTATATTTGAAAGTCACTTTTTGAGGATTTTCTCAATGCATTACACGCGTTAAATGCATGCACAAGGGTATGAATTTGCTTAAAAACTCGATGTCTCCGATTGTAATTCTTTTATGCTCAAATGCACTTATTTGCGATATAAATAAGTTCTGAAAACCTTTTTTCCGTATATTTGAAAGTCACTTTTTGAGGATTTTCCAATGCATTACGCATTACGCAATCCCATGCGCTAGGATGAAATTTGCTTAAAAACTCGATGTCTCCGATTGTAATTCTTTTATGCTCAAATGCACTTATTTGCGATATAAATAAGTTCTGTAAACCTTTTTTCCGTATATTTGAAAGTCACTTTTTGAGGATTTTTCAATGCATTACGCATTACGCAATCCATGCACTAGGATGAATTTGCTTAAAAACTCGATGTCTCCGATTGTAATTCTTTTATGCTCAAATGCACTTATTTGCGATATAAATAAGTTCTGCAAACCTTTTTTCCGTATATTTGAAAGTCACTTTTTGAGTATTTTCCAACGCTATACGATATACGCAATCCATGCGCTAGGATGAGAATTTGCTTAAAAACTCGATGTCTCCGATTGTAATTCTTTTATGCTCAAATGCACTTATTTGCGATATAAATAAGTTCTGTAAACCTTTTTTCCGTATATTTGAAAGTCACTTTTTGAGTATTTTCCAACGCTATACGCATATACGCAATCCATGCGCTAGGATGAATTTGCTTAAAAACTCGATGTCTCCGATTGTAATTCTTTTATGCTCAAATGCACTTATTTGCGATATAAATAAGTTCTGTAAACCTTTTTTCCGTATATTTGAAAGTCACTTTTTGAGTATTTTCCAACGCTATACGCGTGTAAATGCATGCGGTAAGGGTATGAATTTGCTTAAAAACTCGATGTCTCCGATTGTAATTCTTTTATGCTCAAATGCACTTATTTGCGATATAAATAAGTTCTGTAAACCTTTTTTCCGTATATTTGAAAGTCACTTTTTGAGTATTTTCCAACGCTATACGATATACGCAATCCATGCGCTAGGATGAGAATTTGCTTAAAAACTCGATGTCTCCGATTGTAATTCTTTTATGCTCAAATGCACTTATTTGCGATATAAATAAGTTCTGAAAACCTTTTTTCCGTATATTTGAAAGTCACTTTTTGAGGATTTTTCAATGCATTACGCATTACGCAATCCATGCGGTAAGGGTATGAATTTGCTTAAAAACTCGATGTCTCCGATTGTAATTCTTTTATGCTCAAATGCACTTATTTGCGATATAAATAAGTTCTGTAAACCTTTTTTCCGTATATTTGAAAGTCACTTTTTGAGTATTTTCCAACGCTATACGCGTGTAAAT